>JALMQS010000055.1:503778-1125835 GCA_024734495.1 Forficula auricularia | reverse complement strand
CTGTCAATAATTACTTTAATTAAGAAAAGATCAATTAAGATTAAATTTGTCGAGGTCCAGACGTAGCCAGATCGTTTTCTCATCCTCAAAACTTGTTAATAGAATTTGTTTCATCAAAATCCGTAGAGTCGTTTTCAAAATAGAACCAAGATACAAATATATAGTATATATATATAAATAAATATACAAACAATTTTTGCTCGTTTAATAAGAGTACATTTATAATCATGTAAGGGAGGGGGTTAGTTTTTGCTTTTTAGACTTCTGGGGTCACACTGATTATGTATACAAAATTTCGTTGAGTTTGGTCAAATCATCAGATTTTTAAATTTTAACCCCCTCCACCCCCCTTAATTTTGGGTCGATATGCACCAAAATCTAATCAACTCTTAATCTCAATGGACCAAAAGTACGTGTGAAATTTGGTTTCGATATTCTCACTAGTTTTTGAGCTAGCTCGTCCACAAAATTTGCTAACGCACAGACTAACAGACATTTTGACAAAATAATTATTATCTCAAAAAATATAATTATTTCGATGTTCACTTATTAGGGCATTTTTTGTAGAGCAAAATGCCATGGTTTCGCTCAATTTTTTTAATCAAAATGGTTTCAGCCGTTTTTGAGATATTTCGAAAAAAAATCACTTTTTTCATGCACGATTACAATACTTGACCATACCCTGTATGGTAAAGTAAAAAATTTAACTAGAAAAAAAACGGCTCTAGGAAAATTCATAGACCACAATTCATCGACGCTAATTTATCCAAAATGTCAATGAATTGCCGTCGATTAATTGTTGTCGATCAGCTGATCGTCGACCAATAGTTCGTCAGTCTCTTGCCTATTCGTGAATTGCCGACCCTATGAATTATTTTTGATGAATTATCGTTGAAGAATTGTGGTCGATGAATTTTCCGGATCCCGAAAAAAAACGGAATATATTTTTTAAAAGAACATAAAACATTTTTTAAAATGTGCTTTAAACATATACAAAGGGGGGGGGGGGTCAAAAATAAAAATTCTATCCCTTTAGACCAAAATCAACCAAATTTTGTATACCTACATATTCTGTGGATCCTCAGAAGCCTAGAAATATAAAAACTAACCACACGAAATGGGGAGCCTGTCAAAAATGGAAATTCTCTCAACTCAACCAAATTTTGGGCTAGAATTTTCTATTTTGACCCTCTCCCCATTTTGGGTCGTTAATTTTTGCATTTCTAGTCTTCTGGCTGTCCACAGAATATGTATACAAAATTTGGTTTAGTTTGGTCAAAAGAGCTAAAATTTTCATTTTTGACCCCCCCCCCCATTTTGGGTCGTTAGTTTTTGCATTTCTAGTATTTTTCGGGCCCACAGAATATGTATAAAAAATTTGGTTGGGTTTGGTCGAAAGGGCCAGCATTTTCATTTTTGACTCCAGCCCCCTTTTTTTGTCTGATAAAATATTCATAACACATTAAAAAAAAAAATTATTGTACTTATGTTCTTTTCAAAAATATGTTCAGTTTTTTTCTAGTTAAATTTTTTCATTTTTTTATACCTCTTCAAAATGTGGTAGATCTTTATGGCCCACCCTGTATAAAATTTATTTAATCAATCATAAATATTTACAATTTTATCATTTATATTTTCTTTTTAATTTACATTTGAATAATAAATTATTACCATATTTTAGGTTATGGTTATTATTTATTATTCAAATGTTATTTTATTAATTGATAAATTTGTAAATATTTATGATTGATTCAATAAATTTTATTATATACATATACATATATTTCAATCTATTGTGATTTTTATTAATACATTTCCAATCAATTTTATTTTAGATATTTGAATTTTCTTCGACTTCTTTTGTTTATATTGTGACGTAAAAATTCAAAATGGCCGTGTTTGTTTATCATCTCTTTTTCTTAATTAATCAATTAATTAATATTTATTTGTAAGATATAATCAGTTTATTGTTATCGAAATGTGTTATTTTAAAATTCGTAATTTGGGTCAAATTCTCGAATTAACTCAATTACGTGAGTTTTTCATGTTTATAACGAGATTTGCAAACAATCGACATTCTTTAAAAGCTATTTTTTGCTATCCTGTTATTAAACCGAGAGATTTTCCATCTATTATATAAAAATTTATTGAATCACATTCATAAATATTTACAAATTTATCAATTATATTTTTTAAACCTCCGCATGGCGCAACCGGCCTGACAAACCGAAGTATAAAAGTTGTGGTGGATGGAACATCTTCTGAATCGTTCTCCACAAACTCTGGTGTTCCCCAAGGCTCTGTAATCTCCTCCACACTCTTCCTTATTTATATAAACGACCTTATTGATCAAACGGCAAACCCCACTCATTGTTACGCCGACGATAGCACTCTACACGGCAAACCCTCTCTCCCGAATAATCGAATCAATATTGCCTCCTCAATTACTCTCGACCTAGACAAACTGAATAAATGGGGCTCTCAAAATTTAGTTAACTTCAATTCAAACAAGACTCAATGTTGTCTAATTTCTAGGCGCGAAAATAGAGATTTCCCTGATATTCACTTCGATTCGAATACCCTGAAAATGTGTGACAGCCTATCCATGTTGGGCGTCTCTGTCGCATCTGACCTGTCTTGGAATGAACACATCTCCTCTGTGGCGAAATCTGCAGCAAGGAAGATTGGCTTCTTATTCAGGTCCAAGCGATTTTACAAACCCCCACAACTTCTCACCATCTACAAGGCCCAAATCCGCCCCTATCTCGAATACGGCTCTCATCTGTGGAGAGGAGCCTCAAAATATTCTCTTGCTACCCTTGATGCAATTCAGAAACGAGCCGTCAGGCTAATTGACGATTCTACCCTCACCGACTCCCTCGACTCGCTGGCTCATCGAAGAGATGTCTCCGCCCTTTCCCTTTTCTATAGATACTATCACGGCAAGTGCTCTGATGAGATAAAATCAATAATTCCCCCCAAAGCATGCTTTGCACGCAGCACACGTTTTGCCGACTCCCAACACTCTTTCGCGGTCAAATTAGAAAAGTGCCGGACCACTTCATTCGCGAATTCATATATCCCCATGACGTCAAGGAACTGGAACTCTCTCCCAGCCTCTATCTTTCCCAGCACCTATGATCTTCAAACCTTCAAAACCAGGGTGCATAGACACCTACGTCTACACCCTCTCACTTAAACAACTTTCCCTTCTCTTCAGTAATGCAAGGGTCTTTCGAGATCCATAGGGGCTACATCTTTACTGGTGCACCCCTTCTTGCATTCGATTGCATTAAAAAAAAAAAAAAAAAAGAGGGCACAGCTCTGAAATTTTTCCCCCTGAAAATGGAATAAGGCTGTCCTTCCTGGTAGCTGCCTTTCTTGGGCAGATGTTTAAGGACCTCTTATTTAATTCATCCTCCAACCTCGTGGAGTTCAGTTAATATCACTACACTTACCTCACAGACACATTGCGCACGAATTCGTAATATAATATATTTGAAAGTTCGTAAATTCATTTTTCATGGACTCATAGTAAACACTAAGGGCCGGTTGTATGTCGCAAAGTAAATGCTTTTTACCACTAACACAGGGTAGATGGTAAATGGAGGGGCTGGGATGGCCAATCAGATGACAGAAATTTCAGTGCCTGTCATCTGATTGGCCATCCTCCATTTACCATCTACCCTGTGTTAGTATTAAAACGCACTTCTGAGTCTCTTGTTAGCCAGAGGATTTCTATGATTACGTTTTTTTGCCAATTGCGGATGGAATATCAATTTTTTAACCCCTCTCTCCATTTTGGTTGGCAAATTTTTGCATTTCTAGTCTTTTCGGGGCCTATAGAATATGTTTACAAATTTTGGTTGAGTTTGGTTCAAAGCTCTAGAAATTACATTTTTGACCCTCCCCCCAGTTTCTATTAGCAACTAACGAAATGAACATTATATTATAGAAACAACAATGAAATTTGTTCACTATTTGTGGTATGTAATATAACATGAAAAGAAAATTTTATTTATAAACTATAAGACAATTATAGTAGATGGGTTGTCTCTCATTTCGAATGGCCAAACGTGTATGAGCAAGCCTTAATAAAAATAAAAATTATTTTGTTAAAATGTATAAAAATAAAATTAAAATAATTTAAAGAAGATAAATGGTAAAAAAAGATTATATTAAAGCATGCAAAAATAAAAATAATATATTAGGGATATACCTATATTTATAGATATATGAAGATTATATTATTACGATTATATGTCCCCCTATTGGCTGAGTTTTTAGGAAATTTTTTTAAACAAAAATTTAAAAAATCAAATCCTCTACAACTTTGCTTCTGACAAATTTTGCCGTAGAGTTAATAGTATAGGTGTTATTTTATAACTTCCATTATTGACCCCATACAACCTACCAAAACCACCTTTTGGGGCCAAAATATCAAAATATTCTATAGTTCAGATTTTAAGTTAAAAGACATCTGATCCAAATACAAAATTTCATAAGAATATCTCCAGCCGTTTTTATGCCAATTGCGGATGGATATTCTAATTTTTGACCCCTCTCCCACCATTTTGGTTGGTAAATTTTTGCATTTCTAGTCTTCTGGGGGCCTACAGATTATGTATACAAATTTTGGTTGAGTTTGGTTCAAAGCGCTAGAATTTACATTTTTTGACCCTCCCCTCCTATTGGGTGAGTTTTTGGGGAATTTTTTTAAACAAAAATTTCAGAAATCACATCCTCTACAACTTTGCTTCTGACAAAATTTGTCGTAGAGTTAATAGTATAGGTGTTATTTTATAATTTCCATTATTGACCCCACAAAACCGTCAAAATATCAAAATATTCTTTAGCTTAGTTTTTAGCTTAGAAGACAATCATATTTCATAAGAATATCTCCAGCCATTTTTATGCCCACTGGACACAAAAGAGCAGACAGACAGACAAACAGACATTTAGTAATTTTGTTGAAGGTGTTTTCTTTGATAATTTTGCTTGAAACGTGTACATCTAAAATAACCAATTTGGACCAATGTATAGACAAAACCTTAATTTTATATAGTATATAGATTTACATTTGTAATAAATATTACAATATTTTAGGTTATGTTTATTATTTATTATTCAAATGTATTTTACTAATTGATAAATTTGTAAATATTTGATTGATTTAATAAATTATATATATATGGTAGATTTCCATCTGTTATCATTTTATTAATACATTTCAATCAATCTTTATATTTTAGAAATTTGAATTTTCTTCATCTTCTTTTGTTTATATTATGACGTAACAAAATCAAAATGGCCGGCCGTGTTGTTTGTTTATTTCTCTGAATTTCTTTCTTCTAATTAATCAATTAATTAATATTTATTTGTAAAATATAATGAGTTTATTGTTATCGAAATGTGTTATTTTGTAATTCGTAATTTGGGTCAAATTCTCAAATTAACTCAATTACGTGCGTGTTTTTCATGTTTATAACGAGATTTGCAAACAATCGACATTCTCTCTCTAAAAAGTTATTTTGTTTGAAAGTCAAATATTTATTTTATACTCACAAACGAGGCTGGCACTTTCAGATTAACGAATCAGCCAGCCACTTATATTAATAATATTATACTTTTTCTGAACGTTGCTAATTTCTTATATATTGATTTAAACTTATTATAGCAATTCTTGTATATGCATAAGTATATACCATATAATCGGTTTCTCGAAAAAGGCTCTAACGATTTCGCTAAAAATTGGTGTACTTATCAATTCTCATGAGTTATTAGTCGTGTATAAATTTTAATCCGATTAAAATAAAGGAAGGGGGTGTAAATTAGTCATGTCGCAAAATAAATATTTTAATCGTTCATATCTCGTCTTCGGTAAGTCGCAGAGCCTTGAAATTTGAAACTTAGGCTCTTGATAAGAAGCAGGTTACCGAGCATCGCTCGGAGCTCGAGCACCTAATCAGTTGACTTACGCGAAATAACACGAAAAATTGATTTTTTTACATTTTTAAGATTTTTCTAAATTCTTGAGCGACCTCTATAAAAAAAAATTATCGAGGTAAAATTTAAAGATATTTCTTAAAAAATGATATAGGGGTTCTTTAAAATTGTTAAATAGATATATAAGTTTGGATTAAAAATTTTAATAAAGAATCAAAAATACACATCTAGTTACTCAAAAATTATTTAAATTTTTTAAACAAAAAATAAAGACTTTACAAAAATACTCATTTCTTTTTTTTTTTTTTTTGATAAAGAACCTAGCCTACATAAAAAAAATAAAAATTTTGAAAAAAAAATGGTGTAATTTTTTGTTCTATATTTTTAAGAAGTCATGTGCAAAAAACCAAAAACAAAACTACAATGTTCTTTTGAATAGTTTGTTGAAAAAAAAGTTGAAAATTTACCCGGAAACTTTTTTCATAAACTACATAAAAAGTGTCAAGAAATCAAGCAATTCAAAAATTACAATTTTTCAAACTCTCCTATTTTATGTGAAATGCTTGATTTCAATTTCTAACATTTCGAATTATACATTATTTAAAAAAAAAAAAAAAATATTGTATATTTATATCCACACTATATTTTTTTTAAATTTCAATTATTATTATTGGAAAAAAAATATATTGTTGAATATATATAAACATAAAAATTATTTAAATATAGATTGTATTATATCAAATATTTAAAAATACAAATCTTTAACAAAACAATCAAGAACACGTTTATTCTTAACCAAACGTTTCGGGAGAATTTCTCACTTTTTCCATGGTAAATTTTCAAAAAGAAAAAGTAAAAAAAAAGTTGTTTCCTCTAAAATTTAGTAGCAACACAAACCTTTCTTTTTGAAAATTTACGATTTGAAAAAAAGGGAGAAATTCTCTCGAAATGTCGGTTAGAGAAATGTACGTGTTCTTGATTGTAAGTTTGTATATATTATATATATATATATCATTTATATTAGATAAAACAATCATTTTTAACTAAAACAATCAAGAACGTCTATTCTTAACCAAATGTTTCAGGAGAATTTCTCCCTTTCTCAACCGTAAATTTTCAAAAAGAAAAAAGAAAAAAAGTTGCTTCCTCTAAAATTTAGAATTAAACATATATTTTTTTTTGAAAATTTACCAATGAAAAAGCGAGAAATTCTCCGAAACGTTTGTCTAAGAATAAACGTGTTCTTGATTGTTTTGTTAAAGATTTGTATTTTTTTTTTATATATTTTATATTATACAATCAATAAATGATTTTATATTTATTTATATCCACAATTTATTTTATCTTTTAAATAATAATAATTCGTAACTTAAAAAGCTTATATATCTATATATATTTTTTTTAAATAATAATAATTCGTAATTTAAAAAACATATATTCTATATATATTTTTTAAATAATAATAATTCGAAATGTTAGAAATTTCAATTGAGTTAATTTAGTAATTAAAATTATGAAAATCAACTAAAACTTCACTACTCGAACAATATTTATCATTTCAACTTCTTTTTTTTTAGGGTGAATTAATTTATTTTTAACACACTATACACAATTTCTTCAAATAACTCTGTATAGTTTGTTTGTTTGTTTGTTTGTTTGTTTTTAATCTCTAAATGTGTTGTTTGCTCAATTTCTAAAAAAAAAGAATTGTTTTTGTCTCTACTCACATGATGGCGCTCGCATCGGACTAATAACCCGAGGCAAGTAAAATGTGTATTATTTACTTGTTACTTTTATTATTATTGATGTTATTTATTCTTGTTGTTGTTAATGCTGATGTTGTGTTGTCATTGTCTAACTCCGTGTTAATTGCTTTATAAATTATTATTATTATTAATAATATTGCTATTATGATTAATAGGATTACTAATAAAATTAATTGTCTATTAAGTTTAATCATATAAAATACAAGAGGCAAATATGTTAGCAAAATACAAACATACAAAGTGAACAGCACACAGGTGTGTGTGTTAGGGATTATTAAAGTAAACTTAAGTAAGTCTTGTTTGGTCTAGAATTCAGCGAGGGGCTTTATATTTTAATCCTTGAATGATTATTTAGCTGTATATATTTGTATTTCTTAGAAATATTGTCCAAGTCTTAAAAATCGATCAATTTTTTAATATTTTAGAATGAGATTTTTGCTTGATTTCAAAAACAAGGTGGGCCAGATCAATATGACGATTTTTAAATGAGAATGAAATACAAAATATATAATTTTTGTTAGTTAAATTTAAGATCAAACTACACTGGATTTTAAGCCATTTAATTTACAACTATCGGTAAAAGTATAGAATAAAGCCCGTGACGTCACATGGAAATTGAATACATCCTAACTAAACACGAACATTTTTTTCCCACTAAGAGTGATTCCAAAAAACCCTACAAATCCCAAAATTTTGGATAAAAAAAAACTATAAACTTAAATTTTGTAAAATGTAGTGTTGCCAACACTTGATTTTTCCCCCCTAAGAATAATGTCAAATGTCAAAACTCCCTAAAAAGGCAGAAATTAAACAAAAAACTCCTAAGGGGGGTGTCCCTAAATTACGTATGTAAATTATCTATGATATACTATATAATAATTGCCCCAATTCTCCCCAAATTATTTGAATAAATAAACACAAGAGAGTGCTGCCTCTATGTCCCTCCCCTCTGCCCGCATCTTCGTCCTTCCAAAATCCCCACTAAGGTCCTCTCTCAAAACTGGGGTTTTTCCTGAGCACTTTCCCAGATAAAAATAACAAAAAACCCCTGATACTCTACCTAATAATCAATAGGCTAAAATTTCCCAAATGATTACTGTATAAATAAATTTAAAATAAGCCATATCGGCGAATGCCTATTGCAGGACAATGTACGATTTTCTTCCACTCAGTAAACTTAAATCCCACATGTCTTGGATCAAACTGTATATATATATATATATTGTATCAAATTTGCTCAATAAAAAAGACATAAAAAAACGCACGGTCCCTATACACTTAGGCTTAAATCGAAATCACAAACACCAGCTATGTCTTTACAATCTCTGATTCACAATATCCACATTTTTTTAATAAATATCAAATATAAGTTATTTAAATGTTTAAAAGGTTGAGACTAAAAGGACCTCGTAGAATGGATGGATAATTCTTGTTAAAAGAAAAAAATTTCCAGCTTCACAGATGGAGCATTTTCTTTATTTAATTAGTACAAACGAGAGACGTTTCAGCCGTGACTCACAGCCATCTTCAGTCTACAACAAGGTAACATGCGAAATGTTTAAGCATAACCATAATAAAATACAATATCAACAATAGTTGTAACACAGGTATACCTCACTGTTGTAAATACAAGTGCGTATTTGAATATGAAAAACTCATTTTCAAACATATGACATGCATATAGGCTCCACCATTTCATCAAAATTCAAAAAAATAAGATTACACAAATAAAATTTAAAATAAAAACAAAAATTAAATTAAAATTAAAATAAAATTAAAATAAGGGAAAATGGCCAAGGAAAAAAACTCAATACAACAAACAAAAATATTGTCAAATCATATCAAATCCATACAATATCAGACAACAATTTAGGCTCCCAATTAATTAACAATAAAATAGACAAAATTGATAAATTAGACAAATCAGGAGTGTATAAATTAACTTGTCAAGATTGTGATGCTTTTTATATAGGGCAGACAGGCCGCTCATTCAAAATACGTTACTCCGAGCATGTAAGAGCTCTTAATCATCTCAATAAATCCGATAACATTAATTTAGATTCGACCTCAGCCTTCGCAATTCACTTACATGAATCCAACCATTCAACCTCTAATAATAACCCTATCCCCATTCATTTCGAAAGAAAAGGCCTTAAATTGGATCTCTTAGAATCCACCGAAATAAAAATAGCCCTCTCTAATAATTCAAATATTTTAAATAATCAATTGGAAGTGTATAAAAATACAATTATTGATTATATGTTATAATAAATTAACTAAACATTCCTTCCATTGTTCGCACATTGAATATACTAGGGTAATTGTACTCTCTCATGTACCTTTCAAGTTGCACCTTCTCAGGTACTTGTCCATTCGTTATTATAATAGCACGTATAGCTTCCTTTCAGCCAGTTCAAATCTCAATAGAAAATATTAATTCTTAGAACAACTTCTCCTCTTCCCCTACTTTCCCCTCACCACATACATTTAAAAATTTTTTAAAAATTTACTTGTAAAACTATTTTTCCAATATATAATCAGTTTTCTTAGACTCCTGATGATGGGCTAACCCCCGAAATATATCGAATTCAAAACTCAATTTTGTTTTATTTCTTTTTTGTGAAACCTACCTCGTCTCTTACTCAAGTTTTATTATTATATTAAAATGTTTCACCTAGAACCAACACCGAACTCCTTAAAGTTACCATACAATATCTTCTAACAAATACTTTGACATATTGCACAAAATTCTATATAATAATAAATGCCAACTTAGCAAATTAAAAGACCCAACATTACACGCACAAAAAAAACCCCCCATCCTGTATCCATAATTCAAAATTCAAACAATCAATTCAGATAGGAAAAACCACATCCATCCATCCATTCTACGAGGTCCTTTTAGTCTCAACCTTTTAAACATTTATATTTTGGACCTATCAAGTGTCTCCTATTTGATAAGTTATTTATTTATTTATTTGTTTGGTGTTGTCCAACGCATGGGTGTTAGATAGTTAAATTAGTTCAGATCTATCTATTTGAAGAGAGAGAGCTGAGATCATCTTGGGATTCTGATGCTAAATGCGTGTGCTCAGAGGTGTCAGGCCATTGTGGTCATATTTCAGTGGCCTGACACCTCTGAACGTGGGCATTTTGAACCAACCTGTGCTGGCCATTTCTCACAAGTGTCTTCTTCTTCTTCCTACTTCTATTATCTACTCTCTATATAATTATCTCTTTTTTCTTTCTGGCTTCAGGTAAGCTTGATTTTATCTTCGATATTTTTTACTCACTTGCTATTTTCGCACACACTTGTAGGATTTTATTCTCTATCCCTTTCAATGTAAAATGCTTTTAAAAATAAAGATTTATTTCGCGCTTGCTTGTTGTTTACCCGTCAGGATCTTTCGATCGAATGACAGGTGAACGGCGGAGACACGCCCCTTTTATAACCACACACAGCGCGCGAACATTTATGCTTACGTCATCCTAAAAACTGCGAATAATTAACCAATCAGTTTAATAGTTAAATAGGGCCGCGAGGTTTATAAAGGCAGCTAGCCCCTCGACGGAGAGTCAGTTGTTATTCAGTTGTTAAAGCTCATTGAAGGAGACAACTCTCCGAGGTGATTACCTGGGAACGATTTGCTAAAGAGAATGTTTGTGTCTATGTCACGAAGCGAAGAAGTATACACGTTCTGTAATGAAAAGGCAATAAATGCGGGCCTTGTGCCAATATTTTATTTAAAGAATGTTTCTGCGGGCTTTGTGCCATTATTTTATTTAATTCATATTTTCAACTGCCTCTGGCAAATTCTTATTTTAAAAAAGCATTTTTCTGGTTTTACGCCGCCAAGAGAGATTCTAATCTCTGAAGATCATCTCCCATTCAAGCCCGGCGAACTTCTAACTAACCCTTCGAGCTAAAAATAATACTAAATCATCCATCGTCTTAATCATTTCCTATAATAGAAATAATTGGGGAGCCGGGTTGTCCGAGCTGGCTAAGGCGCTGGGCTAGCTTCAGCATTGTTGATGACGATGTTCAAGCGAGAAACCCGGGTTCAAACCTGGATAGCATACAAAAATTTCTACTGGCTAAAACTCGGTTCACTTACTAACCCTACTATCACTTTACTGATGTGCTGTCTAAGGGCCAGTTGTATGTCGGTTGGTAAAGTCTTTGTAAAAGTTGACAAAGGGTAAAACCTTAGAATTACTGGCCCTAAATGGGCTTTGTTCCCGGTGACAATAAATAAACATAAAAAAATAAGAGAAATAATTGTTAGGGTGTAACATTTTTTGTAATGTTAATTGAATCGAAATCTGAACGTGTCTTTAAAAGTTTAAAGTGTACCGAGTCTTGAAAAAATATATCTTTTTACGGTTCTATTTAAAAAAGAAAATATGATTGTTTTTAGCTTCATTACAACGATTGTAATTGCGAGCATTTGTAACTCGTTAGCTAAAGAAAATAAAAACTTTACATTTCAAAATTATACTTATACGAGGTATGGCTATTTAAAATCCGGACTGGTTCTGCTAATGGCAAACAGAGAGTGCACAAATAAGTAATACAATAAAACTACGACGATTCGATCGACTTATTTTACGTTCGTTCTCAAGTATATGGTAGTACTTAAAAAGCTAAATTTTATTTATTTATTTATATTTATCAAAACATTGAAAAATAAATCAAGATCAAATCTAGTTTCAATTTAGTCTACCAGATAGCGTATCGGAAATTCTCAGTTTTCCATTGGAACTTGGTAAGGCCCAAGATTATCATAGCCTACGGTGGCTAGTTTCAATTTAGACCCCCCAGAGAGCGTACTTATCAGAATTTTTGATGATGATTAACACATTTTAATTTAGACTTAGATTAAAGCAGGGACTGTATTTTATATTAAAGAAAAACGTGCTTATATGGGAGTATTAGCTCTTTGTTAAACAGGTATTTCTCATTTGATAACGTTATGTTTGAAAATGTTTTGATCAAGACAAAATGGCGGTCGACCTTCCTCTTCTACCCGCTTCAGAGGACAATTTCCTCGCCTAAGTTCTAAGCTTACAGGAACTCTCTATCTCACTAGTTTAAAGCTACTTTCGGTAAAATACAAGATTATTATTATTGTAACGGACTTTGCAAGAGATTAAATGAGATGCTGAATTGCGAGGTCTCTGACTGAGGAGATAAACAAAAGAGTTTGGATGGATTGTGGCTGTCAGTTGTTGTACTGGTGCCGCTTCTCCAGCTGAAAGCCATGACTTTTTGCGCTTGGGATTGTCGAAATAGATCCACTTTTCATCTCCCGTGACGATACGATACAGAATAGACCTCCTTTCTCGACGAACCAGCAACATTTCAGCCATCATTTTTCGCTTCTCCAATTGCCGGTCATTCAAGTCATGTGGCACCCATCCGCCTTCCTTGTGGATCTTTCCCAATGCTTTCAGCCGGTCACCAACTGTTCTGCGGCCTACTCCGAGTCTCTCTGCAAGTATTCCTTGCGATTGGCGCGGATCTTCTGCCAGCAAGTCCTTCAGGTCAGCATCCTAAAACTTTTTCGGCTGTCCAGGCCGCTCCTTGTCGTTCACATCAAAATCACCACTTCGAAACCGCCCAAACCAACGTTGGCAGATTTTTTCAGATGGAGCATGGTCCCCATAAACTCCCCCGAGAATACGAGCCGTTTCGGCAGCCGATTTCTTCATTAAAAAATAGTGCAACATCACCTCTCGCAAATGCTCTTTTTTCGGCACAAAATCCGCCATGTTTACAAGCCAATATCTCATATACAAATGAACCGAATATTGACATGTTATATGCCGTTTGAAAGGTGATTACCAACACTATAAAACCAAAAAAATATTTGGATGAGTTTGGTGGAAAAATACCGAAATGCCATCTGTTAGAAAAAAAGGACATTATTAACCGCCAAACCTAGTATATTTGCTTGATAATAAAGTTTCATTATATTTCACAAATTCGAAATTGGTGTAAATTATTTTACTCTTTAAAACGTTACATTATAAATATTTAATATTTAAAAAAAAGATCATTTTGACAGCAATGTTGTTTTCCAATTCCACCGCCAGAGGCGATCGTGTAACTGAGCTTCTGTCGATCTCACTGTGATTTTTCATAGAAAAACAATTATATCTTCCAAAATACTTTTTCATTTTTTTTTTTGGCGTTTATAAGGAAGGAATGAGTGAATTTGTGGAATATTTTTATATTTTTTATTCTATGAATTTGATTATTAAAATTGGCCTCATACAAAAAACAATTTATAAACTCCCACTTTGGAACTCTCTCACAATGTCAATTTAAATAATGATAACTTTTGTAAAATTTAACCTAATTAAGATCTTCACAGATAAAAAATAGATGTGTGGCACTCGGGGACTGCCGCGGTAAAGCTATTGCATAGCATTTTTTATCAATTTATGCAAAAATTTTTTTTCTTTGATATTAATTCAAGTTACACTTTTTGAGCGTGGTGACCGATAAGAAAACAATGTTTTTTCTTTTACTTTTATTGAATAAATGAGAAGTTAATATTGTTTAAAATATTTTTATTATCTTACAATACATGTAGGTTATTCAGGAATTTTTATCATTGTAACTATAGGTTTATGGTAACTGAAATAAGAAACATAAGTTTGAGACTTGATATCCTCTAAATATCTGGAAAATACCGCGTCAATGGTGGTCCCATATTTTGTTGTGGATTCTTGTGGATCATTATTCATTTTCACAATTCGCAATTCTTGGAAATCTTATTGTATTATTAATGTCAGTAGAGACAAGTCTCACCCGATCCAGACAGCGCCTGGTTTGAAAACCGGGTTAAAGACCTCCGACCTGGCGTGCAATTTGTCGTGGTCGGACCTAGGGATCCTTAGATCCGTACCTTGGTAGAGATCGCAAAGCATAATATAGAGAAATTATACCTCGTATGATCTAATGCCTCTCGACGGATAGGTGCTAATCACCTATCCTTGCCATTTCCACGTCTTAAGTTTCTTACCCGTTCTGCTAGGATTAAGTTCAAAACCGAGACTATTCACGTCCCAAATCATTAATCCATGATATGGTTAAACGGTACGTTAGTAGTAAAAAATACGTTACTCCCGCCGTTTACCCGCGCTAGGCCGGAGTGGGGGTGTTAGGTTTATTTTCGTTACGGAATTTTTTGATTCGGTCGCCGCGCTCAAAGCCCGCGATAAAAGCTATGCAATAGCTTAAAAAAATAATTTTGACCCATTATAAAATAATCAATCGGTCAATAGTTTAATACGTTTTTACCCTATTTAGTTTATGAACTATAATCCTCTGACAGAAAGATATTAACCCCCTTTATTTCTTTTCTACGGAACCCTAAAAAATCCTTCATACTTAATTATTAAAATGGTTATAAAAGTTTCTCATCCTACCCTCTCTGGTTTCATTTAATTTCAAGAGAGATATCGTTCATCTGTTTGAATAATAAATGAAAGGCTAGTAATAATAATAATAATAATAATATCCAAAGGGCGGATTGTGCACGAGAAAAGGGGATTGAACTTAAAATATTTCTATTAAAAAAGAATTTATTAATATTAAAAAAAAATACAATTCCAAGGAAATCTCCCTTTTAGTTATTAACTGAAATCTCTTTGATATCTAGATATATAAATAATATAAAGAATATGAAAAAGCAGCCAAGTGCGAGCTGGATTTCTCTATTCCGAAGGTTTTGTACTTTATACCTATATCTTTTAAAATACTTATAACAAATTCAATTTTGATTGTTGTTAAATTATAGAAATAGTTATAAATTTTTTTCATAATTTTAAGTTCAATGGTTTGGAAATTTCGTCGGGTACAAAAAATTGTGTAAACATCGGTCATTTGATTTGACCATACATCGTTTTATTTTTTTACTTTGGTCAAGTATTGTAATCGTGGATGAAAATAGTTTTTTTTTTATTTGTTTTTTCAAAATATCTAAAAAATGGCGGGAATTACACTACGGTGCAAAAAATTGAGCCCCCAATAAAAACTTTATTAAATAGTAAATCATTTTTAATTTTTTTTACAAGTAGGTAACCATACATTTAATGAAAAACGGCTTATTGCAAGTGTAATTGCCACTTGTCGTTGACTTGGCCCTTTATTAATTAGGCACACCCAATTTGAACTGCTTGAACTTCAGAAATAGCCATTTTGTATATTTTATCTTTCTATCAATGATTCTTAATTCAAAATTATTCATTTTATTGATATTTCAAATGGAATTTGATCTTTTATTAAAATTTTATTTATATGTAAAGTGATATTTAGAAAGTAGGATAATTTGTAATTGTATCTTTTAATTTAATTTTACTTATTTTTTGTTTTATAAAATTCAAAAACTATCAACAAAATTTATTGAATATGTTAGTTTAAGAGTTAATAGAACAAATTATATGGTTATTTATAACAATTTTAAAAATAACTTCTTATTTAATAAAGTTTTTATTGGTGGATCTGTTTTGGTCTACAATTAAGCCTTATAGAGTGAACATCGAAAAAAGTATATTTTACAAGATATTAGTTATTTTATCAAAATGTCTGTTAGATAGTACTTTAGTAACCAGATTTCATGTTAAAGCTAGTTTGAATATCAAAACGAAATTTCACATGTTGTTTTTTTGTATTGAAATTAAGAGCTGATTAGATTTTGGTTGAAATTTAAATTTTTTTTTCGTAAATATTTATATTTTTTATTTGAATTATATAGGAAATTCAAAATTCAAAAAATCCTGAACAATCATATAAATAATAATTGCGGATAAACAGTTTTAGAAACAATACAAACAGAATCAACAGAAGTCCAGTCAATTATTTGCATAAATTTTTTTTGGGGCGCTATTCCGTCAATATTCCGAAGGTTCTGTCCTTTAGAATCTTTTAAAATACTAATAACTAATTCCATTTTGATTCTCGATAAAATTAAACATCGGTCATTAGATTCGACCATACATCGTTTTTTTTTGTTTTGTTTTTTTTTTACTTTTGTCAAATATTGTAATCGTGCATGAAAATAGTATTTTTTTTTATTTGTTTTTTTTCAAAATATCTAAAAAATGGCGGCACACTACGGTGCAAAAAAATTGAGCCCCCAATAAAAACTTTATTAAATGGTGAATCATTTTTAATTTTTTTACAAGGAACCATACATTAATAAAATTATTGCTTATTGACACTGTAATTGCCACTTGTTGTTGACTTAGCCCGTGATTAATTAGGCACACAATTTGAACTGCTTGAACTTCAGAAATATCCATTTTGTATATTTTATCTTTCTATCAATGATTCATTAATTCAAAATTATTCATTTTATTGATATTATAAATGGAATTTGATCTTTTATTAAAACTTTATTTAAATGTAAAGTGATATTGAGAAAGTATGATAATTTGTAATTGTATCTTTTAATTTAATTTTAATTATTTTTACTATTAAATTCAAAAATTATCACCCATATTTATTGAATATGTTAGTTTAGGGGTTGCTAGAACAAATTATATGGTTATTTGTAGTAATTTTAAAAATAATTTCTTATTTAATAAAGTTTTTATTGGTGGCTCGATTTTTTTGCACCTCAATATATTTTGTTAAAAAAATAAATAAATTGAACGATACCATGGCGTTTTGCTCTACAATAAAGCCTTATAGAGTGAACATCGAAAAAAGTATATTTTACGAGATATTAGTTATTTTATCAAAATATCATTTAGTTATTAAAATAATAAAATATGTAAATTTGTAGCCACAGCATCTCGATATTTAGAGCAAGGTAGCGATTTTCAACATTTTCAAAAAAATGCCTATAACTATGATACTTTTATTAAAAAAATTATTGTTCTGAACAGTCATAAACTGGCCTATCATTGTGATAAGGGAGACCCTGTATATCGAATCGGTTTCTCGAAAAAGGCTCTAACGATTTTGATGAAAATCACAAAATAGGGGTTTTTTGGGTCAATAAATCGATCTAGCCGTGTCTTATATGTCTTCGAATAACTTTAATTTCATTGTTTTTTTCGTAATTGTCGGGTCAGTCCTAGCGCTCTCGCTAGATCGCACAGCGACCTCATACAAATAGTTTATTCAACTAAACAATACTTTAAGACAATTGTAGTGATAATTCTTTAAGTACACATCAGTCAAATTGTTAAACATATTGTATATTACGTGAGTCAATCAATCATTAATGAAATAATAAACCAATGAATTAATGAGAGTCGAGTCAAGGCATTGAGTGGCGTGAGCCATGATTTTCTTTGAATGTTATAAATGCGTCAACTCGAATCGAGTTAATTCAGCTACCACCAAAACATGGTCTGCTCAATTGTTTTTGATTATTCATCATTCACTACCTTATCTTCCCTCGTGGTTGGAACCACCGTAGGGGCATTCCCCTCTCCTCCGACAACCAACCCCATCCGATATCCTAGTTAGCGTCAGACTCCCCCACCACTAACACTGTCGGCGACACCAAACCCGCGCAGCCAGTAACAGTAATCAAAGTAATATTATACACAGTGAAAGGATGCCAAATTTGGGGGTTTAAATAAAGGTATTCTTTTACTTTTGAATTCACACAGCCAATGTTCTGGGCCAGGTCATTTTCTCAAAGACAAGATAAATTATCTATATAATAAAAATGAATTTCTGTTTCTTTGTAAGCGCAGATCTCTCAAATGCCTGGACCGATTTGGCTAATTTTTTTTTAAATGTTCGTAATAGTCCAATTCAGGTTAATACGTAAAAAAAATTGGAAAAGTTGCCCGGAAAATTGGAAAATTAAGGAAAAATCAAAAAAAATTCAGGTTAGCCAACATAGCTTGCCAAACAATAAGAGAACTAAACTAGCAAACTAAACATGTGTTGGCGGCCCTGTTTGTCAGATTTTTGAATGTCATTCATTCTTAATAGCATAGATAATAGAGTTCTAACCACATTATCGTTGAAGAAGAATTTAATAATGCAACAAAGATTTAAAAAACTATCTATTTTTTTTAAAGTACATTTAAAAACAAAAATTAAAAAAATAAACTGCAACGGATCGTTGCTAAACTTTATCCAAATTCATTTTAAATATTAATATGTTTATTTCTTTATTATTAATCAGATATCACTTGCAATTTGCAGTTCAAGTTGAATTTAATTCAAAAATAATGATCGATTCTCATTTAACAGTCGAGAAATAACCATTCTACATTAAATTTTTGACGTTTCGGTTTTTATTGGTAGCCATTGGTGAAGATATGGAGGAGGAGGAATCGACTTAAAATCAAAAATAGCAATCGATTCTCATCTAATATTTGAGGAATAAGAATTCTACATTAGATTTTTGACCCTTAGATTATTGATGGTAACCATTGCTGAAGACATGGAGGAATCGACTTAAAATCAAAAATAACAATCGATTCTTATCTAATACTAGAGAAATAACCTTATTGCATTCCATTTTTGATGTTTTGACTATTAATGGCAAGCTCTACTGAAAACGTGGAAGAATCGACTTAAAATCAATAAGACTAAATTCTTTTATGATAAACAACTCAAGCTTGAGAATAAGAATTTTTTTAAATAGATTGTATTGTATATACTTTTGTGTCTAGCAAAATGAATAATAATTGTAATTTTCAAGTCTTCTTATCTATAACAATACCTACATTTAATATTACTTTTTTTTTATTTTCCCCTTAATGATAACAAGTGGATTTTTAATGCATTTTAAATTTTTGTGTTTCATCTTATTTGTTATGAGTGTATACTAGTATTACAGTTAAATAGAATCTCAAATTATATCTATTTAAGACTTTATAATAAAACAATTATATTTATTCTCTGTTACTAATAAAACATCAATAAAGCAGCCACGTGGGGGTCCAGGAGGCGAACCCTCTGGCTAGGAAAAGTCCCGCCGAAGGCGGGCCTTGAAGCTAGTATATAATATATATAATCACCGACACTTTCAGATAACGTCATATCGATCTCATCATCTCCATAAACCGAGTCTAGTCTTTTTAAATTATTATCAAAACTGTCAGAAATATCCATTTTTATAAAAATTACTTCAAATTAACATCAGCTTAGTAACAAAATTACAAAAGAACCAACAACTTTTGAGATATTGATAACACTCGTTATACAGTTGGCACAAGACTGAAGCGTCACTTTATTCTTTTCCTTTCTTATAGTTATTTTTACAAAAAATACGTCGCCACATAGGCATGACGTCACCAAAGTCGGCACCCAATCATAACTAACCATACCAAATCGCATCTCCCAACTGAAGGTGTGTTCAAAGTGATAATGCGTTATGAAACTTTAAATGCGTTTTTCTCAAAACTTCATTTTCACACACTAGGTCCCTTTTCTCGGAGAAGGTCACATATATGTATCAACATATTTATATTTGTTATATATAAGTATGCATTTGTTTATTTGCATCAAGCAGACAAGTAGATAATCTCATATAGGTTTCTCTTTATGAAAGTGTCTTGTATAATTTAAATTCGTCCCTTGTTTAGGGACCGCATTTTTTTACACTATAAATTTTAATTATTTCTTAATTAAGTTTATTTCTTTTTCATTTTTATTTTTGACTTGAAAAAAAAAAGATAATAAACTGACAGACGTACACTTTTTTTTTTTTTTGTTCCACGTTAAATTTAAAAGACAAATTAAGAAGGAAATGAAGAAAAAGTCTCTAAGAGAGAGAGAGAGAGAGAGAGAGAGAGAGAGAGAGAAGAGAGAAAGGAAATTAAAAACATAATTAAGAAAAATATGAAGATAATAATGATGGTGATGCTGCAAAAGTGTCAATTAAATGGGAATAAAGTGACCTTGTGCTTGCCTGCCTGCCTGCCTGATGAACTAACTGACAGTTAAAAAAAAAAAAAGAATAAAGCAACCGAATAGCTAAGTAAGAAAAATAGAGGAAAGGAATTATAATTATTATTAATTATATTTTCTATATGGTATATACCACAGCTGCGAAGCCCGCATTCGGAAGGCATCTTAGTGGCCAGGGGACTACACCCCTCCATTAGTAGGTTTTGAGATAATATTATAATTTAACCTGTCACCATTGGGATTCAATTCCATAACGTATTAATGTAATTTTTGTTTTTCAGAGGATGAGGAACAAAATAAGTGTTTATTTTTGACTTATCAATTGCAACGTTTCGCTACTTTATTGCAGCTTCTTCAGGCTCTACAAAGAGCAAATGCATACATATGAGTATTTTAAAAGATTCTAAAGGACGGAACCTTCGGAATATTGACGGAATAGCGACCCAAAAAACATTTATGCAAATAATTGACTGGACTTCTGTTGATTCTGTTTGTATTGTTTCTAAAACTGTTTATCCGCAATTATTATTTATATGATTGTTCAGGATTTTTTGAATTTTGAATTTCCTATATAATTCAAATAAAAAATATAAATATTTACGAAAAAAATAATTTAAATTTCAACCAAAATCTAATCAGCTCTTAATTTCAATACAAAAAAAACAACATGTGAAATTTCGTTTTGATATTCAAACTAGCTTTTACATGAAATCTGGTTACTAAAGTACTATCTAACAGACATTTTGATAAAATAACGAATATCTTGTAAAATATACTTTTTTCGATGTTCACTCTATAAGGCTTAATTGTAGACCAAAACAGATCCACCAATAAAAACTTTATTAAATAAGAAGTTATTTTTAAAATTGCTACAAATAACCATATAATTTGTTCTATTAACTCTTAAACTAACATATTCAATAAATTTTGTTGATATATTTTGAATTTTATAAAACAAAAAATAAGTAAAATTAAATTAAAAGATACAATTACAAATTATCCTACTTTCTAAATATCACTTTACATATAAATAAAATTTTAATAAAAGATCAAATTCCATTTGAAATATCAATAAAATGAATAATTTTGAATTAAGCATCATTGATAGAAAGATAAAATATACAAAATGGATATTTCTGAAGTTCAAGCAGTTCAAATTGGGTGCCTAATTAATCAAGGGCTAAGTCAACGACAAGTGGCAATTACACTTGCAACTTTATCCAAATTCATTTGAAATATTAATATGTTTGTTCCTTTATTATTAATCAGATATCACTTGCAATTTGTAGTTCATGTTGACATTAATTAAAAATAATTCTCATTTAATAGTCGAGGAATAACCATTCTACATTGGATTTTTGACATTTCGGTTATTATTGTAACCATTGCTGAAGACATGGAGGAATCGACTTAAAATCAAAAATAGCCATCGATTCTCATCTAATACTTGAGGAATAATAATTCTACATTAGGTTTTTGACGTTTCGATTATTATTGGTAACCATTGCTGAAGACATGGAGGAATCGACATAAAATCAAAAATAACGATCGATTCTCATCTAATACTAGAGGAATAACCTTATTCCATTTTTGATGTTTTGACTATTAATGGCAACCTCTACTGAAAACGTGGAAGAATCGACTTAAAATCAAAAAAGACTAAATTCTTTTTTAGTAAGCAACTCAAGTTTGAGTTGTTTGCCATAAAAGAATTTATTCTTTTTGATTTTAAGTCGATTCTTGGTTAAAGATATTTAGAAAAAACTAAAAAAGTACTGAAATAAATAAAGCAAAACCGCCACATGCTAAAATTCAATATCATTGAATACTTCAATTTGTGACCTTAATTGAGTCCATGGGTTCCGTAGTCTTTACCTGAGGACCCGTTGAAGTCGCGCTTGCCGCGCGACCTATTGCAATACTTTCTCCCATGCTTCGCATTGGATAAAGTAAAAAACACATTCAAAAACATTTCTCATTCATTCAATTCAAAATCAACTTCATATAAATACCTTGAAAAATAAAGCTCCAAACACTTTTGTCAATTTTTTAAGCTCCTTCATTATTACACATATAGACACTCGAATACATTTCTATTTCATCATCAACAACTCAAAAACACCAATATCAACAAATATACAATTATAACCTTTATAATTTCACTGGTAAAATTTAAAACACTTCAAAAATCGTCAACATATTATAAAGCTATTTACAATAAACAACCATATACAAAAATCCTAAGCCTTTTCACAATTATCACATTCACATTAAAATTTATATTATTTCTTTCAGGTCAACTTGCATTTTCATTTCACAGCCATTCTATTTGAAAATAATTATCCAGCACAAAATAATATGATTTAGAGAATTTTTTGGACAACTCAATATTTAATTAATTAAATTGATCTTAACTGATTTACAAAGCTATTATCATACCAATCTGGACCTACCCAGGTAACCACAATATCCTAAGAATATTCTAAGGATATTCTAAGGACATTTAAATCTTCTTAGAATATTCTGAGGATATTGTGTGTTACCTGGGTACGGAATAGAGATATGGGGTTGTTCCTCTGAATCCAATTTAAATATAATCCAGAGATTTCAGTCCAAATTTTTGAGAATAATAACAAACGCCCCTTGGTACGTCTCTAACAGGACACTTCATAACGACTTAAACATTCCCTACATAAAGGATGTCATTCACAAAAGATCTCTGGGTTACCTACAAAAACTGGAGTCCCACCCAAATGATTCGCTGCACTCTCTCAACCAGATACTCGAAGATAGAAGATTGAAAAAAAAGTGGCCTCAAGACCTTCAAGTCTCCTTATAGACTCAGTATAGATGGTATACAGTTATGCCTCATTGGAGGAATTCTGTAAAATTTACCTGTGTTCCCTTCTTGTTCATCAAATGTAATAAACTTGGCTCATAGAATTTGTTACTGCTTTGTAATTTGATTTGTAAGTTCTGATTGCTGATGGAAAAAAAAAAAAAAAAAAAAAAATTGATCTTAAGAAATTCAAAGAGAAATTCAAGGATGTTTTTATAAAGCGAAATTTAGAGAATACTTATGCGGGCTATACGCGGATTGATACCGGGTAACATCCAGATGGACCATATCTTTTTTCGCTCTCTTGGTTCAGGATGGAGAATCAGCTGGACCTCAATGGTTCTTATAAAACGGTAGTCTCGCTAAGTATTCTCTAAATTTCGCTTTATAAAAACATCTTTGAATTTCTCTTTGAATTTCTTAAGATTAATTTAATTAATTTGATAATTTTCTATATTTGTATAAATATACTAGAAAAACAAATTTACTTATAATTTGTTAAAAATTCCGTTGAGTGGATTTGCTTGCGAGTTTACTCCGCGGAATTCTAAATTAACTCAATATTTGGGCGGTTTAGATTTTGCATTTTTAGACTTCTGTGGGCCCACTGATTTTGGTTGAGTTTTCTCAAACGACCTAGATTTTTAATTTTTAACCCCCCCCCCCCCTCCACCCCCCTTAATTTTGGGTCGATATGCACCAAAATCTAATCAGCTCTTAATTTCAATGGACCAAAACTACGTGTGAAATTTGGTTTCGATATTCAAACTAGTTTTTGAGCTATCTCGTCCACGAAAATTTGGCAACACACAGACTAACTAACAGACATTTTGATAAAACAATTATTATCTCGAAAAATATAATTTTTTCGATGTTCATTTATTGAGCTTTTTTGTAGAGCGAAATACCATGGTTTTGCTCAATTTTTTTAATCAAAATAGTTTCAGCCGTTTTTGAGATATTTTGAAAAAAAGAAGGAAAAAAACCCACTTTTTTCATGCACGATTACAATACTTGACCATACCCTGTATGGTAAAGTAAAAATGTGAAAATTTCCATTTTTTGGCGGTTTTTTGCTTATAACTCGAAAACTATAAACTTTCCATAAATAGCCTTGCTATTTAAAATGAAAGTTTATAAAATTTCTTACAAATTTCATTATTTAAATTTTTTGCTCCGCAACTATTCGAGCTCAAGCGTAAAATCCATGTTTTCCGGATCACCCACAAACTCGCACTTTTTTTTCGATTATTTTCCCATTTTGACTATGAATTAGCAAGTTTTCGACAAAGACCAATCTATAGATTTTTCAACTTGATTAAATTTGATACAATTCAAACAAAGTTTCATCGGAATTGGATAATGGTAACTCGTGCCGCAATGTGGTTGAAGTTATGAAAAACTGGGATTTTTTGCAAAAAATTGCACTTTTTTTAGGAAAGTTTGTAAAATTTAAAATATAAAAATACTAGGTAGGTTTCACATAAATATGTGAAACCTACCTAGTACTTTATTTAAAACGAGCTTTTCGTGAGTGCCTTCGGCATGCCCTCGAAGCTCGGCCCTACGGGCTTGTGCCCTGGCGGTCAGCGTCTCGGTCAAAAAATTTTATTCCTCTTAAAAAACCACACTCCAAATCTATACCCGTAAACTATCGAAAATACATCGTCTCTTAAAAGTTTTGCCTCTTTAATTTTTGAGTGGCGAGGAGAGGGGGGGAGGAATAATTATCAATATATTTAATATTTCTTAATTTAAAATGCATTGGAGTCTTTCATTTCAAAATTCGAGTCCAAATTACAATTATATTTTAAATTTGCCTCGTTAATTAATATATATTTAATGTTTCTTAATTTAAAATCTATTGGTGTTTTTTCATTTTCATTCGAGTTCAAATGAATACAATATTATCTCGACAGAAAGTCTAAATCAAAAATATATAGTTTTAGTAACAGAAACCAAGTTATAAATATTAATGTTGCATTGGTGTAATGGCTAGAGCTGATGCCCTTAGTTCAAGAGTTCTTCGGTTCGATTCTAGGCAAGAGGGTAATTTTTTAAAGAAAATTCTCTCAGCGTTGTTACAAAATAATCTAGGCTCTTATATATAGTATGTTTCACCATGAACCCACATCATTCTCCCTAAAAAAAAAACAACTATATCTAGTTAATGTCTACATTTAACCACTCTTTCTACTCTACAATCTCATACAAAAATAATTTTACATTGTATTGATTTGTATAAACATTTTATTTTTATCGAACTTAGTTCCATATTTTTTTTGTAATTAATTAAATTAATTGAACCGCGTAAATTTGAATAATTTTCATGATTCAGCCTGCGAATTTTTGCAGTTCAATAAATCATTTCATTATTATTTTTTTTTGTTTTGAAAAGGAAAAATGAAATTCAGCATCCGGCAGGATTCGAACCTGCGTCTTCCTCTTTAGCCGAGGCTGCGCTAACCAACTGCGCCACAGATGAATTCTACCGGATAAGCCATATTAGATTGATATCAATTTTCCTTTTGCCGGTTATCTTTTAGACTAGTCTAGTGACTTTTGATTTGTATAAACATTTTATTTTTATCGAACTTAGTTCCATATTTTTTTTGTAATTAATTAAATTAATTGAACCGCGTAAATTTGAATAATTTTCATGATTCAGCCTGCGAATTTTTGCAGTTCAATAAATCATTTCATAATTTTTTTTAATTTTTAAGGATTTAGGTGTCGGTTCTAGGTAATCATTTCATTATTATTTTTTTGTTTTGAAAAGGAATAATTAAATTTAGCATCCGGCAGGATTCGAACCTATGTCTTACTACGAGGGCTGCGCTAACCAACTGCGCCACAGATGAATTCTACCTGATAATCGCAGTTGGTTAGCGCAGCCTCGGCTAAAGAGGAAGACGCAGGTTCGAATCCTGCCGAATGCTAAACTTCATTTTTCCTTTTCAAAACAAAAAAATAATAATGAAATGATTTATTGACCTGCAAAAATTCGCAGGCTGAATTATGAAAGTTATTCAAATTTACGCGGTTCAATTAATTTAAGTATTGATTTATCTTTTCCAACAATTTTCAATTGTGTATTTTGATTGTTTCGCGGAACATTTGAAGCGGTTTCGCGGAGTATCAATTTTCCGCGAACCACAAATTGAGAGCCATGGTCTTAATTAGCTATAATTTGTTAATTTGCCAACAGAGATCAGTTTTCTAACTAAATGAAATTCCCAAATTGAAAATACCTATTTCTGGAAAGCGTACCCTCCTGAGTCTTGAAATAGTTTTCAATTGTTGTCGAGGGGGTGGTTGTCATATAGCCAGCCTCTCCAATCCTATCGGCTGCTCCCTGGGTGGGTATCGGAATTCAATACAGAGTTACATTGAATTCCCATAACCCAGGTTCATTCACAATCAATTCTTCCCTATATATAGTACTCACTCACTAGAGTATTCAATCCATTCCGTACCAAATGCGGGGGCGTAGAGAGAAAGGTCACCCACCCACCATTTCATTTATTATGGATTTATGGTAAATACACCCTGATTGATTTAGAGTTATTTATTAAATATTTTTAACTCTCTACGCCTTTTCAAGTTTAATTCAGAAAACCCTAATATTATTTCAGAATTTCAGCAAATAAACATATAACGGGTGAGTTTTTTTTTATCTTGAGACAGTCTTATAACTCAAAAACAGTGCATTATATGAAAAAAGTTTCAAATAAAACTTTATTTATATCAAGGGGAAACTAAACTACACTTTTGTTTGTTGACCTAGAACAATCTTTCAAGGGTATTTCGAGGTCAAGTTCTGTTTTCTAAATAGAAACCTATATGTTTCTGTACATATTCTCAAACTAGAAAAAAACCGAACAACTTTCATTAGAACTATTTTTTTATAGGACATCAATAAAAAAATATTAAACTAATTAGATCTCAAAAATATCCAAATAATAATTTTTAACAATCATTTAACTTAATTATCAAATAATAATGATTAAATAATTAATTATTAAATAAATAATTTAATAATAATTAATAATTTAATAATTTTGCCAGCTTCACTTTATATGTGTTCAAAAATCTATTAAAAAAGAAGGCTACCAAGAAAATTAAACAGACCAAAATAAGGAAATTGGAACTGGAATTCATCCAGAAGACTTGCGATACACTCTGGAATGTCACAGAATAGTGTCGCAAAATTACTAAATTATTAATTATTATTCAATTATTTATTTAATAATTAAATATTTGATAATTAAGTTGAATGATTGTTAAAAATAATTATTAGGATTTTTTGAGATTTAATTAATTTAATATTTTTTTTTATTTGATGCCGTATAAAAAAAAGTTTTAATAAAAATTGTTCAGTTTTTTTCTAGATTCAGAATATGTACAGAAACATGTAGGTTTCTATTTAAAAAACAGAACTTGACCTCGAAATACCTTTGAAAGCTTTTTCTAGGTCGACAAACAATAGCGTAGTTTAGTTTCCCCCCTGATATAAATAAATTTTTATTTGAATTTTTTTTCATATAATCCACTGTTTTTGAGTTATAAGGCTGTATCAAGATAAAAAACTCACCCGGTATAATTGATGGGGAACTGTGTAGCGCAATAGAGCATATCACATGACTTTCCCTTATGAATCTATAATAATAAATTAAATAGATTGTTCCGTACGTACGTCAAGCTTGAATATTTGACCACGAAGATTAGCACATTTTTAATAAGCTCGGAACGAGACTGGCTAGGTGACGCCTGCCCGAAGGCCCGGTCGTCAGCAATAGTATTAAATAATCTGCCATGTTTTGTGCCGATCACATTACTTTCACTTGTCAATATTAAATATTTTATCGAAATTATTGAATTTTAGCTCTAGAAAATAAGTAAAAATGAAATTTAGTAACAAGTTGTTATATTTTTATTTAATAAATTTTTTGAATTATTTCTAAATTATTTTACGCCCAGCATTTTCCAAATTTTTACCTGTTTTTTGCTTATAATCCTGGAGAAAAAAAAATTCAACCATGTTTTCTGTCTGGCATCAGATATCCAAGATAACAAAAAAAGTCGTAGAAAGTTTGTTCTTGTGCTAAAATATTTCTATATATGTGACCTTCTCCGAGAAAAGGGACCTAGTGTGTGAAAATGAAGTTTTGAGAAAAACGCATTTAAAGTTTCATAACGCATTATCACTTTGAACACACCTTCAGTTGGAAGATGCGATTTGGTATGGTTAGTTATGATTGGGTGCCGACTTTGGTTACGTCATGCCTATGTGGCGACGTATTTTTTGTAAAAATAACTATAAGAAAGGAAAAGAATAAAGTGACGCTTCAGTCTTGTGCCAACTGTATAACGAGTGTTATCAATATCTCAAAAGTTGTTTCGTTTTGTACGTTTTTATGGGGTAAATAAATTTTTATCAGAAATCTAACTCATTTCATCTTATTCTACACCCTTTTAGGTACCAGAATCCACTCTTAAGTCCAAACCCGTTTTTTGACACAATAGGTCCCTTTTCTCTTAGAAGGTCACATATTAGTATTTCTAATGTGGAGAACTGATAAGATTTTGGGCTTTCTAATAGTTTTAGAAATCACATCCTGTTTATAATATGTGGGTGTAGGTGACTTTTATTTTTATAATTTTAAAATATTTTATTTTTTTAAGTCTAAAATATTAAATAGTCGAATATCTATGTTAATTACGAAAATGAAATTACCATCATCAGAGTGTTTGTGACGTCAGAATTTATTAAGCAATAATAATAAAGAAACGCTAAAGTTTAATATTTTATTTTCATTGATCAAAAATGCAATTAATTTTGACTTTAAAGCATGTAAATGTCAAAATAAAATAATTTTTAATGGATAATCAAATTTTAATTTCAAATCTTCAAAGACCAATTTATTTATTTATATGTTTTCTTAATTATTTCTTTGGAACTCTTTTTTTAAGCGACAAAAAATAATTTAATTAATTGTAATAAATTTGGTGAAAAAAGTGAAAACTTTTACAAGACTCGGTACGCTCTCTGAATATAGAGTGACGCTAAATTTCGATATAATTAATTAATAATTAAAAAATTATCTTTTATATTCTATCTTAATTAAACCAATTATTTTACATGAATTAATGTATACATTGAATTTGAGCTTCGACTCCGGAGATTACTTCTCCACCATCGACTGTCCTTGATCATCTTTTTTAGTCCTTATTTTTAATAAGAGGAAAAAACTAATTAAAGAAACAAACCCTCTTTTTCCGATAATTATTCCAATTCCATATTCTCTGCCCATATCCTCCATCTTAATTAAAATTTTAATTTCTAATGTATAATGAGGTTTGTATTGAACTATTAATGGGTTTTAAATTAAAAATAAATAAATAAAAACAAACAAACAATTTTTTTTTTTTTTTTTATAAATTTTATTAAACCAATTATTTTACATTAATTAATGTATACATTGTATTTTTGCTTCGATTCCATCAAGTGTCCTTATTCA
This sequence comes from Forficula auricularia, assembly GCA_024734495.1. Taxonomy (NCBI): domain Eukaryota; kingdom Metazoa; phylum Arthropoda; class Insecta; order Dermaptera; family Forficulidae; genus Forficula; species Forficula auricularia. The sequence continues at coordinate 1,095,865 of JALMQS010000055.1, read as the reverse complement.
TCTTTAGTCCTTGTTTTTAATAAGAGGAAAAATCTAATTAGATAAAAAAACCTCTTTTCCGATAATTATTTAAATTCCATTATTCCCCAATCAAATCGATTGGTTTTCCCAATGGGATTTCTTTTTTAATTTAATTTTATTAAACCAATTATTTTACATTAATTAATGTATACATTGTATCTTTTGCTTCGATTCCGGAGATAACTTCTCCACCATCGAGTGTCCTTGAACATCTTTAGTCCTTGTTTTTAGTAAGAGGAAAAATCTAATTAGATAAAATAACCTCTTTTCCGATAATTATTTCAATTCCATTATTCCCCAATCAAGTCGATTGGTAATTCATCTCCTCCCAGATCCTCTCCATGGGATTTCTTTAATTTTTTATACAAATATATAAAATATTTGTTACATAGTATTCGTGGGTTTTAAAATTAAAAAACCTATTAATAAATAAAAGATAATTGAAAAAATGTGAACGAGGTCCAGACCTAGCCAGATCGTTTTTTCATCCTCAAGAATTGTTAATATAGTTGGTTTCATCAAAATTGTTAAAGCCGTTTTAAAAATGGAAAAAATATACAAATCTATAAATATACAAACAAACATATATACAATGTTTGCTCGTTTAATAAGACTAGGTAGACCATTTAAATTACAAAAAAATACATGAAATTAACATTTTTAAAAATTTTCAAAAATTTTAATCTCAAGATTATAGTCTTCCATTTTGTTTATTTATTTATTAATTTATTTAATAGATTTACCACTGAAAATTGTACCATGATACAGATACATTTTTTGGATATATAGGTATCTAATTACTGACTACATATGATGACATATATAGTAGATATATCCAGAATATTTAATTTTTATTAAAAAAAAAAAAAATATTTTATCTATTTATTTTAACAAGAATAATGTGAATTAACTCTCAGTATGCGAGTCTGATCATTAAATGGCGGAATTATTTAAATTTTAAATACCTGAAATATGGCTTTATATTTTGCCCTGGTCTGTCAATTTGTCCATGAATTGAATCAATTATGATTATTAATATGTATGTCAAACACACATATACACATCTATATGTATATTTATTTATTATTTATTCCCATCGGATAAATTTACTGCGTACTATTTAATAAAACATTGAATATATCTATTGAATACCAATGGCAAAATAAAATACCTAAATTTAAACTCAGCTGGAATTAGACACGTGGGTGGGTGGATGGGTGGCTAATCGAATTTTTGGCAAATAGAAATCGTAAAACTGACATTTATATATGTCATTAATCTATTTCATAAACTTCGCCAATCCATTAGAGAGAGCAACATACATACATACATACATACATTTATGTCAGATAAAAGTATAATTAAAATAAAATGGAAAAAAGGTACGAATACCAGTTAAAGCCGCCATAGTAATAAACTTTTAATATTATAAATTTATTATTTATTTAAATTTTCGTGTAAAAAAATGATATTTTATGCATTATAAGCCCAAAATATAATCAGCTCTCTGCTTTGGAAATAGAGACATAGTGGCACCAGGACGAACTTTTTAATTCCTTCCCCTTTTGAATTGTCGTAAGGGTCGTAATCCTCAGTGAAAAAATAGAAGTTTTTTCTCCCGGTTTCGGACATTTTTAAACATACATACAAAAATAATTCACTATTAAGGCCGCCAGGCAGGCAGACTTCTAATGCGCACTACACATCAAATTTTGGCAATCTTTATATTATGCTATTCTTACTATTCTTTAAAAAATATTTAAGAAGGAATATTAGGTCTGGGATAGGGATTTATCGACCTACCCCATAAAATAGGTCAAGAAAAAATTCGTGGCTTTTTTGTACCAAAATTCAAACACATTTATCTTATATATTAAATGAACTTTATTTAAAATAAATGAACTTTATTTAAAAAAAGAAACATAATCAGAGTGTCTAAATAATAAGATATTTATAATTAAATCATAAATATAGTAGATATTTATATAAATAAATCCTATAACAACATAAATAAACAATATAATAATTATTAATTATTTATTAGAACAATTAAATAATAATTAGAAATTCGATATTTTATTCTTCAACAATTAATCGTATAACAGTTCAATAATTAATAAATATGTTTTTTCAACAAATTATAATTAAAAAAATAAATAAATCACTTTTATAAGTTTTGAGCGCACTTTAAGGATTAAAAAGTCAAAAAACATTATAAATTATATTTTTCGTCTTCGCACAAATTGATTATAACCTAATAAGTATAGATATATTATCCACCAAGCTAATAATGGATCAAGGAAAAAGTTTATGACATTTTTTTACTTAGGAAGATAGTGTTTCTTTTTTCAGCAGGCACACTAATAATGACGTTTTATTCGAGTCTTATAATTATATATACTCTATAGTACTGTTTTTTTAATATTTATCAAACATTTATAGAAAATAATTATTTTTCATATACATATATTTGTATTTTGTATTTTTTTTTATTTTAAAGTAATTTCATCTCCAAGACAATCTGTAGTATTGTCTATTTTCAAAAAATAATTTACTTAGTATATATAATTGCTTTATATTTATTTTGATTTTTAAGAAAATATTTTTCACAATTTTCATTAGCAAAGGGGAGAATTTTTCGCGAAACGTTTCGATTTCTAATAACCATTTTTAAAAAAGAATTTGTATTTAATTAGTGGTTAAATCTTTTACAATCCTATTAAACACGTAATTATGTAATTTTGGCTGAATATAGTTAGAGAATTAATTCTCTTATTTTGTGAATTATATACCACTACCAAATAATTTCAAGCTGTCACATTTTCAACTATTGCAGTATCTATATACCTACCTATATGTAATTCAAATAATTTTAATTAGAACTTGACAATACCTATGGTAATATATATCTATATTAATAATTTAATAATTTTGCCATCATGAGCTTCATTTTATCGTGTTGTGAATCTATTTGAAAAAAAAAAAAAAAAAAAATCAGGAAATGTAAAGGCTACGAAGAAACTTAAAAGGCCAAAAAAAAATAACGAAATTGGAACTGGAATTTATCCAGAACACTTGCGATACACTCTGGAATGTCTCAGAACAGTGTCGAAAAATTATTAAATTATTAATTATTATTAAATTATTTATGTAATAATTAAATATTTGATTATTATTATTTGATAATTAAGTTGAATGATTGTTAAAAATAATTATTAGAATTTTTTTGAAACCTAATTGATTTAATATATATTTTTTTTTTATTTGATGTCTTATAAAAAATAGTTCTAATAAAAGTTGTTCAGTTTTTTTTTTGTAGATTCAGAATATATACAGAAACATAATAGGGTTCCATTTAAAAAACAGAACTTGACATTGAAATACCCTTGAAAGCTTGTTCTAGGTCGACAAATAATAGAGTAGTTTATTTTCCCCCTTGATATAAATTAACTTTTATTTGAAACTTTTTTTCATTTAATGCAGTTATAAGACTGTCTCAAGATAAAAATACTCACCCGATATATGTCAGTGGCGGTCCATTGATACTGTGAATGCGGCGCATCCCTAAAATTTCAGATATTTAGAGTATTTTCATAAATATTCTATACATAATTGTCCCTCTCCCTGGTTTGAGACGGTTCGAGAATTTTTACTCGGAGTGACCCGGAGTGCTATCGCCGATTGCCAGATGTATCGTGACGGCTAATAATAATGACCATCTTATTGATTTCTTCTGGGGAGATGGCCCAGCCCAACGCTTTTTCCAGCGTTGATCTATTTATTTAATATTTTACCCAGTAGCCTATATTCCCTGTCAAATATTTATTTATTTTTCTTGACCATGGCGGTTTTCTGCCTATTTATTTATTTATTTTTTATTCATTGACTACGGCAACTTCCTGTCTACTTATTTATTTTAATTTTTTTTTAATTATTTATTTTTAACAACAATTTCTTTAAACCCAGTGACATATTCTATTTATTATTTGTTTTATTTAATTGATTATTTATTTATTTATTCTTCCCATTGTATTTATTTATTTATTTTTATTGTTTGAACGACGTGCGGTATTCCCTTTTTTATTTTTATTATTATTATTATTTTATTCTTGGTGGCAGCATACTAAGGGATCACACCGTTCTGCTGTGGCCACACCCTGAGCCACTCGACCGGATCCTGAGTGGGAGGATCGGAGGGCTATAAGGGGAGATGTGGAGGCCCTATTTTTATTATTATTATTATTTGGTTTTTGGTCCAAGGGACTAGATTTTATTTTTTGACCCCCACCCCCTCCTCCCCAAATATCAAATATAAGAGAGGGGCCAGGTGTATGGTAAAATCATGTGGATGGCCACATCCTTTTATTTAAACTAATATTACATGTATTTCCCACTTAAAATTTCATCCGCTTTGTGGGAAAATAATGAGCTAATAATTAGAAGAAAATTCGAAACTCAACAAAATAAGAAACACCCGATATCTATGAATTTTTTAAAAAAGTATTTATCGGGACACACATTGAACAAAAAATCATTAACCCGAATCCGTTGAGCCAAAGAGAGAGACAAAAATAAAGCTAGATGGATTTATTCTTGTTATTTCTGTCTCACCCCCTCCAAGGGGTGCGGGAGACATCCCCTGCCCCCACTTTCCAGCCCCCCCCCCCCTGTTCATTTATCTTTGATTCTTTTTGTCATTTCCAATTAAATAAGACAAAAGATGATACTTTACTTTTTATTCATCCCACTCCCACATACCCCTTGGCGGATGCGAATATCACTAATTAAAATTGAAATCTTCTTCCGGTATGTCATCCCCCCCCTTTTTTTTGTTCAAGTTTTGCCTTTCATCATCGAGCTCTGCTCCGGATCATTATGTCCATTAATGTCAGGGAATCTGTCAAACAACCCTCATTAGATATATAACGGGGGTTGTTTTATTTATTATTTTTCATTCATTCATCTATTCATTCATTTATTTTTTTATTTATTAACAAACAAAGAAGACCCACTTAGCGAGAGACCCCCCCTTTTATATATACTATATATAGTATAATTGATCTGAATCTATTGTAAATTGGTCTAAAAAGCATTTCTTGTTGCTTTTATTCCAAAGGAAGGAAATACGGTATATGGTATTGAATTAATCATTTTTTTAGGGTTATTTATCATTTATTCAAAATGTCATAACCCCCGGGGGCTGAAATCAAAACAGATAATGAAATAAATAGACTCAAAAAAAGTGTTTCTGATTCGTATACTTATTTACCTATAAGGTACTAGAAAAAATGCGACATTTATTATATTATTATTCTAATTAGCTATGTTAAGAGGTATAAAAGGCGTGGATAGCGGAATATCACAATGATAGATAATTTTATAGATAAAATATATAAAGCGTTTTATTGAGGTCGCATCATCATTGAGTATACAGTCCTAAGACTGGTTTGATGCAACAATCCGTCTCCACTCGACTCTGTCCCCCGCCAGCTGTTTAACCTCTCTAAATGTCTGGCATCCCATATCCCCAATTATTTGGTTGAAATATTCTAATCTGGGCTTTCCCCTTCCCCTTTTCTTTCCCACCTCCCCCTCCAAGATATCCCTAAGCAGTCCCCCATGTCTCAGTGTGTGCCCCATCATCTGGCCTCTTCTCTTCTTCAGACTCTTCCACAAGGTTCTTCTTTCTCCGATTCTTCCAAGAACTTCTTCATTTGTAATTTTATCCATCCATTTGATATTCATCATTCTTCTGTAGCACCACATTTCGAAAGCCTCTAATCTCTTTCTCTCCGCTTTTCCAATTGTCCAGGTTTCACACCCGTACATGGCTATGCTCCATACATATGTCTTCAATAGCAACTTCCTGTTTTCTAAGTTGATTGAGGAGGAGCATAGTAGTTTTTGTTTTGAATTAAACCCCATTTTTGCTTGGGCAATTCTTGATTTAATTTCGTTTTCGCTCCTCCCATCCCATGTTATTTTACTTCCTAGGTAGCGGAATTCCTTAACTCCTTCTAGGTTTTCTTGGTTAATTTTGATGCATTCCTGTCTCGTTTGTTCTTTTTTTGTACATACTAGGACCTTGGTTTTATTCTTGTTTATTTTCATTTTGATTTCTTCTATTAGGATTTGGTTAATTCCATTCAAGGCGTCCTCTAATTCTTTTTTATTGCTTCCTAGAAGGGCAATGTCATCGGCAAATCTTAACATAGCGATCTTTTGACCTTGGATTTCTATACCTGAGGTTGCACATTATTACAATAAATAGAATAGAGGAAAAAGCAATATATAGCATGTTACATGGACTCGAGTAGAAAACGAAGTGAGTAATAAATTAAGTTAAGATAGTCAACACCGGAGTGGCGCTGATGTCATATCGGAGGTGCCAATATTATACATATATTTTAATAGCTATATATTATTTATTATTTTATTATTTTATATATAAGGCATTCCACGCCAAATAGGATGTTTTTGAAAAATTTTAATTTTTGATTTCCTTCATTTTTTAACATTTTTTAGTACCCATTAAAAAACTATTTCTGGTAAATTTTGAATTTTTTTTTTTGTTGATCATCGGTTTAAAGGATATCGTAATTTCGGTTTTTTATTGATAACTTCTTCAAAAATGGTCCAAAATCAAAATTTTGTTGTAGAAATTATGTTGTTCTTTTTTTACATACATTTTAGAAAAAATACAAAAAAATTATTTAAAGTATTAATTAACAGGAATAGCAGGGAATTGGACAAAAATTAAAAACAGAGTTTTTATTGAATGGGCCAGACGTTTCGTCGATTAATTTCGACTTTCTCAGTGGCTCATTCTTTGTCTGTTTAAAAGTAAAAACAACATATTTTTTGTGAAAAAATTTTGATTTAAAGTTTTTAATTGTTCAAGTGTAAAAAAGTTCAAGATTCTTGAGCAATTGAGGCCTAAGCCAACAATGTATTGTAGTTAAAATAATAAAAAAGATTAAATGATGTTTCGTCGCGTAGTGGAATTGTCTTTTAGTTAATAGAGTAAAGGGTGTGTCTATTAACTAACATCATGTTTCACCTAAAACCTACACCACTTTCCATAAGTAGAATTGTCTTTTGACAAAGAGTGATAGAATGGGCCACTGAGGAAGTCGAAATTATTCGACGAAACGTCTGGCCCATTCAATAAAAACTCTGTTTTTAATTTTTGTCCAATTCCCTGCTATTCCTGTTAATTAATGCTTATTATGGATACGAGTGATTTACCATTATTTAAAGTGTTTTTATATTTGATTTTGGTGTTTGAAAATTTTAATTTTGTTTTTAAAACTGTATGTAACTATTCTTGGATTTTTTTTATAATTTTTTATTTTAAACTTCTATTCATTATACAAATTTTAAGACCGGGTATTAACCAGGTCTTAAAATATTGATAGTGGGCTTATGATAATTATTACTTTTTATGAATCATACATGTTACTTGACCCCTCAGGAGTCTATGTTTCAAATTTCAAGTCAATCAGTTAAGCAGTTTATTCTGGAGGTCGGTGAACATAGAGATATAGAATCTCAAAAATAATATATTGATTGGTGAATTCAAAAAAAATATTCTAATATTTCGTAAGGGGTGTGTAGGTAACATATTTTATAGAAAATTTTTTGCAATTTTTTGAGGAATATATGTTTTATACTATAAATACTCTATCGTTTTTTCCGATTTATAAATTTTTTTTAATAAGTAAATTATAATTCTAATGGAAATTAAATAATATTCACATTTTTTGAGCAATAAATTTTATACTATAAATATAATTCTGATGTTTTTCCGACCAATGTGTGATTGCAAAACTCGAAAACGATAATTCACAAATTACACAACATTCATCTTTAATTCAAATTACTACATATACGAATTCTTCCAAAGACATATAAATGAATTAGGCGATGACATAGTAGAAAAATTTATCAAATTATAAAAAAAAGCTGTTGAAATTATTCACTAGAAAAAAAATTCTGCCATTTTTTTCTACTTAATCAATTGGTGTTAATTTATGTTTGATATAAGTATTTATAATCTCTGACGATATAAAAGAGGAAATATGACGTAATAGATGAGTGACAGGGAGGTCGAAAATAAAAGTAGACAGCACAGTGGCAGATTGTGTTGTGGATGGAGCAAGTTCATTCAAAAGAAATTGATAAACATGGACATTCTCCAAAAATATTTCCTTCCTTTTTTTTTTATTTTAGATTTGGATTTAAGCCAATTGAGAACCCGCCACGGGTGCCAGCCTGTCATTCATTTATCCGGGATTTATATTTGTATATATACTAGTGGTATTATCTATGCTTGTTTGTCAAAAGATATACATCAGAAAATAGGAATAACCACTGACTCAAGTCTATTTGGAATTTCTCAAAAAATACCACCAAAATCAATTTTTTCATCAATAATAATTTTATACCGATCAAAATATTTTTAATAGATAGATAGATAGTATTATAGTTTAGTAAACAATTTTCTTGATTTTAAGAGTTTTTCGTTTAACAGGTAGATAGTTATATAAATCTGATTTCTAATAATTATCTATATTAAATTGAATCTACTATAATTGGAAATAATAGGTAAAAATAACATAGGTTTATTAATGTACCTTTGTAATTTTGTATATATAATCAGTGGGACCCCAGAATTCTAAAATTGCAAAAACCAGCAGCCCAAAATGGAGGAGGGGGCGGTGGGGGTCAAAAAAATTAAAATATAGGCTCTTGTACCAAACTCAACCAAATTTTGTATACATAATCAGTGGGAGCAGAGTAATCTAAAAATGCAAAAACTCCCTCCCCTACATGATTATAAATAATTTTATTAAGTATTAAATTTAAGTGAGGGGCCATGTTGTATGGTAAAGTCAAGTGGATGGCCACATCAGAACACGTCAGCTTATTTTATAATGATATTGATACAAGAGGAATCTGCCACGGGTGCCAGCCTGTCATTCATTTATCCGGTATTTATATTTGTATATATATTAGTGGTATCTATACTTGCTTGTCAAAAGATATACATCAGAAAATAGGAATAACCACAGACTCAAGTTAATTTGAAAATTTTCAAAAAACACCACCAAAACCAATTTTTTCATCAAAAATAATTTTATACCGATCAAAATATTATTAATAGATAGATCAATTTTCTTGATTTTTAGAGTTCCATTTAACAGGTAGATAGTTAAATAAATTTTATTTCTAATAATTATATTATTAAATTGAATCTACTAATTGGAAATAATGGGTAAAAGTAACATAAGTTGATTATTTATTTTATCATTATTGATATTTAATAAATCAATTATTGAAATTTAATACAATCTTATTATTAAAATAAATATAAATAAAATTATAAATTTATAAATCCAATATATAATAATTACATATACTAATTAATTATAAGTAGGTTATAATGAAAAGTAGTAGATAAATTATTTAAATTTTTTTGAAATTCCGATGTTTTTGAGACTTTTTTCTCTCCTTCTTCAGGGTATTGAATAGTTATTGATGGGTGACTAATTAATTATATTTAATTGATCCCAAAAAATTTTCCCGAAATTTAATAAACGTTTCTACATTGTTTTATAAAAGAATTGTACCCTGGTAGAACAATTGAACGCAGAAAATGGCCAGAAAAAGAGCATATTTTCTGTTTGATCCGGCTGAAAAATGGCCAGAAAATCTGGCCAGAATTTGAATGTAAATATAAGATTGTTCAAGGGCGGATCCAGGAATTTTTTATGGGGGGGGGGGGGGAGAATGTATATAAGGTGGCCGATGTATATAAGATCTACTTTTTATCTCGAAAGTGTGTCGCGATCGAATTGTCCAAGCAGGGGGGGGGGGAGGCAGAGACCTCGCCCCCACACACCAACACATAGACACTTTATTTTCAATTTAAAATTTTAAAAAAAAAATAAATGTTTTTTTATTTTTTTACAAATTTCATATCTCATTTTAAGTTCATTAAAATAAAAAAATAAATAAAAAATTGTTGTAAATTCTTTGTCGATTTGGCCGCCGTTTTTCGGCCTCTGCGTGCGACGCACGTGTTGCACTCCCGCCAGTCACGGCCCTGTATGGGGGGGGCAATTGCCCCCTCCGCCTCCCCCCTCCCCCAGCATCCGCCCTTGCCCAAATTATGGTCGGTTTGGATGATCTATGATGGCCATATAATCTGCCATGTTTCTTTTAACAATATGCCCATAAATTCTGGCTAGAATTTGAATATAAAATTAATACTGTCCTGGCCATATTATGGCGGTTTAGATGCTCTATGTTTGCCATATAATCTGCCATGGTTACGGTCGAAATATGCCCATAAAATCTCCGCAGAATTTGAATGTAAAATTGATACCTTGCCGGCCATATTATGGCCGTTTTAGATGGTCTATATTGGCCATATAATCTGCCATGGTTATTGTCGAAATATGTCCATAAAATCTGCGCAGAATTTGAATGTAAAATTGATACCGTTCTGGCCATATTATGACCGGTTTAGATGCTCTATGTTGGCCATAATATAATCTGCCATATTTCTAGTTGGAATATGCCCATAAACTTCCCGCTGTTAGCCATATAATCTCCCATAGTTCTCGCAAGAATCGGCGATGCTCTGGGCAATCCCATTAAAGGACAAAAAAGGTCCTATTCAAAAAAATAGTTTTTGAGTTAATTTATTGAGAAACAATTCATTTTACAGAGAATTTACAATAAACATAGGTATTAATTTATATACACAAAATACTCAATAATATTTTTTATATATAAGTATGTAACATGTACCTATGTAATCTTTAAATCGATCAGGTTATAAATGATTCAATTTAGCTGGAACTATAAATGGTTTTATTAACAAATATACAATACAATTTATACAATAAATAATTAGAGGATAATCTTACCTATAAATGAAAAGATTATAAGACCTTTATCACTTATTTAAAGATGTACAATTTATTCTTATTATCTTCTATTTATATTAAAATACAGTTTATACTCTCTTATATCTAAACAGCTGTGACATGTGCTTTACAACGCACTTGGCTGGTCTTAGAGCTACTACCAACATAATATTCAATAAATCCCTAGAGGTTATAATAAGGGCGCTAAATTAGGAATAAGGTATTATTATCTAATTTACACCTATATGTTTATTTGCATCAAGCAGAGGATAACCTCATTGATTCTTGTTTATGAATCATCACATTTGCTACTCTCGACAAACTAAACTCTTTTTAATTATAACTTTTTCTTTATTTGAGGTATATATGTCCAAAATGTGCGTTTCTTTTTTGATAACGCCATTGAGCTAACCCAAGTACCTAAGTATATAAAACAAACTAGCAAAAGCCCATTGAACTTTGCCTCCACAGCACTTTTGTTCTTTGTGCAGTTTCCATCCTGTGTTTCTTTATCTTTTCTATCAGGGGGTTGGGGGGTGTTTTCCCTTAAGCCCCCACCCTTGTTCCGGCTGATCTGTTGCCGCATATCCCGGAGGTAATTCCAAGTTCACCCCCTGTACCCCCCTTTCTTCCAGCATGGCTTAACATCATCACGTGTACGTAAAATTACTCAGCTCAGCCAAAAGTTCATAACTTGTATTTTGTGTGAACAACAAAAGTGTTTGACTTTGGAAAGCCTTTCTTTTGTGATGTATAACACATTCTCTATTGTTGCGGATTTTATGAAGAAAAAGACCAAAAAGAAAAAAAATTAATCCTCTCTATATATATATATACATTCGCAATTCTCTTAACTTTGCTTATTATACTAGTGAATAAAAAAAAGAAAAAAATTAAAATAATAATAAACTTTAAAGTTATTAATTAGTTTTTAATTATTAATTAAAGTTCATCAATGTTGATATTTAATAAATTAATTATTAAATTTTAATAATATCTTATTATTATTAAAATAAACATTAATAAACCTATTTATTTATATATCCAATTCATAATAATTACATTTTATTGTATATACTAATTAGAAATATTTAATTGGTCTCAAAAAATTTCTTTGAGTATTTTTATACACGTTGTTATACTAATTGCAAGAATGAAAATTTAATACTTATTATTAAAATAACCATAAATAAACTTATTAATTAATATTTCTAATAATTATAATTAATTGAATCTGCTAATTGGAAGTATATTTAATTGGCCTCAAAAAATTTACTTTGCGCCTCTCAATATTGACATTCGAAAACCTCTTTAATTTTTACTTTATCCAATGCGAAGCATGGGGAAAGTATTGTAATCGGTCTCGCGGCAAGCGCGACTTCAAAGGCTCAGGTAAAGACTACGGTACCCATGAACTCAATTAAAGTCACAAATTCTAGTATTCAATTAGGTTGAATTTTATCACGTGACAGTTTTGCCAAAAATTACATGGTGTCTCGTCGAGAGGCCAAAAAGTGCCATTTTTTTTGGAAGTGCGTGGGGATGGATGGATGGATGTATGTTATCGTTTTTTTCGTCCACGATTTTTTCCACACCGTTGCACCGATTGAAATGAAATTGAAAACCTACCATTATTTTAACAAAATGAAGCCCTGATTAGATTTTGGTACATATCGGCCTGCAAACATTAGTACTTTATTTCAGTACTATTTTAGTTTTTTCTAAATATCTTGAAAATGACTTGACCAATTTTGATGAAATTTGATATCCTAATTAAGTATCTTGGGGACCACTAAAAAGGTCAAATAAAGTTTCTAGTAAAATTATATTTTAAAGTACTTTACTCTAGAGAAAGAGAGTACTTTTTTTAAATTCTTTATTTTATTTTAAACCTGGAGCTCAAATAGGCTATGCTATATGATTAATAATAAAGGAATAAAAATATTGATATTTCAAATGACTTTGGATAAAGTTTAGCACCGATCCGTTGCAGTTTATTTAATATAAGTGAATAAAAAAATCAAAATTAAAATACCTAATAATAAAAACTTAAAGTATTTAATAATCAACCTACTAATTGGAAATTATAGGTAAAAATAAGATAAGTTGATTATGTATTTCATCATTATTGATATTTAATAAATTAATTATTGAAATTTAATACAATCTTATTATTAAAATAAATATAAATAAAATTATTAATTTACAATAATAATAATAATTGAATATACAAATTGGAAGTATTTAATTGGGCTCAAAAAATTTGATTTGAGTATTTTTACACATATTGTTATACTAATTGCGAGAATTTGAAATTGTTTACTAATACACGAGGGGTGAACCGCGACCTAATATGCTGTACACCTACTTCCACTTACACTCCCAAATATTTCCAAGCACTTCCAAATGTTTCCAAGTAATTCCAAAATACTTCCAAAGAGGTGTACACCTACTTCCAATCGCGGATCACCCCTCGCTAATACATAACCAACAATCTTATAGCAGCGAAATGTTATTGATATCTTATTATAGACCAGTTCTTAGCCTTATAGGTCGTTATTAAAAAGGTGTAAATTTTATGTTTGTATCTTATTTAGTTACAATCCTCTTACAAACATTATAATGAAATTAATAGGGTTTTCTTTTATTTTTTTTAAACGAAACCCAAAAAATGGCGGTTTGTATTTCTAGTCGGTTTGCTTTAAGCCCGGTCAAATTAGACAAAATAAGGCCAATCGGTGGAAAAAAATCCCAGAGTTTTGGAAATAGTCTTAAACGATTCCCTTAGACTTGGGATGTGTGTCAAAATTCCCCGAGGGTGGGGGGGGGGGCTTTAAAGTTCTTTTTTTTACTTTTTCGCTTGTAACTCGAAAACGGTCCGATATTTTGTAAATAACCGTCCTATAGTAAATTAAACAAGACAAAATTTCGCGTCAAATAAAAAAAATAAATACAAAATTGGTCGAGTAGTTCTATTTTTCATGGGGATCCAAAAAACAGCCCCTCCGGATCACTTTTGAATTTTCCAAAAACTCACACTTTTTTCCCATTTGTATTTGATTTGATTTGGTTACCGTGCATTGCTCGGTGGCTCCAGGTACTATATTCTGGATACAGGTATGTCTACTTATATACAAAAATTGCTTACACATTTTAATTGCTTTGATTTAGTAGATTAATTAAAATTAAATTTAATCCCACTAATTAAATTAAAAACCTCTTATTAAATCCCATAAATGTCTATTAAATTTTTATAAATTTTTCAATAATATAAGCACTGAATGTCAGAAATTTTTTCGAGAATTAATTTTGCTAAATTAAATTAGAACTGAATAGGAACCCCTGCTATATAGATAACTTTTGGTGACCAAAAAAACCTCGAAATTTTTATAGTTTTTTGCTTATAACTTAAAAACTATCTATATTTTGTAAATAACCATCCTATAGTAAAATAAAGAGGACAAAATTTCGCGTCCATTAAAAAAATGTAAAAGAAGTTCGATTTTTTATAAGGATCCAAAAAAACTGCACTTTTGATTATCCCAAAAACTCGTATTTTTTTTTCGATTTTTCCCCATTTTCACCATTAAGGAGTACATTTTAGACAAAGACCACGCTATACATTTTTCAACTAGTATAAATTTGCTACAATTAAAAGAAAGTTTCATCTTAATTGGATAATGTTAACCCGGCCGCAATGAGTTTGAAGTTTTAAAAAAACTCCAATTATCACAAAAATCGCAGTTTTTTCTTCATAAAATGAAAACCACTCATCCTAGAAACTTCACTCCTATCTCATTCTCTAGGAAATTTTGTTTACTTGGCCACTTTTTTGTTAAAAGTCTTCGATTTATAGATATCGAGCATTTTTAATTTGTCTAATTTGACTCGGGTTTTTAACAAATTTATTTAATGATATAATTAATAAACAAAAAATAATTTTTAAGAAAAAATATAAACCGACTTCAAAAAATTAAATGCAACAAATAAAATACACTAAAAGGTATAAAATAATTATTATCTTATTTAGTTACAACTAAACGACGAAATATTAACATGAAATTACTTTTTGAAGTCGGTACCAAACAAATTATACCTATAAGCGAGCATACCCTCCAAACGTAGTAAGTAAGATCCGTCGAGTGCGATTCATAAAAGGTATATGTTTGGCACCGACTTCATAAAGTAATTTCATGTTAATATTTCGTCGTTTAGTTGTAACTAAATAAGATAATAATTATTTTATACCTTTTAGTGTATTTTATTTGTTGCATTTAATTTTTTGAAGTCGGTTTTTATTTTTTCTTAAAAATTATTTTTATTTTTCTCTTTTTAGTGATGTTATTAATAGTGATCATATCATCAGAACTTGACCAAATTAATATGACACCATCCCTAAGACACCCCTTTCGGATAAAAAAAGAACCATCGAAATCGGTTCATAAACAAAGAGGTTAGGTCTAAACAAACCTAATAAAAAAGGTCTAATACCTATGAAAAAAAAACGAAAAAAGGGACCAATCGGAAGCTAGACTGGACCCAATGCAAAAAAATTTCAAAATCGGTTAGAGATATGAGGTAACATAGGCACAAAAAAAAAATAAAAAAAAATTCAGTCGAATAGAGAACCTCCTCCTTTTTTGAAGTCGGTTAAAAAATGACATATAAACGTTTAATAAATCACCCCGTAAACTTCACATTTTTGTCACCAGTTGGCGTTAAATTCATGATACACGATTCTTATATCTCCACCTTTTAACAAATTGTCCAATAATAAAGTGTATAAGGGCAGAGTTTTTATTATATATTGACAGGCCAAGTCACGCCCATTCAAAGTTCTTTTCAAGCCATCATAAATAATAATAAATACAAAATGGCTACATGGTGATAAATCTAAAATTAAATCATGTGAGAATAAATATATACAAGACAAACATTTAAAAAGAATAATTTTCGATTTAAAGGCAATTTCACTTTTACGAGAAACCTCTTGACAAATATATATACTTAGTCTCGGAATGAAAGTATGAGGTGTCCAAAATTGATTACCTTTTATGTAAATTGTTTTTTTTTTTTTTTATATATATAGCTGACCCGGCCACGCGTTGCTGTGGCTAAAGTTTTTGTTATATTACATTATAGTAAACAATCTAAGAGGAACGATAAGAGAACATCAGTCACGGAGTCCACTATGCTTTTCCACACAGATAGTATATGTAAAAAAATATGGTGATCTCCTTATTTGACTTTCTACTACTATAACCCTTTAGTACAATGAAATTATTTACGAACAAATAATTGGTATATATGGTATATACCATAAATGGTAATTGCTGAGCTCTTTCAACACGTTTGCGTCGTGCCGCTTTGCTGCTCGCGTTGTTGAGGTTAGATTTTTTCGGTGGCATTTGACTGAAAATAATAATTTAATCGTTTAAATATTAGAAAGAGGAACTGAAAAACATGTTATCATAGCACATTGAAATAATAAGTGCAAAATAATTTTCAATGGAGGTTAAATAAAAATAATATAAAAATTTTTGTACAATTATTGAAAAAGTGTGGGGAGCTTTGTGCCATTTTCTCATTGATATATTAATTAACTTTTATAAAACTATGTGATATTACTTACATGTATAAATTGAAATTATTGTTCCTAAATATTTTTTAATAGAGGTTAAATAAAAACAATAAAAAAAATATTTGTACAACTTTGCATTGACATTTTAATTAAATTTTATAATTATGTGATAATACTTACATACATATATTCAAATTAAATTATAAAGTTTTGATCAATGAAGCACAAATAAGTAAAAAACAGGATTAATTTCACTGTATTATCTTCATTATAATATGAATGCAATTTACACTTCAGTCTAAGTAACACGTGGCCGGCTATGCTAACACCAAAAATTTAAAAAGTGGAAATAATTGAATTATACGGTATTTCGTTCATTACAAAATAAATTTAATCAATTTTATAGCGTCAACAACACGTGGTAATTATGCTGTTAAAATGTAGCTTATATGACACGTTCGTAGATTTACCATAGCAGCGCCATCTATTGACTACTTACTCAACCCAGTCGAAAGGTATCGACATCTGTTAGAATCATTTGGAAATTGTGACTGTCAAATAATAACAGACAAATAATTAGCAATAAATTAAAATTGCGACTATAATTTGAGATTTAAACTATCCTACCTCTCAAGTTGGATCGAACTGCACATGGTGTGCGAATTTTATTATAATCGGTTCAGTGGTTTAGGAGTCCATTGAGATTTGCAATGAATACCTGCCCAGAAAAACCTATTCAGGGCGATATAAAAGGCCATTTGAAAAGAAGGAAGAGCGCACACTCAGTCGAGAAAAAGACCGTAATAGCTTATCTATATACCAGTTGGGGGACATCTTGCTCGCTTACGTAGTAGGTTTTAAACTATAATAATTCACATTTCCTAATTTTAATAAATTTTATTTGTCAGAAACTATTAGTTGGTTTTAAAATAAAATAAGCTGGCGTGTTCTGATGTGGCCATCCACTTGACTTTACCATACAACGTGGCCCCTCACTTATATTTAATATTTAATAAAATTATTTATAATCATGCAGGGGAGGGGTTAGTTTTTGCATTTTTAGACTTCTGGGGGTCCACTGATTATGTATACAAAATTTGGTTGAATTTGCTCAAACGGCCTAGATTTTTAATTTTGACCCCCTCCCCCCATTTTGGGCGTTAAGTTTTTCAATTTTCCCCCTCTCCACCCCCATTAATTTTGGGTCGATATGCACCAAAATCTAATCAGCTCTTAATCTGGTGAGCAACATTGCGGCAAGGTTTGGGGTGGGCTCTGGTTCTGTGAGAGTTGAAGCCATCACACTCTCGTGGAAGGGAGTGTGGTGGCATAAACCGGTGCCTCCCCTTGTCGCCCTGGGAATTTCTCAGAGAACTTTATACGATATGACCTTCAGGGCGATGAGGGGTTCATTAATGAATTGTTACAGCTTCAACAGGAGAACTTATAGGGAAATCGCCATGCGCTAGAAATTGTTTATAAAAAGAAAAAAAGAAAAAAATAATTTTTTTTTGTAAATATATTATGTTAATATTCCTATAATTATGTAAATACTCCTGTAATTAAATTCACCCGACTATGAAAATATTTATATTTGGTTTCGATATTCACACTAGTTTTTGAGCTAGCTCGTCCACAAAATTTGGTAACGCACAGACTAACTAATTAACAGACTAACAGACATTTTGACAATTATCTCGAAAAATATAATTTTTTCGGTGTTCACTTATTAGGGCTTTTTTGTAAACCTAAATGCCATAGTTTTGCTCAATTTTTTGAATCGAAATAGTTTCTGCCGTTTTTGAGATATTTTGAAAAAAAGAAGGAAAAAACCATTTTTTTCATCCACGATTACAATACTTGACCATACCCTGTATGGTAAAGTAAAAAAATCACGTCGGCCTCGTAGCGCAAGATTATTATTAAGTATAAGATAGATAGATTTATATTAAATAAATACTTCTCTTCTGCAAAACAATCTCAAAATGTTTATTAGAAATCCAAACGTTTCGGAAAAATTAATTGCTTTAAAAAAGAAATATATATCTTATATTATAATATTAAAATATACACTGAAGTGCAAAAAAATCGATCCACCAATAAAAACTTTATTAAATATTAAATTTTTACAGGTAACCATACATTATTGAAATTATTGCTTATTGACACTGTAATTGCCACTTGTTGTTGACTTAGCCCTTGATTAATTAGGCACACAATTTGAACTGCTTGAACTTCAGAAATATCCATTTTGTATATTTTATTTTTCTATCAATGATGCATTAATTCAAAATTATTCATTTTATTGATATTTCAAATGGAATTTGATCTTTTATTAAAACTTTATTTAAATGTAAAGTGATATTGAGAAAGTAGGATAATTTGTAATTGTATCTTTTAATTTAATTTTATTTATTTTTTTTTATAAAATTCAAAAATTATCAACAATATTTATTGAATATGTTAGTTTAAGAGTTAATAGAACAAATTATATGGTTATTTGTAAAAAATTTTAAAATAATTTGCTATTTAATAAAGTTTTTATTAGTGGATTGATTTTCTTGCACCGTAGTATATATCTGGCACGGAGGGTAAGATCAGTCAAATAAGGTGAATAAAGGGCTTGACCTTTGAATCACTGCTAATAAGCTATATATTATAACAATATTTGTAATCAGCAGTGCCATTTCTTTTGTACTTATATTGAGGGTATGTGCCTCTATTATGGGTTTTGTACCCTGTGCTAAGAATTATATAAATTTCGTACATTTTGGAATTAGTCTATAGTTATGAATTAGTAGTAACCTTGGTGCCTCTCATCACTTTTTGGTGTTTTTCAATAGAAATTTATTTATTTATTTCAAAAATCATTTTACAGGGGTCGGCGCTCGAAGTGTTGTTGTGCCGTCGACAATTTTTTCCTTAAATATAAATATAATTATTCTTAAGGGTAATATTTTGGCAGCCGGCTTCCCTTTTTGATCCTCGAATGTGACTATTTGACAATAGGAAAGGGACTTTACAACTTCCTGGATATAAATGTCAAATGGCTCTTAACAGATGTCGATTGTAAAAGTCATTGGGGTTTTTCATTTTTGCGTGGGAAATTTCCAGAGGCTAAATTTCTAGAAATGAGAGGGCTCAATAATTTTAAGATACGCCCTGCTGATTACGATGAGAAGTGATTTGAAAATTTCGACTCTTCATGCAGGCTTGAGTCAGTCATAGAGGCAGTTCTAAGTTGAAGCACAGTTGGGGTGGTCAGTTGTCAATTGGAGTTGAGAGACGAGTTTTAAGCTCTCCAGCCATCAGCATGGAGAAATGTAAATTTATAAATAACTAATAAAAAAACCAATATCAAATAATACTCTTTTCTTTAAATACATCTCTCCTACTTCAATTACCATCAAATCAGCATCAAGACTGAAACAGGTTGAATCGATGGGCTACGTTACCAAGACCTTTCTGCGGAGACCTTCTTCGAGATAAATCTACAAATCGTCAACCTTTCTCTGGTCAAGAAGGGTTGCAACCAAAAATCTAAATGTTGTCGTAACAGTGTTACCAATTAAAAATGCTCTAATTTTGTCAATTGTTATTTTTTTTTATTTAAAAACTTCAGTATATCGTAAAAATAGTCTGTCCGGGGTGGCTTCATGAATGTGGTCATATATGGTATTTTGCGAAGAGCAATCTCTAAGGCGTTGACTGTCTGATATATTTTAGTTGATACTTTGACCTCACGAATGCACTATATAGAAAAATCCATTCGAATTAAGCACATTTTATTAACCATTTCCTGATCTCAACTTTGTAAAAAAAATTTAATTATTAACTGGTGGTTGATTAAAAAAGACGAATAAGAGAGACATTGTGGTGACACCAATATAATCTTTCTAAAAACCCTAAAAAAAAAAGAATTTTTTTAAAAGGATTTATTCTTCCTTTGTGTGAATATATGTATAAGTAACTGTATATATAAAAGCAATTAATCTTAATTTAAAAGCAGCACAGAGAGAGAAGTGGGGGGGAGGGGGATTCTTGATTAAGAAATTACCATCCTCCGTGCTTTCTTTGCCCCCCCCCCCCCACCCCCCGCCTTTTTAGACCACCCTAACTCTCTTCTTGATGGACTTCAATTATAACTAATTAAGGCCCCGGCAATATAACATTTATTCTTTGGAATATATACCGTGTATACAGGTTGATGGTGTAAATACCGTATATAAATGTCTCCTACCTTGGTAGCCAAGTTGGTTTACTGCAAGTGAAGTCAACTCGCCCCCGCAGTCGTCGTTGTATTTACTGGATTTATTTAATTAAGGGCACACAAGAGTGGAAATAGAGGAATGATATTCCACCTTTAATTAAATAGAGTTCGTTTGGCCAAAAAATAAATATTAAAAAATAAATAAACGTGAGAGAGAGAGGAAAGAATGAATTCCAGAGGATAAACAATAGAGAATTTATTTATTTATTTATTGTTGTTCGGAAAGCGATGACGCTCATCAGTGGCTAGTTGTTGAAGTGTGCGTAATGCGAGGTATGGAGCCGAAGATACGCCGTAAGTGACCGTAGTAAGACGATATGACGATATAGATTCTTGAGGTGAGAACCGCCATAGGATGCGTTGATAATCCCGCTGATCCCCTCTGACAAGAATCTGACGATACATCTGGCGGATATCGGCACTAAATACGTATTTATGAAGACGGAAGCGGTTGATGAGTGCGAAGATGTCAGCCTGTAGTTTTGGACCGGTAAGAAGAATATCATTCAACGATTTGCCAGATGATGTTTGACAGGAGGCATTGAAAACGACTCGAATTTTAGACGGAGGATCGTCCGGGCGATGAACAGCATGGTGCGGAATATAGTAAGGTATGTGAGATGGAAGTTCGTTAGGAGGAACCAACTCCATGTGACCACTGTCCAGATAGTCGCGCATGAATGAGTGATAAGCTTCTTTAAGATCTGGTTCTCGTTGAAGCCGGCGTTCCAGACGATAAAATTGTTGCGCAGCACTATGGTATGAATGACCTAGCCCCGAATCGAAAAAGGGCAGAGCAACGCAATATCGTCCGCTTTTCTCTCGGCTGGTGGTCGCACTATAAATCTCCTCGCACTGCTTGTCGGCAGGAGACATGGGAAGAGAGATGGACACTTGGTCGAGTTCCCATAATCGCGTGATGGCGTCTGTTAAAGAGGGAGAGTTTTCTTGAAGTGGCGTCGATGATGGTGCGATTGGTACGTGAAATTTGCTAGACTGTGAAGAATCTGGACCGCAAGCTGTGAGATCAGTCACGACCGAGTGGTGAGACGTGCGAGCGGGTTTTTCTTCATTGTCGACGGTGGAAGAGTGAAAATGCACATGGCGCGACGGCGGTGGATACCCATAAGGACCTATCAGGATCCATCCGAGACTAGTTTCAAGAGCAGTTGGCGACTGACGACGTGGCATAATTTGGCCGGGACGACAAAGAAATGGAAACACGTCGGCGCCCAGAAGCAGATCAATGTCTAGTGGTTGATGGAACTGGGGATCCGCCATTAAAAGATGTTGAAGATGAGGCCAATTTGTTCGAGAAACGTTTTGAGGAGGAATAAGGGGAGAAATTTGGGGGGTGACGAGAAATTCAACGCGTAGATGTGGAGGATCGCCATTATGAAGTATATTGGCACTAATAATTTGGCGAGCAGGAGGTAATGAGATATTACCCAATCCATGAACAGGAAGATGAGTAGGTTTTGAGTGAAAAGGGAATTGACGGGCACACGCGGAGGTCATGAAGCTGGCACCACTCCCGGAATCAAGCAAGGCGCGGACGGAGTGTTGGTAACCATCCATATCGATGATGGTCACTTGGGCTGTAGCGAGGAGTATGCCATGCGGACGCGGGATAGAGGTTGAAGAAGCATATGACACCGGGTAAACTGGTAATAGTCAATCTTCTATTCGGGATGTCGAATTGGATGTTTGATTTGCTTCAAGTCCGTGTGAGGTTGCGAGTCCGGACAAGTACGCACATAGGAGAGTGTTGTGCCGAAGGCCGCACGCGAGACAGGCGCGAGGGGATGTACATCGAGAAGTATGATGATGTGGACTGAGGCAATTTTCGCATAAACTCTTCTCTGAAACGGCTGAGTACCGTTGCTCAGCTGACAATCTGCGGAAGGTGGAACAGGAGAAGGTAGAGTGCTCGCCATTACAATACTGGCACCTGCCACCTCCAGATGACGATGTAGTTTGGTGATAAACGGCACGTGAAAAGCCAGGGCTCGATCGAGAGGTTCGGCGTCTTGGCGGTGAGGGTGGTGGGGTAGGCGCTCTTGGTGGTGGTGGGCGAATTGATGAACGACGCTGAGGTGAGCCATGCACAGGGAGGCGAATAGAGCTAGCTGGGATATCTCTAAGTTCGGCAGCTCTCACTCTGTTGGTAATAAAATCGACGAGGTGCTGGAACTTAGGAATGGATTCGGAGATGTACTGATGCTCAAAGGAGTCTCGAGTGTCGTCATCCAGATTATTTAAGGCCGCAGTGAGGAGCATGAAGTCGGCGAGGTCATCTATCTGAAGAGCCTTTAGTGCACTAACAGAAGTTTGGTGGACATTGAGAAATGCTCGCAGTGCAGACGCAGACGGGGCGGCGATAGGAGTAAATTCGCCGATCTTCGAAAGATAAAGTGCTCCCATACGGCGGGGGTTGTTGTAACGCTTGTAAAGGGCGTTATAAGCGAGAATGTAGTTATGTGGTTCCATCTCGAAATCGGCAATGACGGAAGCAGCCTCACCTCTCAGATGGGAACAGAGATATTGGAGCTTCTGCGTGTGGTCCAAGGAGGTGTTCGTGTGAACCAGCGAGTTGAACAACGAAAGAAATTCCTTCCATTGATTAATATTTCCGTCAAAGGAAGGGAGATCAATCTGCACTAATGGTGACGGCGCCGGGGTAACGTTGATGGGGGAAGGGGCAGGAGGTGTCAGGCTTCGCAGGCGTTTGTGATTTAATTCGATTTTGAACATCATGGCACTGAAGGCCAAAGTGTCAGAGCTGTGAGATCGGTGAAGTCATTTTTAGTGACAATGGGACTAATTTTGTGGGAGCTCATCGAGAGCTTAATGAACTTTCCCGTTTCCTCGCCACTGATCACCACCAATCTACCATCATTGCAGCTGCATCCACTGTTGGAACTGATTGGCGATTTATACCACCATCCGCCCCCCATTTCGGTGGACTTTGGGAGGCCGCAGTCAAGGCCACTAAAAATCATCTTCGTCGAGTCATGGGAACTCAACTTCTCACGTATGAAGAATTTACCACATTACTGACTCAAATTGAAGCCATTCTCAATTCCCGTCCATTATGCCCATTGTCATCAGATCCCACCGATCTCACAGCTCTCACACCAGGACATTTCCTTATCCAACGCCCGCTAAATGCCCCTCCCGTTGCCGACATAAATCATATTCCCGGAAATCGCTTTAAGCGCTGGCAGTTCGTTGAGCGCATCAGAGATTCATTCTGGAAGCGATGGCATCTTGAATATCTACATACGCTGCAACAGAGATCCAAATGGCTGGTCCCTGAGACGGTCATCACCCCCGGAATTTTGGTGCTAATCAAGAACGACCAGGCACCAATACATTCATGGCCCCTAGGACGCATAACCAGGATATTTCCCGGTCCTGATGGTGTGGTCCGCGTGGCTGAAGTAAGGACGACAAGCGGAACATTTATTAGACCACTCATCAAGCTGTGTCCCCTTCCGAGTCAATGATGACCGCAGGCAGTCATGGCGGGCGGGATGTTCGGACGCTACACCCCCTTAAATGAACGTCGCGACGCCCTATGTGTGTGTGTGACTCTGGTTAGGAGTCTGCCACCAGAAGGCGTCTAAGTCGCGAGTCCGGTTGGCATGTGCGCTGCCTGCCGGCCTTTTTTATTCTTTATTCGTTCTCTCTTGCTCAAACAACCATATACACACATCTAAAAGTCGAAGCTTCGACAGCCATTGTATGTTCATTTTTGTACATTAAATAATTGTTTTTTCGATTATATAAATTGGATTCATTTACCCAAACTGAAGAGCTGTTATTCAGTCCGGCCCTTCAGTCCTCCTACACGCTCTCCCACCCTGGTGTACGCCGGTACATTTTGGTGCCGAAACCCGGGAACAGAAACAGTGCCCCACATTTTGGTGCCGAACCCCATGTACAGAACATTTTGGTTACCTAAATCAGTGGACAGAAACAGTGCCCTATCGCCTTCAAGTGTCTATTAGTGAAAAATCAGAATTCCTTTGTTCCTCCGCGAATACACACAAATAAGTGTTCTACATGCATTCAGGAATTCAAATCTACATATAAACATTCTCAAATACGGTACAAAGGTCACATTACAAAATTCAACAAATTCTTTCGATATTATGAAGATTGCTTAAACAAACTTGCATTCACCTCCCACCATCGACTTTCTTATATTTCCCCTCTTGCAAAAGGCGCCTCTCCTTCATTCGCTACGAGCTAAGCCAATAGCTGGAAATTAATTATAAAAATAATTTTCACATGAAGACATCATAATATTTATAAAAAAAATAATAATATTGTTTCGAATATATTTATTTACAAATGAAATAAACAAAATATATATTAATGTTTCGGCTGTCGAAGCTTCGACTTTTAGATGTGTGTATATGCGCGTTGTTTGAGCAAGAGAGAACGAATAAAGAAGAAGAAGCGGCCGGCAGGCAGCGCACATGCCAACCGGACTTCGCGACCTAGACGCCTTCTGGCGGCAGACTCCTAACCAGAGTCACACACACACATAGGGCGTCGCGACGTTCATTTTAAGGGGGTGTAGCGTCCGAACAATTGTCTAGAAAAAACAAAAATAAAATTAACAACAACAAAAAAATATACCCATATATATATATACAGTCCAGGCAAATTACGATTTTAACAGGAAATAATTCCCAGCAAAGATCTTATTGCTGGTACTCCAATATTACTACCCTAAGTATTCTCACTAAATCTGTGCTGTGGAAATTTTTCTACGCCCATCAAAATGAAAAATTTCGGAGTTTTTTCAGTTTTTCTTGAATAACTCAAAACGGCTTATCAAATCAAAAAGATATTCTGTTAATTAAAGCTCTTTTAAATTATGAGTAAAATTATAACAATTTTATCTATTTCGGTTCAGTAGAACCGGTACTAGCGCCTGTCAAAAAACAGTAATTCCAAAAATTTCCAACTAATTCCAATTATTTCCAACTAATTCCAAGTAATTCCAAGTAATTTACAACTAATTCCTAGTAATTCCAAATATTTCCAAGTAATTCCAATTATTTTCAACTAATTTCAAGTAATTTCAAAAATTTCCAACTAATTCCTAGTAATTCCAAAAATTTCCAAGTAATTCCAATTATTTCCAACTAATTCCAAGTAATTCCAAGAATTTCCAACTAATTCCTAGAAATTCCAAAAATTTCCAACTAATTCCAAAAATTTCCACCAATCCCTAGAAATTTCAAAATTTCCAACTAATTCCTAGAAATTCCAAAAATTTCCAAGAAATTCCAAATATTTCTAAGTAATTCCAAATATTTCCAACTAATTCCAAATTTTTCTCCAAGTAATTCCAAATATTTCCAAGTAATTCCAAATATTTCCAAGTAATTCCAAATATTTCCAAGTAATTCCAAATATTTCAAGTAATTCCAAATATTTCCAAGTAATTCCAAATATTTCCAAGTAATTCCAACTATTTTCAAGTAATTCCAAATATTTCCAAGTAATTCCAAATATTTCCAAGTAATTCCAAATATTTCCAAGTAATTCCAAATATTTCCAAGTAATTCCAAATATTTCCAAGTAATTCCAAATATTTCCAAGTAATTCCAAAAATTTCCAAGTAATTCCAAAAATTTCCAACTAATTCAAATATTTCCAAGTAATTCAATTAATTCCAAAATAATTTCACATAAATCCAAAGAGGTGTACTTCTAATTCCAATCTTAGTTCATTCCTCGGTAACTGTGGTTTGTACACCCACAACTTTCACTTACAATCCATCTTGTCTACACTAAATAGCTATTAATTTAAAAAATACAATAATTTTGTACCGAACGGCAACAAAGAACATTTATTTAATATAAATATAAAAATTAAAAAAAAATAGTATAAAATACTTAGTTTGCTATTTTGAACCAAAACATTGCTGTGTCATCTCCAGAAGATAATTAACTAAAGTGTTCTTCTATCTTCATTCCTCTGCGATTTAACGTTTTGGCGTTATATGATAAACGAGAGAACAATGCCTGAAAATAAGGGATGAAATTAAAAATTGAATCGCAGCGGGGGTGGTGGGGGTGCGGATGGGGGGGGGTGGTCGTTGAGTCACTGAAGACAAAATGGGGATTGGGATTTTAATTAAAAAGTATTGATGAAAATGGATAGCACCACACGGGAATGAAATTTAATTTTTATTCTTTCCCCGCTGCCCTTAATTCTAAAGGGCTGATGTTTTGTCTGAAAATATTTCCACCCCTTTCTAAAAGAGTTAAGCGTTCGCTCGGTCTTTTCGGCATAACATATATGATTTATAATATTTTGTGACTTTTTAATCCTTAAAAGCGTTCAACCCTTAAATAATAAAAGCGTTCAACCCTTAAATAAAAAGTGAGATGTTAAAAAATATATATATAAATTTATTAATTATTGAAATTTGATACAATCGATTGTTTAAGTATAAAATATCAAATTTCTAATTATTATATAATTGTTCCGATAATAAATAATTAATAATTAGACCTTCATTCATTATTATTATTTTTTTTGTTATTAATTATTGTGTTTATTTAATCAACCACTTGTTCTAATTCTGATTCAATCACACGCTTTATATTTATTCAACCACCTGATAATATTTAGTTTAATTAAATTACCTATTAAAATATCTTTTACCAAAATGGAGACCCGGTTTTTATGGTATATATAGGGTGAGCAATCGGCTGATTATTTTTAAAAATACTATAAAATATAATCACTGTTCAATATTTTTCAAAGTTTTTTGATTTTTTTAAAAGAGTACCTAAACCTCCCAATTAGTTATGGAATATGATTTGATTCAAATATCTGGCTTTGTAGTGTCTAACCCCCGTCTGTCATCTCAATTTTTCAGTACATTTTCGCTGATTATTTCAATTAATAATAATAATAATTGCATTTTATTCAAAATTTAAAAGCAACTACTTAAGGACAATAAAAATGTTGATAAAAAGTTATATAATGTAATGTTTCTCATATAATTATCAAAATAATAAGATTTATAATTAATAAATAGATATAGTAGATATATACTAGGTGTACCGGAAAGTCATTACCGGTTTTTTTCGAAAAAAAACTACGTAATTTTTAAGAAAATGGAAAATTTATTTATTCAAAGTATTGGCCATTTGATTCTATACATCTTGCCCATCTTTCTGGCAATTTATGGATGCCATCCCAAAAAAACTGTTTGTCCTTTGAGCAAAACCATTCATCGAGCCATTTTCTAACTTCTTCGAAATTGGCGAAGTGCTGCTCTGCAAGCGCGTGTCCCATCGATGCGAAAAGTTGATAGTCGGACGGGGCAAGGTCTGGAGAGTACGGCGGGTGCGATAATATGTCCCACCCAAGTGCTTTCAACGCTTCCTTGACCGGTTTTGCTTTATGAGACGGCGCGTTATCGTGTTGTAAAATCACTTTACCGTGTCTTCGGGCCCATTCTGGACGTTTTTCGATCAATGCGTGGTTCAAATTGATCATTTGTTGTCGGTGTATTGTTTTTGAGTTTGGGTTGGGTCTTCATCCAATAACTCCTGTAGTTTCGCATCTTCAAACTTTTTTGGTCTACCAGAACGTTCTTTATCTTGCACATCGAAATCACCACTTTTGAATTTTCGAAACCACACCTCACATATTTTTAAGGTTAAAGCATGCTCACCGTAAGTTTCTACCAGCAAACGATGACTTTCAGCGGCTTTTTTCTTTTGATAATAAGAAAAGTAATGCGTGCCGCAAATGCACGTTTTCAGGCATGAAACTTTGACATTTTCAAAGAGGTATAAATCTATGAAGGTGTTACTTTCGCAAAATATAACATGTATAGCTTTTGAAGCTTGATGTCAGTAGAATAAAATGCATATGTGTCAAATCATAACATTGCATACTTAAGCCTAGCGACATCTGTTAGAAAAACCGGTAATGACTTTCCGGTACACCTAGTAAGTCTCAATTAAAACCTTAAAAATATAATATTTTCTCACATTTACGCGATCACTGTTCATAATTAATATAATAATAAAAAAATACAGCATATAAAGCATATAAGCATATAAAGCTAATATAAAGCATGTAATAATATAATACAATCTATTAGACATTTAATCGTATTGTGAGCAATATCTTTTGATATTCCTAACACTACATGAAAAGAAGTCCAATTGTGAGGAGTTTGCCTCAAGCATCACTCTATTCTGACCTGTATTTTTGGAATAATTAGTATTACAAATGGGGATTATTTATTATTGAAAAAGAAACAGGTGTTTTTTCTTTAAATTTCCCTTGTATTGAATATCTTAATTGTTAAAAAAATATATATAATTTAAAAATAGATTACACTGCCCAACAATGAAAATGCTTCGGGCTCAAAAATAGCTGATTCTTATGTATTTCCACCTGCTGAATTCAAAAACCACCATAAAGATTACCGATTAGCTTTTGTTTTGGAGATATAATCGATCAAAACGGTGAAAAATACCATTTTGACCTATTTTTGAGTTCCGTTAGATATTAAACAACAATATTTGAGATCACAATATTTTGTTGAAGTAATAGAAAACAGCTTCCTCTTGGATTTAAAAATTACCACTTGTTTGTAGCTCAATTAGAACTCGAGTTATAACTAAAATACTAAAACTACGTGATTATAAAGGATAATAAACATTAATAAAGTAAAGGGAGTGTAGTTTCAGAGTGAATGAAATAAAACTCAAAGAGGTGTATACAATCTCAATATATTTCGGATTATTAGTCCATCATCAGGAGTTTACAGGTTAAAAACTAATCTGAAAATTCCTGATGGACTAATAACACTGGGCAACAAAAAAGAGGCAAGATAAAAAACGACGATCTGATGAAGGCACCACATAAATCTCTTCAGACACGACCATCTGTCAAGTATTATTCCAGCAATGTAGAACTCTTAGAATGTAACTACAATTTGTAAAAAAATAAAATGCACTTTCAATGTTGTTAGCATATGTAATTAAAATGTATCTTTTTCTCTTGATCCGCCACCTACTGTATTTCACAGAAACTAGAGCTATAAAAAAATTTTCATTGTCATATTCGTTTTTCTCAACCCAAAATTGGTAGGAATTGACTCATCAAGTGCTCGAAGCATTTAAAAATTATTTTTTTGTTGCCCAGTGTTATCATTGTAAAATTGTAAAAATTGTGCATCGCGGAAAGTCTTTGACCAAGTATTTTACAATATTTATTTTCAATAAATTAAAAAAAAATATTTTAATTTAATCAATACAATATTATTTTTAACCACTCAAAAAATTAAATTGAAAATTAATTCCTGTGAATCCATTGTAATTTTTTTTTTTTTTTTTTTTTTTAATGCAATCGAATGCAAGAAGGGGTGCACCAGTAAAGATGCAGCCCCTATGGATCTCGAAAGACCCTTGCATTACCGAAGAGAAGGGAAAGTTGATTAAGTGAGAGGGTGTAGACGTAGGTGTCTATGCACCCTGGTTTTGAAGGTTTGAAGATCATAGGTGCTGGGAAAGATAGAGGCTGGGAGAGAGTTCCAGTTCCTTGAAGTCATGGGGATATATGTATTCGCGAATGAAGTGGTCCGGCACTTTTCCAATTTGACCGCAAAAGAGTGTTGAATAGACTGATGAAGAGGGCAAAGCCCTCGAAACTATTGTCTCGTTATAAATAAATAAAATTTATAATTCCAGCAGAAGACACACTCTTTTATTGTCTCATTCACTCAAAAAATGGTTACGAGAACACGAGAGCTCGAGACTATCGCGGTATCGTCTCGTTTTAGTTAACGCGATATCGCCTCGGTCTCGTCTCGTAGAAACGAGACGAGACCGAGACGAGACCAAGTCTGGTCTCGTGCGAAGCCCTATTATATGACATATTAATACCGTTTAAAAGTAAAAGAGATGCAGCATTGTCAAAGTAAAACTGCTAATTACAATTACGATCCTAAGTTGTAGAAAAAATGTGAAAAATAGTTTCTTTCTTAAACAACAATATTAAATTTTGTTTGTTTTTTTCTCTGTCCTGTAAAATGTCCTTGTTGTTAGTTAGCAGATTTACACTCTAAGGCGACGATATATCTTTTTACTTTATCCAATGCGAAGCATGGGAGAAAGTATTGTAATGGGTCTCGCGGCAAGCGCGACTTCAAAGGGTCCTCAGGTAAAGACTACGGAACCCATAGACTCAATTAAGGTAAAAATTGAAGTATTCAATGAGATTGATTTTAGCATGTGGCGGTTTTGCCAAAAATTACCTGGGATCTCGCCGAGAGGC
This sequence comes from Forficula auricularia, assembly GCA_024734495.1. Taxonomy (NCBI): domain Eukaryota; kingdom Metazoa; phylum Arthropoda; class Insecta; order Dermaptera; family Forficulidae; genus Forficula; species Forficula auricularia. The sequence goes on along the minus strand of JALMQS010000055.1, from coordinate 1,064,724 downwards.
CAAAAAGTGCCATTTTTTTTGGAAGTGCGTGCGGATGGATGGATGGATGTGTGTTATCGTTTTTTTCGTCCACGAATTTTTCCACACCGTTGCACCGATTGAATTGAAATTGAAAACCTACCAGTATTTTAACAAAATGAAGCGCTGATTAGTTTTTGGTACATATCGGTACACAAACATTAGTACTTTATTTCAGTACTTTTTTAGTTTTTCTAAATATCTTGAAAATGACTTAACCAATTTTGATGAAATTTAATATCGTGATTAAGTACCTTGGGGACCACAAAAAAGGTTAAATAAAGTTTTTAGTAAAATTATATTTTAAAGTACTTTACTCTAGATCATATTAATATTTCAATTGAATTTGGATAAAGTTCAGCAACGATCCGTTGCAGTTTATTTGTCAAGATTTTTATTGTTTTATAAGTAGATGCTTTTTAATTTTGAATAAAATGCAATTTTTATTATTATTATTAGTTGAAATAGAGGAGGTTGATGATGGAGATGAGTCTGTCTGTCTGTCTGCCTGTGTCTGTTTGGTGATTGATGTTGTTTCCCTCTCTCTTTGTCTCTCTGGTTCCTTTCCTTTAGGTCTTTTGTACCATATATATGGACGGGAGCCCTTTCCCCGTTTGTTGCCAATGTCAAGCGTCGACAACAACAACAACAACAACAACAACAACCACCACAATTCTAAGCAATTAATCAATCAGCCAACCAACCAACCAACCAACCCTCCTCAAACACACACACACACACTTGGGTCTCGTCATGCTTCTGCTTCTGCCATTCGAGAACCATTTAAAATAATAATCAATTGAACGCAATTTATCAATCAAAAGAAAACTAAAAAAAAAAAATGTAGATATTACTTTACCATACAGATTATGGTCAAGTATTGTTGTAATCGTGCATGATAAATTTTTTTTTGCTTGTTTTAGCTAATCCGTGTGGTCATTAAAGGACTCATTCAATATCTGGAAGAACAAAATAATAAAGCTCCCTGCCACCATCTTTCCCGCGCCTTATAACCTTCAGCTGTTTAAGACCCGTATCCACAAATACCTTCCACCCCTGCACAGCCCATAAAATTCCTTCTTCTTCTTCTTCGAGGGGCCAACCCAGGCCTTTAGGGGATACACCTTTTTGGTGTAACTCCTTCTCTCATCATTTTCATTAAAAATAAACTGCAACGGATCGTTGCTAAACTTTATCCAAATTCATTTGAAATATTAATATGTTCTTGAGTAAAGTACTTTAAAATATAATTTTACTAAAAACTTTATTTAACCTTTTTGTGGTCCCTAAGGTACTTAATTAGGATATTAAATTTCATCAAAATTGGTTAAGTCATTTTCAAGATATTTAGAAAAAACTAAAAAGTACTTAAATAAAGTACTAATGTTTGTGGACCGATATGTACCAAAAACTAATCAGCGCTTCATTTTGTTAAACTAATGGTAGGTTTTCAATTTCATTTCAATCAGCGCAAAGGTGTGGAAAAAATCGTGGACGAAAAAAACGATAACATCCATCCATCCATCCATCCATCCATCCGCACGCACTTCCAAAAAAAATGGCACTTTTTGGCCTCTCGACGAGATTCCAGGTAATTTTTGACAAAACCGTCACGTGCTAAAATTCAATCTCATTGAATATTTCAATTTGTGACCTTAATTGAGTCTATGGGTTCCGTAGTCTTTACCTGAGGACCCTTTGAAGTCGCGCTTGCCTCGAGAGCGATTCCAATACTTTCTCCCATGCTTCGCATTGGATAAAGTAAAAAATAATGCACAAAATGGTGTTGAAAAAACTTAAAATTCAATTTACAAAAATTTAACTTAAAAACTATTTAATAGTCATCAATTTTTAACAAATAGATTAGCTTTAATTAATCAATTATATTTTTATATCTTTAATTAAAAAATTAATTATTAAATAATTATTTAATAATAATGAATTATTGTTTTATTTGTTGATTGATAAATAGTTTATTTATTTACACAACAATGTCGGATTTTTAATATTGGGTTCGTGCATGAAAAGTTTTTTTTTCTTGTTTTTTTCAAAAAACAGTAAACTCTGGTTTATCCGGGGCTGGTAATCTGTGGTCATTAAAGGGCTCATTCAATAGGAACAAGATGATCCACAAAATGGTGTTGAACAAACTTGAAATTCATTTTAGAGAAATTTAACTTAAAAACTATTTAATAGACAACATTTTTTTTAATCAATTATTTTTTCTTTCTGATCTTTAATTAAAAAAAAATTAATTATTAAATAATTATTTAATAATAATGAATTATTGTTTGATAAATAATTTATTTATTAATATCGGATAAATAAACTATTATTGTATTGTAATTGTGCATCAAAAAAGTTTTTTTTTTGCTAATTTTTTTCAAAATATTTCAAAAAAAACTTAAAACTATTTTTGAAAAAAAAATTGAACGAAGCCATGAGGCTTTGGTCTACAAAAAAGCTTTTACGAATAAACATCGAAAATATTATATTTTACGAGTTATTAATTATATTATATCATGTTAAAATACGTTAGTGAGTACGTTGTGTGTTACCAAATTTTGTGTACTCGCTCTAGCTTATAAAATAATGTGAATATAAAAACGAAATTTCACAAGTAGATTCTTTTTACGTAATTTAAAACAATAAATTATTAAAATGATAAAATTTTCATACAAAAATACTTGAAGCTATGGTATTTCCCGGAGAAAAGTTCCGAATTTAAAATGATATAATATATTCTCTTATTTTTCGGTAAAATAAAATTTTAAATTTATAATATTAAGGGTGGCCAACTTCAAAATTTATAGTAGATATTATAAATTTAAAATTTAATTTAACGGAAAAATAAGAGATATAAATTTACAATTTTTAATTAAAATTTAATTGGTTCATGTCCAATTTAATAATAAATAAATGATTCACGGGTTTTTGGACAATTTTTTTTTTATAAATGTTAGATATCAATTTTCATACGACGTTTCGTCCTTTTTCATGAATTTTTCAAGTACTCAATTACTTAAAACATTAATCGTTGGTAAAATAGTGAAACATTTAAGACAATAAATAGTGTATTCATAATATTCATCAGTTAACACAACCAATTTTCAAAAAAAATAAAAATCTTACCACGACCAGAAAAAGAAATTTTCTCTATGATTTAAGATTGTTTTTTGAAAATGGTTGTTAACTTATTATAGGATGAATGTTATGAATATACTATCTGGTGTAATAGTCAGCATAACTGGCTGGCAACCCGGAGGTCTCGGGTTCGATTCCCGGCTATACCCAGACATTTTTCTGTAAGTATAGGGTCTGGTAATAAAATTAAGTGGGAGATAAATTTAACCTAATTTATCGCGCGGAGAATTTACCACTGCTCGAAGCCCCTAAAAACTTAGTAAATTGGACTATATCTAACTTTCTGAGATTTGGCTCGTGATCCCGGCTTCTTTTCCTTCTACTTTGTTGCAGGGTCCAGCCCATACATGCCTTTAGGGGATGGACCTTCTGATGTATCTCCTTCTCACATTAATATCATTAAAAAAAAAAAAAAATTTAGGGTCTCGATGGTTTCACTATTTTATCAACGATTAATGTTTTAAGTAATTGAGTACTTGAAAAAGTCCTGAAAAAGGACGAAACGTAGTACAAAAATTGATATTTAACATTAATAAAAAAAAAAAATTGTTCAAAAACCCGGGAATCTGTTATTTTTTTAATTTAAAATTTATTTAAGATATTTGAGAAAAAAAAAATAAAAAAGTTTTAAAAATAATGTTTTATGGCTAATCGTTGCTTATATCAGATGAGACAGCTATAATCGAGACAGATTAAGACCCTTTATTTATAGTAGAGATAGAAGAAGTTAGTTATAGGTACCTATATACAAGTATTGTTCATTAAGATATATAATTTATTTAATTTAGTTTTAATGAATATATAGTTTATCAAACTACTCTTTTAATATCCTCTATTGGATCTATTACCACCCACACATACACACACATAGTTAAATCAAGTCAGTTCATTCAAACGGACAGATTTACAATGTTCAAATGAATATATTATTTTGCCTATTGTGTTTATTTAACAATATTGAAACAAATGCTTCAACTATAATCCTATTTGAGAGAATACATATGTTGACGTTTAAATATATGAGGCCTAGTATTTATAAGGGTATAGTCAATGCCAAAAATTGGATTAAAAAGTCAAAAGGAAAATCACATTAATAAAATTGAACTGACCCAGTAAATCATGAAAACTCGAATGTTTTAATGGTAAAGTCTAACTTTTCTATTTATTTAAAAATTATATTGTTGAAAAAAAACCAAATTAATTATTGAAATCTAATTAGGATCAATTGTTTAAGTATAAAATATTATTTAATTAATTGTTCTGATAATTATTATATTGTTTATTTATATTATTGTATCTATTTATATTTATTAGTTAACTAGCTTCAAGGCGCCGCCTTCGGCGGGCCTCGCTAGCCAGGGGGCTTCGCCCCTGGACCCCATGTGGCTGCTTTATTGTTGTTTTATTAGTAACAGAGAATAAATATAATTGTTTTATTATAAAGTCTTAAATAGATATAATTTGAGATTCTATTTAAAATGTATTAAAAATCTCTATTTATAAAAAATTCTCTTATTCTCAAGCTTGAGTTTTTTATCATAAAAGAATTTAGTCTTATTGATTTTAAGTCGATTCTTCCACGTTTTCAGTAGAGCTTGCCATTAATAGTCAAAACATCAAAAATGGAATGCAATAAGGTTATTCCGCTAGTATTAGATAAGAATCGATCGTTATTTTTGATTTTAAGTCGATTCCTCCATGTCTTCACCAATGGCTACCAATAAAAACCGAAACGTCAAAAATCCAATGTAGAATGGTTATTCCTCGACTGTTAAATGAGAATCGATCATTATTTTTGAAATAAAGTCAACATGAACTGCAAATTGCAAGTGATATCTGATTAATACATGTAATAAAGGAATAAACATATTAATATTTCAAATGTATTTGGATAAAGTTTAGCAACGATCCGTTGCAGTTTATCTAATTAAATAACAATTTTTGAGTTCATCAATTAAATTGTCAAATTAATATTTGTGGGATTTAAAATTCATTGTAATTAAGTACCTTGAGGACCACAAAAAAGGTCATATACAGGGTGGTAGCGAATTCATGGTACAAACGTTAATGGTAGGTTAATTAGGTTAATTAATTGGTAGGTTAATTTTTTTTTACATCTCCTGCCCTCTACCGGCAATGATACCCACCGATCACTCCATGTCTCTTTCCTTTTATTTCCCCTGTTTACGCCTCACCGCGTCACTTGCGACTATACATTCCTATACAATAACTCATTGTTACAATGTCCTGTACCTACCATTAAAGTTTGTACCATGAATTCGGGACCACCCTGTATAGTTTTTTGTAAAATTATATTTTAAAGTACTTTATTTTAGAATAAGAAAGTACATTGGATAAAGTTTAGCAGCGATCCGTTGCAGTTTATTTTTAATTTTTGTTTTTAAATGTACTTTAAAAAAAAATAGATAGTTTTTTTGAATCTTTGTTGCATTATTAAATTCTTCTTCAACGATAATGTGGTTAGAACTCTATTATCTATGCTATTAAGAATGAATGACATTCAAAAATCTGACAAACAGTGCCGCCAACAAATGTTTAGTTTGCTAGTTTAGTTCTTTTATTGTTTGCCAAGCTATGTTGGCTATACAGATTTTGTTTTAGTTTTCCGTGAATTTTCCTATTTTCCGGGCAACTTTTCCCATTTTTTTTTTTTACGTATTAACCTGAAATGGACTATTACAAACATTTTAAAAAACAAATTAGCCAAATCGGTCCAGGCATTTGAGAGATCTGCGCTTACAAAGAAAAAGAAATTCATTTTTATTATATAGATATAAATCTTATTATTTGTATACTATGAGAGATATTACATTATATATCGGGAAAACTCCAATGTTTATATGGTAAACTCTACATTTTCTATCTATTTAAAGTTAATATAAAAATTATCCTTTTTCATCCATGCTTGATGGCTTCATGCCATAAGCCCTGGAGCGAGCATTATATCAAACCATGGAGTCGCCTAGCTCTTACGCAGCTTTCATTCTTCTGCGCGCAAATGGTTGCCGAAATACAGGCGCACCAACGTTATTTACTCCTATCTTATTTTTATAATCTTTGAAAAATTTTATACAGCCATTATAATTAAAATTAATAATAAATTATTGAATAACCATAGCCTATACTAATCTCTTGGTTCATAGAAACAAAATAGTGAAGGTTTCATCAAAATCACAAAATCAGCCCATTAGTTTAAGATTTATAAAGTAACAAACATCAACATGGTTACTCTTTTATAGATATATTGATTATCAATGGGCTCAAAATTAAGATAGTGGAGGGGGGTTCTTTTGTGAATGACGTAGTACGATGTCCGTAATTTTTTTAGAGTTCCCTTTAAAAATGAAGACGGGATCCTATCCCAGCTAGCATAAGAGATTCTTAAAAGAATTGAATAAGCAAACAACTTTCCCGCCATTTCATTTTACTTTATCCAATGCGAAGCATGGGAGAAAGTATTGTAATGGGTCTCGCGGCAAGCGCGACTTCAAAGGGTCCTCAGGTAAAGACTACGGAACCCATGGACTCAATTAAGGTCACAAATTGAAGTATTCAATGAGATTGAATTTTAGCACGTGACGGTTTTGCCAAAAATTACCTGGAATCTCGCCGAGAGGCCAAAAAGTGCCATTTTTTTGGAAGTGCGTGCGGATGGATGGATGGATGGATGTGTGTTATCGTTTTTTTCGTCCACGAATTTTTCCACACCGTTACACCGAATGAATTGAAATTGAAAACCTACCAGTATTTTAACAAAATGAAGCGCTGATTAGTTTTTGGTACATATCGGTCCACAAACATTAGTACTTTATTTCAGTACTTTTTTAGTTCTTTCTAAATATCTTGAAAATGACTTAACCAATTTTGATGAAATTTAATATCCTAATTAAGTACCTTTGGACCCACAAAAAAGGTTAAATAAAGTTTTTAGTAAAATTATATTTTAAAGTACTTTACTCTAGAACATATTAATATTTCAAATGAATTTGGATAAAGTTTAGCAACGATCCGTTGCAGTTTATTTATTTAAAAGTTTACTTCACCATATTACATTTCTTTATTTAATTATTTTTAATTTAAAGCTTTTAATTTAATTTAGCTCCCTGAAAAGCCGACGCTGTTAAATCTAAAGTGATACAACTTGTATAGTTTATTTATCAGTTATTTTTTGATGAATAATAAATATTTTCAGACAATTTTTTTTTATATTCAACCGAAATTCAATTTCAATTAATTATTAAAATTATTTAAAAAATCCTATAAATTCACTCATTCTCTCCTTATCAGCGCCAAAAACAAGAACGAATTTGATATGTCAAATATTTAGAGGTGCTCTGCTTGATCCAAATAAACATATACATATATTCATATTTATATAAATTTTTTATATACTTTTGGTTAAATGAGACGAAAATGTGAAGACAAAAAAATACGTTGTCGGTAATTATTAGGGTTCCGGTTTAAAAAGGAAAATGGGATCCTATCTCATTTAGCATAAGAAATTCTTAGAAGAATTGAATAAGCAAACAACTTTACCAGCAATTGTTTTATTTAAAAGTTTACTAGAGGGCGCTGAGGTCGCCAGTGTGTTGGTTTTTTGACTGGACTGTATATGTTTACATGAAGTCAACATTTATTTTTATTTTAAGGCTTTATCCTTTTATTTAATAGTATATTGTGTTCAAAATTGCCACAATTTTTCACAATGGTCAAATCAGTCATTTTATTAAAGCACTCAGACCCCTATAGTCGGCATCTGCAACTACACTCCCCACCAACATTTTTTCTCTCGAGACCCCGGCGACCGCGCCAAACCATTCTTATACTATCAACCACCAAAGGGTAAACATCACTTAAAATTACTCTGTGTGCTATTCGCTAGGCTTTCGTGAGCCTGAAGGTAAGAATGTTCTTTCTGATAGCTAAAATTCATATCCTATACGTGTTCATATCTTTAATTATTTTCTCTCTTTTCCACTTAAGGTTACCTCAATGTATAGGTTTTTCCGTCCACTCGATTGACGAATCACAAAACCTATACAAACCTATGCCCAGAAAACAATCAAGGTTTTCTTTAATAGCGCTAAACCGCGCTTAGCAAAATATGTTTTTTGGCACCCGCTCGCTTTTTAGCAAACAAAACTTGTATGCTCCTTTGCCCACTCAGGCGGCAAGAAACACACTAACTTTTCCGGGCAAATAGCCCCGGAATTGGAGCGTCGAGCATAGACGCAAAAACCGCACAATCAGTGCATTTTTTCGCAAGGGAACAATTGGAACGGCGAGCCAGCCTCCAATAAACTATACTTTTCCCAAATACAATACCTCTTATTAATCAATCCACCTAACTGCACTTCTATCAAAACCTTCCCTTTATTAATATCTGAATAAATTTTATATCAACGTTAAATTGTTTTATCTTTTATTTCATACGCTTTTGAAGAAAACTATCCTTGTCTCCCCTCCACTTTTTCTTTACAGGATATCATATATGCATACATTAATTAATTAGATAATCAAACCAGCAGCACCAACATTTCTATTTTATAATAAAGTAACTAACAGCTTCCTTGGGGTCTTACAAACCTCATAACAAAAAGGAGCGATACTTTCAACATATTGTTTTTTTTTATATTTTATATAGGTTTAGGTATATATGTACAATTTTCGGAATTATATTCAAATTATTTATTTATTAATTATAAGTGAATTGATCTATTTTTTACTTCAATTAACTAATTTTTTTTTGTTTTGTTTTTGTTTCAGGTAAGAAATAGAAACTCAACCTACCCTCTCTGCATGCATTTTAGAAACCTAATAGTAAGTATTTTCTCATCCATCTACATTACAATTACTATTTATTTGTCATTTCAATTAAAATTTTGTATTCCCTCATTAAAAAGCCCGTGTCTACCTTGTAATTTACTGTGTTTTTTAGGCTTTGTTGGATGAAACACGATTCCTTGAAAAAACGTTTTGTTTTATTTTTTTCATAGTCAATTATATTAAAATTTTCAAAATCAAAATTATGACCCTCAGTCCGCGCATGTTGTGCCAATGCTGTTTGGTTGTTGTTCTCTTTTTTAAGCACAGATCTTTTGTGTTCATATATCAATGTTCTGTACAAACTGATGGAGTTGGCACATTGGTGGGGGAGTGGGTGAGTACTTATTTGACACCTGTAATTATAATAACTCACTGACTTGCCTATTGTGTGGTCCCACAGTTTCCACTGAGGAAGAGATGCTGAGAACGCTCTCGAAATATTTGGAATAACCATTTGAAAAACAAAATAAATTACTGGAAAGAAGCAAATTCAGTTTATTTATCATAACAATAAAAAATTAATATATCCATTACACACCAAGCCAGCAAAATTCTTATAAATTAAATATAATATTTATTTACTCTTATCTTTAATAATAAGTAAGTGATTATAAAGAATAAATATTTTTTTTTAAATTAATATTGTGTCTTACTCAATCACATAACACGGTAAAAGAATTTTTCATCGCGTTTTAGTTTTCCGACTAAAAACAATAGACACTGTTGCAAATAAATTAATTATTGATCAATCAACAAACAAAACAATTCATTATTATTAAATAATTATTTAATAATTAATTTTTTAAATTAAAGATCATAAAACAATATAGTTGATTAAAAAAAAGTTGATCTATTTGTTAAAAATTGATGACTATTATTTCAGTCTATTAAATAGTTTTTAAAGTTAAATTACTCTAAAATAAATTCTCTGTCCTAAAAACTAAAGATTGATTTAGTTTTTATTGTCTATTATTAACTGCCATTTTTGATTAACTCTTTCTAAATGTATATGTTTAGATATACATATATTAATACTCCTACTCTTTTTTAATATTCCAAAACTCCTTCCCTTTCCCCTCTGGCGTTCTATGTATTAAGTCTCCAAGGCACAAAGCACACAGGCGCAGTTGCCATTGCAAAGACTATAAATAATTATTACACATTAAAAAGTTTTTATTAGTTGACTTTAGAAAGGGAAAGGGGGGGGGGTGGTTAGGGTCATGAAGTCTAGAACACCAGAGGAAAGGATTAATATTTATTTATATTTAAATGTTTTATGTTTAAACTTCATCAAATCTAAATTTTTTTTTAATTCATTAAAAATGCGAATTTTAAACTTTCTAGTAATTTTTGAAATAAAGTAGACATAAAAAAATGTGTTTAATTCAAAATTAATAAAGGGAAAAAATTATATTTTAATATAAATCGAGCCAGGCGGAAAATGTGTTTTAAAACTTTATAATTATAATGTTGCAAAACAATTAATTGTATGAAAAATGCAGGAAAGTCTCTATTGTTGCATGCCCACTTTTTTCATTTTTTTTTCATTAATTAATTAGTCATCAAAATGAGTATTTTGATTAATTATTTATAAGGCAATATGCGGCATTTCTTGATTCGAATGATGGTTCAAATATTCAAATTTGAATATAATTCAAACTGTGGGAGATAGGTGACGCTGAGTGATCAGTCTTTGATTAGTGCTGCCATCAGAGTGAGACGAAAAAGGAATCAGGGACCGGAAATCGGTTGAGCGTGAGTGGGTCACTTGGATGGAGGCCAAGGTCACGAGACAGCGAGTTTAGTAGAAACACCTGTTTATACTTTTAATAATCCAACGTAATCGCGTGATTTGTACTAAGAAGTTTTCATAGTATAACAACTACACAAAAGTGTTCATCAAGCCCATAGTACAGTGTTCAGTGAGACGATTTTGCAAAAATCTACGCAAATAACCGAATTAAGGGAACGACGCCAAGCCCGGATAAGACTGCACGTTTTCCTGAATAGACCCGAACCAAGCGGCTTGTTCACACCTTGTATCGCGATAAGTTTACAAAACGAGAACGCTTTACAATAACTAAAATACACTAACTATTTAGTTTTAAGCATATGTGTGAATGTTAGTTATAATTCTTATGTAATAAGAATTATTGACCGGCTGTCCAGTGAGTCCAAGTGCCGATAAACGCTATTTAGTCCTAAGCTCTTTTAATAATTTTGCAATAATGTTAATTGTAATTATAAAATAATTAATTAAAAATTAAAGTAAAAAATGAATGAAACATTTAGTTAAGATAATGATTAAAAATTAATTGAAATTTAAGTTAACAGTAATATGTAAAAGTAAAATATTGAAATAATTAGACGGATCATATGTTTAGAATAATAATTAACAATTATTTAAAGTAAAAATTTAACAAAAGTAATCATAAAATAGTAAATAATATAAAAATTAAATAAGTTTATTAGTAATAGGGCATTTCCTAGAATTCTTCAATGAAGGCGGTTAAGTTAATTAATAAATTGATTAAGAATAATAAAATTAAAAAATATTAATGTGTGAGCCAACGGACGTTAGGAATTATAGACGGATTTGAACCGTGTCACCCGATTTATCTGTTAGTTTGTTTCATCTGTAGGAGCCGGGGCTCTGTTGCCACGTAGTCAAGGGAGAAGTTTAAAGGATTGAAAAAGTAAATAAAAGGAGGAAGTTTAATTTGACGTGGTCCAGGAGAAAGGATAAAAAAATACAGAGTATCTCAAGGGGCTGAAACAGAGAACAATCAGATTTGAATAGTCGAGGGACGCCGTACAATTCCACGAAAAGCCGACGCCGTCCGCTTCAACACACTTTGTTTTGTTTTGGTGGGGTTCAAAGAATTTGAAAAGATAATAGAATTGAATATAAGTCGTAATAAATAAAGTAATAAATAAAGAGTTTTAAAAAGGTAAACAAAGCGAGTTAGATAAGGGGAAATTATTAAAATTAAAAAGAAATCAAATAAATAAAGCCTAGTTGAAAGATAAAGGAAATGTTTGTTTTTGTGTTGATATTATTAATTTGAAATTGAAAATATAAATGTAATCTCGAGTTATTTTAATAATTGATAAATAAATAGAATAATAAATAATTGAAATTTTATGTAAACATATGATCAAACGTCAAAGGAAATATAAAAAAGGATTGTTAAAAGCAGATAAATAAATAATACTTGTAATTTAAATTGTAATTTGAAAATAGAAAATTTAATTTGTTGATTTAAAAAAAGAAATGTTTCATAAAATATTTCGAAAAAGGAAATATTGAACTAAGAGCTTAGATGAAAGAATTGAAAATAATCAATTATAAACAAAATAATTAACTAATAATAAATGATTAACAAGGCCTATATAAAATAAGTCAGGTACCTGCATGATTATAAAATAATAAATAATTAACTGATTAAGTAATCAACAACATAACTTATAACAATACCGATGTTGTCAATAATAGAATTTAAGTTGAAATTATTTTAAAAACCAAAGAGTAATAGTATCTAGACTATAGACAATAGAATATTCTATTAATAAATCAATTTTAAAAGTAAAGTTTAAATAAAACTTATTAAAAGATTTTTAAAAAATCAAAGTTAAAATTCAAAAGTCTATTAAGGCTATTTATAGAAAACCAATTATTAAAAAGAAAATTAATTTTAAAAAATAATATGAAAATAAATCAAAGATATTTATAGAGAATTTATAACAATATAATTTAAAAATAAATTTTAAATTCTAAAATTTTAAAAATATAAAAATAGTATAATAGTTTATTTATAGAAAGCTATTAATAATAAAAGTTAAAAATAAACTAAAAGCTATTTATAGGATCTATAAATAGAATTTTTAAAAATTCAAAATAAAATCTTAATCTCAAAGGAGAACATTATCCCTCCATATCTAAAAATCTATTTTTAATTAAAATTTATAAATAGAATTTACAACAATTAGGAAATTCTAAAAATAGAATTTACAACAATAGAATTTTAATTTCAACAATGAAAATAAAATTACAACAATTAAAATCAAAATCTATAAATAGAATTTAATTGATAAAAATAGATTGTCACTATTATTAGATTTCCATGTTATGGGGATAAATAACAATCAATAAAATTTGAAGGATAATAAAATATTTTAAACTTTCTATATTTAAACATTTATTAATAGCTTAATTCTATAAATAGAATATAAAAATAGAATATTTATAAATAGAATTTATAAATAGATTATTTATAAATAAATAAATTAAAATATCATCTAATTATAAATCAAATAAATATCTTTGAAATTATTAATAAATAATAACAATAAACCGATATTTTGATAAATAAACCTTTATAAAAGGATTTTTCTATAAATAGTTTTTAAATTGTCATTATTATAAAATACGTCGTTCATATGAAAATTTCGATAAATAGAAATTATAATTGATATTGTTATCTATTGTTACTTAATAGATATAACTTATAAACGGTCAGTTTATAAGTAAGATTGTAGTTTTATAAGGATATTGTTACTGATTTATATTAAGTTTATAAACAATCTGTTTATAAAAGAATATTTGAATTTTATTGGTTTCTATAAAATTGTTGTATTGTTGATTATATCGAATTATTCGGTGCTGAATCAAACATTTATCATTAAAATCTTGAATACTGCTAAAATCAGTCATCTAAAGTCTTAATAAATCGTGTTTTATTACTGAATAAAACCCATCCAACTCTCCTATCTCGTAGTCACCACAAATATTCACAGGGGGCTCCAAGGTCGTCTATTAATCTTGATCAACAAGCGAAATTCTACTATATCTATCGAATTTATTCGATAGCCTTATCAGTAACCCTATCCGCATATAGTGTAAGCGCACACCCCCACGGTTACTGATATATTAAACATCTTAAATAGGGCGGATAGACAACCACCAAACTTGGCCAGACTGATCGAGACTTTCAATAGCACACTTCGTGAGCTATTGGAGTGTCAGTAAGTCGAAGGTTAAGTTTGGGCAGGTTACATCTGGTGGAGGTGCCAGGGATTTCGCTGTTGATCGGGAGAGAGGACCTGGAGTGATTCTGTGGAAAGAGTGACATAAATAACAACAAAATGTCACAACATGGTGATGATGAGAGTGGAGAGAGGGAGATGGGGGAGAGTCAGTACAGGGAGTATAGGGAACAGCGGGAGACATCGACTGAGGAAAACGCAGACAGCGTTATACAGTCTGAACTCTCGGTTGATGCTCTGCTAGATAATACAATGGGTGAATTGGGGGATGATGAGCAACTACAACAGCAATTAGCTCAAGTACACATCACTCCGCCAGTAGAACAGGGTACCAACCAGCTATTACCCAACCCTAACCTAACATCAGCACTAGGACCAGACCCACAGCATCCCGTCCCAAGCATAACCCCTAGTCCAACACAAGACCCAAATGCAATGATGTTGCAACAATTTCAAGCAATGATGCAACAAACAATGATGCCACAGTTTCAATCAATAAACCAACAATTTAAAAAAACAAGAAATAGCAAGCGAACAAACAAAGGAACAATTTAAAGTAATACAAAACCAAAACCAACAAACTCAGGAACAATTCCAGGTAGTACATCAAGACATTAAGAATCTCGGAAATCGAATTTTGGACGTACAAGATAGGCTAGTGGTTAGATTTGATGCCCAGGTGGATAAATTAAAGGACCGAATAACTGGGATAGAGACGGTCCAGAATGAAAATATGGCCACAGTCAAGCAACAGGGAAAGGACCTGGAAAATTCCATAAATAACCAAAATGAGAAGATCCAAACTTTGGATCTCCAAATAAATCAGAACTGTAAACAGATAGGAGAGTTACAAACGAGGTACGACACTCTATCCGAGAAGGCTGTAGAACATCTGAGGTGGGGCAGGGAAACCTGGTGATAGCCAGAGAGACCCAAGTACCCACCAAACCCTTCTCGGAGAGGTATAAAGGAGAAGACGACTTCAAAGTTCATCCGAGAGAAATCTGGGATGAATTTGTGAGTGCCGTCGATAGGCTAGGCAACGACCAACGCGAAAAAGTATACATGTTCAGGGAGTTTGTAAAAGATGAAGCTTTAGAGTGGTTCACAATCAACAAATTCTCCTGTAAGACTGTACGAGAACTAGGAGTAGCGTTCCTGTCTGAGTTCTGGGGCCCCGACAAACAGGGAAGGATGACTGGGCTGTTGCTGGGGGGGGGGGGGGAAAAAAAAAAAAAAAAAAAAAAAAAAAAAAAAAAAAAAAAAAAAAAAAAAAAAAAAAAAAAAAAAAAAAAAAAAAAAAAAAAAAAAAAAAAAAAAAAAAAAAAAAAAAAAAAGAGAGAGAGAGAGAGAGAGAGAGAGAGAGAGAGAGAGAGAGAGAGAGAGAGAGAGAGAGAGAGAGAGAGAGAGAGAGAGAGAGAGAGAGAGGGGGGGGGGGGGGGGGGGGGGGGGCGCACACGTAGAGGCTCGTTTTGGGGAGTCCCGAGTGGGGCATTTTCAACGCTGGTTAAGGTGGTCGACATATTTTGACTCGGGTGACAAGTCCGAGCAAAATATTGTCCGAGCTTTAAAAGAGCACTTTCCAGCGGAGGGAATGGTCCTCTCGGCAACCCCCAATACGAAGGAAGCAGTCATACCGGTACTCGAGACAGGCGGACCAACTGCGCCCAATCGAGAGAGTGCGCTTTAACATCCGTCATAACGATAGGCGCAACATTAACAACTATCAGTTTACGAGGGGAGGCCGGCCTGCACCCCAGTCCAACCGTAACAATCGGAACTTTAGGGATGCAGCCAGCCAACCAGAACCTACCGAAGGTCTACAGAGAAGGGGCGAAGACGAATGACAATCAAAGAAATCGGCGCAGAATATAAGGAACGCAGTTCCAGCAGATACCGATAGAATGATGTCAAGGACAGGCCTGCGCCAAAGTACCTCCATTTCTGGTTCGCATTACAATCTAAAAAGCATTGTTGAAAGTGTCAATACTTTCATCACCTATGAAAAAGAATTTTCTACCAGGGATGAAATACTTACACTACCTACTATACAAACAGAAAAGGAAACAGACTGTAAACCTGAATTATCTGATGAGTCTATCGACCAACCAAAACAATCAGTAGATGCCGCCAAAACTGAACAACAAGCTGAACAGAAAACAGAAAGAGTGTTGACTGACAGAGGGGAGCGATTCTCTAGTGCTCTCGAGAAAAGAACGTTAGCTGATCTCAGAATACTGAGTAGGCTAACGTCCATAAGAAACTCACAACTCAATCCGGTGGAGAGGATAATGAGAGAGCTATCTGGTTTGTTTCCTCCCTTCAGTTATGGTCAACACAATTCCTGTGATAAAAGTAGCAATTTGGTGGTATACCTGTTTAATATCAATTTGCATGCGGGAAAGGGAATGACCCCGTATATGCTACACAACGGTCAACCCAAACCGAAACCGACTCAACCCAAGTTTCAAGAATTAAATACGAATCCTGAATTGACTCTCGATACCCTAGTGGTAGAGAGGGCCAGAAGGATGAAACGAAAATACCAAGGACTGTAACAAATTCAAAATGAAGGTCTAAATACAAGAACGAGGACAAAGTCCTATACAAAGAACAAGGAAGTTCTGAGGCCGGGAAGAGGTGGCCTAGGATTCTTTTTGTTTGGTAGAGGACCTCGCAGGGTCGCGGGAGTAGTAGGAAACAAGGCCTGTAGTATTAGAGGCATACGACAAGAAGTATTAGGGACATATAATATCAGACAGTTAAAAACTTATAATCCGCCTAGCCGTTAACAGTTGAGGGTCTAGGTTTCTTTTAGAAACCGAGTAAGAAACAGGCTGAGATTTCACTTGACCCTCCAAAACGAGCCAATTAATATTTCCACCCCTTTTAGAGGACTAGGATAATTTTTTTTGACAATGACCTTAATCAAAGTTATGTCCCTAATAGAACAATTTTTTTTGACCAACGATAGACGACGGACCAGACAGACATTTGACGTTAGGTATTTAGGTTAAGTTTAGGTATTTAGTATTTAGGTTAGTTAATTAGGTTTAGTTTAGTTTTCGTTTAGTTTATATAGTCAATAAGAAATTAGTGTAAGTTAGAAACCCAGGGACTACTCAAATAAGTAGCCCTGAGGTAATAAGTTAGATAGTAAGTGTTTTAGTTAGTTAGAAAATATAGTTAGGTAGGATTAAGTTTAGTTTTAGGCATTAGTTTAGTTTAGAAATAGGATAGTTAGGTTAAGGAAATTTAGTATTTAGGAACCAAGACGGTTCGAACATTTCAGAAGAAAGAATCTGAATCAACAACTTGTATTGGGCAAGAAGCCAATCAAGTTGAATGAGATGTTGGTGTTATTTTGTTTTGAAATTGAAAATCATTGAGTTGCATACATTATCCTACATCCATCCGACAACACCCAACTACCCAAACAAAAAAGAGAAAAAAATTGGTTGAAGGTAGATAGGGAAGTTCGACTGAAATAACGGTGTTGTTTCATCCAAACTTCCGGGGGGATATGTTGCATGCCCACTTTTTTCATTTTTTTCATTAATTAATTAATCATCAAAATTATTATTTTAATTAATTATTTATAAGAGCAATAGCGGTATTCTTGATTCGAATGATGGTTAAATATTCAAATTTGAATATAATTCAAATTATGGGAGATAGGTGACACTGAGTGATCAGTCTTTGATTAGTGCTGCCATCAGAGTGAATGAAAAAGGAATCAGTGACCGGAAATCGGTTGAGCGTGAGTGGGTCACTTGGATGGAGGCCAAGGTCACGGACAGCGAGTTTAGTAGAAACACCTGTTATACTTTTAATAATCCAACGTAATCGTGATTTATACTAAAGTTTTCATAGTATAACAACTACAAAAGTGTTCATCAAGCCCATAGTACAGTGTTCAGTGAACGATTTGCAAAAATCTACGCAAATAACCGAATTAAGGGAACGACGCCAAGCCCGGATAAGACTGCACGTTTTCCTGAATAGACCCGAACCAAGCGGCTTGTTCACACCTTGTATCTTGATAAGTACAAAACGAAACACTTTACAATAACTAAAATACACTAACTATTTAGTTTTTAATATGTGTGAATGTTAGTTATAATTCTTATGTAATAAGAATTATTGACCGGCTGTTCAGTGAGTCCAAGTGCCGATAAACGCTATTTAGTCCTAAGCTCTTTTAATAATTTTGCAATAATGTTAACTGTAATTATAAAATAATTAATTAAAAATTAAAGTAAAAAATAATCGAAACATTTAGTTAAGATAATGATTAAAAATTAATTGAAATTTAAGTTAACAGTAATATGTAAAAGTAAAATATTGAAATAATTAGACGGATCATATGTTTAGAATAATAATTAACAATTATTTAAAGTAAAAATTTAACAAAAGTAATCATAAAATAGTAAATGATTTAAAAATTAAATAAGTTTATTAGTAATAGGGCATTTCCTAGAATTCTTCAATGAAGGCGGTTAAGTTAATTAATAAATTGATTAAGAATAATAAAATTAAAAAATATTAATGTGTGAGCCAACGGACGTTAGGAATTATAGACGGATTTGAACCGTGTCACCCGATTTATCTGTTAGTTTGTTTCATCTGTAGGAGCCGGGGCTCTGTTGCCACGTAGTCAAGGGAGAAGTTTAAAGGATTGAAAAAGTAAATAAAAGGAGGAAGTTTAATTTGACGTGGTCCAGGAGAAAGGATAAAAAAATACAGAGTATCTCAAGGGGCTGAAGCAGAGAACAATCAGAGTTGAAATGAGTCGAGGTTGACTTGCCGTTACAGTTCCGCGAAAAGCTACTGACGCCGTCCGCTTCAAACACACCTTTTTGTTTTGTTTTGGTGCGGTTCAAGGAATTTGAAAAGATAATTAGAATTGAATATAAGTCGTAATAAATAAAGTAATCAATAAAGAGTTTTAAAAAGTAAACAAAGCAAGTTAGATAAGGGAAATTATTAAAATTAAAAAGAAATCAAATAAATAAAGCCTAGTTGAAAGATAAAGGAAATGTTTGTTTTTGTGTTGATATTATTAATTTGAAATTGAAAATATAAATGTAATCTCGAGTTATTTTAATAATTGATAAATAAATAGAATAATAAATAATTGAAATTTTATGTAAACATATGATCAAACGTCAAAGGAAATATAAAAAAGGATTGTTAAAAGCAGATAAATAAATAATACTTGTAATTTAAATTGTAATTTGAAAATAGAAAATTTAATTTGTTGATTTAAAGAAACTGTTTCATGAAATACTTCGAAAAAGGAAATGTTAGATAAAATCTTAGGTCAAAGTGTTGAAATTAGTTAAATATGAACAAAATGATTAACTATTATCAATATATCAGTACACAAGGCCTATATAAAGTTAAGACCGGTACCTGCATGAATATTTGAGCAATAAAACAATTGACTGAATTCAGTAATCAATAACGCAACTTGTAACAATACCGATTTGTAATAATAAAATTTAAGTTGAAATTATTTTAAAAACCGTAAGATTAATAATATCTAAACTATAAACAATAGAATATTCTAAATAATAAATCGAATTAAATTTAAAATAAAATTAAATGAAACATTATTAGAGGATTGTTTAAAAATCAAGGTTTAAATTCCGAAGTTTTATCAAAGCTATTTATAGAAAACCAATTATTGAAAAGAAAATTAATTTTAAAAAATAATTTGAAAATAAATCAAAGATATTTATAGAGAGTTTATAACAATATAATTTAAAAATAAAAATTTTAAATTCTAAAAATTTTAAAAATATAAAAATAGTATAATAGTTTATTTATAGAAAGCTATTAATAATAAAAGTTAAAAATAAACTAAAAGCTATTTATAGGATCTATAAATAGAATTTTTAAAAATTCAAAATAAAATCTTAATCTCAAAGGAGAACATTATCCCTCCATATCTAAAAATCTATTTTTAAATAAAATTTATAAATAGAATTTACAACAATTAGGAAATTCTAAAAATAGAATTTACAACAATAGAATTTTAATTTCAACAATGAAAATAAAATTACAACAATTAAAATCAAAATCTATAAATAGAATTTAATTGATAAAAATAGATTGTCACTATTATTAGATTTCCATGTTATGGGGATAAATAACAATCAATAAAATTTGAAGGATAATAAAATATTTTAAACTTTCTATATTTAAACATTTATTAATAGCTTAATTCTATAAATAGAATTTAAAAATAGATTACTTATAAATAGAATTTATAAATAGATTATTTATAAATAAATAAATTAAAATATTATCTAATTATAAATCAAATAAATATCTTTGAAATTTTAATAAATAATAACAATAAACCGATATTTTGATAAATAAACCTTTATAAAAGGATTTTTCTATAAATAGTTTTTAAATTGTCATTATTATAAAATACGTCGTTCATTTGAAAATTTCGATAAATAGAAATTATAATTGATATTGTTATCTATTGTTACTTAATAGATATAACTTATAAACGGTCAGTTTATAAGTAAGATTGTAGTTTTATAAGGATATTGTTACTGATTTATATTAAGTTTATAAACAATCTGTTTATAAAAGAATATTTGAATTTTATTGGTTTCTATAAAATTGTTGTATTGTTGATTATATCGAATTATTCGGTGCTGAATCAAACATTTATCATTAAAATCTTGAATACTGCTAAAATCAGTCATCTAAAGTCTTAATAAATCGTGTTTTATTACTGAATAAAACCCATCCAACTCTCCTATCTCGTAATCACCACAAATATTCACGGGGGGCTCCAAGGTCGTCTATTAATCTTGATCAACAAGCGAAATTCTACTATATCTATCGAATTTATTCGATAGCCTTATCAGTAACCCTATCCGCATATAGTGTAAGCGCACACCCCCACGGTTACTGATATATTAAACATCTTAAATAGGGCGGATAGACAACCACCAAACTTGGCCGGACTGATCGAGACTTTCAATAGCACACTTCGTGAGCTATTGGAGTGTCAGTAAGTCAAGGGTAAAGGTTGGGAAGGTTACAACATATATATATGTATCTTGGTTCTATTTTGAAAACGATTCTACCAATTTTGATGAAATTCACGGGTTTTTGTGATGACAATTCGATCTGTCACGGTCTCATCTTCGACAAAATTGTTTTTGATGGGTTTTTTCGTAATCAAATTAATTATTCTCAGGTAGACAGATCCAAATGTTGAAGTTTAAAAAAGGTTTCTATTTTGTTTACTTTTTTGTACCCAGACAGACAATGGGTCGGGTTAATCCATTGTTCACAAAGGCCTTGAAGAACTATTATGATTGTGGATTTTAACATATTTTGTTTTCCCTAAACGTTAGAACTATTAATAAACGTTTTATAATTGTTTTTATAAAGAACCTTATATATTTATTTAATAGAATAAAAATGAATAATATGGTTGAATTAAAACAGGTACAGGAGGTGTGGGACCTTGGGGTAGGGCGAGGTTTCGGGGGTGGGGTCGAGCGGGGTGGAGATGGGGGGGGGTACAGTTGGCGAATATTATATATATATAGTATTTGCATTTTTTTTTAATTTGAAAACGGCTGTCAAACAAAAATCGACATTTTTATCAGAATTATAAATTAAAAATAATATTAAAATAAAGCTCGGTGCCTCGAGGTATTGATTATTTATCATAACGAATAGAGGCGCTTTAATCTTCATAGAAACACTCCGGACTATATTATATATTTAGAAATGAATGTACCATATATCCTTCCTTTATTTATACATTTCAGTTCAATTTGAAGTATATTATTAAATTATTATTATTTTTTTTAATTTTATTGAACCAATTATTTTACATGAATTAATGTATACATATATTGTATTTGAGCTTCGACCTCGGAGATTACTTCTCCACCATATCCACTGTCCTTGATCATCTTTTTAGTCCTTGTTTTTAATAAGAGGAAAAAACTAATTAAATAAAAAAACATTCATTTGGAAGTAATAAAATATAATAAATAATTCTCAATTTGGATATTGAAAAAAGAAAAGCACTTTGGACATTATTTTTAGACATCAAATCGGCATAGGATAATGTGAATATTGAAATATTGCCTGAAAAGCTCAATAATCTAAATATTCCATCTCAATTGATAGACAATATAATTAAATTATACCATTCAAGATAATTATACTCTAAATTGGATGATGAAAACTTGGCAGCTAGAATAGTATATCCCAGGGATTGGGACAAGGGGCGGTAGACTCAGCCCCCTACTATACGACTTGTACACAAAAGAACTTAAAAGTCTCTACCACTTCATGGAGTTTAAATGCTCCAGTTTGCAGATGATATTATTCTCTGGTCGTTGAGCAAATACATCTAGGGAAATTCAAATAAACTGGACCCTTGGATAAATCTGTCCCTGTCTCAAGAATATTTAAAACTTGAATTGGAACTGCAAGAAACTAAAGCGATTATATTTACAAGAGGATAATTTGAGTGTTCGTTCAAAAAATAATATAAAGATTGTTTTGTTACGGATTCGTTGTAGAATTAATTAATTTTTATTATTTTTAATTTACATAAACCTTTGAGATATCAAATAACTGAAATACACAATGCGCTTTTACAAATGAACGAAAATTCTAAAGATGCCACTGCACGACACGAAGCATTTGCAGGGTTTTTTTTTTTGGCTTTTTGGCCTTTCTAGCCATAAGCCAATTTACGATACTATTTATTTATTTTTTTAAATTTGTTTCTACCCTGGGGTCAGATTTTAGCGCATTTACGTTATCAGAACAATATGCGAAGCGAAATATTCATTTTCTGGTATTAATAGTTATTTGGTATGCTCTGCTGTCCAACATAAACATTGTTAGTAAAGCCTTACAGGGTAATTCAATGGATATAAATAATGTTTCGTTAAATTGAAGGGTTGGTTTTGTCACAAATATAATAAAACAATAATTTTAATAACTATTAGAATTATTTAATTGATAACTATACAGTTTCGGTCACCACTGGTCGACCATCCTCAGTAGTTCTAAAATTGAAATGAAACATTTATTTACATTTTTTTCTTTTTATAGAGAATTATATAACACAAAATTTTTTTACAATAATTTGAAATCATACATACATCTCGTTCAAGAACCGGAATTTGTCATTTCACATGAAACATTCATTCTTAAATCTTCAATATAGATTTGAGACAAAGAATTAAAGAACATATTTCATCGATTAATGGAAATAAATTGGTCTCCGCGTTATCCATTCATGCTATTGACAACGAACATAGTTTCGATTTTGAAGGAGTAAAGATACTAGATTATGAGAAAAATTGGACCAAGAGGAAAATAAAAGAATCTCTTTATATATTGAAGGATATCGATAATTGTGTAAATTTCAAAATGGATTCGGAAAACATATCAGAATGCTACAGTCTCATTGTGTCATTGTTGTGAGAGTATTGATTTGATTTAGTATGTTGATTAAACAGGTATTGATTTTATAAGAAAAATGTAATAGGGAGATGTGTATTTTGATATTTCATTAATAAAAAATAAAAAATAAAGAATGAATTTAACTTATAATGTGTTTCTAGAATGGATTATTTATAATGGGTTTTTTAATTGTATAATAATTGACGATGCAATGAGATAATTAGAAAAAAATAAAATTGAAAATAATATTTAATATAATCATTAATTCAAAATAGTTTCTAGTTCAGTGATAAACGTTTTTATAAATTGTTGCTATATATATGTATGTGTGTGATTGTAATGAATTGTGTGATGTATCTATATTGAAGATTTAAGAATGAATGTTTCATGTGAAATGACCAAATTCTGGTTCTTGAACGAGAGGTATGTATGATTTCAAATTATTGTAAAAAAAATTTTTGTGTTATATAATTCTCTATGAAAAAGAAAAATGTAGTAAGGTTTCATTTCAATTTTGAGAACTACCGAGGATGGTCGACCAGTGGTGACCGAAACTGTATAGTTATCAATTAAATAATTCAAATAGTTACTAAAATTATTGTTTTATTATATTTGTGACAAAACTAACCCTTCAATTCTATTGAAAATTTAAGTCAGAGTCTGCTTAAGTTCAGGAATGAAGTTCAATGAGACCATAAATAATGTTGTTAATTTATGTACAATCTTGTTCTAAATATCTTGAAAATTATCGTTCCAATGGTTTGAAGAAAAATGTTTGGTAGACGAGAGAGAGCTAGCTGAATTAGTATACGTGTTGAACCGATATATTTATATAAAAACGCATTCGCCGTATAAAGAGACAGCATGATGATGTTGTTGTTGATACGAAAGAACATTTCAAAATAAATGTATTAAACATATTACTAGACCAAATTACCTCTTTTTTGACCGACTTCAAAAAAGGAGGAGGTTCTCTATTCGACTGTATTTTTTTTTTGCCTATGTTACCTCATATCTCCGCCAATTGTCAACCGATTTTGAGATTTTTTTGCATTGGGTCCAGTCTAGCTTCCGATTGGTCCCATTTTTTTTCATAGGTATTAGACCTTTTTTATTAGGTTTGTTTAGACCTAACCTCTTTGTTTACTGAACCGATTTCGATGGTTACTTTTTTGTCCAAAGGGGGTGTCTTAGGGATGGTGTACATATTAAGTACTTGATCGAGGTCCCACAAGAATCCCCGATATTGACGAGTACTGCCGAAACTAATGAATGACCATATTATGGTCAGATGTCAGAAAAAACAAAGCATAAATTAAAGTCTTTTAGGGTACGCGACAATCGTTAGATCACCATGTCCATTAGGAAGTGAATTCAATTGGAAATTAAAGATAAAATTCCGAAAAATGAAACGATCCGGTGTATATACAATTGACATGCCTAAGATTGCGGATGCAACTTATATAGGAAAAACGGAAAGCAATTCCTGCAACCGTTAGCAGCAATGAACACAGAAACCTAGCATCAGTAAAATATGAAAACTATGCATTTACAGAGCATTTTTTATAATGCTAGGAATCGTAGGCTTTTCGAGATCACAGTCAGGATTAGATCGAGTCCTTATAGAAGTCGATGGCCCCTTAATTCTTTCTTTAATAGAATCCATTGAAATTTTCAAATCCTTGGAGAAAAGCCCAATTGAATCTTTACATGAAACAACGAGACGTTATCGATGACCCTTTCTAGAAACATTCCATTTCATTCAGGTAAAACTCATTAGAAAATGCCTCAGCGAAGAGCAACCCAGATAATGATGCCAGTTATATTCTAACCGATCTCCCAAGAAGGGACGTGAAGAAAAGACATTCTCTATTCGACTGAAATTTTCTATGTATATAAGTGCCTATAATTTAGTCACTAATCTGCCATATTTGTCGGCAGACGATGAAGAAACAATTTGCCTTCGGAGCTCCAGTCTAGCTTCCGAAATGGTCCCAAATTATTTTCGTATTTAACATAGGCATAAGACCTCTCATTTTATTAGGTTGTTTAGACCTAACCTATTTGTTTATGAACCATTTTCGATGGTTACTTTTTCTATCGAGCAGTGTAGGGATCAATTGTTCAACTAATAATTTGGTCAAGATCTGATGATATGATCACTATTAATAACATCGCTAAAAGAGAAAAATAAAAATAATTTTTAACAAAAAAATAAAAACCGACTTCAAAAAATTAAATGCAACAAATAAAATACACTAAAAGGTATAAAAATAATTATTATCTTATTTAGTTACAACTAAACGACGAAATATTAACATGAAATTACTTTTTGAAGTTGGTGCCAAAAATATACCTTTTATGAATCGCACTCGACGGATCTTACTTTTAGTACGTTTGGCGGGTACGCTCGCTTAAAGGTATAGTTTGTTTGGTACCGACTTCAAGAAGTAATTTCATGTTAGTACTTCGTCGTTTAGTTGTAGCTAAATAAGATAATAATTATTTTTATACCTTTTAGTGTATTTTATTTGTTGCATTTAATTTTGAAGTCGGTTTTTATTTTTTCTTAAAAGTTATTTTTTAACATAGGTAAGAGTTATTAGTTAAAAATATTATCTTTGTGAATTGTGATATATTCTTGTGAAATGTAATGTGATATATTTGTTAAATGTTTTAATAAACTGAAGATGGCATTGAGTTAATGCCAGAAACGTCTCTCTGTATTTCAAATAAAATTAAATTATAAACCCTGAGTGAAAATTTTTGTTTGAAAAAAGGAAAAAATAACCATCATTCTATAAGGACTCGATCTTCCTACTGTGATTCAAAAAGCCTCGTTCCTGATTGTCAAAAATATTATAAGAATCAAATAATTACTATTCCTGAATATTATTAAAACATATTTAAGATCAACGATGACAAACGAAAAATTGAATAGCTTGAGATTTTGTCAATCGAAAATGAAATTGCAAGAAATAAAAATGTGACTGAAAACATACAAAAGTTTGCTGATTTAAAAGAAAGAAATTTATTTTTTAAATTTTTTCCTATGATACATATTTACTTTGATTGGCATACATTTTATTTCTTTTTTGAGATTATATATTTTTTAAATAAATATATTTTTTACATTGTTCTTTATTAATTTTGATTAAAATTTTCTTCTTTTTTGTTAATTTTTTTTTAATTTGTAGCAAATTTGTATATTGTTGTATAATAGGGCGCCAACATTTGGTTTGCCCAGGGCGCTCAAAACCCTAGAACGGGCTGAATCAGAGAGAAAAAATAAATTAATACTCTAAAAATTCCTAGCACAAGTGACGATATCTTATGTTCTATTCTGAATTACAACATAAACATTAAGATGTTCAAACAAAAATACACTCGTCTGGAAATTGAATGAATTGAAATGTGATTTCAATTTATTTATGAATATAAAATGAAACTGAAAATTTATCAACGATTTCTAAAATGTATTTTAAATGAGTTATGACCTTTGTGCAATGACCACACTTAAAGGGCGTTTCACATGTATGTATAAGCAAATGCTTAACGAGACTGTTCTTGTGTGTCAATCTTTTGGGACACTCAGTACATCTATAAGGTTTCTCTCCTGTATGTATCCTTAAATGCCTTGTGAGATCAGATTTAAGTGAGAAGCGTTTTTCACAATGCGGACATCCAAAAGGCTTTTCACCGGAATGTACCCTTAAATGCGTAGTAAGATTAGATTTATTTGAGAAGCGTTTGTCACAATGCGGACATCCAAAAGGCTTTTCACCGGAATGTACCCTTAAATGGTTTGTGAGATCAGATTTATGTGAGAAGCGTTTTTGACAATGGGGACACCAAAAGGCTTTTCACCGGAATGTATCCTTAAATGCTTTGTGAGATTAGATTTTAGAGAGAAGCGTTTTTCACAATGCGGACATCCAAAAGGCTTTTCACCGGAATGCATTCTTAAATGCGCAGTGAGATTATGTTTTAGAGAGAAGCGTTTGTCACAATGGGTACATCCAAAGGCCCTCTTCCGGGAATGTATTAGAAAATGTTCATTGAGCTTTGATTTGAATCTAAATCTCTTTTGACATTCTGTACAATGAAAGTATTTTTGACCTGAATGAATTAGAAAATGTTAAATATTTTTCAGAATGTATTTCACTGGATATTAAAGATAAATTTTACCTTTTTTTTTATTTATATTAAGGTGATGTTTGAATATAGAGGATATTTTCATATTCATACATTTCTTCTGATGCTTTTCTAAAAATGCTTCGCTGATAAACATCATGCTACAATAGAAACAATGATGAAGTGGCCCTGAAATTAAACACAATTCATTTTAAATTATAAACCTTATCATAATTATATCCTAGAATCCCTATCTAAGATTTATCATTTAATGAAAGAAAAAACAAATCATTTTATATGAATCTGACATTTATAATAAATATTTTATAGAGATGAATTAATATTTAGTATTATGAGAAAATTCTTATTTTATAGTGTGTGGCCCCTTCTATATAAATACCCTTCCCTCTTTTATTTCGACAAAAGTGCATCTATTATTTGTACACCAATAGATTTAACAACAGTTTATTAATTCGAAAATGATAGATAATCTAAAACAATTTACTAGTCGAAAAATTCAATTTTCTGGGTGAATTTTAAAAATGCTAGTGATGTGAATTTATTTGTGAATATCTTATTTAATTTCTTAAATATTTTAAGGCTTTCGAAAATTGAAAAGATTTGATTTTGCCGAGAAAATCAGAGTTGTTGATTTATAAAGAGAAATTAATGAGGTTGTCCTCTGCTTGATGAAAATAAATATTTAGATTAATATAAAGTATTTAAATATATATATAAATACCTATATAGTTATGTAAATATAAATAATACATATCGTCGCCTTAGAGTGTAAAGCCTGCTAACTCACACCAAGAAAAATTTTACAGGACAGAAAAAACACACAAAAATGCAATATTGTGGTTTAGGAAAGAAACAATTTTTCACATTTTTTCTACAACTTACGATCGTAATTTTAAGTAGCAGTTTTACTTGGATGATGCTGCGTCTCTTTTTCTTTCGAATGGTATTAATATGTCATATATGATAAAAAGATGAATTTAGCAGGTTTACACTCTAATGGGACGATGTATAATTGTATAGTGGTATGAGGTAGATACAGGGTCGTGTCTACAGGGTGGTTCAGGTAGTGCAAGACACCTGGGCGCTGAAGCTCGAGGGACGGACTTGTAAAGTCCAGGCCAGAAAATTAAATTTAGTTATAAAATCAAGAATTTTAAGGAAATATTATTTAAATTTATTTTCGATAAAATATCAATACTATAAGCCACAGAGCCCTAATCGAAGAGAAACGTCGTCTGGAATTTGGATGGGACAAATTGTTCCATTGTATATGTTGGGAAAGAACTCTATTGTTCACAAACCCAGGTCCAAATTTGTCTGGGGGAAGGTATAGAGAAATTTAATCAAATAAATTATAATTATTTACGAAAGAACTCTCGGCCCCCTTAATTTTTTATTCGATTTCAACCAAAATCTAATCAGCTCTTAATCTCAATGGACCGAAACTACATATGAAATTTCGTTTTGATATTCATACTAGTTTTTGAGCAAGAGCTTACAAAATAACGAAGGCTAAGGCCATACCGGAGGCGACTAGGAGACTAGTGACAAAGCGACTCGCTTGGTGAGTCACCCAAGAAAACGAACAGTCTAAAAAATATGAGAACGGCCACACTAGCACCTGGTTATATAGTGACTCACCAGGGTAGTCACCCTACGAAACGAACTCGTCTGTTCTTTCATCTAGTGACAAGGTGACAACTGCATTGTACACAGTAGCATAGAGAGAGGGGGGGGGGGGGGTTTCTAAAAATTTTAAGGTTTGGGGTAAAATGAAATTTTATTGAAAATTCTATGTGTGAATGGGTGAGAGGGCGGGAAATGTGGCATCTGCCCCGGGCGGCAGAAACCTATGATACGCCACTGATTGTAAAGTACTTAGTTCTTATTTTAGTTTAACTTTATTATAATTCTTTTATAAATAAATTTAATTTTTCTCTTTTAGACAAATTAACTTTTAAACGTTAGTTTTAATTTTTTCTTTCTTTCTATACTTTAACCCGCCATTGGTCGCTGAGTGAGAATTGCTCTCACAAATTTCGTTGATCCGCCAGGAAAAGCCTTTACATACTTCCTGGGCTCTCCTCTCCTTAGTATCTGTAGTTCTGAGAAAAGGGGGCCAGGGGATCAAGCGCTACACCGACCAATGAAGAAGATGAAGAGGAAAATACACATAGTTGAAATTAACCATAATTATGTATAGAATCATGAAATGTAATCAAAAAATTACCATTTAATGTATTAAAGCAAAAAGAAAGTAACGAAGCCCCATTCGGGCATGTACTGTAAAATTTGAACCAAATAAATAAATAAAAATATTGTCTTTTATACATGGAAGGATTGTGTTGAAAAAATCGTAATCTCATCGTAATTTCGCAACTTTTTATAAAGCAAATTAAATTCACCATGCATCAATCTAGGTAGATTAACATCATGAATCCAACATCTTGCTTCACGTGTATGTTTTAATAAATCAAGTCTCAACCGAGTATTTTCGGAGAGCATTATTTTTGTGGCTAACGTTGACAACGACATCTCCCACAGTGCACTTCGGAACAAACACTGTGCTCGCTAGGCGACACACGAGGGCTATGTGGCCACCTGTAGGTACCTAGGCTCCAAGTAACTAGGGGACTCACCAAGCGAGTCTCCTAGTCGCCTCCGGTGTGGCCGTAGCCTAACAGAGTGTCTATTCATGAACAAAAATATATGAGGTTGTCTTCTGATTGATTTAAATAAATTTATGTAAATTTATAACGAATATAAATCTGAGTATACAATAACTAAACAATTTTTTAAAACTATATGTTTTTAAATTTAGAATCAATGAAAGTTTTAAATCTCTGAGTGAAATATTTATTGCGATACATATGTCATTGGGGTTATATAGAATATATAGTGGCCGTATTTTGCCCTGGGGGACAATTTTAGGGGTTTTGGGAGCGAGTGAATAATCTATTTTTTCCCCTTTTAGATTAATATATCTTTAAATGTCCCTCACAGAGAGAGATAAATAGTTTATATAACATTGCGAATGGATCCAAGTGTCATGCGGGCTATACAAAATGACGTTGGATTATAGCTAAATGGATCACTTATCTTTTTCATTCTCTCTTGGTCCAGACTTAAGACTCAGCGGACTCCAATAGCTTCTACCAGCAGTAGTCACACTCAAATATACAAATACTTACATATTTATAACGAATACATATATCTATATGCAAACACTCGAGCATTATTTTTAAACTACAGTGGTGCCTCGCATAAAGAACGCTGCACACAGCGAACTTCCTATTCGTTCATTTCATGATTCATACAACGAACTTCGCTTCACACAACGAAGTCGCCCGAGCTTCCACGATCTCTGCCGATGCCAAGAATTTTTAAGCAAAATAACGTTATTAAGTCCAAACTGCCCGTCCTTTGGAAGTCCAATCAAAAAGCCTGGGTGACCCAAGTTATCTTCAACGAATGGATTCTGGAAACCTTTGCTCCTGCCGTGAAGAAATTCTTGCTGGAAAAAGAACTGCCGCTCAAAGCCCTTCTGATACTTGACAATGCCCCTTCTCACCCAAAAGAGCCTAGAGGAAATATTGCAGGAAAATTATCCATTTATCAGGGTGCAGTATTTGCCACCAAACACCACATCCATTCTTCAGCCAATGGATCAGCAAGTTATTGCGAACTTTAAAAAACTCTACACTAGAGCCCTCTTTAATAAGGTGTTTGAAGAATGCGAGGTTTGGTGGAGACAATATGACTGTTCGAAAGTTTTGGAAGAAGAAATTTGATATCCTTATGGCAATACGATTTATACAGAAGGCCTGGGAAGAAGTGTCACAAAGGACCCTCATTTCTGCTTGGAAGATGCTTGTGCCATCGTGGACCCAGGAAGAAGCAGTTGTTGATGACACAGAAGTGGTGAAGGACATCATCAAAATGGATGAAGATGTGCAAGATTCGGTAGACTCTACTTAGTCTGTCTTAAAATTAAAAAAAATTATGTTTTTAGATGTATGTATCTAAATAAAAATAATAACAAAAATTTACCTTTTTTTATGTCATCTTAGCATATTTTATGCTACAGAACGAATTTTTTTTTAACATGTATTTATATAGAAAAACGCGTTTCACATAACGAACTTGCTCCTGGAACGAATTAAGTTCGTTGTGTGAGGCACTACTATACGTCTGTTACAGGCGCGGATACAGACCTCTGATTTGGGGGGGGGGGGCGAGAGACGAGACGCCCCCCCCCACTCCCACATAGAAACTTTATTTTCTTCAATTTTAAAATTTAATGTTATAAAAAAAAATTAAATAAACATATAAAAAATGTTGGTCTCCAATGCTTTGGGGGGGGGGGGGGGGGGGGGGCGGTCCCATCGCCCCCCCCCCTGGATCCGCTCATGGTCTGTTATGTCTATGTGTTTAAATTTAGAATCAATAGAAGATTTAAATATATTTGAGTGAAATATTTACAAACGCCATTGGGGTTATATATAGGTATGTGTATATTTATCTGTATGAAAGCAGAGGACAACCTAATTGATTTCTCTTGATGATTAAGACCTCTTTGAATTGTTCTCAAACAGAGATAAATAGATTATACTATAATTAATACATAATACAAATAAATATAAATTATTCTCTAGATGAGATATTTTCAAATTATTATCCAATACTAACCTTTATAAATGGGAAAATGGTTGGGATTATTTAGAATCATATTGGTATCAACAAGCATAAAGTTATCCATTATGTTATGTAAATTAATATATATATTGATTAAATCTCAGTTAAATAATCCAAAGAAAGAAATCATTTAGATATTAAAACGTAACAATTGTCAAGCGAAGCAGAGGTACAAACAGTGAATTATGAAATATATAATACTCTCTGTGAAATGGCGACTTTAAAGCATACGTTAATATCCTCCAAGCTGCCGGCCAATCAGATGAAAGTGGGCGTGGCCACACAAGGGCCGCTTATTTCAAACCAATTGAATTAGGATTCTATAAATAGCGTTGCCATAAAACAAAAGGCAATCAAAGTTAACCAACGTTTAAAAGATTCTGAGAGCGTTTCATCTAATGAATTCGATAAACCCAAATTTAAAGCCATCGTTTGACAGATCCAAGAAGAAATTTTCTTTGCGTAATGTGAGAATTGTTGGACAAAATCAGTGGTGTTGTCGAGCCGGAACGCTCCGGAACGTCGTTCCGGTACTTCCTTTTTGGACAGGAACGCGTTCCGGAACTAAAGATGAGACATGAAAAGTAGTAATCATTAATATAAAAAATAAATAAAGAAGATGTAAAATAACATGAAATACATACTATTTTGAGAAAAAATAAAGCCCGACTTGGTGGCACCTTGGGAACCCCTCCACTCTTCCATTCGGCCAATATATATATACCTTAATATATATATATATAGATGTTCATTGAGGTTTCCATGGATAGGTTCAATGTCATTAGAGATTTTTCGGGTTTCTCCGTGTGGGTTTTGGAGATTGACTCGACGTTTCGCCTCTCCATTTTCTTAGACAACCCTGGACGACAGGCCAAGACCACTAAGACAACCCACCCCCTATCTTGAAAATGGCTCCAAAAGGAAGGGCGAAACGTCGAGCAAATCTCAAAAACACACGCCGAGAAAACAATTATTTAAACTAGATGATTATGTAAAAACTTGGTTAAGGTCTCATCGTTCAGCGGATGACAACAAAACAAGGAAAATTCAACCACAAGATCCTGAACATAATCCTATTTGGAATATTTTATAAAAACCATTAGTGTTTTCATGTATTGTTAAAAATATTTATGCAATATTGTTTGAGTATCTACTATGCGTATTTTATAATTTGTTAACTAATTTTTATTAAACGTTCCTATTATTGTAATAAACATATATATATATATATATATACACAAAATGGGTTTCGTAATGATTTTCGTTTCCTTTCCTTTTTATGCTATATACAGGGCCGATCCTGGCGACGGGCGAAAATTGGGGAAAATCCCCCCCGCCCCGTCGTCAAATTTGGGACATGAGACCTAAAAAAAAAAAACGTCGCCGCCAGGATTATCATGGAAAATCACCCCCCCCCCCCCCCCCCGTCGTTAAATTTGGGACATGAGACCGCACAGAGCGGCCGCCTACCCAGGATCGGCCCTGTCTATATAATTATATATACGCGTTCCGGTAAAAAAAAAATTAGCACAACACCACTGGACAAAATGCTTAAACTGATACAGAAGCAGCTCAAAGATTTGCCGACTGAATTTCCTATTCGTTTAAAATAAGTTTTTTACTTAAATTGTTAATATACTATATATTACTTTTATTTTACACTTCTAGATTACACCGTATTTATCTCGCTTTCAAGACAATATTGCGCAACTCAACCAAAGGTTGTGACTGCGGTAACTGAACAGGCTCTTGATAGAGTTGGTTTAGGCCAAGTAGAAACTAAAACCTTTTTCAATGAAGTATGTGGAGTAGAAGACCCGATCTGGACCACCACTGCGTCTGAATAAGGAACGATCCAAAAGAACATACATATACCATATACCAAACAACCACAACCTCTGTTTTAAATTAGTTTGTATTGAAATTTTTAGAAAATGTATTTGATAAATAAATAAATACTTAGTAGAACAATAAATAAATAATTTTTAGCAATAACAAAATGCATTTTAATTTACCCTTTTGTGAATTTATATATTACTTATATATAACTATTATATAATTTAACTTGAAATTTTTGAGTAATAGCCGTAAAATCAAGATGGATAATATTTATTATATTTTTTTAATCTTATATATACGAGCCCCGTCCCATCTCAATTGGCCCACCAATATTTTTTCTTTTTAAATAAAATTATGCTAATTCACGGTAAATTTAATTTAAATATTTATTTTTATTATCATTTAGAACGAACATTTTAAACAATTTAAAACATTTTATTGTAACATTTAACCCAAAATTATTTTTTAATTGTTAAAAACATATTTATAAATAAAAAATAGTTCTTTGCTTTTCACGATTTTTTTTTTTAAGAATCTTTGAATATGTGAAATAATCAAGTAGGCTTTGCCTTTTTGCAACAAAAGAAAGTTTGTTTTGTTTATTATTAGTAAAAATGACTCGTGGAAAGGTTGTTGATGAAAAAATTCGCTCAATTATTATCAATTTATTTAAAAAGGGAAAATCAAACGCGGAAATTGGCGATCTAGTTAATTTATCAAAGTTTACTGTCAGAAATATTATTCGAGTTTATAAAACAACGGGTACAATAGCTACAAAACCTCGGAATGCGTCGAAATCCAAAATATCAGATGCTGATATGATAGACGGAGCATTGAAGAAGATTATTAGAAAAAACAAACGTTCGAACTATAGTGATTTATCTGTTCTTTGGAGCGATACTGTGGGGCGAAGTGTTTCAAGATCCACGTGCCATAGAGAAGCCCTTAAGTTAGGTTTTAAAACTTACAAGCTAATTTTATTGCAACTTATTCCAATTTTTTTTTGTAATTTTACTAATTTTTTTAGGCGAAAGAAAACCCACTCTTGACATTAAAATAAAAGAAAAACCGGCTTAAATAGGCTGAAAGTCACATTAATTGGACGAGTGATGAATGGAATAGTGTCCATTGGAGTGATGAGTCTCGTTTTGAAGTTTGTGTTGGGGACAATCGAAGCAGAGTTATTCGTCAGAAAAATGAAACTTTCAATTCAGATTGTTTAAAAAAGAAAGTAAAATTTCCTGCTTTAGTTATGGTATGGGCTTCAATGTCTGTTAGAGGTGTTGGAAAACTTCACTTCATTGATGGAATTGTAAACACCAATAAATATTTAGATTTTAAAAAAATCGTTACTTCCAACAATGGCAGAATCATTGCAGAATAATAATAATTTTGTGTTCCAACAAGACGGGGCGGCCTGCCATACATCAAGAAAATCTTTAAAATGGCTTTCTGATCATAATGTTCCACTTTTGGAGTGGGTGGCAAACAGTCCCGACTTGTCACCAATAGAAACTCTTTGGTACACAATGAAAAAGCTATTACGAATACAACC
Source organism: Forficula auricularia (assembly GCA_024734495.1). Classification (NCBI taxonomy): domain Eukaryota; kingdom Metazoa; phylum Arthropoda; class Insecta; order Dermaptera; family Forficulidae; genus Forficula; species Forficula auricularia. Next base: position 1,028,954 of record JALMQS010000055.1, on the reverse strand, counting down.
AGCTAGAAACGTAGTCGAATTAAAACACAAACTTCAAAATATTTGGGATACTTTCACTCAAGATGAGTGTCAAAACTTAATAAGTACTTTGCCCAAAAGAATTCAAGCCGTAATTAAAAATAAAGGCGACGTCACACAGTGGTAAAGGTTTTGGATTTTGTATGTTTTCCTTGTTTTTAACAATTAAAAAATAATTTTAAGTTAAATGTTACAATAAAATGTTTTAAATTGTTAAAAATGTTGTTCCAAATGATAATAAAAATAAATATTTAAATTAAATTTACCGTGAATTAGCATAATTTTACTTAAAAGAAAAAATATTGGTGGGCCAATTGAGATGGGACGGGGCTCGTATATATATTCTAACTTATAACTAGTCTGGTTGTTTATTACATTATCTTTCTTTCTATTATTATATTTTTATCAATTTAAAACTAAATTAAATAATATAATGCGTGTCCACATACTTTGCAATAACTGATCCTATAAACATAATACAATATATTAATAATAGTTTAGAATAGAGTATAATTTATTCTAAATAATTACCATCTTTTACATTAAATAAATTAGGAAACGAAGAAAAGATTTTTATATTATAGACAAAAAGGATCTGCCGGGATTCGAACCCGGGATCTTCGCATGTGCGCTGCGATGCCTTTATAAGAGGTTTAGCTCTTATCCTCTTGGCCACCGATCCCTGAACCCAAGCTGATACTCAATGTCTATATGAATTATGGAATTTCATTTTTATTTAATCTTTTAATCTCTTCCTCGTTCATTTTTCGCAGCTTTTCCTCAAAGTCAAGGCACAAAGATAGCTGTGGTGGATGGAACATCTTCTGAATCGTTCTCCACAAACTCTGGTGTTCCCCAAGGCTCTGTAATCTCCTCCACACTCTCTCCTTATTTATATAAACGACCTTCATTGATCAAACGGCAAACCCCACTCCATTGTTACGCCGACGATAGCACTCTACACGGCAAACCCTCTCTCCCGAATAATCGAATCAATATTGCCTCCTCAATTACTCTCGACCTAGACAAACTGAATAAATGGGGCTCCCAAAATTTAGTTAACTTTAATTCAAATAAGACTCAATGTTGTCTATTTTCTAGGCGCGAAAATAGAGATTTCCCTGATATTCACTTCGATTCGAATACCCTGAAAATGTGTGACAGCCTATCCATGTTGGGCGTCTCTGTCGCATCTGACCTGTCTTGGAATGAACACATCTCCTCTGTAGCGAAATCTGCAGCAAGGAAGATTGGCTTCTTATTCAGGTCCAAGCGATTTTACAAACCCCCACAACTTCTCACCATCTACAAGGCCCAAATCCGCCCCTGTCTCGAATACGGCTCTCATCTGTGGAGAGGAGCCTCAAAATATTCTCTTGCTACCCTTGATGCAATTCAGAAACGAGCCGTCAGGCTAATTGACGATTCTACCCTCACCGACTCCCTCGACTCGCTGACTCATCGAAGAGATGTCTCCGCCCTTTCCCTTTTCTATAGATACTATCACGGCAGGTGCTCTGATGAGATAAAATCAATAATTCCCCCCAAAGCATGCTTTGCACGCAGCACACGTTTTGCCGACTCCCAACACTCTTTCGCGGTCAAATTAGAAAAGTGCTGGACCACTTCATTCGCGAATTCATATATCCCCATGACTTCAAGGAACTGGAACTCCTCCCAGCCTCTATCTTTCCCAGCACCTATGATCTTCAAACCTTCAAAACCAGGGTGCATAGACACCTACGTCTACACCCTCTCACTTAATCAACTTTCCCTTCTCTTCGGTAATGCAAGGGTCTTTCGAGATCCATAGGGGCTACATCTTTACTGGTGCACCCCTTCTTGCATTCGATTGCATTAAAAAAAAAAAAAAAAAAAAAAAAAAAAGCCACCTACGCTGACGATACTGCAATCTTGGCGACTGGAATAAACACACAGCATGCTACTGACAAACTCCAACACGCTGTTAATGAGATCTCGACCTGGACTAAACGGTGGCGAATCAAGCTTTAACGAAGTCAAATCGCAGCATATCAATTTTCCTAATAGACAGGAGTCCCCACTCCCAAATACCCTAAATCATCAGCTAATACCATATGCTAATACTTAAAAATATCTTGGCATGACTCTCGATGCGCTAAGCTCCCGCTGAAGGAGTATATATATCCTGACAAAAGTCAAACAATTAAAAATAATTAAAAGAAAGTATACTGGATGATAGGACGGAGATCCAAACTGTCCATATATAACAAAATTATTGTGTATAGACAAATCATAAGACCAGTCTGGATCTATGGTATACAGCTCTGGGGCTGTAGCAAAGAATCAAATATCAGGGTGATTCAAACTTTTCAAAACAATACTCTCGCGAGATATCGTCGATGCCCGCTGGTACATCAGAAAAGATCTCAACGTTACTACTGTACAAGAGGAAATAACTAAAGCAAAGGAACGTCTCCAGCAATGTATTGACAACGACGGCCTCCATTTGTCAGATATGTTTAAAACACATTAAAAAAACATTTATTTTTATGTTCTTTTCAAAAATATATTCAATTATTTTCTAGTTAAATCTTTTTGTTTTTTATACCTCTTCAAAATGTGGGAGATCTTTATGACCCACCCTCTATATATACTCGGCGGGCTGAAAAGTTCGTAGGCTGACACATAAATGGCGCCACTAGTATCAAATCCATATGATTTTTAGTTAGCCCCAACCTTCAAAAGACGCGTGTATAAATTTGACAGCTGTTGCACTATTAGTATCTGAGTTATAGCATTTTTAGTGAAAGAACTTTTAGTACTTTGAAAAAATGGATAAAAAGGAATTTCGTATTTTTTTTTTTTTTTTTTTTTTTTAATGATAATGATGAGAGAAGGAGTTACACCAAAAAGGTGCAACCCCTAAAGGCCTCGGTTGGCCCCTCCATCGTGAAAAGAAGAAGAAAGAATTTTATGGGTTGGGCGGAGGTCGAAGGTACCTGTGGATACGGGTCTTAAATAGCTTAAGGTTATAAGTCGCGGGAAAGATGGTGGCAGGGAGCGAGTTCCAGTCTCTGGAGGTCATAGGAATAAAAGAGTTGGCGAAAGCGCTTGTTCGACTTTTATCCAATTTGACAGCGAAGGGGTGCTGAGCGTTAGAAAACCGCGTGTTTCTCGTAAAGAGGGCATTAGGGGGGATAAGAGATTTCAGCTCGACTGAACAGACACCGTGATAGTATCTGTAGTACAGGGAAAGGGCAGAAACGGTTCTTCGGTGAGCCAGGGAGTCGAGTGAGTTGGTTAGAGCCGGGTCTCCTATTAGTTTAATTGCTCGCTTCTGAATTGCATCCAGTGTTGCAAGAGAATGCTTGGATGCACCCCTCCACAGATGAGAGCCATATTCGAGACAGGGACGAATTTGAGCCTTATACAGCATAAGAAGTTGACTGGGAGTATAACAGCGTCTAGACCTAAATAGGAGACCAAGCTTGCGCGCTGCAGCTTTAGCAGTGGTTGAGATATGGTCATTCCATGAAAGGTCAGACCCTAGAGTTACGCCTAGCATTGAAATTTTATCCCTGAATTCTAGTGAGTTTGAGTCGAATGATATGTTTGGGAGGTTTCTGTCGACGCGCCTAGAAATAAGGCAACACTGAGTTTTCCCTGCATTGAAGTTAACTAAGTTTTGGGATCCCCAGTTTTTAAGTTTGCACAAGTCTAAATTAATTGAAGAGGCAATGTCTGCACGGTTTTTATGCGATGCAGGGGCGTTATGTAGGGTGCTGTCATCTGCGTAACAATGTACCGGATTGAGGGCAAGTTTAGAAGGTCGTTGATATAGATAAGAAAAAGCGTAGGGGAGATAACCGATCCCTGAGGAACTCCAGCGTTGGTGTGGAAGGGGAAGATGATATTCCATCGATGACAACCTTAATACTACGGTCTGAAAGAAAACTTTCGAGCAACTTACAGAGTTTCGGTGCAAGGCCGACGGAGGTCAATTTGGCAAGAAGATTTTGTGCCAGACCATATCGAAGGCTTTTGAAATGTCTAAAGCTACCGCGAGGGTTTCATTCCCGGCCTCCAGGGTTTTGTTCCAGATATGAGTTACATATGCTAGGATGTCACCAGTCGACCGGAATTTCCTGAAGCCGTATTGCCTATCGTGGATAAATTTATTTGACTCTAAGTGTCGTAGAACTTGCTCGTTGATGGCCTTTTCCATGATTTTGGATAAGACAGAAGTGATTGGCTATGGGTCGATAAGCTTTTTGCGTTGGAAGAATCGCCTTTTTTCTTAATTGGTTGGTATATGGCTGGGTTTCCAGGCCTCAGGAAATATTCCAGAGTTATAGGAGAGATTGTATAATTTGATAGTATAGGAGCAAGTTCAGGGGCGCACTTTTTAATAAGAATGGCAGGGATAATCGTCGGGGCCAGCAGAAGAGTTTTTCTTTAGATTCCGGATGATCTTTTAGAATTGCTGGTATCCTGAAAAACAGTATCTGACATTATATTAGTACTGGGGGGTATGTGGGTGGTTCGAAGCCCTTTGTCGTCCAGGTTTGAGTTGGACGCGAAATATGAGGCAAAAGCTTCGGCTTTGTCGGAGGCGTCAATGGCTATCGAGTTGTCGGAGAGATTGAGAGGGGGAAATGATGAGTTTTAATATTTTTATTTTTTTTTTAATTTTAATAAAGCATTGATTTTTGGCGAAAAAAATACTGTTGAAACCAAGGTTTGGCTTGATAAACATTATTCGGACTTTGCACCAGCAAAATCGACCGTAGAAAAGTGGTTTACTAAATTTAAACGAGGATAAATGAGCACTGAGGACGATGCACGCAGTGGACTCCCCAAAGAGGCAGTTACCGACGAAAACATCAAAAAAGTCCACATTATAATTTTTGATAACCGTAAAGTGAAGTTGATTGAGATAGCTGAGACCCTAAAGATATCAAAGCAACGTGTTGGTCATATCGTGGATGAATATTTGGATATGAGAAAACTCTGTTCAAAGTTGGTCCCGCGCGAGCTCACAACCGAGCAAAAACAACAACGAATCGATGATTCGAAGCAGTGTTTGGAGCTGTTCAATCGTAATGAATCCGAATTTTTGCGTCGATATGTGACGATGGATGAAACATGGCTCCATCATTTCACACCGGAGTCCAATCGACAGTCAGCCGAGTGGACTGCACGTGATGAACCGACTCCAAAGCGTGGAAAAACGCAAAAGTCGGCTGGCAAGGTTATGGCATCAGTATTCTGGGATACTCATGGTATAATATTCATTGACTATCTTAAAAAGGGAAAAACCATAAACAGCGACTATTACGTAGCGTTATTGGAGCGTTTAAAAGACGAAATCGCGGAAAAGCGGCCTCATTTGAAGAAAAAGAAAGTGCTGTTTCATCAAGACAATGCACCGTGTCACAAGTCAATGAAATCGATGGCAAAATTGCAAGAATTGGGCTTCGAATTGCTTCCGCATCCACCGTATTCTCCAGATCTGGCCCCGAGTGACTTTTTCCTGTTCTCAGACCTCAAGAGGATGCTCGCTGGAAAGAAATTTTGCGCCGATGAAGAGGTAATCGAAGAAACTGAAGCCTATTTTGAGGCTAAAGACAAATGGTATTATAAAAATGGTATCGAAAAATTGTATGACCGCTATAATCGTTGTATCGCCCGCGAAGGGAACTATATTGAATAATAAAATCAAATTCTATCCAAAAATTTTTTTTTCAATGCTAGCCTACGAACTTTTCAGCCCACCTGTTACTATATATTCTATATCTTACTAATATTATTAAATAATTTTTTCATTAAAATATATTTATATATATATAGATAGAGTTATATATCTACAGGTATATTAAAAACCCTTTATATATACAAAGTATAATTAAATGAATTTTTTTTACTAAAAAAAAAACAACTAAATTAAATTAATGTAATAATTTTATTATATATTATTAAGAAAGAAAAATATTTGATATTTGCTAATAAAATATTAGTGAAATATAATTGTTTACATTGATAATTACATTAAAAATAATTTTAACTTAGGTGTAAAAATTGTCAAAAAGAAACGTTTGTTTTGATTTATTATTATAATCGTGTTCCAAAGAGTGTGTCATCTGTTTGATCCAGATAAATAACCTAAATATTGTCTTATTTTATAGATGTATCGTAATACTGTGATGAATACTATACTAGATGAGGAGGAAATCAATCTCAAAACGATGGAATCACTGGGTTCAATAAAACACCTTTAATGGACGTTTCACCTAATTTTATTTGGCCATCTTCAGTCAATTAGGCTAAAAAATTTTTTACAAATGGATGTTATAATTGATATATTTCTTTTATAAAAAATTATAAGTTGACCAAGTTGGTTATTTAGACTTACAGTTATACACAAAATGCGGTATACATATGTGATCGAACCAAGCCTTGTCAAAAATAAAAATTTCTTTTAGCTTCATGCGAATTGCAGGACTGAAGATGGCCAAATAAAATTTAGGCCGAAACGTCTCATTAAAGGTGTTTTATTGAACCCAGTGATTCCATCTTTGGCTGATACCTCCTCCCTCATCTAGTATTGTCTTATTTTATTGATAGATTTTAATATTGAATAAATACAATTCTTTCATAAAATCAATCTCAAAACGTTTAATTGTTTCGGTTTTATTGGAGGAAAAAAAATAATTAAATAACTTTAAATTAAATGGGAAAAAATCAAAATGTTATAATTATAAAGAATTTTTTTTATATTGAATGCAGAATCATCGCAAGAGAATACAGGGCAGAAAATCGGCAGATTTGTGATTTAATGGTGACTAAATTTAATTAAAGACGAAAAAACAGACATGTTTCTGTATTTTGGAAAACAAGGTTATGGTATAACAAATGTTCTGTTTGATGCAAATAAACATACACACATATATCGAGATGATATATCTGTATATATATTATTTATTTGTTTGAGACTATAGTTTCTAGCCGACCAGCAGTGACGAAGGAACACCAAGTTTTCAATATCCATATGATATTGACTCCATGAAAAACATTTATAATTGAAGAAAGACTGATGATGAAGACCAAGTCTTTGAAACTATAGTCTCAAACAAACAAATAATATATATACGAGATAAGAGAATATGTCATGCGGATGGTCTTGGAGGGATGGAATGGTGGCGTCTCTGTGGGGGTGTGAAGTTGACTAACTTGAGATATGCAGATGATACAGCCCTGCTTGCAAACTCGGAAGAAGAATTAGTCCAGCTCCTTGGGAGACTTGAAAAAGTAAGCAGAGAGTATGGGCTGGAGATAAATCATACCAAAACTAAGATCATGATTATCGACCGAGCGAATAACAACATGTCCAACATTAGAAGAATCGATGGTTACGATGTGGTCGATCACTTCATATATCTTGGGTCCATGATAACCAACAAGGGCGGATGTGACGATGAAATCAACAGGCGTGTTCAGATGGGGAGATCTGTGATGACGAAACTAAAAAAATTTGGCAGGATAACAGCCTAACTATCAATACTAAAAAACTAATAGTTAAATCACTGGTCTTTCCTGTCATGTTGTATGCGTCAGAAACATGGACAGTGAAGAAGGTCAACCGCAGAAAAATTGATGCCTTCGAGCTATGGTGCTGGAGGCGAATGCTACGTATTCCCTGGACAGCGCGGCGAACAAACGTCTCGATTCTTAAGCAAGTGCGGGCTGACCAGCGTCTGTCAAGTATTGTGCTCACAAGAGTCATGAGATACTTTGGCCATCTTACTCGTGCCAGTGATGGGTTGGAGCGGATCGTGATCCAGGGAAGAGTTGAGGGTTCACGGAGAAGGGGCAGATCTCCGGCCAGATGGACCGATCAAATAAGGGAGGGGACCGGCGCGAGCTTCCAGGGTGCTTCGACGGTGGCCCGCAATCGTTCCAAATGGAGAGCAGTGATCCGCAAAATAAAATCTGTGGGCGTGTGGAGTCAGTAGGGTCACGTAACTTCTGCAAAGAAGAATGCGACTTCGAAGAAGAAGATATACAGATATATCATCTCGATATATATGTGTGTATGTTTATTTGCATCAAGCAGAGGACAACCTCTTTGTTTCTCTTTGTGAATCAACAACTCTGCTACTCTCGGCAAAACAAAAACTTTCCTTAAATGAAGGGTGAAATTTATTATAAACTTAATTAACATATAGTGAAAATACAAGAAACGTTATGGTCGGAGGGTTGTTGGTAGTTCAAATGGCTCTGTTAAATTTAGAGTTAGCAGTAGCTGTTATTCAATCTAGAATGCTGAAATTTGGCATACTGGAGAAGCTTGGAATATTAAAAAAGGAGAAACTTTCCCTTCTTCGGGGACCGAAATGAAGGGGTGAAATTTATGAAAAACCGACCGGGTTTTTAACAGATATTTTATGGGAAATATTTAATAATTATCAATATAAACGTTTAAATGTAATTATTTAGATAAATAGAGGATAAAGCTTTTAAAAAATTGATGATATCTGACCCAAAAAATGCGAAAAAGGGGCCAAGTTCGGTACAAAGAGTTGGGGTCTAAATGGGTACCAAGTTCCATAGCAGTTGCTTAAATCTTAGCTATAGGGATGTACAACGTTCTTCAATTGATTAAAAAAAATTTGTTACGTTCTTTGATATTAAATTTATAACTTGGCAAGTTTTATATCCAACTAAATTGTTTGAAGTATAAAATAGAACTAGTAAAAGCTAAATTTTAAGTTTAGAATTAAATATCAAGTTAAACGTATGTTATTGACTATTATAACTTGCCAAGTTATAAATTTAATATCAAAGTACGTAACAAATTTCTTTTAAATCAATTGAAGAACGTTGTTCATCCCTATAGCTATGATTTAAGATTTAAGCAACTGCTATGCAACTTGGTACCCGTTTAGATTCCAATCCTTTTGTCGGCGGAGCCGTTTGTACCGAACTTGGCCCATTTTTCACATTTATGTTTTTGGTCAGATAACTTCAATTCTAATGATCCGATCAACAAGTTTTTTTTTTTTTATTTAAAATTTATTTTTAATTTATTAAAAAATAAAAAAATAAAATATAAGGAGGTAAGAAAATCTCTCAATGTAATCATTTATTACGAAAAAAAGTTTCCAAATAAATATTACGTTATTTTCTATCGAGAGAGATCTGGATGCGAAAATATTACCTATTGTTCAACGGCATCGTTAATAAACATACAATCAAAGAGAAAAATAAAGTATTCGTCGAACAAAAATACTACAAGTGACAAATCTACTATTCTATTTAGTATTAGAACTTCAACATTATGAGGGTCAAACAAACATACACTCGTCGGGAAATTGAATGACTTGAAATGAGATTTAAAATTATTTGTGAATCTAAAATGAATCTGAAAAATTTTCAAGCATTTGTAAAATGTATTTTTAAATGACTTATGAGAGCTGACTTTCGTGAGAAGGCTTTTGTGCAATGAGCACAATTAAAGGGCTTCTCCCCAGAATGTATCAGTAAATGGAGATCAAGATTATACTTCTGTGAAAATATTTTTGGACACTCAGTACATTTAAAAGGCTTCTCCCCGGAATGTGTCCTTAAATGTATTATAAGATGAGATTTTCGTAAGAAGAGTTGTTCACATTGGCCACAACTAAAGGGCCTCTCCCCAGTATGAGTCCTTATATGCCTTGTGAGGTGAGATTTTTCAGAGAAGCGTTGTTCACAATGACCACAGGTAAAGGGCCTCTCTCCAGTATGTGACTTTAAATGACTTGCGAGAGCATATTTTACTGAGAAGCGTTGTTCACAATGAGCACAGCTAAAGGGTTTCTCCCCTGTATGTGTCCTTAAATGCCTTGTGAGATCAGAATTTCGTGAGAAGGATTGTTCACATTGACCACAGCTAAAGGGCCTTTCCCAAGTATGTGTCCTTAAATGACTTGTGAGTTGATTTTTTCTTGAGAAGCGTTTTTCACACTGACCACAGCTAAATGGCCTCTCCCCTGTATGTGTCCTTAAATGATTGGTAAGACCAGATTTTTGTGAGAAGCGTTTTTCACAGTGACCACAGCTAAATTTCTTCTCTACTGTATGTGGTGTATGTGTCCTTAAATGATTTGAGAGATCACATTTTCGTGAGAAGCGATGTTCACACTGGACACAGCTAAAGGGCCTCTCTCTTCTATGTGTCTTTAAATGCCTTGTGAGATCAGATTTTCGATAGAAGAGTTTATCACAATGGGAACATCCAAAGGTTTTTTCACCTGAGCGCACACCTAAATGTTGATTGAGCGTTGCTTTTGATTTGAATTTCTTTAGATATTGAGTAGACTTAATGAATTTCTGACCTGGATGAAATGAAAAAAATCTAAAATTATTTTTCATAATGGATTTCACTCTATATTAAGGATTAAATTTACCTTTATTTTTTAAATTAATTTTCAATTGATTTTTTAATAGAAGACATATATTCATATTAATGCATTTCTTTTTGTGCTTTTCTAGGAATTTTTGGCTAATAAATATCATGCTACAATAGCAGCAGGGATGAAGTGGCCCTGAAACAAAATACAAATCATTTAAAATTACAAATCTAACCTTAAAAAATATTTAATGAATAATAATTAATAAATAATAATATATAAGTCTTGATAAATAAAATTTATCCCAGAGGCTAAGCTAATTTATAATTATAAATGGATAATAATTCATGATTTAATAAAGAATAAATTAATGATGAATAATTTATCATAACTAATATCGTCGCCTTAGAGTGTAAACCTGCTAAATCGATTTTTTATCATATATGACATATTAATACCGTTCAAAAGAAAAACTTACTTACTTACTTATTAGCCAACGCCCACCCTTGGCTGTTGGGCGACGCGCTGACCAGTATAGATGGGCCATTTGGTACTCCGCCCTCTCAGTGTGATGGAAGGCCGGGCAGTCAGATAGATGTGCTGCATTCATGATCTCATGACCACACAGCGGACAAGCAGGTGATGGAAGGACCCCGATGCGATGTAAGTACGAGGCAAGATAGTCGTGCCCGTCGTTGTCCGAAAGACAGCCACGCTGATCGCTCGGGGTAGGTCGCGCCGGATAGGGCCGTCGGTAACCAAGGTCGCCCAGCTCTTGCCAGACGAAGAGGTCACCAGGTCTCCTCAATCCAACGCCTCGTCGCCATGTCGATCTGGGCTTTGGCAGACTGCAAAGAAGGACAGGCTGGGGTAGTCCCCTCTTTGGCTAAGGCATCAGCCCTCTCATTGCCTTTGATACCCACGTGCCTAGGTATCCACTGAAGAATCACATCGCATCCCTCTCTTCCGACACCATCAAGCAGTCTTCTACAGTTCGTTGTACGAGCACACATGGTGTCGCTATTTGTTGACAGAATTCTGATTGCAGCCTGAGAGTCGACGACCAATACGACCTTAGTTTGAGGTTGCATTCCTGCCAGCTCACCGGCCGCGGCTTCCACTGCTGCGATCTCTCCGTCGTAGATGCCGAGTGGCGCTCCCAACGCCAAGCAGCCCTCGAAGTGGAGACTGTAGTATCCAGCTCCAGTCTCTCCAGTACCAGGGTTGGAGGAGCCATCCGTGAAGATTCGGATCCACTCATCCTCCGGATATCGCTCGTTGATAGTCTGAAGGTCCGCTGTCGTTAGTTCCGGTTGCAGACTTGAATGTTTTGGCAGTGAGTGGTCGATCAGACCGTAAAGAGCCGTCGGCAGGTGGAGAAAATCGTGATTTTGGTCTAAAGGGGCCGGAGTTCCGGCACTGATTCCATACTTCTCCTGTAGCTCTCCGAGGATGGTCAACGGAGTTTTTTGGGTAATCAGACGGTTTGTAACCTGTTTGTAGTCATTCCATTGGTGGGGGTTGACTCGTCTGCATCGGTCCCAGGAACGGAGTGCAGATCTCTCACGGCGAACCTGAAGAGGCTCCGTCCCAGTTTGCGCTTCCATAGCAGCGATTGGTATGGACCTAAATGCACCAGGGATGACACGCAAGGCCTCATTCTGAACAAGGTCTAGTTTTCGGGTAGTGGCCTTACTTGATGTAATAGAAGCCTTGCATCCGTATTCAAGTACGGGTCTGATATAGGTCTTATAGGCTTTTGAGAGAACATCTTGGTTTGCTCCCCAAGTTGTAGGAACAAGCCTCTTTAGTAAGCGTTTGTAGCTTCGTTGCTCACTTCGAAGAAATAAAACGATTATTTTCTTGTCTAACAAAAATAGTTTTTATTTCTTCTCTTGCTCACTTCGAAGAAATAAAACGATTATTTTCTTGTCTAACAAAAATAGTTTTTATTTATCTCTTCGTTTTTTTACAACAAACTTCTTTTTTATTTATTTTTCTTAACAATCGTCTCTGTTTACAAATATTTTGTTTTTATATATATCATGTTGCCATCTTGCGGCGACTTAGCTACAACACGTTCAAAAGAAAAAGAAATGCAGCATCGTCCAAGTAAAACTTGCTACATTAAAATTACGATCGTAAATTGTAGAAAAAAAATGTGAAAAATAGTTTTTTCCATAACAACAATATTAAATTTTGTTTGTTTTTTCTCTGCCCTGTAAAATTTCCTTGTTGTGAGTTAGCAGGTTTACACTCTAAGGTCTAAGGCGACCATATAACAAATACTTGAATCAATATAAATAATGAGTTTAGACAATTGGAACTAATGCTAAAATATCATAGATCCCAATTTAACTTATAAATGAACTCTCTATTTCGCAATTTTAATATTAACTAATTGAAAAGACTAACAGAGTTGTAGAATCATGAATAGAGATCAATGAGGTTGTCCTCTGCTTGATGCAAAGAAACATATACATATCTATAACGAATATAAATGTGTATATACAAACACTCTATGGCACTGGAAGAGTGAGTGAAATATTTACTGCAATACATATGTCATTGGGGTTAACTAATATATATATTTATTTATTTATTCTAAGGGTCATTGCTACACCAAATCATCCGGGAAATACCAAATTTGTCACGCAACACCTCCGATTTTGATGAAACTTTGTATTTTTTATCTTCTCACATAGTTATGAAAATATAGCAAATTTTATCTGTTTATCTCAACTGGTTTTTGTTTTATAGGACTTTGAAATATTGATAAGATAGCCGTTTTGCCGTTTCCTAACCTCCGAAAAGAACTTGTACTTTCAATGAAAAATATTTGTATCTTGGACATTTATGGTGCAAATCTTATGAAAATTTACAGTATTATTGAGTGAACTGTACTGATTCCAGAAAAAAATATGGCAATAATTTTATGTTTATTTGTTTCATACAAAAAAAAAATGTTTTAAAAACTTTTTAGCACGAACACGGTGTTTAACAAAAAAAATCTTATCTCTATGAAGCAAAGTGATAATTAAGTCAATTTATTTTTAAAATTAATTCTACAACATATTTCCTATTATAAGAAACAACAAAATACTTGGCTTTTTATTTGCTTCAGTGCATAAGAATATTTTTTTTACTAATACTCTTGAGGTACCACTTGAAAATTAAACAACAAAACAGCTAAAAATTTGTATTAAAATATATAATAACAATTAGACTAAAAACAAATAATTAATAGGCCTGTTAAAAATCCAAGACGAACCTCCGGCGATCCATGGGAAACTCATGAACATTCATTTTTCATGGGGTCAGTATCGCGTGGATGAAAAATAATATTTATAGTTAAAAAAAGACTGATGATGAAAGCGAAGCCTTCGAAACTATACTCTCAAACAAATAAATAAATAATAAATATACTATATACATATATTTATGTATGTTTATTTGCATCAAGCAGAGGACAACCTCTTTGTTTCTCTTTATGTGTCAACAAACCTGCAACTTTCGGAAAAATAAAAACTTTTCAATTAAACAAAAATTAATTATGTCGGACTTGAAAAATAGAAAACAATTAATTTTTATGTTGGTAAGTTGTAAAATTATTATTATTCTCTTGACTTTATTTTGACAATGAAATATTGTACCAAATGTATACCTACATGTGTATTTCGAAATGTATAGGAAATGTAATTTCCTAATACTCACATGCGCGGATCCAGGGGGGGGGGGGCGCGATGGGGCGACCGCCCCCCCCCCCCCCCCCCAAAGCATTAGAGATGAACATTTCTTATATGTTTTTATTTTTTTTATAACAATGAATTTTAAAATTGAAGAAAATAAAGTTCTATGTGGGGGGGGGCGTCTCTGACCCCTCTCCAGCTTGACAATTCGATCGCGACACACTTCCGAGATCAAAAGTAGATCTTATATACCGGCGACCGCCCCCCCCCCCCCCCCCCAAAACAGAGGTCTGGATCCGCGCCTGAATACTCAACCCTGTGATGTCAAATAATATTACGTATATATGAATTAATATTCAGCTGTTGTATAATATTTAAAATCATCTAATATGTTATCAATCAAGGGCGGATCCAGGAAATTTTTATGGGGGGGGAGAATGTATATAAGGTGCCCGATGTATATAAGAACTACTTTTTATTTCGAAAGTGTGCCCCGATCGAATTTTCCAAGCGGGGGGGGGGGGGGGCAGAGACGCCGCCCCCACATACATAGAACTTTATTTTCAATTTTAAAATTAAAAAAAAAAAATGTTTTTTTTTACAAAATTTTTTACAAATTTCATATCTCATATTTTAAGTTCATTAAAAATAAAAAAATAAAAATAAAAAAATTGTTATAAATATACCCGCCGTTTTTTGGCCTCTGCGTGTTGCACTCCCGCCAGGCACGGGCTTGTATGGGGGGGGTCGATCGCCCCCCCCCCCTGGTTCCGCCCTTGTTATCAATACATTCAAAAATACGTTTTTATGTAAATTAAATTTAAAGTAATTTGTCGTTTTTAGAGCGCATGGAATTACAAATTCACTACAAAATGAATACTAAATGTTCGTGAGTTTCCCATGGATCGCCGGAGGTTCGTCTTGGTTTTTTAATAGACATATTAATTTTTTTTTAAAAAGAACCGTGTTTGGTGGCCCTATTTTATTTAAATTGAATTGGCTAAGGGGCCAGTAAGGGGAAAATAAAAAGTTGAAATAAAAGTCAACTTCTATTTGTTACTTTATTTTGGGCAGACGTAATCGATATTTTAACAACGTTTCGAGCGCTATACCGCTGCTCTTCATCAGTGCACGTCAACTGGAAAAGATCATTGCATGTTTTAATTTTTTTGTTTTAACATTTATAATAAATTTTTAAAGGGTGGAAATGAGGATTATATACTACTCACCCAAGTCACAAAAACACGTAAAATCTATCTCCAGCAGACGTTTTACATTAAGAATCATTACACTGGTAAAACAAGTTATTCCAACAGAACAATTTCAAATACTGTCTTTCGACCTGCCTTCATTCTACACACATAGAAGTCTAAGCTCCCCACTCCACTCAAGATCAACGTACTCCAGGCTATTTATAAATACACATATCGCACAAAAGATCGATAATTGATACAAAATTTACATAATTAAAGTTAGTCAATTGATATAAATTAATTTTTTTATAGTATATTTGTTATTATATATTTTAATACGAATCTTTAGCTATTTGTGGTTTAATTTAGAATGTGGTACCCATAAAACTCAAGAGTATTAGTAAAAAAATAAATAGTTTAATTAAAAATATTTTTGAAGCAAATAAAAAAGCCAAGTATTTTGTTGTTTATTAAAACAGGAAATATGTTGTTGATTAATTTAAAAAAGATTTGACTTAATTATCACTTTGCCTCATAGAGATATGAATTTTTTTCTAAAACACCGTTTCGTGCTAAAAAGATAAAATTTTTTTTTTTTATAAAACAAATAAACATTAAATGTTGCCATATTTTTTCTGGAATCCTCACAGTTCACTAAATGATACTGGAAATTTTGCACCATAAATGTCCAAGATACAAATATTTTTCATTGAATGTACAAGTTCTTTTCGGCGGTTAGGAAACGGCAAAACGGCTATCTTATCAATATTTCAAAGTCCTATAAAACAAAAACCAGTTGAGATAAACAGATAAAATTTGCTATATTTTCATAACTATGTGAGAAGATAAAAAATACAAATTTTCATCAAAATCGGGGGTGGTGGGTGACATGACCTGGATGACTTGATCATTGGCATAGTTAGGGAATTTTTCTAAGGGGGGGGGGGGGGCAGCCGCAGTGGCCAGGCTTGACCGAGCAAAAAATCGCAGTTTTCCTTCATAAAATGAAAATTACTGATCCTAAAAACTTGATTTCTATCTCATTGTGAAGGAAACCTTATTGACTTGACTTGAACGTATATTTGGAGCACTTTTTTGATAATACTCTTAGATTTATAGATATCCAGCATTTTCGATGACGCTTTTGAGGATTCGGATCATATCCTGTCCGGAAAATGTCGAATATCTATAAATCAAAGAGTTTTATGAAAAAGTGGTCCAAGTAAACGTTCAAGTCAACAAAATTTTCTAGAGAATGAGATAGAAATCAAGTTTCTAGGATGAGTGGTTTTCATTTTATGAAGGAAAAAATTGAGATTTTTGCGGCACGGGTTACCATTATCCAATTAATATGAAACTTTGTTTAAATTGTAGCAAATTTAATCTAATTTAAAAATGTGTAGAATCTTCTTTGTTGAAAACGTGCTCCTTCATTGTCAAAATCGAAAAAAGTGCGAGTTTTAGGAATATTCAAAAGTTATCCCCGAAGGGCTGTTTTTTGGATCCCCATTAAAAATCGAACTACAAGACCAATTTTTCATTTCTTTTTTTTAATCAACGCGATAATTTGTCCTCTTTAATTTACTATAGAACGGTTATTTATAAAATATGGACTGTTTTCGAGTTATAAGCGAAAAACTGGAAAAAGTCCGAAAATTTCGAGGTTTTTCGGCCGTCAAAAGTTGTCCCCCAGACTTTCGAAGTCGCAAACTTAGATTTGGCATATTCACACCATATCAAACGACCTTTTTCCCGGAATTAATATAAGCTAAACCCCCCCCCCCCCCCTATTTACTGGGCTATATAGGAAGATAATTTTTTTTAGATCTACATTTTTCAATCTGTATTGATTTTTTAAGAATAAAATTAATCTCATAGCATAAATAGTTATTGAGATATTGATTTTTCTAGGGGGGGGGGGCAAGGAGTTTTCTAGGGGGCAGTGCCCCCTTAACTAAGCGCATGGACTTGATATGGAATGACCCCCAACTCTTATCATACAATTCACATAATTAGAGTTCATAAAAACGTTGATTTGTGAAATCCAACATAAATAATAAATAAAACAAAAAGAAAATTCAGAAAAATAAATCATTAACACTATAATTGGACATCTCAAGAGTGAATAGCCCTTCTGACATTTCTCAAGGACGATTGACAGCTTCCACCAAAAAAGTTTATATTCGAACAATAAATTGTCATTAACTATGTGTATATTAATCTGTATCAAGCGGAGGTGAACCTCATTGATTTCTCTTTATGATTAATAACTCTTGAATGTTCCTCCAACAGAGATAAATAGCTTATAAATTATAAATTCATTAATATAAAATACAAATAAATAATAATTATTCTCTAGATGAGATATTTTAAATTAATTAATAATTTAACCAATACTAACCTTTATAAATTGGGTAATTATTTGGATTATTTAAAATCATATTGATATCAACAATCTTTAACTTATCCATTATATATGAATATATTCTTAGTTTAATAATCAAAAGAAAATAATTGACATACAAAGTAAAATGGCGTCTTTACACATTAGATAGAAGTTTCAAATTCTAATCGACAGATGGCAGTAGTGAGCCCAAAATAAAACTATAAAGAAAAAACATTTCTTAAGTAAATTAAAAATAGATATATTATCATAAAGAAAAATTAATTATTGATTTTTTTAATATAATAAAAAATATAAAATCGTTATAAAAAAATAAATATATATAGTCAAAGATTGGAATACTTTCATGTTTTGCTACACTCCTGCCATCTCTCGATTGTAATTAGCAGCTCAGCTTTTGCCTATTGCCTCAACTATTTATTTTACAATTTATATTGAATTGTCTGTCATTTGGTACCTTTTAATAATTCAATAATTACTTTTTTCGATTATTTAAATAAGTTTTTTTTTGCAATATTTATAAACAACCATAATGGGTACCTTTCAGATTGTTGATATCAAGATGATTCTAAATAATCCCAACCATTATCCGATTTATAAAGGTCAGTATCGATGAATAAATTATCAAATAACCTTAAATATCACATCTTGAGAATAATTACTCTTTATTTGTATCATATATTAATGAAATTATAAGCTACTTATTTCTGTAGGAGGAATATTCAAAGAAATACAGATGATAAATAGAAATTACTGAATGTGTCTTCTGCTTGATACAGATAACCTTAATACCTACCCAGGGCCGTTCCTGACCCATTGTGCGCCCTGGAGCAAGTTAGGATTTGCCGCCCTTTCTGAAAAATAATAGAAAATAACGCTCCTGGAAGGGCTCCTGCCCACTAAACCATTAATTAACAAATACAATAATCTTATCTTATCTCTCTTTATTACTTTACCCTAGAGGGTAGTATTGTAATCTTGCATTAAAAAAGTGTTTTTGTTTTGCTTCGTTTTTTCGAAATATCTCAAAAACGGCTGAAACTATTTTGTTAAAAAAAAAATTAAGCGAAACCATGGCGTTTTGGTCTATAAAAAAGCCCTAATGATTGAACATCGAAAAAATTAAATTTTTCGACAAATTAATTATTTTGTCAAAATGTCTGTTAGTTACCAAATTTTGTGTAAGCTCTTGCTCAAAAACTAGTATGAATATCAAAACGAAATTTCATATGTAGTTTCGGTGCATTGAGATTAAGAGCTGATTAGATTTTGGTTGAAATTTAACCAAAAATTAAGGGGGGCCGGGGGTTCTTTCCTAAATACATAATTTTAAATTATTTGATTAAGTTTCTCTATACCTTCCCCCAAACAAATTTGGACCTGGGTTTGTGGACAATAGAGTTCTTTCCCAACATATACAATGGAACAATTTGTCCCATCAAAATTCCAGACGACGTTTCTCTTCGATTAGGGCTCTCTGGCTTATAGTATTGATATTTTATCGAAAATAAATTTAAATAATATTTTCTTAAAATTCTTGATTTTATAACTAAATTTAATTTTCTGGCCTGGACTTTACAAGTCCGCCCCTCGAGCTTGAGCTCCCTGGTGTCTTGCACCACCTGAACCACCGCGGTAGACCAGCTGAAGGATGTCCAACCCAAATTACTATTCGGGCCAAAATTTAGGAATATACAAAGGTAACTCGGGCCGCCACTCATCACGAAGAAAAAATTTCAATTCTAGTGCACACTCAAGGGCGGATCCAGGAATTTTTTATGGCGGGGGGGGGGGGGAATGTATATAAGGTGCCACGATTTATATAAGATCTACTTTTTATCTCGGAAGTGTGTCGCGATCGAATTGTCCATAGCGGGGGGGGGTCAGAACCCCCCCCCCCCCCCACACACACACACACATGTACAGAACTTACTGTCAGAGTAAGGGTGTGTTTCACTGCGAATGAGTCACCAAAAGAGGTTTATTAAAACTCAATGCGGCTTGATTAGTCTATCGATCAGGAGTTTACAAGTTAACATTAACTTGTAAACTCCTGATGATTGGACTAATAATCCGAAATATATTGAGTTTGTATAAACCTCTTTGAGTTTTGTATTTCATTCACTGTGAAAACTACACACTTCCCACTCTATTAACTAACATCATGTTTCACCTAAAACCTGCTAACTCACTTTCCATAAGTAAAATATAGAACTTTATTTTCAATTTTTATGATTTTTCGCCGCAAGCACGGGCCTCCGATGGGGGGCGGTCACTCGGATCCGCCCCTGTGCGCACACCGCCCATCAAAATGTGAATGATTTAATTTGTGCGATTTTTTTAGCTATCGCGTCGCACAAAAATCGCAATCGGGTCGCCGGTTGGACATGGCTGCTGTAGACACCGCCCTGTACCTACCTCATACTAATATACAATTATTATATATCGTCGCCTTAGAGTGTAAACCTGCTAAATATATTTTTTATCTTATGACATATTAATTGAAAGAAAAAGAGATGCAGCATCTTCCACTGCCTCTGTACCTACCTCATACATGCGCGGATCCAGGGGGTAGGCGATGGGGCGACCCCCCCCCCCCCCCCCCCCAAGCATTGGAGATCAACATTTTTTATATGTTTATTTAAAAAAAATATTATTTTATTTATAACATTCAATTTTAAAATTGAAAATAAAGTTCTATGTGGGAGCTGCCCCCCCCCCCCCCCCGCTTGGACAATTTGATCGCGACACACTTTCGAGATAAAAAGTAGATCTTATATACATCGGCCACCTCTGAACTATATAGTTCAATTGAACTAGTTCCATATAATGAACGAACTATAAAAGAACTATTCCCTAAAAAGAACGATTTTTCCCATCTCTATTAAAAATGTTGAAAAAGGAAATGAATTTAAAAATATAATGCTCTTTTTATTTAGTTTGAGATAGGATCCATTTTTCATTAAGGGGAGGGTAAAACTCCAGTGGCTGCCGCCCCCCCCCCCCCCCGAAATTAGAGGTCTGGATCCGCGCCTGACCTCATACCAATATACAATTATATATATCGTCGCCTTAGAGTGTAAACCTGCTAAATCCATTTTTTTTTATCTTATTTGACATATTAACAACCATTTCGAAAGAAAAAGAAATGAACCCATTCGTTAAAAAAACTGTTACATTAAAATTACGATCGTAAGTTGTAGAAAATAATGTGAAAATTGTTTCTTTCCAAAACAACAATATTACATGTTTGGCTTAGAAAACAGGAAGTTGCTATTGAAGACATATGTATGGAGCATAGCCATGTACGGGTGTGAAACCTGACAATTGGAAAAGCGGAGAGAAAGAGATTGGAGGCTTTCGAAATGTGGTGCTACAGAAGAATGATGAATATCAAATGGATGGATAAAATTACAAATGAAGAAGTTCTTGGAAGAATCGGAGAAAGAAGAACCTTGTGGAAGAGTCTGAAGAAGAGAAGAGGTCAGATGATGGGGCACACACTGAGACATGGGGGACTGCTTAGGATATCTTGGAGGGGGAGGTGGGAAAGAAAAGGGAAGGGGAAGACCCAGATTAGAATATTTCAACCAAATAATTGGGGATATGGGATGCCAGACATTTAGAGAGGTTAAACAGCTGGCGGGGGACAGAGTCGAGTGGAGACGGATTGTTGCATCAAACCAGTCTTAGGACTGTATACTCAATGATGATGACATGTTTGATTTTTGTCTGTCCTGCAGAATTTCCTTGTTATGAGTTAGGCGAGGTTACACATATTTTGTTTATTGGGGCCTCCGAGAGCGGGCCGCCTCTTACAAAGATAAAAGACAATTATATAAATTTATTTACAAACTCTATCACACTTTCAGCTTCAGAATAAATTAATACAGATTCAGAGCGGTGGCTGAGAGAGCCAGGATTAATCCTGACTCACATTTCTTTTTTATTTGTATTTACAAAAATAATAATACGCCACCTCGCTCTATATGTTCTTCTGCTGAAAGTGTAAAAATTAATGAGAGATCCCCTCATCGCCCCTATATGTCAAATCGTATTATTGTTTTTTGGGATATACCTCTAAGGCGACGATATGTGTATTATTCATATTTACATAATTATGTATATATATATTTACTACAATTCTCATCTGTCTAACTCTTTGGGGAATCCAAACAGATGAATTTTGTTCGGATATTCAATAATAAATTTTATTTAGGATTGAAGGAGACAATAAAAGAGAGTGTCTTCTGGTTGGAATTATAAATTTTATTTATTTATAACGAGACTAATAGTTTCAGAGAAGGCTTTGCCCTCTTCATCAGTCTATTACAATGTATTCACAGGAATTAATTTATGAATGAAAGGTTAACATTTTTCATGTGGTAAGGTTATAAATTACATAGAGTGGGCAAGTTAAGAATTGACACTTATACTTGTTTTATTATTTTGACTGTAGTTGGCGTTCGTGAAGTTTATATTTTAGCAGCTATTTTTAAAATAAAGCTTTCGGGAATTTCTATTTTACGATTTAAGAATTTTTTTGGTGAATTATTGTATGATTTTAAAATTTCTAACGATTCGAAAATACTAATTTTTAAGGGATCTCATTCCTGATCTAATTAATTTACTATTTGATTCATCTGGAAAACAATGTTTCTCGGAAATTAAATGGTCTGCAAAATGCGACCTATCTGCAGCAAGGAAGATTGGCTTCTTATTCAGGTCCAAGCGATTTTACAAACCCCCACAACTTCTCACCATCTACAAGGCCCAAATCCGCCCCTCGTCTCGAATACGGCTCTCATCTATGGAGAGGAGCCTCAAAATATTCTCTTGCTACCCTTGATGCAATTCAGAAACGAGCCGTCAGGCTAATTGACGATTCTACCCTCACCGACTCCCTCGACTCGCTAGCTCATCGAAGAGATGTCTCTGCCCTTTCCCTTTTCTATAGATACTATCACGGCAGGTGCTCTGACGAGATAAAATCAATAATTCCCCCCAAAGCATGCTTTGCACGCAGCACACGTTTTGCCGACTCCCAACACTCTTTCGCTGTCAAATTGGAAAAGTGCCGGACCACTTCATTCGCGAATACATATATCCCCATGACTTCAAGGAACTGGAACTCTCTCCCAGCCTCTATCTTTCCCAGCACCTATGATCTTCAAACCTTCAAAACCAGGGTGCATAGACACCTGCGTCTACATCCTCTCTCTTAATCAACTTTCCTTCTCTTCGGTAATGCAAGGGTCTTTCGAGATCCATAGGGGCTACATCTTTACTGGTGCACCCCTTCTTGTATTCGATTGCATTAAAAAAAAAAAAAACTATGCCCTGAACCCCTTTAAAAATCCTTTTGTGTACCGCAAATGCGCGTGTTTAAATTTCTGCTCCTGCTTTTCCTATATAGGCCGAATCACATTCTCCACAAGTTATGGAATAGACACCTTTTTTGTCCATTTTTTGAATTCTTTGTCTTTCTTATTATTGCTAATATCAGATCCCAATGTTCTAGAGGATTTGAAAATAGTTTGATATCCTAAAGTTTTGAATTTTAATTTTAAAGTTTCCGAAATTTTTCCATAGTATGGGATTATTAATTTTGGTTTTAATTCTGGCTCGGACATTTGGGAATAAATCAGATTCAGAGTTGACTTTTCAATTTTCTTTTTTAATAGTTTGTCAATAAGGGTTTTCTCGTAACCGTTTTTAGCTGCTATTTGTTTAATTATTTCTAATTCTTTATTGAAATTTGTTTTATCTAAAGGGATATTAGTTAATCTATGAATCATTGAGTGGAATCCTGCTAATTTGTGTGTGATAGGTCTACAGGAATTATTATTTATAGCTATGTCTGTGGTCGTGGGTTTTCTAAATATTCCAAAAGTATGTTTTTTATTTGAAATTTTGATTTCTACATCTAAATAATTTAGTGTTTTATCTTTTTCGATTTCGCTGGTAAATTTAATTTTGTCGTGGATAGAATTTATATTGTTGATAAATTCACCCATAACGCGCTTTGTACCTGTCCATAGTAAAATAATATCATCTACATACCGGTAGTAATAGTGAATGTATTTGAAATATTTGTATTCTACGTTAAGAAATTTTGTTTCGAAATTGTCTAAAAATATTTCCGCTAGTAGGGGTGATAATGGACTACCTATTGCTAATCCATTTTTTTGTTTATATATTTTATTATTAAATTGAAAGAAATTGTGATTTATACAGAGGTTCATCAATTCGCTTAAATTTTGTTTTTCTCTAGCTTGTAAATTAGGGGATTTAAATATGATTTTGTTAACTAATTCTTGAGTTTCTTCTGGTGGAATATTTGTAAAAAGGCTTGTGATGTCCAGAGAGATTAATTTACCATTATCGGGAATTTCAACATCTTTGATTTTATTTATTAATTCAAGTGAGTTTTTAATTGAGTTTTTGGGGATGAATTTAGTTTTTTCTTTAAATATTTTGTTTAAATGTTTGGCAAGTTTTGTAATTGATGAATTTGTATAACTAACTACAGGTCTAATTGGAATATCTTCCAATTTTCTCAGACTTGTGAACTTTTTGGAAGAGAGTATAATCTGGGACATTGTGGATTCTTTCTGGGAGTGAATATTTTTGTTTGTCTGTTAATATAATAGAATTTTTTATTTTTTTCTTAACTATTTTATCAAAACTTTTAACTGGATTTTTAATTTCTTCAAAATTATTTGACTTTAGAAAATTCTCCGTTTTTTCTTTGTAAATTTCATTGTCTAATATGCAGACTGTATTTCCTTTATCACTTTTTATCACTTGTAAATCATTTTCCCTGATTTTTTATTTTAATTGCTTTAAAGTTTTATTTTCTTTGAAATTTATATTGTTATGATTTGACTGGATTGTTTTCTCAAAAGTGTTTCAGGCAGATACAGTTTTATTAGAACTTTAGTCAAATCTAACAATATAAATTTCAAAGAAAAATAAAACTTTAAAGCAATTAAAATCAAAAATCAGGGAAAATGATTACGGACATTTTTGGATACAGGCATGTAATTCATCCTTTCCATGTAAACCAAATATCGTTTCGTACTAATTAATTGATAGCTCTCAAAACTTTCTGAATTGGAAATTTTGCTCCATCTCCTTTTCTGTCCTCGATTTGCAATGACTCAACTTCCACATTTCGCCACTAGGGGCGCTGAGAGATCGTTTGCATTGTGGTCTGTGAGCATAGTCGAACATATTACTAAACTGAAAACCTCACTTGCGTGGCTGCAGCAATCGCCAAGTTCTGCAAGTATTTTCAGGTCAAAGGGACCTTCCTATGCGACCCTGTATGTAGATAGAGAGATATAGGTATATAGAGAGAGGAGAGATATATATATATATATATATTCAAATACTTTATATATATCTAAGTATTTTTTTCATCATAGCAGAGGATAACGATCATTGCCATTTCTCTTGCAAATCAAATCAACAACTTGATTCTCTCTGGCAAAATCAAATCTTTTCAATTTTCGAAAGCCTCAAAATAATTTAATAATTTAAATAAGATATTCACAAATAAGTTCACATCACTAGGCATTTTAGAATTCACTCAGAAAATTTAATTTTCCGACTAGTAAATTGTTTGAGCAGATTAATATTTTAGATTATCTATAATTTTCGAATTAATAAACTGTTGTAAAATCTATTGCTGTACAAATAATAGATGGACTTTTGTCGAAGTAAAAGAGGGAAGGGATTTATATATAGAAGGGGCCACACACTATAAAATAAAAATTCTCTCATAATACTAAATATTAATTCATCTCTAGAAAATATTTATTATAAATCTCAGATTCATGTAAAATTAGTTGTTTTTTTTCTCATTAAATGTTAAATCTTAGATAGGGATTCTAGGATATAATTATGTTAAGGTTTATAATTTAAAATCAATTGTTTAATTTGCTATTTCTAAATAAAAAGACTGATGATGTGGCCAAACTCTCAAAACTATACTCTCTAAAAAATAAATTATTTATATTCATTGCATCAAACAGAAGACAACCTCATTGATTTCTCTTAATGACTCAATAAATCTGCTACTCTTGGAAAGCTAAATCTTTTCAAATAAATATTATTCTAATATAAGAATACAATGACCAAATCACCTCTGCTGCTAAAGCTTGGTTTTCTATTCTATTTCTTTCTAGCATATATAACTCATATATGGAATAAAAGGCTAGAAAATCCTAATAAGCTTAGACATTTCAAAGGCTTTCGATCAGGTCTGGCTCAAAAATCTTCTTGCTTAATTAATTCCCCTGTTTTAAAATTGTGTTGATTTGACCTGGAATGACCCTAATAAAATCCATCGAATTTACCTTTTCTTTTTTCTGACAAAAGAGAGGTTACAATATATCAATCATTAAATAAATTTGTATAAGGTTGGCAACTAAGTAATTACGGATTTCAACTCATAGATGGCTTCAGTTGAATTTTTAGGTTTGCTGGCGTAGTCCAAATGTAAAACACATTTTGTTATTTGATAGTTGGCAATTCAGCTGTCAATCAGTAAAAAAGTTTTTTGATCGGTTGTGTAGTTTTCGTTTGGCGTTCGTTGAAAAATGGAAAATCAAAAGGAACATTTTCGTCATATTTGCTTTTTTATTTCCGCAAAGGGAAAACGCATCGCAAACTCACAAAAAGTTATGTGCTGTTTATGGCGACGAAGCCTTTAAAGAACGGCAGTGTCAAAATTGGTTTACCAAATTTCGTTCTGGTGATTTTTCACTCAAAGATGAAAAACGCTCTGGTCGTCCAGTTGAAGCTGATGATGACCTAATCAAAGCTATAATCGATTCGGATCGTGCACAGTACAACACGTGAGATTGCAGAGAAGCTTCATGTATCACATACATGCATTGAAAATCACTTAAAACAACTTGACTATGTTCAAAAACTCGATACATGGATTCCTCACGAACTGAAAGAAACGCATTTAACGCAACGTATTAACATCTGCGATTTGCTAAAGAAGCGTAATGAAAATGATCCATTTTTAAAACGACTGATAACTGGCGATGAAAAATGGGTTGTTTACAACAATATCAAGCGGAAAAGATCGTGGAGCAGGCCAGGTGAACCAGCTCAAACAACATCAAAAGCTGGTATTCATCAAAAGAAGGTTTTGTTATCAGTTTGGTGGGGATTACAAAGGAATTGTCTACTTTGAACTCTTACCACCCAACCGAACGATCAATTCTGTTGTCTACATTGAACAACTAACGAAATTAAACAATGCAGTTGAAGAAAAGCGGCCGAATTGACAAATCGAAAAGGTGTTGTATTCCATCATGACAATGCAAGGCCACACACATCTTTGGTCACTCGGCAAAATTATTGGAGCTTGGTTGGGATGTTTTGCCACATCCACCATATAGTCCTGACCTTGCACCATCTGATTACTTTTTATTTCGATCTTTACAAAACTCCTTGAATGGTAAAAATTTCAATAATGATGATGATGTCAAATTATACCTGATTCAGTTTTTTGCTAATAAAAACCAGAAGTTTTATGAACGTGGATTATGATGCTGCCTGAAAGATGGCAAAAGGTCATTGGTCAAAATGGGCAATACATTACAGAATAAAGTTATTTAGTTCCATGAAAAAGTCTTTGATTTTCTAAAAAATCGAAATCCGAATGTATAGCGGGCTATACGCGAAATGACGTTGGATTGTAGCTAAGTGGATCACATCTTTTTTTCTCTTGGTCCGGACTTAAGAATCCGCAGACTTCAATAGCATAATCCGCAGTAGTCTCACGATAAATATCTTTTTCAAATAAGCGCGGTCAAAAACAATTCTCATTGATATAGCAATTATTCTTTGTTATATTAATTAGAAAAATTATAAAAATTTATTTAAGATCATTATTTCAAGTTAGAAATATATAAGTTCAGATATTATTTTCACTCGATATTTGACAAAAATTCCCTACATTTGATTCGCGATTGAATCAAATGTAGAAAACAGTCGAAATCAATCATTAATTAGGTTCATTCTAGCAAATAAGACTAAACTATAGTTCACAAAGCACTTATTTCTTGTCAGACCCTCTGTCTGGCCAAATAGAGATTTAAATTATTATGATCAATTAAATTGAGATCTCTGATATTTTAGCCTTTCCTACTTCCAATTGTGTAATCTGATTATTTAATATTGATTTAAGTATTTGTTATTTTCGTTTTGATATATCTTCAGTAGGTTATTCTGTTTCTATGAAATTGCATATTTTGTTTGCCGACACATACGACCCAGGAGATCAATTATCTATTCCAATCATGCATCTTGGTTACTCTTGGTTAAATTTTATACTGCATATTTTTGCATATTTGAGTAATATTGTATAAAATTGAATATTTGTAGAATATTGCATATTTGAAGAATTTTTTGTCAAATATTGCACAATTAATGCTCGTTAATATATGATAAAAAAATAAAAGCAATATAATACGATCGTGTCTGTTAAAAATAAAACTACTATTCCCCCCCCCCCCACACACACACATTTTTGAAACATAATCATATTTATTATGTTGATTTTATTCAAGACCACCTATTATTTCTTTAAGTTTAAAAAAAATTTAATAATATTATTATGGTAAATGTAATGAGAATTTTGTGCAATTTTTTATCCAATAAACGTAGATATTTGACACTTTGTGTCTACAGCTTATTTTATCATTTAATTCCTCTCATAGTCCTCTTTCAAATATATAGTCATTTTGTCTTCAATTTTAATTTTTTAGTGCATAAAAAAAATTTATTTTGCCATCTTTTACTTCATATATTTGCATATTTCAAAATTTTTAACTGCATATTTTGGGTCTTTTCACCGAATAAAAATCCGGTCTCTATCCATTCGACATTAATTAAGTATTTATTAAGGTTAGTTTTATGATTTTAAGTGATTTGTTGTTTTATTTCAGGGCCCCTTCATCCGTGCTGCTACTGTAACATGATGTTCATTAGCGAAGAATTTCTAGAAAAGCATCAAAAGAAATGCATTCAAACGAAAATATCCTGTTTATTCATAAAACATTTGAATATTAATTTATTATCTAAAGGTAAATTTAATCCTTAATATCCATTGAAATCCATTATGAAAAATAATTTAACATTTTCTAATTCATTTAGGTCAGAAATTCTTCGAATGTACACAATGTCAAAAAAAATTTGTATCAAAATATAAGCTAACACGACATTTGCTGGTACATTCCCGTGAGAGGCCCTTTGGATGTCCCCATTGTGACAAATGCTTCTCAGATAAATATCATCTCACAAGGCATTTAATAATACATTCCCGGGAAAAGCCTTTTGGCTGTGATCAGTGTGAAAAACGCTTCTCATTTAAATCTGATCTTACCAAGCATTTAAGAATACATAGCGGTGAAAAGCCTTTTGCCTGTGATCAGTGTGAAAAACGCTTTTCAGATCAATCTGCTCTCATATCTCATTTAAGAATTCATTCCGGTGAAAAGCCTTTTGGATGTCCGCATTGTGAAAAAAGCTTCTCACATAAATCTCATCTCACAACGCATTTAAGGATTCATTCCGGTGAAAAGCCTTTTGGGTGTCCGCATTGTGAAAAACGCTTCTCACATAAATTTAATTTCACTACGCATTTAAGGATACATTCCGGTGAAAAGCCTTTTGGATGTTCGCATTGTGAAAAACGCTTCTCAGACAAATCTCATCTCACAACGCATTTAAGGATACATTCCGGTGAAAAGCCTTTTGGATGTCCGCATTGTGAAAAACGCTTCTCAGACAAATCTGCTCTCACAACGCATTTAAGGATACATACAGGAGAAAGGCCCTTTAAGTGTACTCATTGCACAAAGGCCTTCACACAAAAGTCAAATCTCATAAAACATTTAAAAATACATTTTAGAAATCCTTGAGAAATTTTTAGATTCATTTTATATTCACAAATAAGTTTAAATCTCCTTTCAATTTCCCGTCGAGTGTATTTTTGTTTGATCATCTTAATCTTTAAGTTGTAATTTTAATATAATATAAGATTTGTCACTTCTAGTATATTTGTTATTCCACTAATCATTTTTTTTCTCTTATTGTATGTTTATTAGGGAGGTTGTTAATCAATAGTTTCTTTACACCTCACTCTCACAATCGAAAAGAAATAACCTAAAATTGATTTGAAATCTTATTTTTCCTAAAATTGATTAAAGGTATCAAGAAAACTTTTTCCCTTTTTTCTGTATTTCCACGTATATGTCAAGGATAAATTTTTTATTTAATTCTAGATTATGGAATCCTCAATGAATTATATCTTATGCGTATAGCCATTATATCTATAGTTATTCAGTTATAGCATAGCAGTCTGCCAAATTCATCAATTATGACCTTCATGAATTACTTTGAAAATTTTTAATATCTTCTCATTATTTTTAGATTTTATTAAAAATTAAAAATAACGTTTTAATTAAATCTAAAAAATTCGTGTTGATGGGATGTATACAATTAAAGATATGATTCCATGGCGGTCTTAACCCTCATCTGATCCTTAAAAAAATGACAAATACTATTCTTGCGTAGAAATCTACGCATATGGAATTTCAATGTATTTTGTTTCAAATTATGTTTTTTTCTTAAAATATTTTAAAGGAATTTGAATTAAATTGCGAAATAGATTTATAAACATAAATTTTTATTACTATATTTTAGATATTTTTTCCTTCCAACATACGAAACAAGTGTTGTATTTTCTGTAAATGCAAATGTAGACTGGGACAATGGAACTTTTTTATATTCCATAAGTTTTGGTGGAATACTTCGTTTATTTTTTCTCATTGTTGCAACCATTATAAGCAGTGCTAGCAGAAATTTTCATGGGGGGGGGGGGTGTCAATCCATAAAGCAAAATATTTAGAGGGAATTTTTTTTATTAAAACAAATAGGTACTTTAAGAAATTAAAAAAGAACATAATTCTTTATTAAACATATGAAACAATATTTAATTACGATTAGTTTTTCTGGTTTTGATGGCATATACCTACTGACGAAACATCCATCTACCATGAAAACCAAGCAATTGTTCATCGACAGTCACACATGCAGAATGATTATAGAAGTTCGATAAAATGTCCGAGCAATTCTCAAATAATTCACGTATCGGTGCAAACTTGTCAAGAGATTTTTGTTGCCCTCTGCTAATGACACCATCGAACCAAATTACCCGGTTCATATATATTAATGTTTCATTGACAGTATTTCTCTAAAAACTGGCGGCCCATATTCACTGTCGAATAAATCAGTCAGAGATTCGTTTATAGATCTATGAGAATAAAAATAAAATGAAATTCATTTAGAAATAAAAAGAAAACTTTTACAATTTACCTGTAAACACCAGATAAAATGAGTACAGCAAGATATGCATGCAACAAATGTGAGACGATTTCGATTGTTTTTTCTCCGAAGTATGCCTTCGCAAATGCGTTTGAATGTTTCAAAATCAAATTTTCAATAGAAGATGGAAAGAAAAACAAAAAAGTATCTTTGAAACAATCAACACGAGTTTTTGCAAATCTTGTTGTCCCAGGACGAATAGAGAAAACATTCTCATTCAATAATCTTCCAACACGATGATTTATTATATTTATAAATTTATTCACATTGACTTTTTATTTTATTCCATCAATAAAACCCAGAGTTAGATTCATTGCACGTTTTACAGTAAGAAAATGAATTGATATTGAACAACTAAATAAACTAGAAATCAGATCATTCTAGGCTGAAAACCTTGTAATATTCATTATATTTTATAATTTTTTTCAAATTTTCATTGATAAATGGAGAATTTCTCCCGAAACTGTTAATCGTTTTGAGATTGTTTTTTATAAGAATTGTATTTATTTTTATTAAGAAAATTAATCATTAAATTAATTCAATATAAGTGTATATGTTTATTTGCATCAAGCAGATGACACAGTCTTTCATATGCAAATATAATAATAAACCAAAACGATCGTTTCTTTTTGTTTTTTACAAAAAAAAATGTTTATCAATTTACAACTAATATAAAATAGTATTAAATGTAATCATCCTAATATAAATATTATACAATATCTATTTTACTCATACTTTGATAACAAATATTCATAGAGAATTTTAATCATCTCTTTCATTTGTTATATATCCATGTTTTTGTAAAATGTCTGTTTTTTCGATTTTAATTAATTTTAATCACCATTAAAACGCAAATCTGCCGTTTTTCTGCCCTTCATTCTCTTGCAGCTTCGCGATGATTCTGTATTCAATGCTCAAATAAATTCTTTATAATTTTAAAATTTGGATTTTTTGTCATTAATCACCAATAAAACCGAAACGGTTAAACATTTTGAGATGGTTTTTAATAAAACATTTTTTGTATTTATTTAATATTAATACAGGGTGGCGCAGATGGATCAGGTGGTTTTAAAATACTTGTCAAACTGTCAATTTTAAAGGTATTGGATTGAAATAAAGTGCAAAACGTGTAGTTACAATGGAAGTTTATTAACAAAAAATTAGTAAAGTTAGTTTTTAAAAATTACATCCATCAAATGCCCTCCTTCTCGAGCGACGCATTCTTGGAGTCGGTCCTTAACGTTCCGCATTGCCCGCTCAAGCACATCACCAGGAATTAATGTGATTTCGTTGTGAATTGCTGCCTTCAACTCCTGAATGGTCCGGGGTTTGTTCATGTACACCCTTGCTTTTAAATAGCCCCATAAGAAGAAGTCACATACCGTGAGGTCCGGTGAGCGAGGGGGCCAATGGAGATCTCCATTACGGGAAATCAAACGGCCAGGGAACAGAGCGCGTACAGCTTGCATTGATATCCTAGCGGTATGTGCAGTTGCCCCGTCTTGTTGGAACCACATATTGTCCATGTCGTAATTGTTCTCTTCAAGTTGTGGGAGAAGAAATTCTTCAATCATGTTCACATAACGCTGCGAATTAACAGTAACCGCCTGCCTCGCTTTCCATAATTGGGAGTTTTCTTATTCAGCAGAGGCTACCCATTGGCTGAATCCCTCTCCATTACTTAATTATAATACATATACAGCCATCAAAATTGTGTCAACATATTATAAATTAAATATATATAATATATATATATATATATTTTAAAATTAATTTGTCTTAGTAAAATTTCAAGAATTTATATTTTTCTTAAATTCAAAAAATTCGCGGTATGAATTATTTCCAAAAAATTAAATATATATTAATAGGTATATAATATAAGTGGATATTGATGAGGCAGTCCAAAAGAAGAAGATAATTTACACTATCTTTTTTATTCATAAAACCGACGTTTCGAGCAGGCGCGGATCCAGACTCTCTGTTTTTTTGGGGGGGGGCGGTCGCCGGTATATAAGATCTACTTTTGATTCGAAGTGTGTCGCGATCGAACTGTCCAAGCGGGGGGGGGGGTGGGGGCCGAGGGCAGAGACGCCGCCCCCCCCACACACATAGAACTTTCTTCTCAATTTTAAAATTTTATGTCATTAAAAAAAAACATAAATATGTTGATCCCCAATGCTTTGGGGGGCGGTCGCCCCCCCCCCCCCCCGGATCAGCTAGTTTTTTCTTCCACATGCTCCACCCAACAGCGCCACGGGTACTGTCTGACAAGGGCTTTTATATATAAGATACACTCTCTGCTCCCACATGTTCTCCTTGCTGCGCCACGGGTACTGTCTGACAATGGCTTTTATATATATATTTATTTATTTATTTATTTATTTATTTCAACGGCATGTGCCTTTAAAAACATTACAAAAAGTAATACAAAGAAACACTACTTAGTAAAAGTAGAGAAAAAACAATAATGTTAAACATACAAATACTAAACAACAATACAGAGTAAATCAGATATAATAATTATGATAGTGAGTATTTAAATATATGAAAGTGTGTTTATTTTTATAATTCTAGACATTCTGTTGGTATCTATAGTAAAATTCAAAACGCATGTTTTTTGGGAAAGAGCGTTATAAGCGATGCTTAATCTATAAATAGGGTTGGTTTCGGAATGACGTGTAAATGGAACTGGTGGATAGAATGGTTGATCTCTGTCGTAGATAAGTACGATGGATTGTTCAGTGGAAAAAAGAATTCAGGCCTGTCAGGACAACGAATGGTATCAGACATAATTTTAAAAGTGGAATACGTTGTACTGAAGCAACGAGCAGTACGAGAGAATAGTTGACATGTCGAAAGTTTCAGCGATTTTCAAGTCAGTCATGATCGTATCTAGACATAGGCTATAGATAGATTCATAAGCTATTTATCTCTGTTGGGGGAAAAATTCAAAGCATCATTTTTTTTACTTATGGAAAGTGGTGTAGGTTTTAGGTGAAACATGATGGTTATTAATAGAGTAAATGGTGTAGGTTTCAACAGTGAATGAATACTTAAAGAGGTTTATTAGTAACTCAATATATATTACGAGCATCATCAGAGAAGCTTACAAGTTACACTAACTAACTAACTTGTAAAACTCCTGATGATGGAGCTAATAATCCGAAATATATTGAGTTTGTATAAAACTCTTTGAGTTTTATTTCATTCACTGTGAAACTACACACCCTTTACTCTATTATCTCAAAGCATCATTAATCATAATGACAAATCAATGAGTGTCACCTCAGCTTGATTAAGATAAATACACATCTAGCCTGGTTTTATTTTTTAGTCATGATAATATATTTAATTTAAACTTACTATATAAGACTTTATTTTCTACTAATTAGTAAAGTTTTATTTAAATATTTTCATATATTGGCTACACTGCTACCAACTCTCGGTTAGAATTTGAAATGTCACTCTATTGTTTAAAGTCGCCATTTTATCTTGTCTGTCAATTTAATCTTTGGACTCCATTTTACATTACAATTAATCTAAGCAATTAATATTGTCTGTCATTTGATACCTTTTAATAATTGAATAATTTCTTTCTTTCGATTATTAAATAAGTTTTTTTAATATATATTTACAAATATATATAAATAAGCATAATGGATACGTTTCAGATTGTTGATATCAAGATGATTATAAATAATCCCAACCATTATCCGATTTATAGAGGTTTGTATCGGTTAAATTTTCAAATTATATGTATACCTATATGTATATATTTATCAGTATCAAGCAGTAAAATAAAGAGATATTATTATTCATAAAAAGAAATCAGTGAAGTTGTCCTCTGCTTGATACTCATAAACATATATATATATATATATATTTATTTATTTATTAGAGACTATAGTTTCGAATATGTTTGGAAAATGACAAACTTACTATTGTATTAACCTTCTTCTTCTTCTTTTCACGATGGAGGGGCCAACCCAGGCCTTTAGGAGATGCACCTTTTTGGTGTAACTCCTTATCTCATCATTATCATTAAAAAAATAACAAAAAACCACTCTTCCCCTACGGTCGGGTCGGATCCGATCCATGTAGATATTCCCTCTCGCCTATTATATTAACCCTCTACGATGGAGTGAACCGCGACCTAAAATTGTGTACACCTACTTACATTTCCACTTTCATTTCGAAGTAGAAGACAATAAATGACAATAGATTATCTAATTAATTCCTAAGTAATAATCCAAAGACGGTGTAGACCTAATTCCAATCGCGGTTCACCCATCAACCCTCTATCTTTCTTAAACAAGTGGTGGTCGTAGGTACCCTCCTGCCCTCCTCTCTAGTTCTATTAAAGGAAGCCGACCTGCTCCCAACACTCAGTTGTGTACCGTTTATCGGCTCTAACTGGATCCGACCCACCATATTCCCTA
Organism: Forficula auricularia; assembly: GCA_024734495.1. Taxonomy (NCBI): domain Eukaryota; kingdom Metazoa; phylum Arthropoda; class Insecta; order Dermaptera; family Forficulidae; genus Forficula; species Forficula auricularia. The sequence goes on along the minus strand of JALMQS010000055.1, from coordinate 993,425 downwards.
TGCTCTGTTTATATCCATGAAAATCTTGTTTTCAGGGTCAAAAATTGGCCCTTGTACCAAACTAAACCAAATTTTGTATACATAATCAGTAACCCAAGAAGTCTAAAAATGCAAAAACTAACCTGCCAAAGGGGGGGGGGGGCAAAAATGAAAATCTATGCCCTGGTATCAAAATCGACCAAATTTTCTATACATTATCAGTGGGCCCCCAGTAGACTACAAGTGCAAAAACTAACCGCCCAAAATGGGGGGGCGGGTGGGGTTGTAGTGGTCAAAAAATGAAAATCTTAACCCTTGTACCAAGCTCAACCAAATTTTGTGTACAATGGGCCCCTAGAAGTCTAAAAATGGAAAAACTAACCGCCCAAAATTTGGGGGTGGGTGTAGGGTCAAAAAATGAAAATCTATGCCCTTGTACCAAAATCAACAAAATTTTGTGTACAATGGGCCCCCATAAGTCTAAAAATTAAAAAACTAACCGCCCAAATTGCTGGGGGGTGGGTGAAATTCTAGGCTCTTGTACCATACTCAATCAAATTTCGTATACAATGCCCCCCCCCAGTCGTCTAAAAATGCAAAAACTAATCCCCCTACATTATTATAAATAATTATATTAAATATTAATTATAAGAGAGGCCCCCCAGGGTGTATGCTAAAGTCAAGTGGCCACACCAGAACGTGCCCATTTATTTTTTTACCTATGTATAATAAATAAAATATATTTAAAACAAAAACAAATATTTCGATCAATTACTTTTTCACCTTTTTCTACGTGATCAATGCATTTTTTAATTGAAAACTGCTCTAAAAAGATAGAAGGGTCGAATCCGACCCGACCGTAGTAAATGTGTGATCTGAACCCACCGTAGGAGAGGAGGGTTAAAAATCATTTACCAAAATCCAATCGGGTATATGAACCAAATTGACAAATATCAGATACAAATTTCAAATTAAAAAAGTCTGAAGATGAAGATAAAAACTTCAAAATGATTCTCTCTTACAAATAATAATTTGATAAACAAATATTTATCTTTATATTTAAATACAGTATATTTATTTAAATTTTTATTTTCGTCATTCGGTGGACAACCTCATTGATTTCATTTTATAAATCATCAACTCTGCTACTCTTGGCAAAACAAAATCTTTGCAATTTTCGAAATCCTTAAAATATTTTAAGAAATTAAAGATATTCACAAATAAGTTCACATTTCACTAGCAATTGATAATTCACCTATAAAATTCAATTTTCCAACAAGGGAATTGTTTGAGGACCTTAATATTTTATAATATTTTATAATTTTCGAATCAATAAATTGTACATTCCCTTGCTATATAATTCATAAATGACCTTTGCCCCAGGTAAAAGAGAGAAGGCCATTTATATTGCAGGGGCCATATTAATACCCCCATTATTATAATATTACAATTTTCAATATTAACTATTAATTCATCTCTAGAAAACATTCATTATAACTGTCAGATAAATGTAAAATTAGTTCTCGTTTTTTTTATTAAATCATGAATCTTAGATAAGGATTCAAGAAAATACCAAGTTAATTGTGTCCTATTTCAGGGCCACTTCATCGTTGCTGCTATTGCAGCATGATGTTTATTAGCGAAGCATTTCTAGAAAAGCATCAAAAGAAATGCATTGATATGAAAATATCTACTCTATTAAAAAATCAGTTAAATATTACTGCATTTAAAAAAGGTAAATTTAATCCTTAATATGTAGTGAAATCCATTCTGAAAATGATTTAAAATTTTCTAATTCATTCAGGTCAGAAATTCATCAAGTATACAACATGTCAAAAGAGATTCACTTCAAAATCAGATCTCAATAAACATTTTCTGGTCCATTCAAAGGAAAGGCCATTTGGATGTCCCCATTGTGAAAAAACCTTCAAAGAAAAATCTAATCTCACAACGCATTTAAGAATACATACAGGCGACAGACCTTTTAAATGTAGTCAGTGTCCGTTGAGATTTGCACATAAGATCAGTCTTAATAGTCATTTACAGATCCATTCCGGTGAAAGACTCTTTGCCTGTTCCCATTGTGAAAAACGTTTTTCACAAAAATCTAATCTCACAACTCATTTAAGAATACATACTGGAGACAGACCTTTTAAGTGTAGCCAGTGTCCTTTGAGATTTGCACATAAGATCAGTCTTAACACTCATTTACACATCCATTCCGGAGAAAGACTCTTTGCCTGTGCCCATTGTGAAAAACGCTTCTCACAAAAATCTAATCTCACAACTCATTTAAGAATACATACTGGAGACAAACCTTTTAAATGTAGTCAGTGTCCGTTGAGATTTCTACAGAAGAACAGTCTTAATAGTCATTTACAGATCCATTCTGGAGAAAGACCTTTTGCCTGTGACCATTGTGAAAAAACCTTCAAAGAAAAATCTACTCTCAAAACGCATTTAAGAATTCATACAGGAGACCACCATTTTAAATGTAGTGTGTGTCCCAAGGGATTTTCACGCAAGCTCCATCTTGATAGTCATTTGCGGGTACATTCTGGAGAAAGACCTTTTACCTGTGACCATTGTGAAAAAACCTTCAAAGAAAAATCTACTCTCAAAACGCATTTAAGAATTCATACAGAAGATCGCCATTTTAAATGTAGTGTGTGTTCCAAGAGATTTTCTCGCAAGCTCCATCTTGATAGTCATTTACAGATCCATTCCGGTGAAAGACCTTTTTCCTGTGACCATTGTGAACAACGCTTCTCACAAAAAAGTAATCTCACAAGACATTTAAAGTTACATACATGAGAGAGACCTTATAAATGCCCTGACAGTCTTTTGAGATTTTCCCAAAGAATAATCTTTGGATTATTTTATTTATTCATCAGAAACTTTTTAAAAGAACACTTGATAAACGTCATGATCTTACCACCGTTTCGTGAAATATTTACTTCTAAGGGCCAGTTGTATGTCGGTTGGTAAACTCTTTTAAACGTTGACAAATGGTAAAACCTTAAAATTCACCTGGTAGGCCGACGGGATGGCCAATCAGATGACAGGCACTTTCATCTGATTGGCCATCCCGTCAGGCACAATGTGAATTTTAAGGCGTTTTACTTTTTTCAACGTTTAAAAAGAGTTTACCAACCGACATACAACTGGCTCTAAGAAGAATCCGAACAAAAGTAGTATATACGAAATAAATAGCAATATACAAAAATATTAAAGTGTGTGGGGTGAAGTTTGGGGGATGAAAAATGGAGCTTATTCATGAAGGGTGGGCGTGGATGGTGTATGGAAAAGGTATTTGGCTCTGATTAAACATCGGATTTAGGACATAAAACCCGAAATTGTGGTCCCCAGAGGCCAAAAAGGGGACAAAAATCCATTGGTCAGTGAGTATGTACGTATATGTATGCACCCCCACCCCCTGCATTCCGCAACCATGAGTCTGATTGAGTTCGATATAGCCAGAAGGAGTCTCAGCAGCTGAAAAACCGAAGTGGTTATTTATACGAAACATAAATATCCAACTCCGGCCTTCCGATTTCAACCAAAGGCCTGATGAACTCCTAAGCTATATCGAGCTTAAGTTTCGAATTTCGTAGCTCTGAGACTTTCCGAAGACGAGATATGAACGATTAAAATATTTATTTTACGATATTCCTAAATTACAACCCCTTCCTTTAATTCAATCGGATTAAAGATTTGACCCAACTATTAACTCATGACGCTAACTTGATAAATACACTAATTTTTAAAAAAATCGTTAAAGCTGTTTTTGAGAAGATCAAAAATAAAACGAAATAATGAAGGGATGTAAATTAGTATAGTGTCGCGATGACTTCAAATAAATGAAAATGTGAAAGTCGTGTGGTGAACACACCAGTTGATTTTTCTAAAATAATAAATAAACCACCTGTATACAGGGCCGGTTTTAGACATTTTTTACGTGTAAGCGAACACCATTTAGCGTCCACCAGCTCTAGAATAATAATCGTGTAAAAATTCAATTTTCAATGGTCATCAATGCTAGTCCATTCAATCGTTCATAATCCAGATAGCAATTTAAACTTGAAGCCTACTTGCAAGAAGTTTGATGTGTCAAAAGTGAAAGCTTGTAGTAAGTTTGTCGCGGCAAGTACATAGACTTGAGGCAAGTTTAAATTAAACCTCCTAGTTTCCCAGCGACAAGCTTGCATGTTGTTTGTTTTTGTAAAGTATATGCAACATTGACATATGTAAGTTTAACCTACTAAAAGAAAATCGACTAAAATTTTAAAAATCAGGTATTTACTTATTGTTCCTTGGAGAATGTCATCTTTAGGTGAATGCCATCAATAGACGATAGGTGCTTCTACCTTATTGGCTGATTCTTTGTTAAATTAGAAAGAAGTAAATATTGGCCACGAAAATACAAGGGGAAAAAATAACAAAAAACAAACCATTGATTTAATCTTATTTTAATCCTTTTTATTTTATTAAAATTATAAAAAAATCAAATAATAAAATATATAAAAAAAAAACACCTTTCTCTTTGTCATTTCTTAAATCTTATTTTGTATTTCACCTTTCTTTTCTCCCTCTAATCTGAAACAAATAAACAAGATTACTATATAATACTTAAGACATACAAATTATTAGTGAATTATAGAGTTTTGTCAAACAATCAGATGCTGCAAGGAGCACTCATATATAAGATATGTTTGATCTTAAATAATTCTATATTTGTTCTAATTTTGAAAAACCCCACTCAGCATCTGGCTATATTGACGTTGGAAGAGTGAGAAGTATACTTGAGCTTCCAAAAACGTTAGGAAATGAATTCCCATAGCCATTTTTTGTGAAGAAAGACTGGCCGGAGAAAGGTCAACCAACATAGGTACAAATATCTGGAGCTCTTTAGAAGAGATGAATTCCATCAATGTCATCTTTCAACAAAGTTTCCAGATTTGCACATGCTTTCTTCAATTCTCTTATTCCATCTGCGCAGATTGTCTATTTGATATTGAATATCAAAACTTTTGCTGTGGTTTTCAATAAGCTGGAATCTTCCTTTCAATGATGTGATAGCTTTGTCAACCACAATATAAAAAAAGAATTGACTTTGAAGGACCTTTTCCCTACCACAACAGGTTCATCCTCACTCACACAAGAGAATTTATTTTTCATGTTCTTTGGACAATTTTGATGAAATTTATTCAAATTTGTAGATCAGAGATGATTTATTGTAACATTATATTATTATTATAACTGTGCAGTTTTTGATCAATCCCAAAAGCAGTATTTCTGCCAAAAGCGTCAATTTTTCGTCTTGGGGGAGCCTTCATACACGTTATGATAAACTTCCACAGATTTTACTGTCGGTGTGGATGAATGTTTCAGCGGAATGTTGATAATGAAAATAAGTTAATCTCTTCTTGAATATTTATTCCACTACAAGGTGCAGGATAGGGTAGCATCATTTACAACAAGATTTAGGAAATGCTACAGTTGAAATCTAATATTCTCTTTTGGATTCTAATCTGGTGTCTTTTCATGTTCGAGCCACTGGCATTACACCTCGCTTACCGTCTTCCTCCGGCCCAGAATATATGTACGATGTTGGCAGTGGATTTTGTAAAACGATTCAAATTTTATGTCCAAGGTGCCTGAAGAAGTCAGAATGAAGAGACGAAACGTTGCCATTGGAGAATCAATTCATAAAAACATGATTGTTTGGTCTTTTATCTTCTGATCTTCTCATTTGATATACATATTCTAATTTTTGTTTTCTTTCTCTTTCAACTTGAAATTAGCCTTATTCGGTGGCGGAGCTGAACATTAATAAATACTGCATTAATAATTAACTTCCTCTTAATTAATTATTATCCTAACCGAATAAAACAACCTAGCAGTAGACTTCCTATATATTTTCTCACATCTAATTAAAATCTTTCGATAATTTCCCTAAATGATTATTTATTAAATATCTAATTTAGTCCACACACTATTAGCGATATAAATTCAAATAAATATTTAAATCTTTCCTCTATTCGATTCGGCTTTGTTCGGAGCCGTTCGGCAATCTTCGGGTTTCCCTCTTTCTCGACTATATTTCGCTTCCTTGACAACTTAACTCTTTTATCTATTGTCTGTCATTTGATACCTTTTAATAATTGAATAATTACTTTCTTTCGATTATTTAAATAAGTTTTTTCCAATATATATATATATATATAAATAACCATAATGGGTACCTTTCAGATTGTTGATATGAATAAAATTCTCAACAATCCAAACAATTATCCTATTCATAAAGGTTAGTAGATATTGTTTAATTTATCAAATAATTTAAAATATCACTTTTAGAGAATAATTATTATCTATTTATAATATATATTAATTAAATTTCTTCCAGAACTTAAGTGACTTGATTTAAATTTTCATTAAATTGAAGGGTTGGTTTTGTCACAAATATAATAAAACAATAATTTTAATAACTATTAGAATTATTTAATTGATAACTATACAGTTTCGGTCACCACTGGTCGACCATCCTCAGTAGTTCTAAAAATTGAAATGAAACATTTATTTACATTTTTTCTTTTTATAGAGAATTATATAATACAAAATTTTTTTTTTTTTTTATTTTTACAATAATTTGAAATCATACATACATCTCGTTCAAGAACCGGAATTTGTCATTTCATGAAACATTCATTCTTAAATCTTCAATATAGATACATCACACAATTCATTACAATCACACACATACATATATATAGCAACAATTTATAAAAACGTTTATCACTGAACTAGAAACTATTTTGAATTAATGATTATATTAAATATTAAGAATCTAATATTTAAAATAATCATTAATTCAAAATAATTTCTAGTTCAGTGATAAGCGTTTTTTATAAATTTTGCTATATATATATGTAATGTTATGTGATTGTAATAATTATGTGATATGTTCTATTATTGAAAGATTTAGAATGATGTTTCATGTAAATGACAAATTCGGTTTAACGAGATGTATGTATGATTTCAAATTATTGTAAAAATAAAAAAAAAAAATTTTGTATTATATAATTCTCTATAAAGAAAAAATGTAAATAAGTGTTCATTTCAATTTTTAAGTTTGCGAGATGGTCCAGTGTGACTCAAATTATATAATTCAATAGTTATTAAAATTGTGTTTTACTATATATGTGACAAACCAGCCCTTCAATTTAATGAGAAATATATATTAATTAAAATATAATCTATTTAGCCCTCTATGAGGGACATTTAAAGATATATTAATCTTAAACCAAACATATGAGGTTAATTAATTAAGGTGACCAAATTTTTACAATGAAAAGTAAGTAGGACACAAATTAATTGAAGAAAAAAAAACATTTTCTTCAATGCAACAATAATAAACTATAATATGATAAATGCATAGTAAAAACATTTCTAGCATTTTATATTCTAATTCTTTTGACATTCCTATTAATTTTTATTTAAATGAGTTTCCATTGAATGAATATTTTTTTGTCAATGTATCTATCATCCATGGTCGTACCGAGGAGGGGGGGGTGGCAGGAGGGTGCCCCCTTGCCCCTGGACTGCCACCCCCTCCGCTTAGGCAGCTGCCCCTGGACCCTTCCTGTTTCCCATACATTAGCTGGTATATTATGTGCTGAGGCCTAAATACTGTTTTATTTATGAAATTGTGGAGGAAAGTATAAGTATAATTTATAGGTTTTTCAAAACTCATATTTGAGTCACGTTATTATAGTTATAATTAAATGAATTAGCTTTTAAAAGTCGCGCTACCTAAAATACCCAAAACTCCTTTAATTAATTTAAAATACTTGCAAATTAATATTGAAAATAAAAGAACGTGGTTACCGACATCCCGTGAATTTATCATACATTTTAATTACATAATAATTTCCATCTTTCGATTTAGAAATATTTAAATTTGATTTTGATTTAAATATCATGTATCAATCTGCATATTAAAATTTAAAATTTATTTAAATATTACGCCCACCACCTTCTGGTCTTCCACGGGCCAATACTACAGGCCTAATCATTAGGGTGGAGCGAAAAAGCCCCCCCCCCCAAAAAAAAAAAAAAAAAAAAAATTGCTCAATTTATTAGTCCGTACACGGAAAAGTTTCCACCTATAAGTGTAATCATGTGTGTGAAATTTGAACTTCCTACGATGCAATCTTAAGGTGCCCCTTTGCCACCACGAAAATTTGGTACTTTTTTCAGATTTTTGCTTATAACTCGAAAACCATGTGTCCTTAGGAAAATTTTACTCTTACCATACCAAAATGAAAGAGCATAGAATTTCGCGTTGAATATCCTACGGGAAACTTAAAATCAGTTTAGCCGTTTAACCACAATCGATCGTCAAAGATAGGCAAGTTTTACCAACTTTGCGTAAAAGTGAATTATTCTCATTATGTGATCACAAGAAAACCACTTTTCGAATTTTGGTGCTGATCCCCATAATAGTTGTCAATTGGCTAAAAAATGAGATTGGCAAAGTTTCATCTTAATTGGACAACGGTAACCCGTGCCGCAATAAAGTCGGATCATGTCCCGCCTTGGAAAATACTGGATATCTTCTAATCTAAAAGTTTTAACAAAAAAGTGGTGTCATAGTTAATAGTATCTAAGCTTCCTACATTATCATGTATGCGGTGTTTCTTGTTTTGTTTATTGAATCGCATTGTTATTATTATTATTCTCTATACTCATGTTTCTCTTTTGTATTAATCTTTAAGTTAATAAAAACCTAATACAGGTCGTTTTGTATAATTCTTTACAATTTTATTAACTTAAAGATTAATACAAAGAGAGACATGAGTATAGAGAATAATAATAATAACAATGCGATTCAATAAACAAAACAAAACTCTTATGACTGTTAGATACTATTAACTATGACATTCTCCCCTCCAAAATTATAGCTCGTAATCTTCGAGGTGAGGCTGGCTTTCTACGAGTGCGTTGTGGTTTACCAGAGTACACTCTGGCCGGGGAACAACCTTGTTGAATAATAAATAAAAACCTAATACAGGTCGTTTTGTCTAATTCTTTACAATTTTATTAACAAAGATTAATACATATAGTGCGAAATGGACAAATATATAAAGCCTGCGAGAATTTGAAACTAATCCCTACTCGCCTGAAGCGTCAGAGGAATGGGAACACTGGATTCGTACTTTTGAAAATTTTCTCCTTTTAACGGAATTCACTCAAGATAGCGACAAGCTGAAGATTTTGATTAGCCATTTGTCTCACACCGTTTACAAATTTATTAAAGACAGCCAAACTTACATCGATGCTATCGCTGTGCTCGACGATATCTACAAAGAAAAATGAAACACCGCATACATGATAATGTAGGAAGCTTAGATACTATTAACTATGACATTATGTGATCACAAGAAACCACTTTTCGAATTTTGGTGCTGATCCCCATAATAGTTGTCAATTGGCTAAAAAATGAGATTGGCAAAGTTTCATCTTAATTGGACAACGGTAACCCGTGCCGCAATAAAGTCGGATCATGTCCCGCCTTGGAAAATACTGGATATCTTCTAATCTAAAAGTTTTAACAAAAAAGTGGCTCAAATAAAACTTCAAGACAACAAAATTTCTTCGAAAATGAGACAAGAATCAAGTTTCTAGGATGAGTGGTTTTAATTTTATGAATGAAAAACTGCAATTTTTTCAACCTCATTTCGGCGAGTTACCGTTGTCAAATTATTAAAATGAATGATTGCCAAGCTCGTTTTTTAGTTGTTAATTCGAAAATTATAGATAATCTAAAGTATTGGGCTGTTCATACAATTTGCTGGTCGGAGAATTTGGTTTTCTTGGTGAATTTTGGTTTGCTCGTGATGTGAACTTATTTGTGAATATGTTCAAATTCTTAAATTTTTTTAAGGATTTCGAAAATTGGAAAGTTTGATATTGCCGAGAGAATCAGAGTTGTTGATTTATAAAGAGAAATTAATGAGGTTGTCTTCTGTTTGATGAAAAAAATATTTAGATAAATATAAAGTATTTAAATAATATATATAAATACCTATAGTTATACAGGGTGATTCACGGTCCATGGCACGTTAGACGTTTATGGAAAACGGAAGGCAGGATTTTTCTGAAAATTTAGCACCTTACATTTTCTTACCTGTTCTATTGATCTAAAATATTTTCAGCATTGCGACGTTTCGGCTTCCATCGAAAAGTCGTAGCAACTTTATTTTTTTAAATGGAACACCCCGTATATTAACACGTTTTTAGAACCGCCCTTTTATTAAAATACTTTTTTGTTAATATTGTCCTATACCTATATCTCTATCGGTTTTCGAGATAAAAAATAATTTGTGTTAAATATGGTCCAAAACATAGCCCTAATTAAACTTAAATAAATTAGTGCTCTCAATTCATGAAAAGTTGATATTTTGGTGTTAGCTTAGACACACCCGAAGTATTTAATTTACGCCGAAAAATCGACTCCACATTATACAGGGCGTGCTAAGATTACTATTATTTCCGTTATTCATAAAAAGGGTCAAAAGTTCGTTTTTTCAAATGAGACACCCTGAATATTACTCAATAAATTGAAAGACGAAGAAAAATGCTTTAAGACGATATATCATCTCCTATACCTAAAGCATCAAGTTTCTTAATAAAGCCTGATTCTGAAAAAATACAATTTAATGAATTTAAATATAACTAACCATGAAAATGTCAAGCATTATAAGCAAGTATTTATAAGAAACGTATAAACAATTTATTGACGTTGTTCAAAAATCTCCCAAAATGATCTCAAATATTGATTATTCATATATAGTACAAAATAAATAATTTCATAAGAACTTCGTTTCATATATAGTACAAAATAAATAATTTCATAAGAACTTCGTTTGAATAATCAATATTTGCGATCATTATGGGAGATTTTTTGAACATCGTCAATAAACTGTTTATAAGTTTCTTATAAATAATCAACAAACTGTCATAAGCTTGACATTTCCATGGTTAGTTATAATTAAATTCATTAAATTGTATTTTTTCACGAAAAAGCGGCTTTATTAAGAAAACTTGATGTTTTAGGTATAGGGAGATGATATATCGCCTTAAAGCATTTTTCTTCGTCTTTCAATTTATTGAGTAATATACAGGGGGTCATTTGAAAAAACGAACTTTTGACCCCTTTTATGAATAACGGAAATAATAGTAATCTTAGCACGCCCTGTAAATGGAGTCGGTTTTTTCGGCGTAAATTAAATACTTCGGGTGTGTCTAAGTTACCACCAAAATATCAACTTTTCATGAATTGAGAGCACTAATTTATTTAAGTTTAATTAGAGCTATGTTTTGGACTATATTTAACACACATTATTTTTTATCTCGAAAACCGATAGAGATAGAGCTATAAGACAATATTAACAAAAAAGTATTTTAATAAAAGGGCGGTTCTAAAAACGTGTTAATATACGAGGTGTTCCATTTAAAAAATAAAGTTGCTACGACTTTTCGATGGAAGCTGAAACGTCGCAAAGCTGAAAATATTTTAGATCAATAGAACAGTTAAGAAAATATATGGTGCTAAATTTTCAGAAAAATCCTGCCTTCCGTTTTCCATAAACGTCTAACGTGCCATGGACCGTGAATCACCCTGTATAACTATAGGTATTTATATATTTATTTAAATACTTTATATTTATCTAAATATTTTTTTCATCAAACAGAAGACAACCTCATTAATTTCTCTTTATAAATCAACAACTCTGATTCTCTCGGCAATATCAAACTTTCCAATTTTCGAAATCCTTAAAAAATTTAAGAATTTGAACATATTCACAAATAAGTTCACATCACGAGCAAATTAAAATTCACCCAGAAAATTAAATTTTCCGACTAGTAAATTGTATGAACAGCTTAATATTTTAGATTATCTATAATTTTCGAATTATTAAACTGTTGTAAAAATAATAGATTGACTTTTGTTTATGTAAAAGAGGGAAAATGATTTATATAGAAGGGGCCACACACTATAAAATAAAAATTCTCTCATAATACTAAATATTAATTGATCTCTAGAAAATATTTATTATTATGTAAAATTAGTTGTTTTTTTCATTAATTGATAAATCTTAGATAGGGATTCTAGGATATTATTATGATAAGTAATTAATAGAGATTGTGATGTTGGTGCAACGTGAAACATCTTTAATAAAGATAAAAGTAAATAAATATTATATAAAATATTCATATACTATGAGTTAGTTTTTCTAGGTCACTTGTTTCACATTAAAAATTATGATAAGGTTTATAATTTAAAATGAATTGTGTTTTATTTCAGGGCCACTTCATCCATGCTGTTATTGTAGCATGATGTTTATCAGCGAAACATTTTTAGAAAAACATCAAAAGAAATGTATTAACATGATAATATCCACTATATTCAAAAATCACCTTAATATTAATGGATTAAAAAAAGGTAAAATTAATCTTTAATATCCAGTGAAATCCATTCTGAAAAATATTTAACATTTTCTAATTCATTCAGGTCAGAAATACTTTCATTGTACAGAATGTCAAAAGAGATTTAGATTCAAATCAAAGCTCAATCGACATTTGCTGATACATTCCGGGAAGAGGCCCTTTGGATGTTCCCATTGTGACAAACGCTTCTCAGACAAATCTGCTTTCACAAGCCATTTAAGGATACATTCCGGTGAAAAGCCTTTTCGATGCCCGCATTGTGAAAAAGCCTTCTCACAAAAATCTGATCTCACAACGCATTTAAGGATACATTCCGGTGAAAAGCCTTTTGGATGTTCGCATTGTGAAAAACACTTCTCAGACAAATCTGCTCTCAGAAAGCATTTAAGGACACATTCCGGTGAAAAGCGTTTCGCATGTCCCCATTGTGAAAAACACTTGTCAGACAATTCTGCTCTCACAAAGCATTTAAGGATACATTCCGGTGAAAAGCGTTTTGCATGTCCCCATTGTGAAAAACACTTCTCAGACAAATCTGTTCTCACAACGCATTTAAGGATACATACAGGAGAGAAACCTTATAGATGTACTGAGTGTCCCAATAGATTTGCACGCAAGAGCACCCTTGATAGCCATTTGCTTACACATACAGGAGAAAGGCCCTTTAAATGTGCTCATTGCTCAAAAGCCTTCACACAAAGTTCAAGTCTCAAAACCCATTTAAAAATACATTTTAGAAATCCTTGAGCTTCTTGAAATTCTAATTGGCTCATTTTAAGGTAGTTCTTTCACAAACGCAAAAATTCAAGAAGTCTTCGAAACTTGGAATAAAAGTCATTAAAAGCATAATAAACACACTGTTAAAATTTGAAAACGATTTACAACAGCAAACATGAAATAATTGCAATTAAAAATGAAATTTCTTACATATGGTAGATTTGGAAAGGGTGGGAAAATGATCATTATTTTTTTATCATTGAAGGACTTTCACCATCTTGATGAAAAACTAATATTTCTTAGAATAATATATTCGGAGTATCTTAAAAAAAAAATTGAAATTATTTACCACTTAGTTTTGATAAAAAATAAAAAAACAACATATTTTTACTATTATTTTTTTGTGGACGGGATATAAGAACAATCGCTTGGAAAGGATCCATTCACAAAGAGAGGATATAGTAGTGTGATAAGTACAGTCACGTTAAAAAACATAACCTAAAATATTACTACCGTTTCATATGTATAAAGTGATTACGAGGGTAAAACTTTTTGTGTGGATTGTCGTGAAAGAACTACCTTAACCCAAAAAATTAATTAATAAAAAAATAACTTTTTAATTAAATCTAAACTAAATCTTGATGATCGGATGAATAGAATTAAAGATAGGAAGGACTCCATGGCGGTCTTAATTGATGAATTTTTACTTTATCCAATGCGAAGCATGGGGAAAGTATTGTAATCGGTCTCATGGGAAGCGTGGCTTCAAAGGGTCCTCAGGTGAAAGACTACGGAACCCATGGTCTCAATTAAAGTCACAAATTGTAGTATTCAATTAGGTTGAATTTTAGCACGTGACGGTTTCGTCAAAAATTACATGGGGTCGTCAAGAGGCCAAAAAGTTCGATTTTTACCCCATTTCTTTAGTGCTACGGACTGGTTGAAATGTATGTATATGTTATCGATACTAGTACGTTTTTCTTGTTACATGATGAAACAGAAAAAACCCTTATTGGATTTAACAAAATGAAATTGATTAGTGTATTTTTCATACCAAAATAAGGAGTATCAAAAATATGTTAAAAATTAAAAAAAAATGGACATTCGATGGTGAGGCTTTTGGGCCTCGAGGTCGAAGTTTTTTGTATTTGTAAAATATTTGTATTTTTTTTGTATTGGATAATAAAAGTCATTATTTATTTATTTATTTATTAGGTCATTTAACCTTGCTTAAGTAAGAATGGATAGGCTTCTCTCTGTGAAATGCTAAAAAATGTTGAGGAAATTTTATAAGTAACCATAGCAACTGCTTTGTTTTCTTATCCGTTACCTTTGCTTAAGACATAGAGGAATCGACTTAAAACCAAAAATAGCGATTGATTTCATCTATTACTTGAGGAATAACCATTCTATATTGGATTTTTGACGTTTCGGTTTTTATTGGTAGCCATTGCTGAAGACATAGAGGAATCGACTTAAAATCAAAAATAGCGATTGATTCTCATCTAATACTTGAGAATAACCATTCTACATTGGATTTTTTGACGTTTCGGTTTTTTATTGGTAATCATTGCTGAAGACATAAAGGAATCGAGTAGTATCTTTTTAATAATATCTTCTAATAAAGTATCTTTTAGAACAAGATACGTTATTACACCGTGGTTCTATCTCTAATTAATAACATCAGCAAAAACAACAATAATACAAACAGAATATGTACATAATACCTATGACATAACATTTTAACATCAATAATAATTCCTCAACATCCTCAACTCGTCAGATATTCGTTCATTCATCATTTGATAACATTCCATATTTCATTCATTCACAGAGCAGAGATACAAAAGTCAAACACTATAATACAGTGCAGTACATTAAATCGCAAATCTGCCTTTCATTCTCTAGCAGCTTCGCGAATGATTCTGCCAAACATTTTGACATTCTCTTTATAAAAAGAATCCTATATATTTTTAATAAGAAAAAGAATCAATATCTTATTCTTATTTAAATATAATTGTTTAACTTGAATTGCATCAAGCAGATGACACACTTTTGATATACGATTGATATAACAAATAACGATCGTTTCTTATAAAAAAAGAAATTATGTGAACAAATTTACAAATAATACAAAATTATGTTAAATATAATTTATCATTGTAAAAATTATATGTACCTATATATATATGTATTTCATTGATAATCTATATATAAAATTAAGGTTTGTCTGTACATTGCTCAAATCACGCCAAAATTTTGGTTGCACACGTTTCAAGCAAAGTTATGAACGAAAACACCCTCAACAAAAATTCTGTCTGTCTGTCTGTCTGTCTGTGTGTTTCAGTGGTTTCCGAAAAGTTGCTCACGATTCACGTAAAAACAGCTGAAGGATTATTATGAAATTTCATATTTACATCAGGTATCTTCTAACTTACGTTTTAGCTATATAACGTTTTGATATTTTGACCCAGAAGGGGAGGTTTGGGGGGGAGCACACGAATGAAAATTATCAAATAACTCATAAACTATCAACCCTACAGAGAAAAATGTTATGATAAACAAAGTTGTAGGAGATGTGATTTCTGACAACTTTTGTTTTTAAAAAAATTTCCCAAAAGGGGGAGGAGGGTGAAAAAATTTAAATTCTTGGCTTTGGAGCAAACTCAACCAAATTTTGTATACATAATCTCTGGGCCTCTAGGGAGCTAGAAATGCAAAAACTAACCACCCGAAATGGGGGGAGGGTCAAAAAAATGAAAATTCTTTCTCTTGGGCCAAACTCAACCAAATTTTGTATACATAATCTTGTAGGTCACTAGAAGACAGAAATGCAAAAACTGGGTGCGGAGGGTGGGTGCGGGGTGGGGTGAAGAGTGAGGCGGAGTCAGGGGCATAGCGGGGTGGGGTCCAGGAGCTAGGCGGGGGTGTGGTGCGTAGGGTTGGAGGGCACGGGGTGCCGGTGGTGGTATGGGGGCGGGGGTAGGCGTGCTGGAGGGGTTTGTGGGGTGAGGGGTGGGGTCGAGGGTGGTGAGGGGGGATAGTGGGTTAGGGTGCGGAATGGAGTGTGGGGGTGCTGGGTGGGTGGGGTTCGAAGGCTGGGGACCAGGGGGCGTGCTCCCTGGCCTGGCAAGGCCGCCGAAGGCGGGCCTTGCAACTAGTATTATAATAAAATTGTTACAGTAATTTAGTTGTTTTTTTTAGTAAAATAAATTTTAATTATATATAGTTTGTTTCAATATAGATATAATTATCTATATATAGAGGGTGAATGTAAAGATCTCCCACATTTTGGAGAGGTATAAAAAAATGGAAAGATTTAACTAGAAAAAACTGAATATTTTTTTGAAAAGAACAAAAAAAATCTTTTTTTAATGTCTTTTAAACATTATATCTGACAAATTGCGGCCGTCGTTGTCAATACATTACTCTCCGCGTTAGTTCACGAAGAATAGCGTCGATTTCCTGTCGGATCCTTTCCTTCAAATCCTCAAGAGATTGAGGTCAATGTTTGAAAACATGTTGTTTCAAAAGGACGGGGCCACACCTCACACAGCACGACGTTCACTGAAATGTTTCCTGGACGTTTGATCAGTTTAAGAGAAAACGTGGCTTGGGAAATGTTTGCTCTTAAATAATTCTATATTTGTTCTAATTTTGCAAAACCCCACTCAGCATCTGGCTATTGACGTTGGAAGTGTGAGAAGTATACTTGAGCTTCCAAAACGTTAAGAAATGAATTCAATAGCCATTTTTTCTGAAGAAAGACTGGCCGGAAAAAGGTCAACCAACATAGGTACAAATATTTAGAGCTCTTGGAAGAGATGAATTCCATCAATGTCATCTTTCAACAAAGTTTCAAGATTTGCACATGCTTTCTTCAATTCCTCTTTATTTCATGTACACAGATTGTCTATTTGATATTGAAATTCAAAACTTTTGCTGTTGTTTTCAATAAGCTGGAATCTTCCTTTCAGTGATGTGATCACTTTGTCAAAGCACAATATAAAAAAAAAAATAATTGACTTTGAAAGACCTTTTTCCTACTCCACTCATACAAGGGAATTACTTTTTCATGTTCTTTGGATAATTTTGATGAAATTTATTCAAATTTGTAGATCAGAGATGACTTATTGTAACATTCTATTATAACTGTCCAGTTTTTGATCAATTCTCAAGGCAGTATTTGGGGCAGTAAAAGCGTCAAATTTTCGTCTTGGGAGCCTTCATACACATCGATTAACTTCCACAGTACCTTAAGGGCAATATGGTCTCAATTCTACTTTTCCTACGAATGCTACTGAAAGATTTTACGGTCTGTGTGGATGAATGTTTCTTTAACATGCTCCAGCGGAATATTGATAATGAAAATAAGTTATTCTCTTGTTGAATGTTACTAAAAAAATCCAACTACAAGGTGCAGAACAGGGCAACATCATTTACAACAAGATTTATGAAATGGTACAGTTGAAATCTAATATTCTCTTTTGGATTCTAATCTGTTGTCTTTTCATGTTGGAGCCACTGGCATATTACACCTCGCTTACCGTCTTCCTCCGGCCCAGAATATATGTACGATGTTGGCAGTGGATTTTGTAAAACGATTCAAATTGTATGTCCAAAGGTACTGAAAAGTCAGAATGAAGAGACTAAACGTTGCCATTGGAGAATCAATTCATAAAAACGCGATTGTTTGGTCTTTTATCTTCTGATCTTCTCATTTGATGTACATATTCTAAATTTTTGTTTTCTTTCTCTTTCAACTTGAAATTAGCCTCATTCGGTGGCGGGGCTAAAGTCTAATAAATACTGCATTAATAATTAACTACCTCTTAATTAATTAATTATTATCCTCACCGAATAAAACAACCTTGCAGTCGATCTCCTATATATTTTTTCACATTTAATTAAAATCTTTCGATAATTTCCCAAAATTATTATTATTTATTAAATATCTAATTTAGTCCGCAAAATTATTAGTGATAGAATTTGAAATAAATATTTCAATCTTTCCTCT
The DNA here is from genome assembly GCA_024734495.1 of Forficula auricularia. Lineage (NCBI taxonomy): Eukaryota > Metazoa > Arthropoda > Insecta > Dermaptera > Forficulidae > Forficula > Forficula auricularia. The sequence continues at coordinate 975,199 of JALMQS010000055.1, read as the reverse complement.
ATTCGATTCGGCTTCGTTCGGAGCTGTTCGGCAACCTTCGGGCTTCCCTCGTTCTCGACCTCTTTTGATTCGCCGAGCAAGTTAACTCTTTTATCTATGGTCTGTCATTTGATACCTTTTAATAATTGAATAATTACTTTCTTTCGATTATTTAATTTATATATAAATAACCATAATGGGTACCTTTCAGATTGTTGATATCAATAAAATTCTCAACAATCCAAACCATTATCCGATTTATAAAGGTCAGTATCGATGAATAAATTATCAAATAACCTTAAATATCACATCTTGAGAATAATTACTCTTTATTTGTATCATATATTAATGAAATTATAAGCTACTTATTTTCTTTCGGAGGAATATTCAAGGAAATACAGATAAATAGAAATTACTGAATGTGTCTTCTGCTTGATACAGATAACCTTAATACCGTTCCTGACCCATTGTGCGCCCTGGAGCAAGTTAGCCCTTTCTGAAAAATAAAATAACGCTTTGTTATTACAATAATCCCTTCATATATAATATAATTATTATAATATCGCTATTATTTTTAGAGAGATGTTATTATCAGCACTTTATCCAACTTATCATACCCCGCGGGCCATATTTTCTTCACCAAACATTTCGGGGGCCAAGCAAGGCGGTTCAGGAATTTTTTATGGGGGGGGGGGGTGAATGTATATAGGTGCCCGATGTATATAAGATCTACTTTTTATCTCGGAAGGGTGTCGCGATCGAATTGTCTAAGCGGGGGGTGGGGGGAGACGCCGCCCCCCACACACATCGAACTTAATTTTTTCAATTTTAAAATTTTTAAAAAAATGAATTTTTTTTTACAAATTTTTTTGCCAGGCACGGGCCTCTATAGGGGGGGGGGGCGGTCGCCCCAGAGGACATGATGTTAATTAATAGAGTAAAGGGTGTGAGTTTGTATAAACCTCTTCGGTTTTATTTTATTCACTGTGAAACTACACACCCTTTACTCTATTAATTAACTGTTTCGAAGGATTGGAAAAAACGTTGGCGCAAGTGTATTGAGGCCGGGGGGGGGGGGGGGGGGGATTACAGGACGAAATAGATTTGGAAGAATAAATAAAGAATTTTAAAATTAAGAACAAAGTCTTACTATTTATTGCATTCAGTAGTATATCAAATGTCATGGATCATCAGATTTATCACCGAATATGAATACATGAATTTACATATTTCTAAGTTTTTGTTCTGTAAATTCTCCTAAAATTGTTTGAAAATCTAATTTCCTTGCGTCTTCACTTTTCTTAAACAACAATATTACAGTGAAAGCAAAGATTTAAGTATCTAAGATTGGGTAATTTTTGGAGACAGACTGATAAGTGAATTAAGTGGATATTGATGAGGCAGTCAAAAAAGAAGAAGATAATTTACACTATCTTTTTATTCATAAAACCGACGTTTCAGGCTATTCCCTCCTTCTTCAGGGTCTGTAATTAATTAGAATGGGATTTGGCCATCATTACAATCAAGATCATTACAAATTATTTTTTTATATAAATACAATTAATATATAATTATATGGTATACAAATTCTTAATCAAAATATATTCTACTCACTTTGAAAAGTCAGTGAAAGGAAATCCATAATTGCTGATCTAAAACTTGTATAATTAAAATATAACAATGTAAATAGATAATATTTAAATAATTGTAAATAGTAAATTCGTAATTTTTATTTTAAACACTTGACAAACCTTTTTAAGATTTATGAGGGGGAAAAAAAAAAAAAAAAAATAATGAAATAAGATAAATAAATGAATGATTTATATAAAAAATTTGTATATGTATGTATAAAGTATAATTTAAGAGTAAAAATACATATTGTTTGTACTATATAAATAAATAATTATGCGCACAACTGCGTTGCGCAGGGTTATCTGAGAGGGGATTGTGGCTAATGATATGCACTTATATTAAAAAAAAAAAAATATTTCCAAATCATTATTACATTATAATTCTGCTGATAATGAAATACAATATATTATTGTTACTGCCACTGAAAAAGAGGAGACAGAGGGGAATGCCGTGGATTTCCTTCACTGACTTTTCAAAGTGAGTAGAATATGTTTTTTGATTAAGAATTTGTATTATACATATAATTATATATTAATTGTATTTATATAAAAAAATAATTTGTAATGATCTTGATTGTAATGATGGCCAAATCCCATTCTAATTAATTACAGACCCTGAAGAAGGAGGGAATAGCCTCCGAAACGTCAGTTTTATGAATAAAAAGATAGTGTAAATTATCTTCTTCTTTTTTTGGACTGCCTCATCAATATCCACTTAATTTAAGTATCTTTTTTTAGGTGTCTTTTTTTGAAAAAAAGATGGAAATTATTTCAAAATCAACCTGATCTAAAATATTTATAAATGAATTTATCATTAAGGACCAATCATAGATTTTAGAGAAAATATTTTTACATTGTACATCAGAGAGGTTCGTCCCCTTAGGAATCGAACTTCTCTGATGTGCAATGAAAAAATATTTTCTCATATGATTGGTCCTTAAGAAAAAATTCATTTATAAACAATATTACATTTTCTTTGTTTTTTTAAAATTTCCTTATTGTGAGTTAGCAGGTTTTACACTCTAAAGCGACGATATGTATTATTCATATTTACATAAATATATAGGTATATGTATATTTAAATACTTTATATTTATCTAAATATTTATTTTTCATCAAACTGAGGACAACCTCATTAATTTCTCTTTATAAATCAACAACATGATTTTCTCAACAAAAATCAAATCTTTGCAATTTTCGAAAGTCTTAAAATAATTTAAGAATTTAAAGATATTCATAAATAAGTTCACATCACTAGCATTTTAAAATTCACCCAGAAAATTAAATTTTCCGACTAGTAAATACGCCCAGCTTAATATTTTAGATTATCTATATCTGTTGTAAAATCTATTGCTGTACAAATAATAGATGGACTTTTGCCGAAGTAAAAGAGGGAAGGGAATTTATATAGAAGGGGCCACACGCTATAAAATAAGAATTTTCTTATAATACTAAATATTAATTCATCTCTAGAAAATATTTATTATCAATGTCAGGTTTATGTAAAATTAGTTTTTTTTTCATTAAATGATAAATCTTAGATAGGGAATCTAGGATATAATTATGATAAGGTTTATAATTTAAAATGAATTGTGTTTAATTTCAGGGCCACTTCATCATTGCTGCTATTGTAGTATGATGTTTGTTTATCAGCAAAGCATTTTTAGAAAAGCATCAAAAGAAATGTTATTAACATGAAAATATCACTATGTTAAAAATCACCTTAATATTAACGGATTAAAAAAGGTAAATTTAATCTTTAATATCAGTGAAATCATTCTGAAAAATATTTAAGTTTTTCTAATTCATTCAGGTCGGAAATACTATCATTGTACAGAATGTCAAAAGAGATTTAGATACAAATCACACATCAATAGACATTTGCTAATACATTCCGCGGAGAGGCGCTTTGGATGTTCCCATTGTGAAAAACGCTTCTCTCAAAAATCTACACTCAAAACACATTTAAGGATACATTCCGGTGAAAAGCCTTTTGTATGTCCCCATTGTGAAAAACGCTTCTCAAACAAATCTCATCTCACAAGGCATTTAAGGATACATTCCGGTGAAAAGCCTTTTGGGTGTCCTCATTGTGACAAACGCTTCTTAGACAAATCTGCTCTCACAAAGCATTTAAGAATACATACCGGAGAGAAACCTTATAGATGTCCTGAGTGTCCTAAAAGATTTGCACACAAGATCAATCTCGATAGGCATTTGCTTACACATACAGGGGAAAGGCCCTTTAAGTGTACTCTTTGCTCAAATGCCTTCGCACGAAGGTCAAGTCTCATAACCCATTTAAAAATACATTTTTGAAATCTTTGAAAAATTTTCAGATTCATTTTAGATTCACAAATAAGTTCAAATCACCTTTCAATTCATTCAATTTCCCGACGAGTGTATTTTTATTTGAACATTTTAATGTTTAAGTTGTTTTTCTGAATAGAATATTAGATTTGTCCCTTCTGCTATAATTTGTCGAGTAATAATTTATTTTTCTCTCTCATTATATGTTTATTAGGGTGGCTGTTAATCAATAATATCTTTACAGCGACCTCAACATCGATAAGAAATAACGTAAAATTGATGTGAACTTTTCTTTTTCTTAAAATTGACTAAAAGTGTCAAGAAGACTTTCAGGTTTTTTTCTGTATTCCAGCGTATGTGTCGAATAGTGCGTTTTTTATACATTTATAGAATTAAATTGAAAGTTTTTTGCCGAAAGTACCAGAATTCATAAATTAATTCCTGTGAATCCAATGTAATAGACTGACGAAGAGGGCAAAACTATAGTCTCTTTATAAATAAATAAAATTTATAATTCCAGCAGAAGACACACTCCTTTATTGTTTCCTTCAACATTTATTGAATCCTCTATGACTTATATTCTATGCGTATATTTCATAAAATCTATATAGCGTAACATTCTACCAAATTCATCAATTATAAACCTCATAGATTATTTTGAAGGCCTTATATATTCTCTTTTTTTTTAGATTTTATTAAAAATTAAAAAAATAACTTCCATAACAGTACTATGATGTTTTTATATTAATTAATTTTTTGTATTAAAATGTGGGAATTAAAAACCTTGAGAACAGACGAGAGAGTAAGGTCAGGTGGGGTAACTGGGGCCGGGGGCAACTGGGCCAGGGGTCCTGTAACCCCAGAGCTTTTTAATTTTACCGCAATTCACTTTCATATTGGTGGGAAATTTTCGGTGTTCCTGAATTAGATAAATTTCTTTAAGTTTATTTTATACTTAAGTACTTAGTTAAGTTAATTACTTATTTACTAAGTTATGTGCTTACTTCTTACCTAGTTGCCTTACCCAGTTCCTTGAAAATATTGAAGACTTGAGTAAGTACTTAGTGGGACTTTCTTAAGACATAAGGAACTTATTTAACTTTATTTCAATGGGTAAAATGAAATTATTTTGTTTAGTTGTTTGATTTATGATACCTTTTTTTTGAATTTTCTGTAATAAAAATCGATTTTGAAAATTATACTTGGCGTTTAAACTTATCTACCTTAAAAAATTCTATAGAATAAAAAAAAATAGAGGTCTTGGTGCAACTGGGCCAACCTAGTCAGGGCACAATTACCCCGAATCGCTTACATCTTTGATTGACTTTTAATCCATATACAAATGGAACTAATTCTACCTAAGGACAGGGCCTTGAGGGATAGGGGAACATGTCCAACTGCTCAAAAGATGTTAAAAAATTAAAAAAACAACAAATAGGCTGGGCCGATTCAATTACCCCACAACGCGTTTAACTGGGCCAACCAACAAAAGCTTTATTCAACTTAAGATAATTCCAAAATTTTGAATAATCAAAAGTTGAAAGTATCATGATTATTTGAAAAATTTCATCTTTCAATTAATATAGTCACGAGATCTATAAATTGTGAGGAAGCTTGATTATAGCCAATGGAGTACTATCCTTGGGAAAATACAAAAGAAGCTATTTAGTTACCTGACCTTATTTGCCGAAACATGTCTTCAAGTTTTTCTAAATAAACATTTGCTAAGGACAAGAAGAATTTGGGTTTGTCTAACAGCCTTATTTTTTCTCCTTATGAGAACATCTTAACTGTTCTCAAGATTTTTAATTGACTCATTTTAAGCTAGTTCTTTCACAGATGCAAAAATCAAAAAGTTTTCGAAACTTGGAATATAAGTCATTCTAAGCATAATAAACACCCTGTTAAAATTTGAAGACGATTTACTACACTAAACATGAAATAATTGCAATTAAAAATGCAATTTTTTACATTTAATAGATTGGGAATGGGTGGTGAAATGATCATTATTTTATTTTTTTTCATTGAAGGACTTTCACCATCTTGATGAAAAACTAATATTTGTTAGAATAATATATTCGGAGTAACTTAAAAAAAAAAATTGAATTTATTTACCACGTAGTTTTAATAAAAAAAAAAAAAAAAACATTTGGGCGATTATTTTTAGTGGAGGGGATATAAGAAAAATCTCTTAGAAAGGATCCATATATCTTTTATCTATGTTATCTCATACACAAATGAACCGAATGTTGACATGTTATATGCCGTTTGAAAGGTGATTACCAACACTATAAAACCAAAAAAATATTTGGATGAGTTTGGTGTAAAAATACCGAAATGCCATCTGTTAGAAAAAAAGGACATTATTAACCGCCAAACCTAGTACATTGGAATAAGCTGACGTGTTCTGATGTGGCCATCCACTTGACTTTACCATACAACCTGGCCCCTCACTTATATTTAATAAAATTATTTATAATCATGTAGGGGAGGGGCGTTAGTTTTTGCATTTTTAGACTTCTGGTCCACTGGTTATGTATACAAAATTTGGTTGTTTGTTCAAACGGCTTAGATTTTTAATTTTTACCCCCCCCCCCCACTCCACCCCCTATTTTGAGCGGTTATTTTTTTGCATTTTTAGACTTCTGGGGTCCCACTGATGATGTATACAAAATTTGGTTGAGTTTGGTCGAATGGCCTAGATTTTAATTTTTAACCTCCCCTCCAAGGGCGGATCCAGGGGGGCGAGGGGGCGATCGCCCCCCCCCCCCCGCAGAGGCCCGTACCTGGCAAAAAAATTTGTAAAAAAAAATAATTTAAAATTCAAAATAAAGTTCTATATATGTGTGTGTGGGGGGAGGGCGTCTCTGACCCCCGGTTGGAATTCGATCGCGACACACTTCCGAGATAAAGTAGATCGGGTAACTTATACATTCACCCCCCCCCCCCCCCATAAAAAATTCCTGGATCCGCCCTTGCCCTCCACCCCTTTAATTTTGGGTCGATATGCACCAAAATCTAATCAGCTCTTAATCTCAATGGACCAAAACTACGTGTGAAATTTGGACTTTCGATATTCACACTAGTTTTGAGCTAGCTCGTCTAAAATTTCGTAACGCACAGACTAACAGACATTTTGACAAAACAATTATTATCTCAAAAAATATAATTTTTTCGATATTCACTTATTAGAGCTTTTGTCTAGCAAAATGCCGGGCTTAGCTCAATTTTTTTAATCAAAATAGTTTCAACCGTTTTTGAGATATTTTTGAAAAAAAGAAGGAAAAAAAAAACCACTTTTTTCATGCACGATTACAATACTTGAGACTGGTATAGTAAAGTAAAAATAATTTTACAAAAACAATTTTTAAAAATTTATTGAAATGTAATAAGTCAATGTAATTGTTATCATAATGTAAATTTTTGGCATGTAATTTTTTTATATAAAAATATAGCATTTATATTTTTTTTTTTAATTTTTAAGGATTTAGGTGTCGGTTCTAGGTGAAACACTCTGGGCATTTCTGAACTTACTCTTCTTTCTCAAAATTTTTTGAACGTACTCTTCTCAATTTTACTTGTTAAATGTTTTTACAAATTTGTATTCAGTTTTTTCATTTGAACTCCTGAAGATGGGCTAATAACCCGAAATATATATATCGAGTGGAAATCAAACTCAAATAAACATACATCTGTTTTAATATTTCCTTTTAGTGAAACCTAACCTAGAAAATTCTCCTCATAAGTTATCTATTTGATTTATTTTTCCTTAGAAAGCCAAACCATTTTTATGTTTTGTTCCTAGTAGGCCTTGTTTTCCAAAAGTAAAGGTAATTTGTACATAGCGTCGGACATAGATGACTGACTCGGCTTTCAATAAAATATCGAGTGTCGGACAACTGTGTCTGACATGGCGCAGGGAGAAACTGTTAGTGTCAGTCATATATGACTGACATGGCGATTAACGTATTAAAATTTATTCAATTATCTAACGGTGTTTTTATTTTTAATTTTAGGTTTAGGAAAATATTAATTTTTTAAATATTTGAGAGGAATTTATTTTCTACTTTAGTTTAATTTGAATATTGTAACAAATAGCTACACTACTGCCATCTGTCGAGAAATTCGCCCCAAGTTTTACTTTTTCCATAATCTGTCAATTGATAGATTTTAATTACAGAATAAATCTATTCTTACGATTATTTAATAGATTTTTTTAATTATATATCTTAAAGAATAAAATGAACACTTTTGTGGACATTGATATCAACATGATTATAAATAATCCCAACAAATATCCTATTTATAAAGGTTAGTTCCCTTTTTGGTTAAATTATCATATATTAATCTTAAAAAATTCCATCTAGAAAAGAATTAATATTTATTTTTGTATTATATATTAATAATGCTATAAGCTACTTATCTCTGTAGGAGGGATATATAATAATAATAAGCCTTTTATTTAACATAATTATAAACAAAACTTTAATTACAATTAATTATATGAAACTAGGCCCTTCCGGGCATAGGCCTCTCCAAGGCTCTGAAGGAGGGATATATAAAGGGAATATTATTGTTAGAGTTCGTGGCTCATGCGCGGATCCGGGGGGGGGGGGGGCGATGGGGGCGACTGCCACCCCCCAAAGCATTGGAGATCAACATTCTTTATATGTTTAATTTAATTTTTTTTATAACATTAAATTTTAAAATTGAAGAAAATAACGTTCTATGGGGGGGGGGGGGGGCGTCTGCCTTTCGTTTGAACAATTCGATCGCGACACACTTCCGAGATCAAAAGTAGATCTTATATACCGGCGACCGCCCCCCCCCCCCCCCAAATCAGAGGTCTGGATCCGCGCCTGTCGTGGCTGTGATGAAACTGTACTAGATGAGGGAGGAGGTATCAGCCAAAGATGGAATCACTGGGTTCAATAAAACACCTATAATAAAACGTTTCGGCCTGAATTTATTTGGCCATCTTCAGTTAATTGGGAGTTATACACAAAATGCGGTACACATATGTGATCGAACCAAGCCTTGTCAAAAATAAAATTTTTAGCTTCATGTAAATTTATAAGGTGCCTGGACCCAAAAGTTTCAGAATGAAAAAAGTGACTTTCATTCTGAAGATTCCATCTTTGGCTGATACAAGGGAGGATACAGGGGGGGAGGCGGCCCCCCATAAAGGCCCGTGCCTGGCAAAAAAAAATTTGTAAAAAAAAACATTCATTTTAAAATTGAAAATAAAGTTCTATGTGTGTGTGTGTGTCGTCTCTGACCCCCCCCCCCCCCCCCCCCCGCTTGGACAATTCGATCGCGACACACTTTCGAGATAAAAAGTAGATCTTATAATTTACATTCTCCCCCCCCCCATCATAAAAAATTCCTGGATCCGCCCTTGGGCTGATACCTCCTTCATCTAATAAAGATCTAATCTCATAAAGCGGGAAGTGTGTTAGCATAAAAATTTGACATAGATGGCATTTTGTTGCTCCATCAACAAGTGTCAAACGCGCATAAGTGATAAATTGAAAAGGTGTTTGCATAGTATTGTTTTACTGTGTTCAATATGTCGAAATTTGTACCAAATAAGAGCATTCGCCGACAGCATTAATTTTGTGAACATGCTCCATCAAAAGAAAAGTGAAAGATGGTTTCAGCGTTTCAAAAATGGTGATTTTGATGTTGCAGACAAGGAAGACGGAAAACCACCAAAAAGGTAAGAAGATGCAGAGTATCAAGCATTGTTGGACGAAAACAATTGGAACGGTTAATACCAAACGCTACCAAAAATAATTGATCGGTTTGTATAGTTCGCTGCTCAAAAACCGATCAGAATATCAAAAAAGACAAAATAAAGTCATTTTTCTCCATGACAATCTCCATCATATACGGAAAAACCGGTTCGCGAAACGTTGGATGCACTCAGCTGGGTAGTTCTTCCCCATGCGGTTTACTCACCAGACTTTGCTCCTTCCGATTACAACATGTTTGCATTCAGATGGGTTACGCACTTTCTGAACAGCGCTTTGGTTCGTACGAAGATGTGAAAAAATGAATCTACGAATGGTTCGCAGTAAATGCTGAAGTTTTTTTTACTGGCGTGGTATTCACAAATTTCTCGAAAGATGGTAACAAGCGATGGAGCATACTTTGAATCAAGCACTTTTTATCATTCTTCTGAATTTAACATGTTTTATAGAAAAAAAATCCTCATTTCATACTGGTACACCTGGTAAATCAGGAGGACACTTGTAAACATAAATTATTCACAATTACAATAAAATTTTAATTATTTTTGAGATCATTTGTTAATTATTTCTTTATCTTTTGTTTTAACGGCCTTCCAGGACTATAACCCATTTTGGACATTGAGTGTTCGTGTGTTGTGAAGAGAAATTAGTGAAGGGATCAGATTATTATAGCTGGTCAAATATTTGCATTATTTTATTAGTTTAATATTTGTACTTCTATAATAAAAGTTTGTTAATAAAAGGTAAAAAAATAAAAGCAATACAATCGTGTCTGTTAAATTTTTTTTTTTTTTTTTTTAATGCAATCGAATGCAAGAAGGGGTGCACCAGTAAAGGTGTAGCCCCTATGGATCTCGAAAGACCCTTGCATTACCGAAGAGAAGGGAAAGTTGATTAAGTGAGAGGGTGTAGACGTAGGTGTCTATGCACCCTGGTTTTGAAGGTTTGAAGATCATAGGTGCTGGGAAAGATAGAGGCTGGGAGAGAGTTCCAGTTCCTTGAAGTCATGGGGATATATGTATTCGCGAATGAAGTGGTCCGGCACTTTTCCAATTTGACCGCAAAAGAGTGTTGGGAGTCGGCAAAACGTGTGCTGCGTGCAAAGTATGCTTTGGGGGGAATTATTGATTTTATCTCATCAGAGCACCTGCCGTGATAGTATCTATAGAAAAGGGAAAGGGCAGAGACATCTCTTCGATGAGCCAGCGAGTCGAGGGGGTCGGTGAGGGTAGAATCGTCAATTAGCCTGACGGCTCGTTTCTGAATTGCATCAAGGGTAGCAAGAGAATATTTTGAGGCTCCTCTCCACAGATGAGAGCCGTATTCGAGACAGGGGCGGATTTGGGCCTTGTAGATGGTGAGAAGTTGTGGGGCTTTGTAAAATCGCTTGGACCTGAATAAGAAGCCAATCTTCCTTGCTGTAGATTTCGCCACAGAGGAGATGTGTTCATTCCAAGACAGGTCAGATGCGACAGAGACGCCCAACATGGATAGGCTGTCACACATTTTCAGGGTATTCGAATCGAAGTGAATATTAGGGAAATCTCTATTTTCGCGCCTAGAAATTAGACAACATTGAGTCTAAATAAAACTATCCCTCCCCGTATTTTTTCGTTCAAATTTTTGAAACATATCATATTTATTATGTTTATTTTATTCAAGTATACCTATTATTTCTTTGAGTTTAAAGATTTTTTAATAATATTATATTATGGTAAATGTAATGAGAATTTTGTTCAATTTTTTACTCAATAAGCATCCAATATTTGACACTGGGAGTCTATAACTTACTTTATCATTTTATTCCTCTCATAGCACTGTTTCAAATATATAGTCATTTTGTCTTCAATTTTAATTTTTTAGTGCATAAAAAATGTATTTTGTCATCTTTTACTGCATATATTTGCATATTTCAACGTATTCTGCATATTACTTGAATATTTCACTATTTTTAACTGCATATTTTGGCTCTTTTTACTGCATAAAAATCCGGTCTCTAGTCATTAGACATTAACTAAGTATTTATTAATGTTTATGATTTTAAGTGATTTGTGTTTTATTTCAGGGCCCCTTCATCCCTGCTGCTATTGTAGCATGATATTTATTAGCGAAGCATTTCTAGAAAAGCATCAAAAGAAATGCATTCAAACGAAAATATCCTGTTTATTCAAAGAGCATTTGAATATTAATTTATTAACTAAAGGTAAATATAATCCTTAATGTCCATTGAAATCCATTATGAAAAATAATTTAACATTTTCTAATTCATTTAGGTCAGAAATTCTTCGAATGTACAGAATGTCAAAAAAAATTTATATCAAAATCTAAGCTAACACGACATTTGCTGGTACATTCCGGTAAGAGGCCCTTTGGATGTCCCCATTGTGACAAATGCTTCTCACAGAAATCTAATCTCACAGCGCATTTAAGAATACATTCCGGTGAAAAGCCTTTTGGATGTCCACATTGTGAAAAACGCTTCTCACGTAAATTTATTTTCACTACACATTTAAGGATACATTCCGGTGAAAAACCTTTTGGGTGTCTGCATTGTGAAAAACGCTTCTCAGATAAATCTGCTCTCACAACGCATTTAAGGATACATACTGGGGAGAAACCTTATAAATGTAGTGAGTGTTCCAAAAGATTTGCACACAAGTGCAATTTCGATAACCATTTACTGATACATACAGGCGAGAAACCCTTTAAGTGTGCTCATTGCTCAAATGCCTTCGCACTAAGGTCAAATCTCATAAAACATTTAAAAATACATTTTAGAAATCCTTGAGAAATTGTCACATTTATTTTAGATGTTCAATTCAAATCTCCTTTCAACTTCCCGACGAGTGTACTTTTGTTTGAACATCTTAATGTTTAAGTTGTAATTTTGAATATAATATAAGATTTGTCACTTGTGGTATATTTGTTGTTCCACTAATCATTTATTTTTCTCATTGTATATTTATTAAGGAGGTTGTTAATTAATAAATTATTTCAGTGCCCTCCTCATCGATAAGAAATAACGTAAAATTGATTTGAAATTTTATTTTTCCTAAAATTGATTAAAGGTTTTTTATTTAATAATTGCTAGATCTTCCCATTATTTTTTACATTTTTTTATAAATTAAAAAATTACATTTTAATTAAATCTAAAAAATTCTTGCTGATGGGATGTATAGAATTAAAGATATGATACATGGCGATCTTAATTGATGAGTTTTTTCCATTTATTACGCTCTAACGTAATCACTATTGATTTCATGGATTATATGCAAGTGAGATAATTCATAGAGAATTTTAATAATCATCTTCATTTTTTTATATAATCTTCTTTTGCGAAAAACAATTAAGATATTCCTGAAAATATTGAAAAAATGTCTGTTTTTTCGCCTTTAATCAATTTTGCTCTCCATTAAATCGCAAATTGATTCCTGCCTTTTTGCTGCCTCTCATTCTCTAGCAGCTTCGCGATTATTCTGCCTTCAAAGTTCAAATAAAACAATTGTAATTATAAAATCATTATAAATTTCTTTTTTGTTATTTTTGTTTTCTATATAAACTCAAAATTATTCACATTGACCTTTTATTTTATTCCATCAATAAAACCCAGAGTTAGATTCATTGCACTTTTACAGTAAGAAATTTTTTTTTTTTTTTTTGTGGCTTTTCGGCCTTTCTAGCCATAAGCCTAATTACGATACTAGTTATATTTTTTTTTAAATTTGTCTCTACCCCGGGGTCAGATTTTAGCTGGATGCCTCGAGTCGGATTCGAACCCGGGTCCCCTGGCTAGCTCGCTGTCATGCTACCGCCTAGCCTATCTGACCCCCACACTAAGAAAATGAATTGATATTGAACAACTAAATAAACAAGAAATCAGATCATTCTAGGCTGAAAACCTTGTAATATATTCATTATATTTCATAATTTTTATCAAATTTTCATTGATAAAAGGAGAATTTCTCCAGAAACGGTTAAAAGTTTTGAGATTGTTTTTTTAAAAGAATTGTATTTATTTAATAAGAAAAATTATCATTAAATTAATTCAATATAAGTGTATATGTTTATTTGCATCAAGCAGATGACACAGTCTTTCATATGCAAATATAATAATAAACCAAAACGATCGTTTCTTTTTGTTTTTTATAAAAAAAAAAATGTTTATCAATTTACAACTACTACAAAATTATATTAAATGTAATCATCCTTCTTGTAAATATTATATATCTATTTCACTCATACTTTGATAACAAATATCAATTTCTTGTTTTGTTTTTATTAATATACTTACATTAAAATTATTATATTAATTTAATTTAGTTGGAGTTTTCTTAAAGTGTTGTAATATTTGACCACGCACTCTCTAATGGAAGGAATGTTTAATTAATTTGATTTCCAATGGAGTTTTCAGATCAGTCCTCCAGTTCAACCAATCCAAGGACTGTCTTTCAGTTTGCATGAGAAATCTCTCCTGATTTATTCTCTAATAACTTCTCGCCAACTATTGTCTACTGATGCCTTGTGGGGGGCCTTTCTTTTTTCTAAAATAAACCACCTGTTTTAAGGGCCGATTCTAGTAATTTTTTACGTGTAAGCGAACAATATTTTGCCATCCTTCACCTCAAGAATAATAATCGTGTAGTATATCCAGTGTCGTATACACGGGCGGGGGGGGCTTAGGGGGTCAGAACCCAGAGGCAGACCCTATCTATCTGTTAAATCTATAGTTAAGTAAAGAGCAATAATGAAAAATACATTTTGGTGTTGAGAGGATATGGGTTAATAGTCCAGTCAAATTAGACCAATTTTCGACAAATAAAAACATTAATCGGTAAAGATTTGAATTTCTGTATACATGCTTAAATACGGCTTTCCATTGAACATACTAAAAGTCAAAATCTGTTGCGCTCGAGCCGGATTCTATGGAAAAAAGTATACTTTTTCATTTGTTTGCCTATATCTCGTCAACTAACACTGATACGAAAAAATTGTTCAAATAAAAAATATAGTTTTAATAAATTTCCTATAAAAAAGCATATTAATATTTTTTGTATTTCCAATACTTTAGCTGTGAACCGTCCTTGAATGGAGAAGAATTTTTTCTGAATGTGTGATAACGATGTCGATTTAAAGATCTCTGACTAGTAGGCGCATTATATAAGGGTGTTTCTAAATTGATGCAAAATATTTTAAGGGTTGATTTTTCAACAAAATTTAAGGGGGTGGGGTCTTTCATATTATTTTTTGTTAATAATCCCTTTCCTTATAAGTTACAGACAAATCTAGCATTGTTACCCCCTACGGCTGCAGCCCTAACTTTAGAGTGTTGAACAAAAAAGACCCCCTTAATTTTTGCTGAAAATCACCCCTTAAAATATTTTGCATCAATTTAGAAACACCCTGTATAATGCGTCTGCTAGTCAGAGATCTTTAAAACGACATCGTTATCACAACTTCAAAAAAATTTTCTCTATTCAACGACGGTTTACAGCTAAAGTATTACAGATACAAAAGAAATGTTAATAGGTTTTCTTATAGGAAATTTACTAAACTATATTTTTAATCTGAACAATTTTTTCATATTAGTTTTAGTATAGGCAAAAAATTGAAAAAGTGAACTCTTTTTCAAGATTTCGGATCGAGCGCAACAGATTGTGTAGGGGACTTTTAGTGTGTTCAATGGGAAACCTTAATAAGCATGTATACCAAAATTCAGATCTTTACCGATTAATATTTTTTTTCCTAATTTAACTGCAATTTAATAATTATTGAAATATAAAAGCAACGTATTTCTTTATTATCCCAGTATATAGAGGATCTAAAAAGTGGTTCAGGTTACATGAATTGCGGAAAAATTTGGGATCGTTTGGTATGGTGTGGGTATGCCAAATCTAAGTTTGCGACCTCGAAAGTGTTGGGGACAACTTTTGGTGGCCGAAAAACCTCGAAATTTCAGACTTTTTCCAGTTTTTCGCTTATAACTCGAAAATGGTCCATATTTTGTAAATAACCGTCCTATAGTAAATTAAAGAAGACAAAATTTCGAGACTTTTAAACCAAAATTGGTCCAGTAGTTCGATTTTTTATGGGCAACCAAAAAACAGCCCCTGGATCACTTTTGAATATCCCAAAAACAATCACTTTTTTTCGATTTTTTCCCATTCTGTCCATGAAGGAGAACGTTTTCGGCAAAGACCATCCCATACATTTTTAAACTAAATTAAATTTGATAGAACTCAAAGTTTCATATTAATTGGATAATAGTAATCCGTTGGGGCAATGAGGTTAAAGTTATGAAAATGTGCAATTTTTTGCAAAAAATCACAGTTTTTCCTTCATAAAATGAAAACCCCTCATCCTAGAAACTTGATTCTGATCACATTCTCTAGGAGATTTTATTGACTTGAACGTTTACTTGGACCACTTTTTTGATAAAACTCTTAGATTTATAAATATCGATCATTTTCCATGACACTTTTAAGGTCGCAAATTTAGATTTGGCATACCCACACCATACCAAACGATCCTAGGGAAAAAAATCTTTTCCCCCAATTTATGTAAGCTGAAAACCCCCCTATATACTGGGCTATATATCCTTTTAACTATGGTTATCTACTTGTATTCAAGTCGTGGGTTTTTTCAAAATTTTCCCACTAAAATTTTAAAAAATGATTAAAATGAAAAAAAGAACATTGTTGTAAATATGGACATGGGCAGGGAGTATTTATTGCTTGATGCTCAAATAATTGTAAAATGAAAAATAAATATGTAAATTTTAATATGGAAATGAAAACATTTTGTCCAAAAGAAACCAACTAGTTGAACCCCCCCCCCCCCTCCCCCAGTACTAAGTTTTGGCTACGCCACTGGTCTTCATTATCCGCCAAATGTACTAAATACGTTCCTCGTCGAGTTCAATTCATGAAATGTATATAGTCCATCGGAATCGGATTAGCCGAGAGCTTAAAGACACTAGCCTTCTAAGCATGAGTCCCGGGTTCGAGTCCGAGTCCCTGCATTGATATTTGACCGGCTATAATCTGATTCCTAGTCACCAATCCGTCTGGCAAGCGTGGTGACTTAATGCCAACCCCCTTCCGTTTGATGGAAGAGGCTTATATTCAGCAGTGGATTGTCGCTATCGACAGGCTGATGATGATGATGATGATATAGTCCAAGAGCTGGTGACACATTTTGACTACGGATTTGACCCAACTAGAAATAATGCGTAATTGTACCGCCTATGATAGTTGTACAGGAAATGGCCAGTCTGGCTGGCTGTAGCAGGTGGACCAGGTACTGCGCATGGTGGGAGTGCGGTAAGAAATACATATGTGTTAAAAAATATTTGATGCAATTTTTTTTCATGTTGTAAAAATACACTTTGGGTGGTCTGGTTCCACGTCCCACCACTCAAATGGTCTGGGGTGAATATATTATGTTTATAATTGACTATAAATTATAATTTTTATAATTTCATTGTGGGTCACAAATATTTTTTAACACATATGTATTTTTTACCGCACTCACACCATGCGCAGTACCTGGTCCACCTGCTACAGCCAGCCAGACTGGCCATTCCCTGTACAACTATCATAGACGGTACTATTAAGCATTATTTCTAGTTGGGTCAAATCCGTAGTCAAAATGTCTCACTAGCTCTTGGACTAATATGTTTTGCAAAAAGTGATTTCATGTAATATTAAAAAAAAGCCATAACGCGTTTTGAACGTTAGCTGATGCCACCACAATACGACGGACGGGTTGTGACTTGTCAGCGGGCGCATTGTAAACACCTGTCGCGTTTGTGTTCATTCTTGAATGCCATTTCCGAGTGTGCACATTCAATCAATTTTTCACAGTCACGTTTACGACGACGATAAACTGCTTTGTCGATAGAGATTGGTTGTTAATTTTTATTATGTACATTTTACTAGTTATAATTAGCGCACAGATGTTCAAAATCACACTCGGAAATGGCATTCAAGAATGTACAGGTGTTTGCATTTCGCTCGTTGACAAGTTACAACCTGTCCGTCGTATTGTGGTTGCATCAGCTAACATATTAACGTTTTGTAGCTTTTCATAATAACCACAACGCATAGTGGTCAAACAACATGAAAGTCATTTTTGACAATTTCTCTTTAGTATTCTAATGAATAAATGAGGGGAGAATCAGATTCCCCAGAATATGGGGGCGAGGTCAATGCGGGCACAAAAACAATTTCTAAATTAATTATGAAAATTCAGTTCAATATTTGAAATTGAAGACAATTAACTCTCTGATCTTTTACATTTAGTCATGGGAATATTTCAAGTTTTTAAGTTACTCTAAAATATTGATTTTTTGAATATTGTTACAAATCACTACACTACTGCCATCTGCAGATTAAAAATTGAAATTCCCATACTAATTGTTTGAAGTCTCATCTTTAACTCATCTGTCATTGGATACATTTTAATATTAAACAATTTCTTTTTTGTTTATTCAATTAATATATTTTCAAGATATATAAGCATAATGGATACATTTGGAATTGTTGATACCAATATGATTCTAAACAATCCAAACAATTACCCTATTCATAAAGGTTAGTAGGTATTTTTTAATTTATCAAATAATTTAAAATATCACATTTAGAGAATAATTACTATCTATTTGTATTATATATTAATTAAAATATAAGCTATTTATCTCTCTAAGAGGGTGATTCAAAGATATATTAATCTAAAAGGGGAAAATATGAGATTATTTTATGGATTCTCCTCACAGGGTAGACAAATGGGCTGAGTTTCTAATTTTTTTTTTTTTTTTTATTTATATTTAAATGTATTTTTCATACATATATATTCCAATATTTACAAATCTTAATACTAAAGTTATAATATTTCTCAATAGAAATGTTCAACTGTCGCTCTTAAGATATATCCTCACTTGGTTCTTAAATTGAATCAGACTTGATCCATTTCTTACTTCAGCTGGTAAAGAATTAAATTCCTCAAGTCCTCTAAAATATAATGAATTTCTTGTGCTCTCTTTCCTCGCCCTCTCAATAAATATATTGTCTCTAATTCGCGTCCCATGGTCATGGATCTCATTGACCAATGTGAAATTTAGATAGGCTGGCAGCTGGCTATGATATAATTTATATACAAAACACATTGTCTGTAAAAATAAGAATTGCTTCACATTCATAAGTCCTAAGCATTCCAGCATACTACTTATTGATGTATATCTGTCACATTTTAATATAAATCTCATGCATCTATTTTGTAAGAGTTGCAACTTATCAATATTCTCCTGAGTGCCAAAATATAATATTGTAGGACAGTAAAAGAAACTAGGACTAATTATAGTTCTATACACCTTAATTCTAGTGTTCATATTCAAATTATTACAAGCTCTACCAAAGTATTGCACTTTTCTGTTTACATTCTTCAAGAGCTCACTATGATGACTCTTAAAGTTCAACTTCGAGTCAACCACTACTCCGTGGTATTTAAATGAATCCACATATTCCAAATTTACACCATTTAGATAGATTGGACTTAACCCTTCTCCACCCACCCCCAATTGCATTACTTCAGATTTCGAACAATTTATAAACAGTTTATTCATATTTAGCCAGTCTTCCAACTTCCTAAGGGTTCCATTCATTTTCTGACAAGCTCTCTCAACATCACAATCCTCCACTGATATTAGTGTATCATCGGCAAACAGATTTATAAATACTAAAGCTGCTGCGTGGAAGCTTGGTTTTCTCTTCTATTTCTCTCTAGCATATAGGTATAACTCATCACCAGAGCGGTAGCGTGATATAATGGCACCAAATGCATTTCTGCCTGTCTCGGTTTATTTATACCTACCTACCTATGTCACACTCAGGCTTAAATGAGGCCATCCATAAATTACGTCACACGAATTTAATGATTTTTGAACCCCCCCCCCCCCCGTCTTTGGCACAGATGGTCACATTTGTGTGACCCCCCCCTGGTGTGACGTCACATATTTTGCAATTTTAAATTTTTAAATTATTAAATTAAAACTCCACTTCTAAAATCATATATATGTTTCTATTTAAAACAGTGGAGTGCGGTCCGTGCGGCGCATCTCTAAAATTTCAGACATTTAGAGTATTTTCATAAATACATATATAAGGTCAATTTCAGGAGAATCTTTAAATTTTCAAATATTTCTCTACAAAAACATTTGGTTCTCGAAATGAAATAAAATTTTCCCATAGTTTCGAGGGGAAATTAAAATGAATCGTTTTTCCGAAAAGGGTGCTGAAGGTGGTTTCAAGTCCCTGCCTGGTAGGTATATCATCCAGTTCAAGCATGTCAAAGACAGGTCTAGGCGAGTTTTAGCCGAATAAAAATTGTTCTCGCTGAGGAACTATTATTACAAAAACTATTATTATAACAAAGAGAATCTTGGGACTAATTCATTTGTAAGAACTCTCAATATATAAGATCGGAAATAGAAAAAAAATCATAGGTTGCTAGAATTAATTTCTGACTCCTATCCTCACTCACACAAAGCAGTATCCATTTGGGGGCGAAGTTCCCAAAATATATTTTCAAAAAATCTAATGTTAAATTTTAAAAATAATTAAAATGATGCCGTATTCGATGAAATTTGCAAAAAAAAAGCAAAAATTAAAATAAAATTTCAAAAAATGAAGGTAATTTTTTGGACAGCATCCCCTATAGTTGAATTTATACGTGCGACGTCACGAAGTTTATGACCACCCCCTTGTCACACGATGTCACACGTTGGTGGCGTAATTTGTGGTTGGCCTCTATGTGTGTCCATCCCTCTAGAAATATTTAATCAAATAACTGATTAATCGAGACATTGGATTTATGGAATTGGAATAATTATCGGAATAGAGGTTTTTTTATTTAATTAGTTTTTTCCTCTTATTAAAAACAAGGACTAAAAAGATGATCAAGGACTTTCGATGGTGGAGAAGTAATCTCCGGAGTCGAAGCTCAAATACAATGTATACATTAATTAATGAAAAATAATTGGTTTAATAAAATTAAAAAAAAAAAAAACTCAAATAACTACTGAACTACTTTGTTGATTTTGATGAAACCCCCACAAAAAAATCAGATTTCTAATCAGGACAGCAAGATAGGCTATATAACTTCATGCTACGACCCTGAGGTACCCCTTTTCGGTCCCTTCAAATCTCCTTCTTTTTTGGTTGCCAAGACGACTGTTTTTGTTCAGGGCCGGATTTAAGAGTAAGCCGCCTATAGGCTAAAGTCCAATTTCCGCCCCCTCTATAGTTCATATTTACTAATCATGCTGTGAATTTGTATTATGTTATAGTTTTAGAAAGTAGACTATGTAGAAGGACTAAAACATATTTTTAAGTAACATGTATTATTAAATTCGTACGGAAAATATTATTAACGTCTGAAATACTTCATTTTAAGTTTTGAATAAATTGCCAAACTGCCGACCCTCTAGGCTCCAGCCTACTTAGCCTATTTAGAAATACGGCCCTATTTTTGTTTACTCAATTTCAATGAAATTATTATATAAAAATAAAAACATTTAATTCTGTTAAATTCCGCAAACATTTCTCTATAAAAATAAAATTTATTTTCAAAAGGTTGAGTGCTTGTATATTCCCATCGAGGGGTGAACCGCGACCTAATATGGTGTACATCTACTTCCACTTCCAATTTCATTTTCAATTAGAAGACAATAGATGAAGGAGCATTATCTAATAAATTCCAAAATAATTCCACATAATTCTAAAGATGTGTACACCTAATTCCAATCGCGATTCACCCTTCGATTCACATTTATATTAGTTATCATTATAAATATGTATAAATTTATTTGAACCAATCAGAGAACAACCTCATTGATTTCTCTTCATGGATCACCAACTATGCTGTGAAGCACTCGGCAAAATGAAATATTTTCAACCTAAATAATATTAAATTAAAATTTAGAGACAAATTAGAAAATGAACTAATCACTAAGAAAATATACAAAAATTATGGATATTGCCTCATCTTTTGTTGGACGAAAGAGAGGATATATATTAATCATTGATTAGGTTCATCCTTTAGCAAATAAAATTCATCTATAGTTTGTAAAAAAATTATTTCTTGTCAGAATCATTGCGGCCCTCTGTCTGGTCAAATATGATAAGTGAAATTGCGATCTATGATATTTTAGCATTAATTCCAATTCTGTCTTTTCAATATTTTTTGGTAATTTATGAATTTGATATATTTGTTATTATAAATTATCATTAGTTTATTCTATATTAAATCATGAATAACTATAAATTAGGATAGTCTCTCAGATAAATTTGCATTTCTCAAGTCTTAAATATTATTATTTATACGTCAAGTAAATATTTATTAAGGTTAAGTTTATAAATTTAAGTGATTTGTATTTTTCTTTCAGGGCCACTTCATCCGTGCTGCTTTTGTAGCATGATTTATATTAGCGAAGAATTTCTAGAAAAGCATCAAAAGAAATGCATTAAAATGAATATATGCCTTCTATTAAAAAATCATTTGAATATTAATTTATCAAATAAAGGTAAATTTAATCCTTAATATCCAGTGAAATCCGTTATGAACAATAATTTTAGATTTTTTCTTTCATTCAGTTGAGACAATCTTCAAGTGTACGCATTGTCCAAAGAGATTCAGATTCAAATCAAATCTGAATCAACATTTACGTGTACACTCAGGTGAAAAACCCTTTGGATGTTCCCATTGTGATAAATACTTCTCACAAAAATCTGCTCTCAAAACTCATTTAAGGACACATACAGGGGAGAGGCCCTTTAGCTGTGGTCAGTGTAAGCATCGCTTCTCACGAAAATTTTATCTCACAGACCATTTAAGGATACATACAGGGGAGAGGCCCTTTAGCTGTAGTAAGTGTGAGCAACGCTTCTCACGAAAATTCAGTCTCACAAAGCATTTAAGGACACATACAGGGGAAAAACCCTTTAGCTGTGGTCGGTGTGAACAACGCTTCTCACAAAAATCCAGTCTCACAAAGCATTTAAGGACACATACAGGCGAGAAACCATTTAGCTGTGGTCAGTGTGAACAACGCTTCTCACGAAAATCCAGTCTCACAAAGCATTTAAGGACCCACACTGGAGAGAGGCCCTTTAGCTGTGGTCAGTGTGAACAACGGTTCTCACAAAAATCTCATCTCACACGCCATTTAAGGATACATTCTGGGGAGAAGCCATTTAAGTGTGCTCATTGCACAAATGCCTTCAGACATAGATCAACTCTCATAAGTCATATAAAAAGAATACATTTTAGAAATAATTGAAAATTTTTCAGATTCATTTCAACACTTTTTCCATGCACGATTACAATACTTGGCCATACCCTGTAAGGTAAAGTAATATATTAGATTATAACTATAACATAATTTTTTACTTAGGACAAGTACTTAATGATTCCTATATTATTTTATAAGATCAGGAACGAGGCTTAATGAATCCGGTGGAAGATGGAATCCTTTGAGAATGATGGTTATTTTTCAAAATAAAAAATCTTCATCATCGTTGTTAATTTATTTTATTTTGATCATGAAACGTTTCGGCTTCAACTCGACACGTTTCATGATCAAAATAAAATAAATTAACAACCATGATGAAGATTTTTTTATTTTGAAAAATAACCATCATTCTCAAAGGATTCCATCTTCCACCGGATTCATTAAGCCTCGTTCCTGATCTTATAAAATAATTTTTACAATAGTTTAAGTCTCAATCTATGCTTTGGTGTTGTTTCAATCAAACATTACCCTGCAAATTTTTAAAAATAAAATTTTTTTAAATGTAAACATTTTCTCAGTCTTACGGAAATTTAAGATCTCTACACTTTCTCTTGAATTATACTACTACTAGTTGATTATATAAATTAAAAAAAAAAACTAAAAATTAGCTTTTTGACATACCCAGGTTTCTTTTTTTACAATAAAATATATCATTGACCGTGGAATTTACTGAGATATTTACTCTAAAAAATCTCATAAATGCTGTTTGGATGTAAACATAAACAGTTGCAATGGGTCTATGCCCATTCGCGCTTATGCCCTTTTAAGAGAGGTTGTGACTGAAAGTGCGAATATATCTATAATAAAATAAATATTTAATTTATATAAAAAATAAAAATGAATGAATATATAAAGATATAAAAACAACTGCTATTCTCATAATAATAATAATCGGAATTGGAAATAAATAATAATTTTTTATATAAATGTTATACTAAGAAGAAATAATTTCCTGCCGGTCAGAGCGTCAGAGGGGATCCAGCCATTATTCTTATATGAGCATTAATACGAACAACATCTAAATCTCGGCTCTAGGAAAGAAATTGAATGATTTTTTCTTCTTCTTTAATATTATTCGTCGTCACATAATTGATGCCTGAGGATCATTTATTTATTAAAAATTGATCAATTTCGGCCTCACATTGGCGACACAACTCGAGAAGAAAAGACGAGATTGGCCTTCTATATACCTACATCTTCCGGCCTCCGGTTATAGCACACGTAACTACACCTTATCAACCAGCGTATGGAAAAGGCCAGGATAGATCTGATGTTCTATATAAACCATCAATAGATCTTCATCATTTAAAAATCTCATATAAATATTATTTTTATTTTATTCAATCATAAATTTTCAAATCACTTCTAAAATTGTAATAATAAATAATAAATTTTAAAAATAAAAAATGGCCTTTTCATTCCACACTCAATAATTCCCTGATTACACCCCTGTCATTTACCACGAAACCTTCACAAATACACTTTACAGTATTAGTACAACGCATTGCCAAATCATACAAGAGTTATTATCAGCTGATTTGATTAAATCAAACTAACTTTTGTATTTAATTATTTTTTGACGTGACAACGTCTTATAAATCGATGAAGCCGGCTGCACGCTCGAAAAAACATGACTCATCTGAGACGTTCCATTTAAGGCTTGAAGTGCAAGCGAGAGCGCGGAACGAGCTGTTTCTTTCTATCTTCTCTCTCACTCGCACCCTCCCTAGCCCCAATGCCCAACTCGTATTCCATCTCTATCCCTCGTAAGCGCTCTACTCTAGTCTGACTGCTTGCTTGCTCACTCATATATATATAGATATAAATATAAACCCTACTATGTCCTGTCTATTTTCAACTTCCTCTGATGGACATTCAACAAGTGATCTATCCTAAATAATTATAGATTTTTTTAAAAACTAAGAAAAACCTAGGGAACGGGGGGGGGGGCCTTTTTTATAAAAGGACAGAGAGAGGGAGAAACTCATGAGCAAGCAAGGGAGATAAATGAATGCGCAAGAAGGAGCGCGCGCTTTTAAATTAGATAGAACGAGAGGGAAGGAGATTTTCGATGGAAAGGATAAATACAGCACTCACGACGAAGAGGAAGAAAAAGAACAAAGTTAGCTGCGCAATAGATGGAGAAAAATCAGTTGTCTGTAAAGTCGGTTTACTGACGATAGTTGAACGTGACAACGTCATAAGAAAATACCATTCCATCAGTATTTTTTTATGACGTTGTCACGTTCAACTATCGTCAGTAAACCGACTTTACAGACAACCGATTTTTTATAATTATTTTTATTTCAAACATTTACGGCTTTCATACTATTTATTTTTAAATTTTATTTTTTTCATTTGTATTTTAACTTATTTTATTAATTATTGGATACTACACTTCTTTTGACTCAACTGGAGCGAAAGGACCTCCTTAATTGATGAATTTTTACTGATTTTGACACTGTAACCGGGAATAACTATAGATTTCGTAGTGAGATATTGGTCTGGTCCAGTTCAAGCGCCTGTCGAAACCTGCAAGGGCAAGTCACCACGCTCTGTTATCTCATTACATTTTTATCGACAAAACGCAATGGACATAATTCATGGAGAATTTTAATAATCTATTTCCTTTGTTATATTACCTTGTTTTCCAAAATACAGAAAAAATGTTTGTTTTTTTGGCCTTTAATGAATTTTATTTCCCATTAAATCTTGAAATCTGCCGTTTTTCTGCCCATCATTCCCTAGCAGCCTCGCGTTGAAACTTTGATTTATTTCCCATTAAATATAAATTTATTTAAATGGACATAATTAATTATTTCCACCAATAAAACCGAGACGTTTTGAGAATAGTTTTATAATAGAAATGTATTTAGTTAATATTAAAAACAGTCTTTAAATTATTTATAGCTAACTGTTTTCATACATATGTTTATTTGCATCAAGCAGATGACACACTCTTTGATATATGACTATAATAATTAATCACTTGTTTTCTATAAAAGAAGATTCATGATTTGAAACAATTTTCATCTAATATCAAATTATATTACTTATGTGTAATTATTTATTATTGTAAGAATTGTATAATATGTATTTCACTAATTTTTGTTAGGTACCTAATAATATATCATCATCATCATCATTGAGTATACAGTCCTAAGACTGGTTTGATGCAACAATCCGTCTCCACTCGACTCTGTCCCCCGCCAGCTGTTTAACCTCTCTAAATGTCTGGCATCCCATATCCCCAATTATTTGGTTGAAATATTCTAATCTGGTTCTTCCCCTTCCCCCTTTTCTTTCCCACCTCCCCCTCCAAGATATCCCTAAGCAGTCCCCCATGTCTCAGTGTGTGCCCCATCATCTGACCTCTTCTCTTCTTCAGACTCTTCCACAAGGTTCTTCTTTCTCCGATTCTTCCAAGAACTTCTTCATTTGTAATTTTATCCATCCATTTGATATTCGTCATTCTTCTGTAGCACCACATTTCGAAAGCCTCTAATCTCTTTCTCTCCGCTTCTCTAATTGTCCAGGTTTCACACCCGTACATGGCTATGCTCCATACATATGTCTTCAATAGCAACTTCCTGTTTGCTAAGCTGATTGAGGAGGAGCATAGTAGTTTTTGTTTTGAATTAAACCCCATTTTTGCTTGGGCAATTCTTGATTTAATTTCGTTTTCGCTCCTCCCATCCCATGTTATTTTACTTCCTAGGTAGCGGAATTCCTTAACTCCTTCTAGGTTTTCTTGGTTAATTTTGATGCATTCCTGTCTCGTTTGTTCTTTTTTTGTACATACTAGGAACTTGGTTTTATTCTTGTTTATTTTCATTTTGATTTCTTCTATTAGGATTTGGTTAATTCCATTCAAGGCGTCCTCTAATTCTTTTTATTGCTTCCTAGAAGGGCAATGTCATCGGCAAATCTTAACATAGCGATCTTTTGACCTTGGATTTCTATACCTGTATCAATTTTGTCTTTGAATTCTTTAATCGCTTCTTCTATGTATAAGTTGAAAATCATGGGTAATATATATATATTTTTTTAATATAAATTAATTCAAATTTAATTATATATATAGTTTGTCTTTGATATAGATTTATAAATTTCTATCTATAAATATAACAATTATAATTGGTGAAATCACGTTAGAGGTGACATCTATTAAGCATATCACCTTCTTGGTGTAACTCCTTCTCGCATAAATATAATTAAATAAATAAATAAAAACTAGTTTCACTTAAGGTGAGCAATTATTTTTTGAAGACAAGGAAGGAGTTCAGCAGCCACCCGAAATTGACCTGAATTGAACAGGACCAATTATTTATTATAAATGCACGTCTTCATTTTTTATTGCATTTGGGAATTAGGGTCGCGAAAAAACCCTTCTACAATCGACTATATATATTTAAAAGAATATGAAAATATATACCATAGGAATTCTAATGTTTTAAATAGCGAAATCATATTTTTGTGTTGAATGAATTTTTCTCCCAATATAGCCCACTCACAACTTGGATTTAACCGTTAAATCTGCAGCTCTAGTCTCTACAGATAGTTGCGTTTTTTCACTTCTCCAGTTAATCGTTTAGGGACCTAGCGAAAATACACCCTCTCTACAGCTGCATTCGAATCGGGGCAACTTATCAGAGATGTACAAGATACCTCATAAAAAGTATCTGGAATAAAAGTTACAAGATACTTTTAAGTAAAGTATTTGAGATATGAGATACTTTTTTAAATGGTATTTAAAATACTAGATATAAAATACGTATTTTCTAAATACTTTTTGAAAGAAAACATAATTTTATTAATCTTAACTTACGGTTTATTTAGTTTATTACATTAATTATGAATTGTAATCGCGTAAATGTGAGAAAATATTATATTTTTAAGACTTAAGTAAAACCAGCTGTTCATTTTAGAATTTCTCACTCACTCATTTTTCTTCGATGTGGTCTCATTATCATCCCCCTAAAAGGGAAGAGTCGCTCCACAGGGGGCGGAGAATGCATAAGTAATTAGTAAAAGTATTTTTAGCAAACTTAGTATTTACAAAATACTAAGATACTAAAAGAATGGCATCCAATGGTAAAAAAGTTCCCCATCTATAGTTTGTCTCAATTACAATTATTTATTTATTTATATTAATTTATAAAAACCACCATTTGATTGAGATAGAGAGGGCGGCAAAAGTTCTAGGTACGGCACTGTTTAAATGTCCTAAATAGTGTTAGGGTGTGTGGGGGGGAGAGGCAATTACTCAAATCTTTGGACAATTTCTCTTTAGTATTCTAACGAATAAATGAGGGGAGAATTAAGTTCCCCAAAATAGGGGGGAGAGTTAAATCTGGACATAAATTTAATTTATAAATTAATTATAAAAATTCAGTTCTCATGAAAACTATTTGAAATTGAAGACAATTATCTATCTGATCTTTTACATTTAGTCATGAGAATATTTAAATTTTTTAAGTTACTCTAAAATATTGATTATTTTTTTCTACTATAGAATTTAGTATTATTTGAATAGTTGTTACACATCACTACACTACTGCCATCTGCAGATTAGAAATTGAAACTTTCATCTGTTGTTGCAAGTCTCCTCTCTTTATGTCTTTATCTCTTTAATCGATGGTCTCTATTTTACCATTTATATCATATGTCATTTCATAGATTTAATTTTAAACAATTTCTTTTTTGTTTATTCAATTAAAATATTTTTAATATATATATATAAGCATAATGGATACATTTAGAATTGTTGATATCAATAAAATTCTCAACAATCCAAACAATTATCCTATTCATAAAGGTTAGTAGGTTATGTTTAATTTATCAAATAATTTAAAAAATAACATTCAGAGAATAATTACTATCTATTTGTATTATATATTAATTAAAATCTAAGCTATTTATCTGTATTTTTATGTTAAACTACTCAAGCTTTAGTTGTTTATCATAAAAAAATTTAGTCTTTTTGATTTTAAGTCCTTCATGTTTTCACCAATGGTTACCAATAATAACCGAAACGTCAAAAATCCAATGTAGAATTGTTATTCCTCAAGTATTAAATGAGAATCGATCATTATTTTTGAATTAAAGTCAACATGAACTGCAAATTGCAAGTGATATCTGATTAATAATAAAGGAATAAACATATTAATATTTCAAATGAATTTGGATAAAGTTTAGCAACGATCCGTTGCAGTTTATTTGTTAATGAGGAGTAGTATGTGATGTTAGCAGGTCAATCACTGATATGAAACTGAAAATGATGGCACTTTAAGGGCAAAATTAAGCAATTGGTGTGTATATCAGATAGCTATCATGGGTGTCGCATTACTTTAAATTTTAATTTCAACAAATCGATATTTATTTGAAAAATTATTTAGAAATAAGATATTTTATTTTAAAAGCATTTACTTACATTATCATTTTTTGAAATAAAAGCGTTCTTTCGAGTTATTCCTTATGAATGTAAAAATTTAGAAGTGGGCCGATATTTTTCCTCCTAAGGGCCGGTTGTATGTCGCAAAGTAAATGCTTTTTATCACTAACACAGGGTAGATAGTATATGGAGGGACTGGGATGGCCAATCAGATGCCAGGTACTGTCAGTTCCTGTCATCTGATTGGCCATCTCAATCCCTCCATTTACTATCTACCCTGTGTTAGTGGTAAAAAGCAATTACTTTGCGACATACAACCGGCCCTAAGTGTATAAGAATACAATGACCAAATCACCTCTGCTGCTAAAGCTTGGTTTTCTATTCTATTTCTTTCTAGCATATATAACTCATATATGGAATAAAAGGCTAGAAAATCCTAATAAGCTTAGACATTTCAAAGGCTTTCGATCAGGTCTGGCTCAAAAATCTTCTTGCTTAATTATCTCCCCTTTTTTAAAATTGTGTTGATTTGACCTGGAATGACCCTAATAAAATCCATCGAATTTACCGCATCTTTTTTCTGACGAAAGAGAGGATATAATACTACCTTGATCAAAAAGTTCCCGGAATAACCCCCCCCCCCACCGTGTGGCGCTCCCATCGTTCCGATTTGAGTTCTGTTTTTTTTGTTAAGTTGGTACATCTGTTGTTGGTATTCCCTCTAAATCTTAGCGTCATAGCTTGACATTTGCAAAAGTTACGTAGCCAAGAGTACATCTATCTCTGTGTGTGTTGGCGATTTTTTACAATTTTAGAAATGGATTTAAATTTGCAACAACGAACTTGTATTAAATTTTGCGTAAAAAACGGATTTAATGGTGCGCGAACGTTGGAAATGTTGGAAAAGTGTTTCGGCAACGATTCTCTAAAGAAAACGGTCGTTTACCAGTGGCACGAGCGGTTCAAAAGTGGTCGTGAGTCAATCGAAGATGATGAACGCAGTGGCAGACCATCGACATCGAAAACCGACGAAAACATTGATAAAGTAAAAGAAATGTTGGTCAATAACCGCAAATTAACCATCAGAGAGATAGCGGAGGGCTTGAACATTGCCTATGGATCCGTCCAAGACATTTTGGTTTATGATTTGGGTTTCCGTCGTGTAGCAGCAAACAGCATGATAACGCACCGTCGCACAGTGCCATCATTATTCGAAATTTTTTGACGAAAAATGCAACAAATACCATCCAACAGCCACCGAATTCACCTGATTTGGCTCCCTGTGACTTCTTTCTGTTCAATCGAGTTAAAAAACCATTACGGGGAACGCGTTTCAGCAGTCGAGAGGAAGTAATGGAAAAATCGCAGGAAGCACTGATGGACATACCGAAAACCGAATATAAAAAATGTTTCGAGGATTGGATCAAGCGCTGGCATAAGTGTGTTGCAGTCGATGGGGATTACTTTGAAGGGGACAATATAGATTTAGATGAATAAACTTGTATTTTTAATTTTCTGAATAAATTCCGGGAACTTTTTGATCAAGGGAGTATATCAATCATTGATTAGGTTCATCCTAGCAAATAAGACTAAAGTATAGTTTACAACACTTATTTCTTGTTAGACTCGATGAGGCCCTCTGTCTGACCCAATAGAGATTTAAATGATGATGAATTAAATTGGGATCTCTGATATTTTAGCCTTACCTACTTCCAATTGTGTAATCTGTTATTTAATATTGATTTAAGTATTTGTTACATTTTCATTAGTTTATTATGTAATAAATTATGATTTAGTATCAATTCACAATCATAAATTAACATTGTCTACTCAAAAAATTAAGATTTATTGAGGTTAGTTTTATGATTTTAAGTGATTTATGTTTTATTTCAGGGTCCCTTCATCCGTGCTGCTATTGTAGCATGATATTTATTAGCGAAGAATTTCTACAAAAAGCATCAAAAGAAATGCATTCAAACGAAAATATCCTGTTTATTCAAAAAGCATTTGAATATTAATTTATTAACTAAAGGTAAATTTAATCCTTAATATCCATTGAAATCCATTATGAAAAATAATTTAACATTTTCTAATTCATTTAGGTCAGAAATTCTTCGAATGTACAGAATGTCAAAAAAAATTTATATCAAAATATAAGCTAACACGACATTTGCTGGTACATTCCGGAAAGAGGCCCTTTGGATGTCCCCATTGTGACAAACGCTTCTCACATAAATATCATCTGACAAGGCATTTAAGGATACATTCCGGGGAAAAGCCTTTTAAATGTACTGAGTGTCCCAAAAGCTTTGGACAAAAGAACAGTCTCGATAATCATTTTCTGATACATTCCGGGGAAAAGCCTTTTGGCTGTGATCAGTGTGAAAAACGCTTCTCACAGAAATCTACTCTCACTATGCATTTAAGGATACATTCCGGAGAAAAGCCTTTTAAATGTACTGAGTGTCCCAAAAGATTTCCACACAAGAGGAGTCTCGATAACCATTTACTGTTACATACAAGAGTTACTGTTACATACAAGAGAACATCTTAATGTTTAAGTTGTAATTTTGAATATAATATAAGATTTGTCACTTGTTCTTCTTCTTCTTCTTTCGGATGGGCCTACTGAGGACCACGTTTGTTCAACTGTTGGGATTTTACTTTAGTCCAGTATGTACGCATCACTTCCCGGTGCCTTTCTTTTCTTTGTTCCGACCAAGGGGTGCCTTTTTTAAGCGGTTTCTCCTGAAAACTCTTGACTTTTTTGAGAGTAAGTCTTATTGTTTGTCTGTCTTGTAAGTCAATTAGTCCCAGCTCTTTGATGTCCTTCTCAGTTTCTGTTAGCCAAGTAGTACGGACTTTCTTGTTCCGCCAGAAGGTGAACAAGCGGTTGGTCAGTCTGTTTGGGGGCAATCTTGCTACATGACCATAAAAGGATACCCTTCTTTTCTTGCACAGTCAGATAGTTTTTCTATTTCTTCGTAGAGCTCCGAGTTGTGTCGTCTCCGATATTCACCATCTTTTAGTGATGGTCCTAGGATTTTCCTGAGAATTCTTCTCTCTCTGACCTCCAACTTCTCAGTCAACCCTCTTTTGTTCATTGTCAGACACTCTATGGCATACAGGGCCTCTGGGCGGATGACTGTAGTATAGTGTTTCAGCTTAAGATTGCGAGATAGACATCTCTTATTATAGATGTTCTTCGTCAATCTATAGGCCATTTCCAGCTTATTAAATCTAGCGAAGAACGCTGCCTTTTCTGACAAGTTAGGCTCAATCCACTCCCCAAGATATTTAAATTTCTCTGTTTTCTTGATCCTACCTTGTTCTAGTGACATCTCTCCGCTAGCCTCTTTGATGTTGGTAAAGAACTCTGTTTTCTCCAGTGACACTTGGAGTCCTGCTTTAGCTGCCTGTCTCATGAGACAGTTGACCTGGATTGTTGCCGATTCCAGAAGTCAGCAATCAGCGCCATATCATCCGCAAAAGCCAAACAATCCACTAACAGACCATCCTTCATGACCTAGGTAGATCCCACTCTGGACACCCAAGTTGACCAGTTCTTTTCGCCATTCTCTTACAACTTTTTCAAGGACACAATTAAAGAGGAGTGGGGAAAGCCCATCTCCTTGTCTGAACCCTGTTTTAATTTCGAAACTTTTGGAAATTTCGACCTTTATAATTTTAAAATCATTATACATATATTTAATTTCTTTCTTTTATTTTCTATATAAATTTAAATTTATTCCCATTGACATGTTTATTTTATTCCATCAATAAAACCCAGAGTTAGATTCATTACACGTTTTACAGTAAGAAAATGAATTGATATTGAACAACTAAATAAACTAGAAATCAGATCTGAAAACCTTGTAATATATTCATTATATTTCATAAATGTTCTCAAATTTTCATTGATAAAGGGAGAATTTCTCTCGAAACGGTTAAACGTTTTCAGATTGTTTTTCTAAAAGAATTGTATTTATTTAATAAGAAAAATAATCATTAAATTAATTCAATATAAGTGTTTATTTGCATCAAGCAGATGACATATTCTTTCATATGCAAATATAATAATAAACCAAAACGATCGTTTCTTTTTAACCGACTTCAAAAAAGGAGGAGGTTCTCTATTCGATTGAATTTTTTTTTTTTTTTTTTTGTGCCTATGTTACCTCATATCTCCGCCAATTCTCAACCGATTTTGAAAAATTTTTTTGCATTGGGTCCAGTCTAGCTTCCGATTGGTCCCATTTTTTTTTCGTTTTTTTTTCATAGGTATTAGACCTTTTTTATTAGGTTTGTTTAGACCTAACCTCTTTGTTTATGAACCGATTTCGATGGTTCTTTTTTTATCCGATAGGGGGTGTCTTGGGGATGGTGCCATATTAATTTGATCAAGTTCTGATGATATGATCACTATTAATAACATCACTAAAAAGAGAAAAATAAAATAATTTTAAGAAAAAAATAAAAACCGACTTCAAAAAATTAAATGCAACAAATAAAATACACTAAAAGGTATAAAATAATTATTATCTTATTTAGTTACAACTAAACGACGAAATATTAACATGAAATTACTTTTTGAAGTTGGTGCCAAACATATACCTTTTATGAATCGCACTCGACGGATCTTACTTAGTACGTTTGGAGGGTACGCTCGCTTATAGGTATAGTTTGTTTGGCACCGACTTCAAAAAGTAATTTCATGTTAATATTTCGTCGTTTAGTTGTAACTAAATAAGATAATAATTATTTTATACCTTTTAGTGTATTTTATTTGTTGCATTTAATTTTTGAAGTCGGTTTTTATTTTTTTCTTAAAAATTATTTTTGTTATATTTCATTATTCGTGTCCATGATTAATAATCAAAGGAATCGTAGGGAGTTGGACAGGACTTTGAATTGAATTAAATACAAGTTTTGATTAAATATGCCATACGTTTCGTTGCTGTTTTGCAACTTCTTCAGTGGCTCATTTATTAAACTTATTTGTCAGGATTTTTTTATAAAATAAAATAAAAAAAGAATTTCTTTGTTCAGTTTGATTCTTTTAGTTTTTTGACAAAAAACAATTAATTTGTTTAAAAGTTTATATTTTATGTTGGTTGATGAGTTGAATGAATTGTGATAGAAGAGAGAATATTGTTTGAAATGTTTTTTCTCGTAGTAAAAAATCCTGACAAATAAGTTTAATAAATGAGCCACTGAAGAAGTTGCAAAATAGCAACGAAACGTATGGCATATTTAATCAAAACTTGTATTTAATTTAATTTAAAGTCTTGTCCAACTCCCTACGATTCCTTTGATTATTTTTGTTTTTTATAAAAAAATAAAAAATAAATATTTATCAATTTACAACTAATACAAAATTATATTAAATGTAATCAACCTTGTAAATATTATGTTATATATCTATGTAACTCATACTTTGATAACAAATATCAATTTCTTGTTTTGTTTCTATTAATATACTTACATTAAAACGATTATATTATTTTAATTTTTTTATAAGTGTGTGTAATATTTTCTCTGATGGCCATTTTGGATTCATGAAGGGTAGGGCTACTAATAATGCATTGTCTTCTATAACGAACTTTATATATAGCACTATTGATGTCCAAAGTCCAACTGTAATAGCTTTCTTAGATCTTGCGAAAGTATTCGATACGGTGAACCATGAAATCCTATTCTCTAAACTTGATTCATATGGAATAAGAGTTGTAACTAATGACCTACTAAAGAGTTATTTGACAAATAGATGTAATAATTGCTATAGTGAGGGACTCATGTAATAAGAACAGTAGTAATACAGGGTACAATTCTTGGCCCCTTGGTTTTCATTCTCTATATTAATGACATCTTTAATATTTTGCCTGAAAATTGTTTGGTATCATATGCTGATGACACGGCTGTCTTGGTGTTCCTGAAAAACTTGTGAAGAGGTACCTACAGGTTGGCTGAGCAGGCTTACAGGGTACATGGATGAAAGTGAATCAACTGTCACTTAAAACTGATAAACCCACATTCATGACCTTTGGCTGTTATCGAGATAGTATACCTGTGGATATGAAATTGTATATCGATAGCAAAGAAATAAAAAGAGTTGACTATTGTAAATATTTGGGAATCTATATAGACTGTCATATGAGATGGAACTATCACATGAAGCAAATTACCAAGAAAACCAGATATATAAATTTTGTATTAAATAAGTTGTGTTCAATATTGGATCCATAGACTATGAGGGCAATTTATCAGGCTCTGAGAGTATGATTAACTATGGTATAATTGTGTGGGGGGTGGATATGATAATTCAACGAAACCACTATCATTATACAAGGGCGGATCCAGGAATTTTTTATGGGGGGGGGGGAGAATGTATATAAGATCTACTTTTTATCTCGAAAAGTGTGTCGCGATCGAATTGTCCAAGCGGGGGGGGGGGGGGCAGAGACGCCCCCACACACACATAGAACTTTATTTTCAATTTTAAAATTAAAAAAAAAAAATGTTTTTTTAATTTTTTTACAAATTTCATATCTCATATTTTAAGTTCATTAAAATAAAAAAATGTTATAAATTCCCTGTCGATTTGGCCGCCGTTTTTTGGCCTCTGCGTGCGACGCACGTGCTGCACTCCCGCCAGGCACGGGGCTGTATGGGGGCGGTCGCCCCTCCGCTCCCTTGATCTGTTCTTGTCATTATACTGACTAGACCATGCGCGGATCCGGGGGGGGAACCCCCCCCCCCCCCCCCAAAGCATTGGAGATCAACATTTTTTATATGTTTATTTAATTCTTTTTTTTTTTTTATAACATTAAATTTTAAAATTGAAGAAAATAAAGTTCTATGTAGGTACGGGGCGGAGTCCTCTGACCCCCCCCCCCCCCGCTTGGGCAATTCGATCGCGACACACTTCCGAGATCAAAAGTAGATCTTATATACCGGCGACCGCCCCCCCCCCCCCCCCCTCCAAATCAGAGGTCTGGATCCGCGCCTGGACTAGACTCATTAAAAAAATTAAGGTGCAATCTGTCTTGAGTATTGATGAATCTTTTATTGTGAATTCTGTTGTTTGTTATTATGATGTGTGTAAGATGATGTATAATGAACATAGTGGCAGAACTAGACATAGAACAATTGTCCTGCCAAAGATTAATAAGTCAATTACCCAAAAAATGCCTATTTTGTGGCAATTAAATATTTTAATAAACTCCCAAATGATCTAAAAAATCTGTCGTGTGACAAGAAAGTATTGAAAATAAAATTGGTTAAATGGATCGAATCGTTGTGATTTCACCCTGTGATATGTATGCAATTGTGTAATGTTAACTAATAGTTAGGAATGTACACCATATTTCATTTATTGTAATTGTTTGTAAAATTAAATAATTATTAATTTTAATCCTGTCCTATGTACAGTTGACTTGTCAACTCTATAGGACACGACGTATTGTATTCTGGATAAATAAATTTAGTTGGAGTTTTCTTAAAGTGTTGTAATATTTGACCACGCACTCTGATGCAAGGAATGTTTAATTAATTTATATTTAATGGAAATTTCAGATCACAGTCCTCCAGTTCAACCAATCCAAGGACTGTCTACCCGTTTCCATGAGTAAACTCTCGTGATATATTTTCTAACTTCTCTCCTCTAACTTTTGTCTACTGATCCCCCTTGTGGGGGGGGGCTTTCTTTTTTCTTAAATAAACCACCTGTTTTAAGCGCAGATTCTAGTCATTTTTTACGTGTAATCGAAAAATATTTTCCCGTTCCCCACCTCAAGAATCGTGTAGTATATCCTAATGGACTAATTGAATAAAAAATTCAATTTTTAATGGCCATCAAAGGTAGTCCATCCGATCGTTCTTGAGATATTTTTGATCTTAAATATATAAGCCTTTATTAGTTTTTATTTTGACCAGAGCGCTCAATTTATTTTATTCAAATTTCACTCACCACTATTGATTTTATTTTAATTTTAATACGCTCTTACATTCGCTTAAATAGGGGAGAGGAAGGCAAGGAGGTCAGTGGCCCCTACAAAACTCATTGGCCTCCCTAGAAAATTAAAAACTCCATTATTACGACGAATCCTTTATGTATTTCACATTAAATTATTTCGTTACTTCCAAAATTTGTCAATTCTACTAAAGTTAGTTGATTTCTAATCCGATTACCTAAATTGAAACCTTGTGGTGGCTAATCAGCTGACCGGATCCCCCATAGGAAACCTCTCTAACTACGTCAATGCGCCCATAATTGATAAATGTTTGGAAATTGATATTCATTATTCAACGTCCATTAAAAAAAGTGTTAAATTGCTTCGTATTTTCGAAATATGTAACTACATCAAAAACGATTAAAATTATTTGAATATAAAAAATTTATCAAATTCATCTCGTTTTGTAGACAATTAAAACCTTGTATAGAGAACAATAAAAAAGTTTATTTAAAAATAATATTAATTATTTGTCAAAATGTATGTATGTGTGCATGTGTGTGTCCAAATGTTGTTGGCGCTCTAGCTTAAAAACCAATGAAGGTACATATCAAAGGAAAATTTTATATTAAGATTTTTATTTTGTAAATTAAGAGGGGATTAGATTTTGGTTGAAAACTGAATAAAAAATTAGGGAGGGAGGGTTTTTAAAAATTCTGTTTCTATTGGTAACCATTGCTAAAGACATAGAGGAATCGAGTTAAAATCAAAAATAGCGATCGATTCTCATCTAATACTTGAGGAATAACCTTATTGCATTCCATTTTTGATGTTTTGACTATTAATGTCAACCTCTACTGAAAACGTGCAAGCTTGAGTTGTTTACCAAAAAGAATTTAGTCTTTTTGATTTTAAGTCGATTCTTCCACGTTTTCAGTAGAGGTTGACATTAATAGTCAAAACATCAAAAATGGAATGCAATAAGGTTATTCCTCTAGTATTAGATAAGAATCGATCGTTATTCTTATTTTAAGTCGATTCCTCCATGTCTTTAGCAATGGTTACCAATAATAACCGATGCGTCAAAAATCTAATGTAGAATGGTTATTGCTCGACTGTTAAATGAGAATCGATCATTATTTTTGAATTAAAGTTAACATGAACTGCAAATAGCAAGTGATATCTGATTAATAATATAGGAATAAACATATTAATATTTCAAATGAATTTGGATAAATTTTAGCAACGATCCGTTGCAGTTTATTTTACCTACTTCCATTCTCTAATGGTCAGGAATTGTGTTTATCTTTTTCTCTTACATTAATTTGCTCTCTTTGTTTGAAATTAAAATATTTTACCAAGAGAACCCATAATTGATTATAGGACCTTACAGGATAAAGTCAAAGCCTCTCATCTAAACCAAAGGCAAACTTGCTAATTTCTCATCCACAGGCCCTTTATTAGTATTTTGTATAAATCACTTTAATCATTGCAATTAACTAAGCATTAACGTTACGTGATTATATTTATTTTGTATCTTTAAACAAATATTTGTGAAATAATCTATTTTAATCCGGGCTGAATACGATATTATTCATTCATCTTGATCAAATCATGACCTATATATATAATTTTACTGAAATTATAGTTTCGAATAGCTTAATTAGGCTTGGCAAAGTATTAGGATTACCGTATTGGGTTTGTTAACTTCGCAAGAGTTAACCCCTTTGTATAGTGATTTTCCTAGTGATAATTTGCAATTTATGAAATATCTACATACACTGGTGATAAAATAGCACTTTAATATCAGCCCTGTCCATGCACCCCTCGCCCTTTATCCCCGGTGTCCAGATAGGACAGACTCTCGGGGGCCGTAAATCAGATACGCAATTCAAACAAACCTAATTTAATTTATACGCCCGATAAAGCCACTGTTGTTAACCCATCTGGGTTTAAACCCCTGGATAGGAGAGCAAGCACATGGTCAGAGATCTACGCTGAAAAAAAAACACTCGTGCAAGCTCAAAAACGCACCCAATTCGAATAGAATATAAAAAAATAACGCGATGCAGATGTTTTATTCAAGAAATTTTTTATCTTTTCTTTTCTGAGTTTCTTGGCCTTGCAATTATTCAAACAATGTTAATATACCCACGGATAATAAAAAAAGAAAGTTATAAGTATAATAAGATTGCGTCTCAGACAGGGCTTCAATTCTTGCAGATTAAATCTTCATAAATATTTAAAGGAATAAGTTAAATTTTGTCATAGCCTTTACTATATTGTGCTAACAAACTCGAAAGGTCTTGGTTTTGATGTGGTGCCTAATGATATTCCAAGTCGAATAGAAGTTGAAATTTTAATAAAAATCACACATAATTAATTATAATTATTTATTGAACACAAATAAATAATTATAATTGAAATTGAATACAAATAAATAATTATAATTGAAATTGAATACAAATAAATAATTATAATTGAAATTGAACACGAATAAATAATTAGTACCTGGAGCCACCAAGCGATGCTCGGTAACTTTTTACTTTAGTGAAAAATTATTAAAATTTCCTAATTTTAATATATGATAATATTTTTGCAACGAAATTTTCTCTGGAGAAAGACGGACTTGTAGAAATTTTAATTGAATATAATGGAAGGCAGCCCAGGGCTAGTGAGGAATGAAAAAATTAGCACATATCAAATAAGGTGTAATTTATTGGAATCCTTCCTCCTTTCCTTTCAAACCGACGTTTCGTAGGATTTTTCCCTTCTTCTTCAGTGTTTCAAAGGGTCAATAAATGAAACAAATAAGAAGGAAACATTCATTTACTGAAAAACGGCTTCATTGAAAGTGTAGGTAGTTGCCACTTGTCGTTGACTTAGCCCTTGATTAATTAGGCACACAATTTGAACTTCTTGAACTTCAAGAAATATCCATTTTGTATATTTTATATCTTTCTATCAATGATGCTTAATTCAAAATTATTCATTTATTGATATTTCAAATGGAATTTGATCTTTTATTAAAACTTTATTTAAATTTAAAGTGATATTGAGAAAGTAGGATAATTTGTAATTGTATCTTTTAATTTAATTTTACTTATTTTTATTATGAAATTAAAAATTATCACCCATATTTATTGAATATGTTAGTTTAAGAGTTAATGTAAGAAATTATATGAATATTTGTGGCAATTTTAAAAATAGTTTCTTATTTAATAAAGTTTTTATTGGTGGCTCGATTTTTTTCTCCGTAGTGTATTTATTCGTGTTCGATAAATAATTATAATTAATTATGTGTGCTTTTATTAAAATTTCAACTCTAAATCAAATCAATCACAATACATACATTTAGTACATTAAAGTCTTAGATCCATCTGGCATCTCTATCTGGAACTATCCTTGTAATGTTTTTCTCTAAAATCTTGACGTATTTTGACGTTGATTTATGACAAAACTTGAAAAATACATTTTGCAAAAGATATCATAGAGTCTTGTTCTAAACCGACCATATAGGTAGATACAAAAAAAAGGTTAAAAATCTAAAAAAATCATTTGAGCAAAAATGATGGGTAAATTTAATCATGTAGACCATATTAATCACCCAAGGTAACAAAATATAATTAATAATAATTTCAATAGTTTGTTTTTGTTGCAATTAAAAGGGAATCGGATAATTTCTCTCTCTCTGCTTTGTGCTTGCGCTATCAATCATAAGTTTTGAATAATTCGTGCTGAAATAAAACGCCATCAGCCAGCTTACTTGTTT
Source organism: Forficula auricularia (assembly GCA_024734495.1). Lineage (NCBI taxonomy): Eukaryota > Metazoa > Arthropoda > Insecta > Dermaptera > Forficulidae > Forficula > Forficula auricularia. Next base: position 934,063 of record JALMQS010000055.1, on the reverse strand, counting down.
ATAAATAATTAGACCGGCTTGTTCTAATGGGAAAATTAACCACTTATTTGGAGCGATATTAATAATAATTAGAACACGTCAAGAACACTCTTAGGATATATGATGCTAATATTCCAAGAATATTGTCCAATAGCATAAACTTTCTGAAAAGTGACTCTAGTCTATTTAAATCTTAATATTCGAATCTTCAGACAGAATAGCAAAGTTATAAAGAGCTTAAATTAGAGAATAAGAAAATATTTTTTATTATAGGCAAAATAATCAGCTGGGGTTATATCCTCTTAGCCACTCATCCCCGAACTCAAGCTAATTTCTAATGTATATATGAATTTGAAATTTTATTTATTTGGAACTAAAAGTTCTGTTTTTATGAATCACACCGGTTACTTGACCCCTCAGGAGTCTATGTTTCAAATTTCAACTCAATCGGTCAAGTCGTTTAATCTGGAATTCGCTGAACATAGAGATATAGAATTCCAAAACTATTATGTTGAATATTAAAATTTGGAGACGATTTAATGTATCGTTTTGGTCCAAATGGAAAAAAGGGAAAAGGCCGTTCCTAGATTAATAGAGATTAATCTCTAATAATCTAAAACAGGTCTGAACTTGTATTTGGCAACTTAAAGAAAAGAGATCATTCTATAAGCGGCCTTTTTACTCAACATCCTCGATTATGTTCAAATTCAACAATCACTTACACAATTTTTAAACAATAAAAAAAATGAAAACATTTTCAATACTCGATACGATACATATGCTTTAGTAATTAATATAATAAACTTAAATCTAAATTTATAATTTATCCCTTTATTATAACATCGCCTTAAAATTTCAATTAGATTTTTCTAATTAGAACTTAGAATAAGAATAGAAAAAAATGCCAAAGTTCCTCCTGGTACTAAAATTTCACTTTTTATGAATCACACCGGCTAATTGACCCCTCAGGAGTCTATATTTCAAATTTCAATTCAATCGGTTAAGCCATTTAATCTGGAGGTCGGTGAACATGGAGATATAGAATCCCAAAGCTATTATATTTTAACCCATATTTCTCAATGTTATAATATTTATTTAGCTTGTATTCTAGTAAATTTTTTTGTTCTTTAGAAAACCCCATTCAGCTTATCGATAGGCCAAATTCTTAATTGTGATCAGTCACACACACTTCAAAAACACTAGCTGTCCAACGAAATTTCGAGTCCTCTTCAATTCTTCATTCAAGGGATCAGGCTACTCCACGCCCTTAGCGACGATAAATATTATTTACGTCTGAAATACTTCATTTTAACTTTTGAATAAATGGCCAAACTGCCGCCTCTGAAAATTTGCAGTTCTAGGCTGCAGCCTACTTAGCCTATTTAGAAATACGGCCCTGATTTCACTAAAAATTCAAATTCGTAGTTGTTAATTATTCATTGTTATATGTGAACGTTCTTACTAGACTCAATTAAATTAACTCTTTTTTAAATAAATAAATAAATAATTTGATTCCCCCGGGCGGTCTATCTTCGATCTAGTATTTCCCCATCTTTTTTCAAAAAATAAAAAAATAATTTTCTATATATGTAGAATTAACATAAGAAATTAGTACCTGGAGCCACCGAGCGATGCACGGTAACCCCTGACCCCCCTCCCGAAACCACACACACCCGCCCCACCCCTGGATCCCTCACAACTGCACCCCACCTCCTGCACCTCCCAAATCCACCCCATCTCGCACCCATAAAAACATAAAATTAAATAAGATTTGTTTCCAAGTTATATAAAAAAAAAGCAACTTCAACCACTTTATTTGTAAACACACCTGTAATGTTATTATTTAGACACCTGTTAATTAAAAACAAACAAAAAATTCCTAATTTTAATATAATATATTAATATTTGCTATAACGTATTAGTGGGTTTTAAAATTAAAAAACCAATTAAAAATAACAGATAATTGAAAAAAATGTAAACAAACTTTTTTATTGAGATTTTCATCTATCAATAATTACTTTAATTAAGAAAAGATCAATTAGGATGAAATTTGTCGAGGTCCAGACCTAGCCAGATCGTTTTCTCATCCTCAAAACTTGTTAATAGAATTTGCTTCATCAAAATATAAAACAAACAATTTTTGCTCCTTTAATAAGCGTAGATTCATTACATTATTTAACTTTTGCGGCTCAAATTGTTGTTAATTATTCATTGATTGATGTGAACGTTCTTACTAGACTCAATTAAATTAACTCTTTTTTAAATAAATAAATAAATAATTTGATTCCCCCCGGCGGTCTATCTTCGATCTAGTATTTCCCCATCTGGTTTGTGGTCCTTAATGCAGGATATTTCAGTGATGGATTCTCTACATTTTGTGGATTTAGTTGTTGTTTTGAGTAATGTTTTAACCACACCTACTGGTCGTTAACCGGCGTTTGAATTATAAATTAGAAATCCTGTGCAAAGCCTGTTGCCTGCCCATGCCGAGCCAGAGGTTTCCACTACTATCCCCCTAAAAGCCATCAGTACTGCCTGCCCCACCACCCACGACTACTTTACAAATTGCACTAATATTAATGCACACACGCATGGTGGTGGGGTTTGGAATTCGCACGCCGGGAAATAAATTTGAATCCGATGAACTAGCCACCCACCCACCCACCATGAGAAGTGAAACTAATTAAATGGAAATACCTACCATTAGAATCTTAAATTGTTTCAATGTAATGTAAATAAAAAAAAAAATTCAACAACATTTGTTCATCTAGTCAGCGAGGGATATTTAGGGCATTATTTCGAAAATAATTAACGATTGTATTCATTACTTAGAAAACCTGCCCTTAATTACACATAATTACTCACATTTAAATACAATAATTATTTTCGAATCAGTACTTGGAATGAGTTGTGTGTGAGTAAAGTATTCAATTGCCTAGTACAAATAATATTACTCGCATCCTTCAACTTTTTTTTGTTTTTTTAAGGTTCCGAAATAACTAAGAACCCTTTTAGTTTAGCGATGTCATACAGCCTCGTTATTTATTCAAGTGATTGTGATAAAATTCCATAGGCCTTAGATTTTAATATTTGTAAGGGACCGTCCATAAATTTAGAGATTTTTACCCCCCCCCTTCACATTTTCATTGAACCCCCCTGTATTGTGACTTCACACTATCACTTGTATATCCTACTAGGTGACGACCGAGGCGTCACCTAGCCCCTGGCGGGGAGCGTCTCGTTCATACCAATTTAATAATTGAAATTTAAAATGATAATGTAAGTATTGAAAGAATGTGCTGAATGAAATTGATTCAACAATAAGGAAAGATTTATTTAACACATTGGCTAAGCACGATCACTATCTGACCAATCAGAATCATTATATTAATTTAACGCTTTGCCATTGGCTATGCACTGGCCAATCAGATCGTTTGGATCATATAAACATATATACATACATAGTTTTTCATTTTATATATATATATATAGATACACTAGATAGATAGATAATCAATCAGTGATGAAGCTATTGAAGTTTTTATTTTTCTGATTAATTTGATTAAAATTTGAATTTTTAGTGAAATCACACATAATGAATTATATTTATTGAACAAGAACAAATAATACGGAAAAAAATAAATTTAGACAATTGCGGTTATCGCGATTTTAAACCGATTCTACGAGTTTAGGTTAGGATTTACCCACCCTCAACCTAATAAACGCTATATAAAATCTGATTATGATACATTTCCAAGTCATTCCCTACTCTAAACTTTTACCTTTGTAGAAGAAAATCTAACAACTATGACGTTTCGATCGACGTATTCTGCGATCGTTCTCAAGTATGAGCACCCACTTTAGGCTAACTGAGACCGACACGTGACCAGCTCAGTTAAACTAAAATCAGAATAGATGCTTATACTTGAGAATGTTCGCAGAAAAATTAAGTTTCTAGGATGAGTGGTTTTCATTTTATGAACGAAAAACTGCGATTTTTTGCAAAAAAAATTGCATTTTTTCAAAATTTCAACCTTCATTTCGGCACAAGTTACACATTATCCAAATAAGATAAAACTTTATTTAAATTGTAGAAAATTTAATCTAGTTTAAAAATGTTTAGAGTCATCTTTGTCGAAAACGTGCTTCTTCATGGTCAAAATGGGAAAAAATCGAAAAAAGTACCAGTTTTAGAGATCCCCGGGGGCTGTTTTTGACAAGCGCTAGTACCGGTTCTACTGAACCTAAACAGATGAAATTGTTAACATTTTACACGTAATTTAAAGACCTTTAATTTATATAATGGATATTTTTTTTGATTTGATAAGCCGTTTTAGAATTATCCAAGAAAACTCCGAAATCTTTTCATTTTGAGGGGGGGTAGAAAAATTTCCACAACACAGATTTCGGGGAAAACTTAGGGTAGTAATATTGGAGTACCAATAAAGGTATTCCAGCAATAAAATCTTTACCGGGAATTATTTTCCGTTAAAATCGTCATTTGCCTGGACTATCAACTACTTAAAGGAATTTAATATATATGTATTTTATAATTTTAATTTTGAAATTGCCTTTTGTTACTCACAATTTTTAAGATCCCATTTTGTCACAAATCTGAGTTGACCCCTCCCCCCTTACTGTATGACGTAATTTATGGACGGGTCCTAATTTATGAGAAACAAAATTTATTATAATTAGGGAATTTAAATTATTATTTTAAAAAACCCGACTATGGAGTCCCCGTAGCCTCTTGGCCAGCAAGATGCCCCCGAAGTCCGGCTTCGCAACTGGTTTAATTATATTATAATAAGAATAGTCCAGATTAATTTGCAACAACGCTGACCTAATGCTGCCGACAGGGGCGCTGATGCTGTCGGTATATTTGTGTTTTGAGTCGAGATAAGTCGAGGCAAATTTGAAATATAATTGTAATTTGAACTCGAATTTTGAAATGAAAGACTCCAATTGATTTTAAATTAAGAAACATTAAATATATGGATAATTATTCCCCCCCCCCCATCACCACTCAAAAATTCAATATTCAATTCGCTTTCCTTTGCGCACAGAAGAAGAAATTAATCACATCTTATTTGATTTATATTTTATATATTATTTGTTTATTTTTTAATAATTTGCCACTTTTTTATAATTTTTTAAAAATGTAAATTTTGTTATTCTTATTTTTTGATTTTTAAAAAATTGAACCTCTTAAGAGTATCTCATACTGGATGGAGCAGCCTGTCATACAAACAACACCTGATCACTTTTAAATATTTGGAGCTTTATATCGATTAGGTATCGATCCCAAATTTTAAAAAAATGATATAATATAATTATCCTCCTCACACGATCCCACTTATTTAAATAAATATATTTCCACACAAAAAATATCAAAATGCTGTAGATTTTAGAAGAAAAAATACTTCCAGATTCAAATCTAGAGCCTCATTTCTGTAGCTGTGTCAGGACGAAAATGAGGCGAAACTTTTAAGAGACTATGTATTTTCGGGAGTTTACAGGTATACATTTGGAGTGTGATTTTTTAAGAGGAATAAAATTTTTGGACCGAGACGCCGCCCGCCAGGGTTACCAGCCCGGAGGGCCGAACCTTGAGGGCGTGCCGAAGTCACTCACGAAATGCTCGTTTATAAATAATAAAATAATTATTTATTTATTTGTTTGTTTTAAAAATAAAAGATAAAATTGCAATTCTTATTTATATAAAATAGAGGTAGGTATATAAAAAAGGATATTAAATTTAAATACAAAAAAAAAATGGTTAAGTTAAAAGTAAATTGAATTTTTCCTAAAACGAAAACCGAAAGCGAATTTTCATTTTCTACTCTGGGATTATCTCTTCTAATTCTCTTCAGCTGAATGTTTATAGTCCATAAATATGCGCATTTGTATCATTTTAAAACCCCCATCACATTATAGGCCACTTGTCCATTCTTAGGTGTGCTTTTCTATTTAGACCCCGACATTATTAAAACGTGGAATTTCCTCGCTTTACAATTATTTCGCTTCTGCTACATTCATACATATGTCAAGATATACTCGTCATGGCATTTTTCTTGCGGATATAAATTTCCCTGTATACACCAACACTAATCTATCCGACCGCAAAGGGGTCCAACATCAGTTGCCTCCTCCGCTCCCAACACACACGCGAAAGTAGAATGACTAATATTCATCTTTATTCACCTAAATTTAAGTAACTTTGATGATTAATTACCACCATAAATTAGAGAAAATATACAACACAGATAATTAGTCTATTTGAAAATTACAACTTGGAATCAACCCTCGTCAAAAGTTTTTATACAGAGTTATTTTTTAACCGACTTCAAAAAAGGAGGAGGTTCTCTATTCGATTGAATTTTTTTTTTTTTTTTTTTTTTTTTTTTTTTTTTGTGCCTATGTTACCTCATATCTCCGCCAATTGTCAACCGATTTTGAAAAATTTTTTTGCATTGGGTCCAGTCTAGCTTCCGATTGGTCCCATTTTTTTTCGATTTTTTTTCATAGGTATTAGACCTTTTTTATTAGGTTTGTTTAGGTTTGTTTAGACCTAACCTCTTTGTTTATGAACCGATTTCGATGGTTCTTTTTTATCCGAAAGGGGGTGTCTTAGGGATGGTGTCATATTAATTTGGTCAAGTTCTGATGATATAATCACTATTAATAACATCACTAAAAGAGAAAAATAAAAATTTTTAAGAAAAAAATAAAAACCGACTTCAAAAAATTAAGTGCAACAAATATAAAAATACACTAAAAGGTATAAAATAATTATTATCTTATCTAGTTACAACTAAACGACGAAATATTAACACGAAATTACTTTTTGAAGTTGGTGCCAAACATATACCTTTTATGAATCGCACTCGACGGATCTTACTTAGTACGTTTGGCGGGTACGCTCGCTTATAGGTATAGTTTGTTTGGCACCGACTTTAAAAAGTAATTTCGTGTTAATATTTCGTCGTTTAGTTGTAACTAAATAAGATAATAATTATTTTATACCTTTTAGTGTATTTTTATATTTGTTGCACTTAATTTTTGAAGTCGGTTTTATTTTTTTCTTAAAAATTTTTATTCTTATTCTTGTTCCTTATGTAAAAACTGAAATTTATATACAGTGAAGAGCAAAAAAATGGATCCACCAATAAAAACTTTATTAAATAGTAAATTATTTTTAATTTTTTTACAAGCAACCATACATTATTGAAATTATTGCTTATTGCAATTGTACTTGCCACTTGTCGTTGACTTAGCCCTTGATTAATTAGGCACACAATTTGAACTTCTTGAACTTGAGAAATATCCATTTTGTATATTTTATCTTTCTATCAATGATGCTTAATTCAAAATTATTCATTGTATTGATATTTCAAATGGAATTTGATCTTTTATTAAAACTTTATTTAAATTTAAAGTGATATTGAAAGAGTATGATAGTTTGTAATTGTATCTTTTAATTTAATTTCAATTAATTTTTTTTAATAAAATTCAAAAATTATCAACAATGTTTATTGAATATGTTAGTTTAACAGTTAATGGAACAAATTAAATGAATATTTGTAAAAATTTTAAAAATAATTTGCTATTTAATCAAGTTTTTATTAGTGGATCGATTTTTTTGTCAGAACATGTCAGCTTATTTACTTTTAATAAACCTTAGTTTTATCTATAAAATAAAGAAAAGTAGTTATTTATTTATTATTTATTGTATCAGAGATAGAAAAATAAATAATCAACCAGTTTGTTTATTATACAGAATATCGAATTATTAAATATTTGAAGTGGAAATATTTCTGTCGACCATTATTCAGTTCTGGATTTTGAAAATTAGTGTTTTAAGGAAGGTTGAATTCATTGTCATACAAATACAATACTCTTTCATATATTTATTGACTAAGTGCGCATATAGATGATATAATTCAATGAGCGGATATAAAATGAGACTTTTTTTTTAACTTTCTTTTTTCTTTTCTCTCTCTCTCTCGTTTTTCCCTGGATTTGATTTCCATCGCTCTTTTTCCGGAATTTTTTCCATTTAATAAATAATCTCTTTCAAGTAAAAAAAAAAAATCAAATATTCTTATTCATTTCAATGCTAGCTGTCTTTTTTTTAAGTTAATTTGTAAATCTCTGTATACATAGTGATTCCGTATTAATTTTAAATTCGGTAATATATCAAAGTGCTTCTGGAGGCGTTTTTTTTTTTTTTTTCTACTATCGATGCAAATTCGCCTGGCAAATTAATCTTCAAAATATATACCCATGTTACTGCCTGCTGAAATTAAAACGTAGTCGACAAGCAGAACTGTTTCGATGAAAAAATTCAACGTGTCAATTTATCCCAGGAATACAGGCTAGGCGTTCATCCTCTTTTTGAAATGAAAGCCCGTTGAATCAGCGAATGTAATTGATCACAGGAATCAACTCACTCTCAATCCGATAAAGAAAACATTTCGCGAAAATATTTTACTATCAATAAAAAAGCTATATATTTCAAATTTCATCTTGTAAATAATTTAGTAACCTCATGTTTAGAAAGAATAAATCATATATCAATTTTTTCTATTTCAGTTTCATATGTTCATTATAACATTTTTAGTGATATCATAAGCTTCATTGTTTTGTTTTTACTTTATCCAATGCAAAGCATGGGTAAAGTATTGTAATCGCTCTCGGGGCAAGCGTGGTTTCAAAGGGTCCTCAGGTAAAGACTACGGAACCCATGGACTCAATTAAAGTCACAAATTGTAGTATTCAATTAGGTTGAATATTAGCACGTGACGGTTTTGCCAAAAATTACATGGGGTCTCGTCGAGAGGCCAAAAAGTGCGATTTTTACTTTATCCAATGCAAAGCATGGGTAAAGTATTGTAATCGCTCTCGGGGCAAGCGTGGCTTCAAAGGGTCCTCAGGTAAAAACTACGGAACCCATGGACTCAATTAAAGTCACAAATTGTAGTATTCAATTAGGTTGAATTTTAGCACGTGATGGTTTTGCCAAAAATTACAAGGGGTCTCGTCGAGAGCCCAAAAAGTGCGATTTTTTCATTTAGTGCGTGCGTATGGATGGATGTATGGATGTTATCGTTTTTTGGCCCACGATTTTTTCCACACCGTTGCACCGATTGAAATGAAATTGAAAACCTAGCATTCTTTTAACAAAATGAAGCGCTGATTAGTTTTTGGTACATATCGGTCCACAAACATTAGTACTTTATTTCAGTACTTTTTTAGTTTTTTCTAAATATCTTGAAAATGACTTAACCAATTTTGATGAAATTTAATATCCTAATTAAGTACCTTGGGGACCACAAAAAAGGTTAAATAAAGTTTTTAGTAAAATTATATTTTAAAGTACTTTACTCTAGAACATATTAATATTTCAAATGAATTTGGATAAAGTTTAGCAACGATCCGTTGCAGTTTATTTCATTTAGTGCGTGCGTATGGATGGATGTATGGATGGATGTTATCGTTTTTTTGGCCCACGATTTTTTCCACACCGTTGCACCGATTGAAATGAAATTGAAAACCTACCATTAGTTTAACAAAATGAAGCGCTGATTAGTTTTTGGTACATATCGGCCCACAAACATTAGTACTTTATTTCAGTACTTTTTTAGTTTTTTCTAAATATCTTGAAAATGACTTAACCAATTTTGATGAAATTTAATATCCTAATTAAGTACCTTGGGGACCACAAAAAAGGTTAAATAAAGTTTTTAGTAAAATTATATTTTAAAGTACTTTACTCTAGAGTAAGATGTTACTTTTTTTAATTTTTTAAATTCTTTAAAATTTATTCATTTGAAAGTTTTAATATAGCTCATTTAGCCTTGCTTAAGTAAGAATGGATAGGCTTCTCTCTGTGAAATGCTAAAAATTTGGGAGGAATTTTTATGAGTAACCATAGCAACTGCGTTGTTTTCTTATCCGTTACCTTTGCTGAAGACAGAGAAATCGATTTTAAACCAAAAATAGCGATTGATTCTCATCTAGTACTCGAGGAATAATCATTCTATATTGGATTTTTGACGTTTCGGTTTTTATTAGTAACCATTGCTGAAGACATAGAGAAATCGACTTTTAAACCAAAAATAGCGATTGATTCTCATCTAGTACTTGAGGAATAATCATTCTATATTGGATTTTTGACGTTTCGGTTTTTTATTAGTAACCATTGCTGAAGACATAGAGGAATCGATTTTAAACCAAAAATAGCGATTGATTCTCATCTAGTACTCGAGGAATAATCATTCTATATTGGATTTTTGACGTTTCGGTTTTTATTAGTAACCATTGCTGAAGACATAGAGAAATCGATTTTAAACTAAAAATAGCGATTGATTCTCATCTAGTACTCGAGGAATAATCATTCTATATTGGATTTTTGACGTTTCGGTTTTTATTAGTAACCATTGCTGAAGACATAGAGAAATCGATTTTAAACCAAAAATAGCGATTGATTCTCATCTAGTACTTGAGGAATAATCATTCTATATTGGATTTTTGACGTTTCGGTTTTTATTAGTAACCATTGCTGAAGACATGGAGGAATCGACTTAAAATAAAAAATAGCGATTGATTCTCATCTAGTACTTGAGGAATAATCATTCTATATTGGATTTTTGGCGTTTCGGTTTTTATTGGTAACCATTGCTGAAGACATAGAGAAATCGACTTATAAACCAAAAATAGCGATTGATTCTCATCTAATACTTGAGGAATAACCATTCTATATTGGATTTTTGACATTTCGGTTATTATTGTAACCATTGCTGAAGACATAGAGGAATCGACTTAAAATCAAAAATAGCCATCGATTCTCATCTAATACTTGAGGAATAACAATTCTACATTAGGTTTTTGACGTTTCGATTATTATTGGTAACCATTGCTGAAGGCATGGAGGAATCGACATAAAATCAAAAATAACGATCGATTCTTATCTAATACTAGAGGAATAACCTTATTGCATTCCATTTTTGATGTTTTGACTATTAATGGAAACCTCTACTGAAAATGTGGAAGAATCGACTTAAAATCAAAAAGACTAAATTCTTTTTGGTAAACAACTCAAGCTTGAGTTGTTTGCCATAAAAGAATTTAGTCTTTTTGATTTTAAGTCGATTCTTCCACATTTTCAGTAGAGGTTTCCATTAATAGTCAAAACATCAAAAATGGAATGCAATAAGGTTATTCCTCTAGTATTAGATAAGAATCGATCGTTATTTTTGATTTTAAGTCGATTCCTCCATGTCTTCAGCAATGGTTACCAATAATAATCGAAACGTCAAAAACCTAATGTAGAATTGTTATTCCTCAAGTATTAGATGAGAATCGATGGCTATTTTTGATTTTAAGTCGATTCCTCTATGTCTTCAGCAATGGTTACAATAATAACCGAAATGTCAAAGATCAAATGTAGAATGGTTATTCCTCAACTATTAAATGAGAATTATTTTTGAATTAATGTCAATATGAACTACAAATTGCAAGTGATATCTGATTAATAATAAAGGAACAAACATATTAATATTTCAAATGAATTTGGATAAAGTTTAGCAACGATCCGTTGCAGTTTATTTTTTATTATCATTTGTGTCCATAATTTGTATTAATTTGAAAGTTAATAATATAGGAAAATAAGGACAAGTTTTAATGTGTGATTTTTTACTTTACCCTACAGGGTATGGTCAAGTATTGTAATCGTGCATGAAAAAAGTGTTTTTTTTTCATCCATTATTTATTTAAGCTTTTCAGTCTCATTTGTTAAAATAAATTTACAAAAGTAACTGATTAAAAAAAAAAATAGATGTGTGGCACTCGGGGACTGCCGCGGTAAAGCTATTGCATAGCATTTTTTTATCAACTTATGCAATTATAATATTTATGCAATATTTTTTCACAAACAGCTGCTTACGTATTCGTCCGATTTCGGAACAGCTCGTCTCGATCCGTGCGAGCTTAGTACATTCTACACGCATACGTCTAGTCGCACGCACTCAAACACCGTGCCGAAGTCTGCCGAACTGAAACGACGTTAGACGATGCTTTCAACGCCGCACCGCTGTGCCGGTCGGAGTGGGGGGGTGTTAGGTTTATTTTCGTTACGGAATTTCGCCGCGCTCAAAGCCCGCGATAAAAGCTATGGAATAGCTTAATAAATATTTTTGTTCAATCCTATTTATTTGAATAGCATAATGCATGGGAAATACAAATAATAATAATAATCCCACGGTGTTGTCTCATGTCCGTCTGAAAAATTTTTAAATAAATGTTAATAAAAAAATAAATATTCTATATTCCGCGTTTTTTACTTTAAAATGCAATTTAAAATATATTTTTTTCTTTTAAAGATGTACCGGCTGTCCACTGTTCGTCTCCAGAAAATTATTTATTATTCATTTATATTATTTACTATTATAGTTTAATTGTATTTTATAATTTAAATGTATTGTAAAGAAATAAGATAATTAATAAATTATAATTTTGTAAAAGAAACCCCCCCCTTTAATTTCAAAATCTCCTCCATAATAAGATTCTTTGAAAGCCCCCTCCCCACCTCTTAAATCCGCCGGTCGGCTGTCAGTCGAGTCGCTCGAGTCTCGTGTAGTAGTGGTGGGCGGCGGCGGGGAGGGACATCTCCCCCGCTAGAGCCGCCTCTCCGCCAAGAGTCGGGCGAATACGCTGGCTTTCGGCTGGCCGCTTGGAGAGGATTGTTAGGTTATTTTCGTTACGGAATTTCTCGATTCGGTCGCCGCGCTCAAAGCCAGCGATAAAAGCTATGCAATAGCTTAATAATTATTTTTGTTTAATCCTATTTATTTGAATAGCATAATGCATGGGAAATACAAATAATAATAATAATCCCACGGTGTTGTCTCATGTCCGTCTGAAAAAAATTTAAAATAAATTTTAATAAAAAAAATATTCTATATTCCGCGTTTTTATTTACTTTATAATGCAATTTAAAATATATTTTTTTCTTTTAAAGATGTACCGGCTGTCCACTGTTCGTCTCCAGAAAATTATTTATTATTCATTTATATTATTTACTATTATAGTTTAATTGTATTTTATAATTTAAATGTATTGTAAAAAAATAAGATAATTAATAAATTATAATTTTGTAAAAGAAACCCCCCCCCTTTAATTTCAAAATCCCCTCCATAATGAGATCCTTTGAAAGCCCCCTCCCCACCTCTTAAATCCGCCGGTCGGCTGTCAGTCGAGTCGCTCGAGTCTCGTGTAGGAGTGGTGGGCGGCGGCGGGGAGGGACATCTCCCCCGCTCGAGCCGCCTCTCTGCCAAGAGTCGGGCGACTCCGCTGGCTTTCGGATGGCCGCTTGGAGGGGATTGTTAGGTTATTTTCGTTACGGAATTTCTCGATTCGGTCGCCGCGCTCAAAGCCCGCGATAAAAGCTATGCAATAGCTTAAAAAAAAAACTAATGTTTAAAAGAGTATATCTATCTTAAATAATAAAATAAAATAATTTATTTATTTTCCGACAATGATTCAAGTGGTACTAGAGCACAGTCCAACCTATAACGCTGTATCCCGTCATGTCACGCATTACAACTCAATCTCATTCATTGCCTAGGAAAATATAAATGTTAATGAGCTGCAGCGCCATCTGTGGCTTGAATTGACACGAGAGGATTGGGAAGCGTTACAGCTCAATCCCATTTACTGCCAAGCAAAATAAAAAGTGTGCAAGGCTCGCCAAAAGAAGTTATCACTTCAATAACAAAATAGAAATCGGAGTGGGTGCTCATTCTTGAGAACGATCGAAGAATAAGTCGATCGATACGTCGTAGTTATATTGTATTATAATTTGTCCGTGTTTTTTTTTTTGCCGTAGCCACGCCGGGTACTGCTCGTAAATATATAAACGAACAATTTTTGCTCGTTTAATAAGAGGTAGATATAAGTATATGAAAGTGAAAAAATTAAAATTTGCAGATGACACAATTTTAATATATATTAAAAAATTCTGCTTTCCTCGGCAAAATATCATTATAATTTACCATAAATGTAATAACTCTTTATGTTTTTCATTTTTTTTCCTAAAGCCAGTTTTGTTTTGTAAGGGTTTTACCTCATCTAAAAAAAAAAGTATCTCTTTTGTATATAAATTAGATCAACATCTGATAAAGCTTGTAGTATAAGGTCCACTCAGCTAAAAGCATACTTTTATAATTTTAATAAAATAAAAAAAAAAATCTTATTAAGATAGTGCGGGGGTGATTAAGTTGGTAATTCGTAAAAAGAATTTTTTATTAACCACCTCTCTCGCATATATTAATAAAATAATGATGATTCAGTAATAATAAATTAACATTGGACTTTTTTTAGTCATTCTAAATGAACATAATTATATATGCTCAAACAGAATTACACTCTCAAATAAATCAGCAGATATTAATCAACGAGAAATTATTTTTTAATTGCTTTCTTCATAAAAAAATAAAATTTGAATTCTTAGTGAAATCACACATAAATTAATTATAATTATTTATTAAACACGAATAAATAATAGATACAATAAAACTACTACGTTTCAATCGACTTATTTCTGCGATCGTTCTCTAAGTAGAATAAATCGATCGAAACGTCGAAGTTTTATTGTATCTATTATTTATTCGTGTTTAATAAATAATCACTGTTCAACAAAATTAAAAAAAAAATTGTTTCCGTAAACCTAACAATGGATTCTAGTAGAGTTATATACACTGATTATCATATAATTTCTCGATTTTTACAACAGAGTCATAGTTTTGAGATATTATCGGTCAAAATAACAAAAAAGGCCATTTTGACCTGTTTTCGAGCCCCATTAGATATTAGACAGTAATATTTGAAATGAAAACATTTTGTTGAAGTAATAGAAAACAGCTTCCTCTTTGATTTTCAAATTATCACTTGTTTTTAGGTCAATTAAAACTCGAGTTATAACTAAAAAACTAAGACCATATGTATATCATATCTATGTTTGTTATCCATAAAAATCACGTAGTTTTAATTTTTTAGTTATAACTCGAGTTCTAATTGAGCTAAAAACAAGTAGTAATTTGAAAATCAAAGAGGAAGCTGTTTTCTATTACGGCAAAAAATATTTTGACTTCAAATATTACTGTCTAATATCTAATGGGACTCGAAAATAAGCTCAAAATAGCCTGCATTTTTCGTCGTTTTGACCGATAATAACTCAAAACTCTGACCTGTTGTAAAATCTGGAAATCGCATGATAATCAGCGAATATAACTCTAATAGAATCCATTGTTAGGTTTACGGATACAAATTTTTGTTTAAATTTTTGTTGAGCAGTGATTATTTTTTTATTTATTTATTTTATATTTTGAGAATAAATAATATAATAAAACTACGACGTTTCGATCGATTTATTCTGCGATCGTTCTCAAGTATGAGCACCCACTCCGATTTTAGGTTAACCTAAAATCGGAGTAAAACTGATTGCAGAATAAGTCGATCGAAACGTCGTGGTTTTATTGTATTATTTATTCCTGTATTTTGATTTCAAATATTGCTGTTTAATATCTAATGGGACTCAAAAATGGTCTTTTTCGTCATTTTGACCGATAAAATATCTCCAAAACAAGAGCTAATCAATAGTTTTTATGGTGATTTTTGAATTCACCAGGTGGAAATACGTACATAAGAATCAGCTATTTTTGAGCCTGAAACATTTTCATTGTTGGACAGTGTAATTATAATTAATTATCTGTGATTTCACTAAAAATTCAAATTTTAAACAAATTAATCACAAAAATAAAAGCTATAATCACGCAACAACGGATTTTTCTAAAAAATCGCTGTTTATGTATTTTTTTTTTTTTAATTTAATGGATCCGGTAATCTCATGCCAGATCTAGTAGACGTTTAATGATGCCAAATCCAACGGATAACCAGATTCGGTTTTCCGGATTGCAATCGCTAAATACTACTAGTAGAGTTTTATAAGGTGATTCTCATAGTGTTTTGACATAATAACAGGGTTTTGAGCTCTTTTTGACCTAAACACTAAAAAAGACCATTTTGGTCTATAATTGAGACGTCATAGACATGAAACAACAGTATTTAAAACCAAAATATTTTGTTTCCTTAATAAAAAAAATCCTCTTTGATTTTCAGTTCACTGCTTGGTTTTAGCCCAATTATAAACCGTATGTTTTTATCTATTAACGTTTATAATCACCGTAGTTTTAGGTTTTTGGTTTAAATCGAGCTATAATCGAGATAAAAGCAAGCAGTGATTTGAAAATCAAAGAGGAAGCTGTTTTCTATTACATCAAGAAAATATTTTGATTTCAAATAATGCTGTTTAATATCTAATGGGACTCGAAAATGGCTTTTTTCGTCGTTTTCACCAATAATATCGCCAAAACAAGAGCTAACCAGTAATTTTTATGCTGAATTTTGAATTCAGCAGGTGGAAATACATAATAATCAGCAATATTTGAGCCCGAAACATTTTCATTGTTGGTCAATGTAATTATAATTAATTATGTGGGATTTCACTAAAAATTCAAATTTTAATCAAATTAATCACAAAAATTATATTTTAATAATTAGAGAAAAGTTTGTGGAATTTAACAGCATGAAATGTATTATTAAATTTCATTTAAATTGATTAGGTAAACAATTATTTTTATAGATAAATGTTTGCGGAATTTAACAGAATGAATTGTATTTATTTTTATATAATTTCATTTTAATTGAGTAGGTAAACAATTATTTTTATAGATAAATTTTTGCGGAAATTAACAGATCATTGAATTATAGATACAAACATACACACACACAGGTGAAGCTAATATAAAGCGTGTAATAAAAGCTTCAACAATTTCATTAATATTAAAAAATTATCATAATTTAAATTAAATCCAATTGCTTACATACTTTTTTTTGTACTTGAAAATTATTATCATTTAAAGCCCTCAAATGAGATAGCTCCGGGGGGTTTTTTTTTTACCCATATTCTGCATGCTGTGCATATTTGCTCGAATTTTTTCCCCGTTTATATATATATACATTTTTTTAGACAAGCAAACTAGATCCATAATTCAGGGGGTTGGGGTTATCGTTATTGTCCCAGTGTCGAAACATGATGTTTGTTTAGAGAGGGCAGGCGTGTTACGTCATGTCTCTGTCACTCCTACAAGCTCACTTTATACAATGGTCAGAATCTGATTGCACGTGTCTAGGTTTATATGAGCAAACAAGATATAAAATTAATCCACATACTACATATACTACCCCTTGACTGCGTTCAGGAATCTTTTTCTAGTATAAAAAATACGTCAACAACAGCGAGATGTATCTCTTAATATAATTACTTTTTGTGCTATCGATTTAGAATGGGAAATTTTTCCTCACGCTGTAAAATATTCATTCCAATGACAGGTGTATACTGTATAGTCAATTAGAATTAACAAATAGAGAACATGATTTCATAATTTAGATATTTTATGATTTATGATAGATAGTTAAATAATCTTTATTGATTCGATTTTCTAATATATAGTATTTTAATTAATCAATCACTCATAGCGGGTAGCAGGGTCACCGGGGAATTGAATTCACCTAAAAAAATTTCACTTTTTTTTTATTTTTGGAAATTCTTAAATTTGAAGAAAAATCATTTTTAAAAATATTTTTTTTTTCTCTCTCTCTTTGTATGAGGCATTCCATGCCAAATCGTGCAGTTAGAAAAATTTTAAATTTTGATTTGTTTTATTTTTTGACATGCTACCTATCATAAAAACTCTTCTTTTTGGTTTCTTTGATCACCGTTTTAAAAGATATCGAATTTCAGTTTTTCGCTTATAACTTCTTCAAAAATGGTCCAAATTCAATTTTTTTACATACTTTTTAGAAAAAAATACAAAAAAATTATTTAAAGTTGGAGTAATTTTTGGAGACGGACTGATAAGGGAATTAAGTGGATATCGATGAGGCAGTCCAAAAAAAGAAGAAGATAATTTACCCTATCTTTTTATTCATAAAACCGACGTTTCGGAGGCTATTCCCTCCTTCTTCAGGGTTTTGAAAAGTCAGTGAAGGAAATCCAATGCGGCATTCCCCTCTGTCTCCTCTTTCAGTGACATCAGTAACAATAATATATGGTATTGTATTTCATTCTCAGCAGAATTATAATGTAATAATTGTTATTGTTACTGATGCCACTGAAAGAGGAGACAGAGGGAATGCCGCATTAGATTTCCTTCACTGACTTTTCAAAACCATGAAGAAGGAGGGAATAGCCTCCGAAACGTCGGTTTTATGAATAAAAAGATAGTGTAAATTATCTTCTTCTTTTTTTGGTCTGCCTCATCGATATCCACTTAATTATTTAAAGTGTATTTATATGCGATTTTTGAATTTGAAAATTTTAATTTTGTTTTGGAAACTGTATGTAGATTAGGGTGCTCCATTTTTTGAGTGTTTTCGAATATTTACCCCTGAGGGATGAACCGCGACCTAATGTGCTGTACATCTACTTCCACTTGTACTTCCAAATATTCCCAAGTAATTCCAAATATTTCCAAGTAATTCCAAATATTTCCAAATAATTCCAAATATTTCCAAGTAATTCCAAATATTTCCTAGTAATTCCAAATATTTCCAAATAATTCCAAATATTTCCAAATAATTCCAAATATTTCCTAGTAATTCCAAATATTTCCAAGTAATTCCAAATATTTCCAAGTAATTCCAAATATTTCCTAGTAATTCCAAATATTTCCAAATAATTCCAAATATTTCCAAATAATTCCAAATATTTCCTAGTAATTCCAAATATTTCCAAGTAATTCCAAATATTTCCAAGTAATTCCAAATATTTCCTAGTAATTCCAAATATTTCCAAGTAATTCCAAATATTTCCAAGTAATTCCAAATATTTCCAAATAATTCCAAATATTTCCAAATAATTCCAAATATTTCCTAGTAATTCCAAATATTTCCAAATAATTCAAAATATTTCCAAATAATTCCAAATATTTCCAAGTAATTCCAAATATTTCCTAGTAATTCCAAATATTTCCAAATAATTCCAAATATTTCCAAGTAATTCCAAATATTTCCAAATAATTCCAAATATTTCCAAGTAATTCCAAATATTTCCTAGTAATTCCAAATATTTCCAAATAATTCCAAATATTTCCAAATAATTCCAAATATTCCCAAGTAATTCCAAATATTTCCAAGTAATTCCAAATATTTCCAAGTAATTCCAAATATTTCCAAGTAATTCCAAATATTTCCAAATAATTCCAAATATTTCCAAGTAATTCCAAATATTTCCAAGTAATTCCAAATATTTCCTAGTAATTCCAAATATTTCCAAATAATTCCAAATATTTCCAAGTAATTCCAAATATTTCCAAGTAATTCCAAATATTTCCTAGTAATTCCAAATATTTCCAAATAATTCCAAATATTTCCAAGTAATTCCAAATATTTCCAAATAATTCCAAATATTTCCAAATAATTCCAAATATTTCCAAGTAATTCCAAATATTCCCAAGTAATTCCAAATATTTCCAAGTAATTCCAAATATTTCCAAGTAATTCCAAATATTTCCAAGTAATTCCAAATATTTCCAAATAATTCCAAATATTTCCTAGTAATTCCAAATATTTCCAAGTAATTCCAAATATTTCCAAGTAATTCCAAATATTTCCTAGTAATTCCAAATATTTCCAAATAATTCCAAATATTTCCAAATAATTCCAAATATTTCCTAGTAATTCCAAATATTTCCAAGTAATTCCAAATATTTCCAAGTAATTCCAAATATTTCCAAATAATTCCAAATATTTCCAAGTAATTCCAAATATTTCCTAGTAATTCCAAATATTTCCAAATAATTCCAAATATTTCCAAATAATTCCAAATATTTCCTAGTAATTCCAAATATTTCCAAGTAATTCCAAATATTTCCAAGTAATTCCAAATATTTCCTAGTAATTCCAAATATTTCCAAATAATTCCAAATATTTCCAAATAATTCCAAATATTCCCAAGTAATTCCAAATATTTCCAAGTAATTCCAAATATTTCCAAGTAATTCCAAATATTTCCAAGTAATTCCAAATATTTCCAAATAATTCCAAATATTTCCAAGTAATTCCAAATATTTCCAAGTAATTCCAAATATTTCCAAGTAATTCCAAATATTTCCAAATAATTCCAAAATATTTCCAAGTAATTCCAAATATTTCCAAGTAATTCCAAATATTTCCAAGTAATTCCAAATATTTCCAAGTAATTCCAAATATTTCCAAGTAATTCCAAATATTTCCAAATAATTCCAAATATTTCCAAGTATCAAATATTTCCAAATATTTCCAATATTCCAATTCCAAATATTTCCAAATAATTCCAAATATTTCCAAATAATTCCAAATATTTCCAAGTAATTCCAAATATTTCCAAATAATTCCAAATATTCCCAAGTAATTCCAAATATTTCCAAGTAATTCCAAATATTTCCAAGTAATTCCAAATATTTCCAAGTAATTCCAAATATTTCCTAATAATTCCAAATATTTCCAAATAATTCCAAATATTTCCAAGTAATTCCAAATATTTCCAAGTAATTCCAAATATTTCCAAGTAATTCCAAATATTTCCAAATAATTCCAAATATTTCCAAGTAATTCCAAATATTTCCAAATAATTCCAAATATTTTCAAGTAATTCCAAATATTTCCAAATAATTCCAAATATTTCCAAGTAATTCCAAATATTTCCAAATAATTCCAAATATTCCCAAGTAATTCCAAATATTTCCAAGTAATTCCAAATATTTCCAAGTAATTCCAAATATTTCCAAGTAATTCCAAATATTTCCAAGTAATTCCAAATATTTCCAAGTAATTCCAAATATTTCCAAATAATTCCAAATATTTCCAAGTAATTCCAAATATTTCCAAATAATTCCAAATATTTCCAAGTAATTCCAAATATTTCCAAATAATTCCAAATATTTCCAAATAATTCCAAATATTTCCAAGTAATTCCAAATATTTCCAAGTAATTCCAAATATTTCCAAATAATTCCAAATATTCCCAAGTAATTCCAAATATTTCCAAGTAATTCCAAATATTTCCAAGTAATTCCAAATATTTCCAAGTAATTCCAAATATTTCTTAGTAATTCCAATTATTTCCAAGTACTTCCAAAATACTTCCAAAGAGGTGTACACCTACTTCTAATCGCGGATCACACCTCGAGATTACCTATACAATATACATTTTGTATTATAATCTATATGTGCTAATAATTATGATATATAGGTACTACTTTTATTGTGTTCTTTCTTAATTATGTTATTAAATTTAGAGATAAATTATAGCATGAACATTTTTTGTACATACATAATAAACATTATTATACAGATTTATTAATATTATTATTTGTTGCGTTTGTACGCTTGGGATCACGCAAAGCTTGATGTTTCTTTCTGGTTGGACCTTCCACGCCTCTATCTTTTTCCGTAACGTGTTATCGAGTTCCATGGTCAGGCTATGTTATTTTTCCTGGCCGGATGAGTGTGTTGATGTTAAAGGTGTCCAGGTATATATGGATTTTTGGCGTTATTCTTCCATTGTTTCTTCCTTGAATTCGTGATGGTCCGGGTCCCCCAGAATCTGAATGCCCGGTTGCCACTCGAGGGTGGGTTGATTGGTTACCACTTTCGGTAATCTTGTTTTTTCCTCTCACGATTCATGGTTGCTTGTTACGAAATGTTGTACTGCGCATGCGCGAGGTTTTGTAGAACCACAGATTGTCAGTTTCTGGAGATAGAGATTTATAATGTATAGGTATCTAATTATAATATATTAGTTACTTATATAACTATATATATTAAAATAAGGGAATGTAAAAAGAGGTTTAAATAAAAAACTAAATCATAAAATATCCCTCTCTTCTGTGCGTTTATTTTTTCTAATCTTTTCTAATATGCATATATAGTGGTTGAATATATTTTTTACACCCGAGAGCCAGAGGATGAAAATGAACTTAATTAAAAGCATCTAATTAGTGTAGCGAGAGTTGGTAATGAGGTGTCGCTGAGTCAAGAAGCATCACCTTATTTTTTAATCTTTGTTCTATTAATTAGTAGAGGCAGGCAGCTAGCTCTTAGCAATATGCGAACCGCTTTTTCGTTTTGTAATTCTCGGGGGGGGTTGATGCTGTTGAATAAAACCACCACCTTCCTTTTTAACAGCTCGCGAGAGCTAAGAAAGGCGATATAGGAAAAAGGAACGAACGTCTGTCTATAACAAAAAGCAAAAACAAATATTTGTTTTTCACCCCCCCCTTTTTTTTGTCCTTATTCTATTTATATTATAATTGAGATACAGAGTAATTAGAAAAGTAATGAGTTTTAGATATTGCCTATTAAATACTTCTAATTATGTACTTGTTTGTTTAATGAATCCCTTATATTAACATGGATGCTGTGTCGATTCCGCGACATTTCATCCCCCGACAAAACATCCCCCGACAAAATATCCCCCGGACAAAATATTCCCCGACAGAATATCCCCGACAAAATATCTCATGACAAAATAACCCTTCCCCGCGTGAATCTTATGAGTAATGCAAATCGACTCCGGACGGGGTGTGTTTCGGGCTCCCATTTTGTTTCTAATCAAACACACATTGAAAACCGAACAGCCAATCGGTGGGCTTGGTGTGTTTCGGACTCCCATTTTTTTCTAATCAACACACAGTCCATGTTGACTTAAATTCAAAAATAGTGATTGATTCTTATTTAATAGTCGAGGAATAACAATTTTACATTAGATTTTTGACGCTTCAATTATTATTGGTAACCATTGCTGAAGACATAGCGGAATCGATTTAAAATCAAAAATAGCGATCGATTCTTATCTAATACTAGAGGAATAACCTTATTGCATTCCATTTTTGATGTTTTGACTATTAATGGCAACCTCTAATGAAAACGTGGAGGAATCGACTTAAAATCAAAAAGACTAAATTCTTTTTTGGTAACCAACTCAGGTTTGAGTTGTTTGTCGTAAAAGAATATTGTCTTTTTGATTTTAAGTCGATTCCTCCACGTTTTCAGTAGAGGTTGCCGTTAATAGTCAAAACATCAAAAATGGAATGCAATAAGGTTATTCCTCTACTCTAGTATTAGATAAGAATCGATCGCTATTTTTGATTTTAACTCGATTCCTCTATGTCTTCAGCAATGGTTACCAATAATAATCGATGCGTCAGAGCGGGGGGGGGGATGTTTTGTCGGGGGATGTTTTGTCGGGGGATGTTTTGTAGCGGTACCGCTGTGTCATTCTGAAAAATAAAAAATTATTTTAATTAAAGTCCAGTATATAGAGGGGTATCGGCTTACATTAATTGCAGGAAAATATTTTTGTGAAACTCTTTATCGACGTATCTGTTTGATTTTTTTTTACTTTACCACACAGTCTATGGTCAAGTTTTGTAATCGTGCATGAAAAAAGTGTTTTTTTTTCTTTCTTTTTTTCGAAATATATCGAAAAAAGGCTGAAACTATTTTGATTAAAAAAATTGAGGGAAACCATGGCATTTTGGTCTACAAAAAAGCCTTAATAAGTGAACATCGAAAAAATTATATTTTTCGAGATAATAATTGTTTTGTCAAAATGTCTGTTAGTTAGTCTGGTTGTTAGTTTGTGCGTTACCAAATTTTTGTGGACGTGGTAGCTCAAAAACTAGTTTGAATATCGAAACCAAATTCCACACCTAGTTTTGGTGCATTGAGATTAAGAGCTGATTAGATTTTGGTGCATATCGATCCAAAATTAAGGGGGGTGGGGTGAAAATTAAAAATCTAGGCCATTTGAGAAAACTCAAAAAAATTTTGTATACATAATCAGTGGACCCCCAGAAGTCTAAAAATGCAAAAGCTAGCCACCCAAAATGGGTGGGGGGAGGTCAAAAAATGAAAAACTTAACCATTTACCAAACTCAAAAAAATTTTGTATACATAATCAGTGGACCCCCTGAAGTCTAAAAATGCAAAAGCTAGCCACCCAAAATGGGGGAGGTAAAAAAATGAAAATCTTGACCATTTACCAAACTCAACCAAATTTTGTATACATAATCAGTGGGACCCCAGAAGTCTAAAAATGCAAAAACTAACCCCCCTCCCCTACATGATTATCTATATAATAAAAATGAATTTCTTTTTCTTTGTAAGCGCAGATCTCTCAAATGCCTGGACCGATTTGGCTAATTTTTTTTTAAATGTTCGTAATAGTCCAATTCAGGTTAATACATAAAAAAAAATTGGAAAAGTTGCCCGGAAAATTGGAAAATTCAGGAAAAACTAAAAAAAATTCAGGTTAGCCAACATAGCTTGCCAAAGAATAAAAGAACTAAACTAGCAAACTAAACATATGTTGGCGGCCCTGTTTGTCAGATTTTTGAGTGTCATTCATTCTTAATAGCATAGATAATAGAGTTCTAACCACATTATCGTTGAAGAAGAATTTAATAATGCAACAAAGATTTAAAAAAACTATCTATTTTTTTCAAGCACATTTAAAAACAAAAATTAAAAAAATAAACTGCAACGGATCGTTGCTAAACTTTATCCAAATTGATTTGAAATATTAATATGTTTATTTCTTTATTATTAATCAGATATCACTTGCAATTTGCAGTTCATGTTGACTTTAATTCAAAAATAATGATCGATTCGCTTTTAACAGTCGAGGAATAACCATTCTACATTCGATTTTTGACGTTTCGATTATTATTGGTAACCATTGCTGAAGAAATAGAGGAATCGACTTAAAATAAAAAATAACGATCGATTCTCATCTAATACTTTAGGAATAACCATTCTACATTCGATTTTT
Source organism: Forficula auricularia (assembly GCA_024734495.1). NCBI lineage: Eukaryota > Metazoa > Arthropoda > Insecta > Dermaptera > Forficulidae > Forficula > Forficula auricularia. The sequence goes on along the minus strand of JALMQS010000055.1, from coordinate 909,150 downwards.
GATGTTTAGGTTTTTTTGGTAGCTATTGGTGAAGACATGGAGGAATCGACTTAAAATCAAAAATAGCAATCGATTCTCATCTAATACTTTAGAAATAAGAATTCTACAATAGATTTTTGACCCTTCGATTATTATTGGTAACCATTGCTGAAGTCATGGAGGAATCGACTTAAAATAAAAAATAACGATCGATTCTTATCTAATACTAGAGAAATAACCTTATTGCATTCCATTTTTTATGTTTTGACTACTAATGGCAACCTCTACTGAAACCGAGGAAGAATCGACTTAAAATCAAAAAGGCTAAATTCTTTTATTGATAAACAACTCAAGCTTGAGAATAAGATAATTTTTTATAAATAGATTGTATATACTTTTGTGTCTAGCAAAATGAATAATAATTGTAATTTTCAAGTCTTCTTATCTATAATAATAATAAATAATAAATAATAATAAATAATCTTTATTCCTCGACCTGCTTAGAGGCACAAGTCCTCGGTGGCTAGGTCCTCCAAACATCAATACAATCTAGCTACAATACATTAACAAACATCAATACAAATTAATTACAACAATTTAACAATTAATAAACAAGTAAAAAAAAAAAAAAAAAAAAAAAAAAAAAATAGAAATGTATGCTCATTAACAAATAATAATAATAATAATACCTACATATAATATAACTTTTTCCCCCTTAATGATAACAAGTGGATTTTTAATACATTTTAAATATTTGTTTCATCTTATTTGTTATGAGTGTATATTGCAGTTAAATAGAATCTCAAATTATATCTATTTAAGACTTTATAATATAACAATTATATTTATTCTCTGTTACTAATAAAACATCAATAAAGTAGCCACGTGGGGATGCAGGGGGCAAAGCCCCTGCCTAGCAAAAGGCCCGCCAAAGGCGGGCCTGAAGCTAGTAATATAATCATCATCAGCCTGTCGATAGCGACAATCCACTGCTGAATATAGGCCTCTCCCATAAAATGGAAGGGGGTTGGCATTAAGTGACCACGCTTTCCAGACGGATTGGTAACTAGGAATCAGATTATAGCCGGTCAAATATCAATGCAGGGACTCGGACTCGAACCCGGGACTCCTGCTTAGAAGGCTAGAGTAATATAATAAATATCTATAAATCAAAGTTTTTTAGCAAAAAGGTGGTCCAAGTAAACGTTCAAGTAAATAAAATTTTCTAGTGATTGAAACAAGAATCAAGTTTCTAGGATCAGTGGTATTAATTTTATGAAGAAAAAATTGCTGATTTTTATTAAAAAATTGTAGTTTTTCAAAACTTCAACCTCATTGCGGCACAGATTACTATTTATCCAATTAAGATGAAACTTTGTTTAAATTGTAACAAATTTGATCTAGTTTAAAAATGTATAGAGTGGTCTTTGTCGAAAACGTACTCCTTCATAGTCAAAATGGGGAAATATTAAAAAAAAGTGCGACTTTTTGTGATTTGCCGAAATTTTTTTTTTTTTTCAACTAGTGCTTGAGCCAGAACGGTTGGTCGAAGAAACAAACTTAAATAATGAAATTCGTGGGAAATTTTATAGTGTTTCATTTTGAATAGAAAGGTTATTTAATAAAAGTTGATAGTTTTTGAGTTATAATTGAAAAACCGACAATAAATGGAAATTTTCACTTTTTTTTATTTTCTACAATGTTGCGTCACGAAATTTTGGTGGGAGATTTCAGATTTGGATTAAGCGCCCCAAATAACATATATATGCAAAAAATCAGAACTACCCTCAAAACTTGCCTGATAAAACACAATTTGACTAGACTAAAAACAAATATTAGATCATTAAATAAGCTGACGTGTTCTGATGTGGCCATCCACTTGACTTTACCATACAACCTGGCTCCTAAAATTATTTATAATCATGTGAGGGGGGGTGGTAGTTTTTGCATTTATATACTTCTGGTGACCCACTGATTATGTATACAAAATTTGGTTGAGTTTGGTAAATGGCCAAGATTTTTTTCACCCTACCCCCCCCCCCCCTTTATTTTGGGCGGTTAGTTTTTGCATTTTTAGACATCTGAGGTCCCACTGATTATGTATACAAAATTTGATTGAGTTTGGTAAATGGCCAAGATTTTCATTTTTGGACCCTACACCGCCCCCCCCCCCTCTATTTTGGGCGATTAGTTTTTGCATTTTTAGACTTCTGGGGGTCTACTGATTATGTATACAAAAATTGGTTCGGTTTGCTCAAACGGCCTAGATTTTTAATTTTTAACCCCCTCCAACCCCCTTAATTTTGAGTCGATATGCGCCAAAATCTAATCAGCTCTTAATCTCAATGGACCAAAACTACCTGTGAAATTCGGTTTTGATATTCACACTAGTTTTTGTGCCAGCTCGTCCACAAAAATTTGGTAATCCACAGACATTTTGACAAAACAATTATTATCTCTAAAAATATAATATTTTCGATTTTCACTTATTAAAGCTTTTTTGTAGAGCAAAATGCGATGGTTTTGTCCAATTTTTTTTATCAAAATAGTTTCAGCCGTTTTTGAGATATTTTGAAAAAAAGAAGAAAAAAAACCACCTTTTTCATGCACGATTACAATATTTGACCATACCCTGTATGGTAAAGTAAAAAGCTACCTAATAGTTAAAGTTTAAAGTTGATGGCTAAACTAAAACTTGAGTAAAAGCCGGCGGCCAGAACTAATTAAATAATTGATCTGACGTTGATGCATATTCACGAAGGTGTTTTCCATTTTCAAATATATTTCAAGACTAGACGAGAGAGAGAGAGAGAGAGAGGCTTTCAGTTAGAACTTGGCGATTTACATACAGAGAGAAATCATTAGGATTCACAAATTTGCTAAAAGCAAAGTTTTTTTTTTTTTTAATTTTATTCGTTAAAGTTGAATATTTGCGCGTTGAGTGGCGGGCGGGCGGCGCACCCACCAGTAGTCGTCGTCGCAATGGATTTTATTTTTAATTGAGGTTTTTCTTTTGCCGTTGATGATGAGTGAGAGAGGGGTGGGGGTTGGGGGAATATTAATTAAGGAAAATATTAAGGTGAGGAAATCAAACAAAAAATTAATTGTAAAAATAAAGTAAACAAAAAGGAGAGAATCTTAATGAAAAAGTTAAGGAAAAAAGAAAAGAAAAGAAAAGAAAAAAGTTGAGCCTTGATAAAATATCGCTTATTAAAAAAATGGCAATTAGACAGATCTCCACTTCTTTCCTTAGATTAGAATATTAAGAACATAAACATAAAAAAAGAGTTTAAACACTAGTCAAAGAAAACTTTTCGAGATTTACACATTATAATATAGAACCGTTTCTGCCCTTTCCCTGTAACAGGTCATTCAATAAGTCCGTACGATTAACAGTTAACATTCCACGCAAAGCTATTACATCAATTTCAAGAATGAGGACTGGACACTCATCACTGAAGTTACATCTGCATCGAATTGGAATAGTGGAGTCCCCATTGTGTAGGTGTGAACTTACCAGTGAGGGGCTCAATCATGTGCTGCTTGAATGTGAGCTAAACAAAAAGTGGACACAAATGCTATACTGTGAAATCAACGAAAGTGTAAAATTCCCAATAAATAGTGATTATCTTTTGTCCTTGTGTGAGTGCAGTGAAAAAGTTGTGAAGGCTCTTCAGAGATTTGTTCTAAGGGCTAGTGTAAATATTTAAAATTATAAAATAATACAAAGAATGTGATTGGCTAAATGGTTCTGACCAAAAGCCAGGAAGGGGGAAAAAAACCTTCTCCCTTTAAAAAAAAAAAAAAAAAAGTCCGTAGGATAAGTAAGAAAAAAACAAAATTTTGACAAAACTCGATTTTATTATTCAACATAGTTGCCTTCGAGGGCGATATAACGAGTATAGCGATTTTCCAACTTTTCGATACCACTTTTATAGTACGATATCTCTTTTTCGTCAAAATAGGCCTCAGTTTCAGCGATTACTTCATCATTGGATTTCTTTTGGATTCTGGTGTGTAATAGTGAAGCCATGTCTCATCCATTGTCACATATCGACGATAGAATTCCATTTTATTGCGGTTTAACAGCGCCAAACACTCCTCTGAAGCATCGATTCGTTGTTGTTGTTGGTCGACTGTGAGCTCACGCGGCAACCACTTTGCACAGAGCTTTCGCATACCCAAATGTTCGTGTAAAATGGTAAAAACACTACCATCTGATATCTTTACAATGTAAATAATTATAATTAATTGTTTCAAAAAATAATTATAATTAATTGTTTCAATAAATAGTTATAATTAATTATGTGTGATTTAAATAATAATACAAATTTTAATCAAATAAATCACAAAAATAAAAGCTTCAACAGCTTCATTACTAATAAATGATCAAAGTAATTTAATAGTGTAATAATACGCGAAATTATCTTTCTGAAAACTCTTTTTTTAATGAAATAAGAGGAAAATAATGTATTTTTGTTTTAAGGAGTGGTGAATAACTGAATAATAATAAACAATGGCGGAGAAGGCTTAAATTTCTCCACTCGGAATTCCGAAAATTATTTATTTTGCAAAAAGATAATGTTTCTGCAAGAATATGAAAAAGAAAAAAAAACCTCAAAACATTCCACATGAGGGTTGTATATTTAATTTAAAATTTGTAAACAAAACAATTTTAGTGATTTATATTTTAGATTTAAAAAATAATAATAATAATTTCTCTTTTTTTTTTTTTTTAAGAAAAAGTTATTAAGAACTAGATTATAAACTCTCAGGAAATTAGTTTCTCAAACGAAATAACAATAAAAAAACTCCATCCAAACTCTCTTTTCAAATTTCTAAAATTAGATTGTCTTCAAGATGGTAAAAGAAAATCGTCTTCTTGGTTTGTAGATCTAATCGCGAATATAAAAAGGGCCAAACCTAATGCCCCCAATGAAAAAAACAATTTCTTTATAATAAATATATTGATAGATTTGAGCATTTTTAATGAGCTCTTATTTATTCCAAAGATATTTGATTAATAATCAAGATATATAGAAATCATTTCAAATATGACCAAATTTTTAGGTATTTAATCCAAATATATTATATAAGTACTTGAGTGATTTAATTTATTCAATTAGATTTCTCTTAATATCAAATGAATGTTTTGTTTAAACTTCTAGTGAAATCTCTTATTATATCTAAACAAATGTTTGTTTGTTTTTTTATCATAAAACGACTTAGATTTTCTGCAAATATTGATATCTTAATAATTAAGATATTAAAAAAAATTACAAAAATTTTGTTTACATTATTAATTGTTTTTTTTTTCAATTTTAAAACCCACTATAAGATTAGAAGAAATATTAATATATATTAAAATTAGATTACCGTGTACCTTAAATCATATATGATAATTCATATTTTTATCTTATTAATTCAACCAAATTAATAATTAAAATAAATATTTATATAATTCATTTGATTGAATATACTCATCTTTTAGTCAGAAATACATATAATTATTATAAATAAAAAATATTCAAGTTAATATCATTTCTTGTCGTAATTACGTATTATTCCATTTAAATACCCAACTATTAAATTTAACTATTCCACTATTTTACTCAAATAACAATATTTTCACAATTTACTTATTGGTGATTGTCTCAAATAGCGGCATCTTAACTATTAATATATCTTGAGTTGCTCCACTTAAAATATGTATATCATTTATTCATATTGAACAGAGATCGATTTCGCCATAATTAACTTAACCATCTATTCATATCAAATATAATTTCTTAACTTTAAATATATGGTTGTTTGTTTTTTCAGGGAAGGGCCGCCTATACCCAGCCTATAGTTTGAGCGGCTCTGAGGGCGAGGCAGATCCACACGACTCCCCGGCTAATTATCGCTCCCTGCGACGGCCGGGACATCACCATAACCGAGATCATCACCACAGTCACCATCATTCCCATTCGCATCATTCGCAAATCGGACAACACGCGCAACAACAAAATTCGTCTCAGCAGGCCCTTTCGGTCACTCGTGACCACACATACCAGACCCCGTTCCATCAGGCAAACGTTGTATCTTCAACGCCCTATCATCAAACACAAGCAGGACTCTCTGATACTCCTACGTCAGAAAATGCGTCCGACGCTACATTGACAGACTCTGAACTCGCACTTGCCAGGGACTCCACTCTACTCGTCCATAACGGTAAGAATTACTTTTGCTTTATCAGATTTATTATTGATATCTGTTCGTTGGTAAACAGCGTTGACTGGTGGTCAAAATGAAAACTAACACAATCGGGTCATATTTATTTTTATTGTACTACTATGGTATGAAATATTGAGTACTTTATTGTAAATATTATTCGGCATCTTAATTTCCATTATCCATGGTCATTATAGGAATGTACTTTTTAAATCACACATAATTAATTATAATTATTTATTGAAACAAATAATACAATATAGCTACTTGTAACATTGTATAATTATAATTAATTATGTGTAATTTAAATAAAAATTCAAATTTTATTCAATTTAATCACAAAAATAAAAGCTTCAACAGCTTCATTACTAATAAGAATGTACTATCAAAATTTCAGCCCTTTAGGTCCAGCGGTTTGGTCTGTGCGGGTTCTGTTAAACCCAAAATATATATAGAGATTAAATATCGTAAATTAAAATGTTTTTTTAAACTTATTGAAAACAAATGTAGTAAAATATTTTTTTAAGGACTCTGCACGACCCAAAGAATATGCTTATCGTCCCAAAATTGGGCCGCTACCCATAAGTTAAGAACGAGGGTTGAACCGCGATCTAATATGCTGTACACCTACTTTCACTTGTACTTCCAAATTTTTCCAAGTACTTCTTAATGTTTCTAAGTACTTCCAAATATTTCCAGACACTTCCAAATATTCCCAAGTACTTCCAAATATTTCCAAGTATTTCTTAATGTTTCTAAGTACTTCCAAATATTCCCAAGTACTTCCAAATATTTCCAAGTACTTCTTAATGTTTCCAAGTACTTCTTAATGTCTCTAAGTACTTCCAAATATTTCCAGACACTTCCAAATATACCCAAGTAATTCCAAATATTCCCAAGTACTTCCAAATATTTCCAAGTATTTCTTAATGTTTCTAAGTACTTTCAAATATTCCCAACTGATTCCAAATATTCCTAAGTGATTCCAAATATTCCCAAGTACTTTCAAATATTTCCAAGTACTTCTTAATGTTTCCAAGTACTTCCAAATATTTCCAAGTATTTCCAAATATTACCAGGTTTTTTTTTTATTTAATGATATTGATTTGAGAAGGAGATACACCAGAAGGTGCATCCCCTAAAGGCCTGTAATGGGATGGCCCCTCCATCTTGAAAAGAACAGAGAAGAAGGAAAGAAGCCGGGATCACGATCCAAATCTCAAAAACTTAGATACAATCCAATATCCAATTCACTAAGTTTCTAGGGGCTTCGAGCAGTGGTAAATTCTCCGATCGATAAATTAGGTTTTTAAATTTATCTCCCACTTAATTTTTTTTTTTCCCAGACCCTATACTTACAGAAAAAATGACTGTGTATGGTCGGGAATCGAACCCGAGACCTCCAGGCTGCCAGCCAGACATTCTGACCATTACACCAGGGAGGCCGACAGAGTACTTACAAAATACTTCCAAAGAGATGTCGTCCAATCGCGGATCACACCCCTTGGTTAAGAACCACTAGTATAGACCACATTTGACTTTTTAAACCTTTACCAAAGACTTAAATAAAGGTTTCTAACACAGTTAACAAAGAACAAATCCATAAGCAGCCATCAATCTCTCTCAAAAAAATAGAATAAATATTTTCTCTCGTTGTTAGGTGTCTCTTTTCTTGTTTATGACTATTTTATTCAGCAACTCGGTCCTCTTTATTTATAAAAAAAAGAGTGTAGAAGAATAAAGATAAGAAGTCTCCTGGTGGGCATTATACTACCTACTTTATTCATAGTACAATATAGAGCATAGAAGTTGCATATTTGGAACATGCTAATGTCAGGAGCAGACAATTCAACAGACCATTAAGGCAACCCTATCTCAAGATTATATGCTCAAATTAGCATTTAAAAATACTTTTCCTTGTGATTAATCATTCTATTTTCAAAGTTTTCACATATTTTTTCTAGATGTCTTCTAATTTTTGTTTTTATTTTTCAATTTATTCTTTAAAGACCTCTAGGGAATAATTAATCATCATGTTTTGATGGATCCTTTAAAAAATTATCCATATATATATATATATTAAGAATGGGGATGACAGGGGAGAGAGTGAGAGACTATGTTGAATTATTATTAATAATATTTTACCCAAGAAAATTGTTCTCTTCATCTATCATATCAAAACTCACTCATTTTTTCAATTATATTATTTATATATCAATATTTATGGAAAATGAAATGAAATCTTTGACATCCGATTTGTTATAAAAAAATAATATGTTTGTATAATTTATTAAGAATATATTATTATTAAAATCAAAATCAAAAACATATTTTTGTAGTATTGATTTTGGATTAATAATGAAACGTGATTTTAGAAGAAAATCAAGAGAGATAGTCAATTACTAGGATTCGAGGTGTTATGGATTAAGAAAAGTTGTTTCATCCATAATAATCCAACATAAAAATCATAATCCGTAACATCTCGGATCTAGTAATTGACTATCTCTCTTGATTTTAATTATGATTTTAATTTTTATTTAAATCACACTTAATTAATTATAATTATTTATTGAACACAAATATATTAATTATAATTATTTAATGAACACGAATAAATAATTATAATTAATTATGTGTGATTTAAATAAAAATTCAATTTTTAATAAACCCTAGGGTTCCGCAAAAATAGGGAAATAACACTTACGTCATAAAATAGGAAACAATTTTTTTTCACAACACTTCACCACGTATAGACAAGGTATTATAGAACGTACCATGAAGAAGTAGTTCGTCCTCTCGAAAAGGCTAGCGAATTTTTTTTTTTTTTAATATGATTCATCTTGATTTCAAATATGATTTGAAGATGACGAAAATAAAGATAAAAATAGATAAAAAAACGTAACTAAAAATTAAAAAAAAACAACCGGACAAGTGTGAGCCGGGCTCCCACACGGTGATTTTTTTAGGAACTCGGAGCAATTCGCTTGTACGAAAGTTATTGATAACAATTTTAAATTGTTAAATGGTATTCCAAGACATCTTACGGCTTAGGTAAACGTAATTATTAACATCGAAAATAAAATTTAAAATATTATTTGATTGTTTGATACATGTGATTTAACTTGATTGTTAAAACTATATTTATTTTATGTTTTTAATACCATACAAATACATGTTGTTAGTTCAATGTGTTTTCTTTTCATGTTTGGTTCTAGTATTGTTTTTTTACACATTTACACTGATTGAACACTTTCAGTGTATTGCTGAATTCAAATTAATCACATTCAATAAAAATCAATAGCTACGAAATTCATTGTAAAGCCAGATTTCGAAAAAAATAAATATATATGAGGATATTGAAAAGATTGTAATTATTCTTATTTATATACTGTGGCCCTTGGAGATTTTTAAGTCATCAATGCGGCCCGTGATGCATTTTGGGTTGACCAGGCATGAGGTAAAGGCTCTCAATATATATACGAACATAAATTAATAGAAAAAGTATAAATTACAAAAATGTCGGTATTAGTAGTTTTAAAATTACTATAGAATAGCGTTTCTCAACCTTTTCACTCTTATGGGAACCCTTATGACAATGTTCAAGTTCTAGGGAACCCCAACTTCGGTAGAACAAAATTATTTCATAATATTCTTTTTAACAATCTTTAATGGAAACAAAAAATAATTATCATTTCTGTCGTTAAGCGTTGAAATTTTAGTAAAATCACACATAATTAGGAAATTATAATTATTTATTGAACACGAATAAATAATACAATAAAACTACGATGTTTATTTATTCGTTGGAGGTGTAAGCCTTTAAAAATTAAGCTTTTGAAACTCGGGTTTAAAAAATTAAGTGTTCAATTAAATTGTAGTGGTTTCGATAGGTAATTAGTGGACTGTTAATAATAGGAATTTAATATCTTTCAAAAGGTGTTAAATGAATATGTTTAGATCAGGGGTTCCCAACCGGTGGTACGCGTACCACTGGTGGTACGCGGGAACGTTTCAAGTGGTACGAGTGTACAACAGCCTTCACAGCCAGTGACAAAATAAACTCCTTCAAGAGAAAGTTGGTCCTGTTTTGTTCACAAATACAGGAGGAGAATTTATTTGCATTTCCCACTCTATCGTCATTTTTTGATGAAAATGAAATATTGCCCATGCCAGATGTGGTTGCAGATATCATTGTTCACTTGGAAGGCCTTCAAAAAATCTTTAAGAAGTATTTTCTCTGAAGATTATTAAAAAGTGGACTGGATCAGAAACCTTTTTCGGGAATCTCACCAAATGAATTGGAATTGAAAGAAAGTTTTATCGATCTTACAGAAGATAGTTCCATGAAAGATTATTTTAAATTGAAAGTTTTTGCCGAGAGTAGCAGAATTTTATATATTGAAGGAGACAATAAAAGAGTGTGTCTAATTCCAGCAGAAGACACACTCTTTTATTGTCTCCTTCAAAGATTATTTTAGATTTTAATTTTTTACCCCCCCCTCCTCCACATTTTAGGCGGTTAGATTTTGCATTTTTAGACTTCTGGGGTCGCACTGATTATGTATACAAAATTTGGTTGAGTTTGCTCAAACTATCTAGATTTTTAATTTTTAACCCCCCCCCCTCCGCCCTCCTTAATTTTAGGTCGATATGCAGCAAAATCTAATCAGCTCTTAATCTCAATGGACCAAAACTACGTCTGAAATTTGGTTTCGATATTTACACTAGTTTTTGAGGTAGCTCATCCAAAAAAATTTGGTAACGCACAGACTAACTAACTAACAGACAACCAGATTAACAGACATTTTGACAAAACAATTATTATCTCGAAAAATATAATTTTTTCGATTTTCACTTATTAGAGCTTTTTTTGTAGACCGAAATGCCATGGTTTTGCTCAATTTTTTTAATCGAAATAGTATCAGCCGTTTTTTAGATATTTTAAAAAAAAAGAAGGAAAAAAAAACACTTTTTTCATGCACAATTACGATACTTGACCATACCTTGTATGGTAAAGTAAAAAGTTTGTTTACACATGTATACGTAAATAGACATTTTAAGGAATTAAAACTTCTAAAAACAATTTAAAACTATAAATAATTTTGAGCGCTAAATTCATTTTTAAATAGGTATAGTTTATATTTGAGTTGTTATGAAGTCGAGAATAAAAAATAATAAATGATTGTCAGAAATCGTCCCAAGAAGTGGAATAATGTGCCATTCTGAGACCTGTCTGGATTAATACTAGTATATAGTATTCGCACTGTTTGTGGTATAGCGAAGCCGAGCTTTCTCTCATTCTACCATGATTTCTTTCTCTTTGGAATATCTATTTCGAATTAATAAAAATGAAGATTTATTTCAAAAATCAAAAATTAATGAATTGAAGTCAAAAAGTCTGAATTTTGAAGTTACAGACGTAAAAGGATTTAAAAAAGACAGAAGCAGAAAGAGAATTTCAGCTTCTCGAAGTCATCGAGATAAACAAAATGACAATATTTGAACTAGTCTATGTATATAACATATTTAATATTACAAGAGTAATGGTTATTTGTAATTCGCATAATTGAAGCTAAAAGATAACCACGATAAAGTGGTATGGGTTTTCATGTTAGGCCAGCTTGTCAGCGAATTCGAGTGGGGTATTTATAACATGACTAAGCATAATTCAATATTTACTTCATTTGCAGGCTATTCTAGATGAAATATTTTTGTTTATAATATTGGAATCAAAATTTAATAATGACAACCTTTACGGAAATAGAAGCCAAGACGTCATCTATCTATTGTAACAATGATTAAACGACTAACTATTAGATATTATTATGTATCTTATCTTATTATATTAAACGAGCAAAGTTTATATATGTATATCCGGTCGGATTCTCGAAAACAGCTCTAACGATTTGGATGAAATTCACGGGTTAGGAGGGTTTTGTGTTGGACATTCGATTTCTCACGGTCTCATCTTCGGCTAAGTTGTTTTTGATAGGTTTTTTGTTAATTGAAATAATTATTCACAGGTGGTTGTCTCGATAAAAATGTATATTTACATTTTTATTCAATTTCCTTTTAATAAATAATTGGTTTTTTAATTTTATATCCCACAATAAGATAATTATAATTATTATTATATATTAAAAAATGGGCAATTTTATTGATTAAAAATCGAGTTTTAAATCCCACAAATATTAATTTGACAATTTAATTGATGCACTCAAAAATTGTTATTTAATTAAGAAAAATAATTATACCGTATTTATTTATATACTTATATATATACATGTACATAATCTGTGAGCCACTGAAGGCTAGAAATCAAGGGCGGATCCTGGGGGGGCGGAGGGGGCGACCGCCCCCCATAGAGGCCCGTGCCTGGCGGGAATGCAACACGTGCGTCGCACGCAGAGGGCAAAAAACGGCGGCCAAATCGACAGGGAATTTATAACAATTTTTTTTTTTTTTTTTTTTTTTATGAACTTAAAATATGAGATATGAAATTTGTAAAAAATTTTTTTTAAAATTGAAAATAAAGTTCTATGTGTGCGTGTCTCAGCCCCCCCCCCCCCCCCGCTAGGACAATGCGATCACGACACACTTTCGAGATAAAAAGTAGATCTTATATACATCGGGCACCTTATATACATTCTCTCCCCCTCCCCATAAAAAATTCCTGGATCCGCCCTTGCTAGAAATGCAAAAACTGGATGCGTGGGCGGGGGTGGGGGTAGATGTGGGGGTGCAGGAGGTGGGTTGCAGTGGTGGGGGGTCCGGAGGGAGGTACGGGGTTTCGGGGCAGAGTGGGGGGTGGGGTGGGGTATGGTGGGAGGATGCGGGAGGTGTCGGCCCGGGGGGCGGGGGGATTAATATATACCTATTAACTGAATCAAAAAGTTCCCGAGCATCGCTCGGTGGACAGGTACTTCTATTTATGGCAATAAAAGTAAATAAAAAATAACCCGGATCGGATTTGCACACTGTGAATTCGGTCCCTAATTAATTTTTCTATATACAAAATGTCCCGGTCTCAACGATAAACCGTCAACAGGTCCAGATTGTAAATTTTTTTGTATAAAGTCTTAAGTTTTCGAGTATAGGCATTTTTTAAAAATTGTTGAAAATTGCTATCCTGTCTTCTTAAATAATGAGATGCTGTGGCCACAAATTTATATATTTTATTATTCTAATTTTTATCACGCGATCCTGAATAATCCTGCTATTGACCAGAATTCAAAAGAAAACCATAAGTATTATACTATACTTTTGGAGAAAAAAAATATTTTTGCTTGACCCCTAAAATGTAGTAGTGAAGGTTTTAGGCTAAATAGGTATCTATCTATATATATGAAATGACTTTAGAAGGCTAAAATTTGGCATAATTGAGAGTTTAGGGTAATAATGGAGGAGAAACATGAAAAACTCAGACTTTCTCTCTTTCAAACCCTAAAATGAAGAAGTGAAGAAGATTGTAGGGTAAAAATTTGAATCTATTATATATGAAATGAATATAGGATTTTATTTATTTATTTATTTATTTTGTTTTATGGAGATCCAAAAAAGAGCAGCCCCCCCCCCCTCCCCCGGCGTATCACTTTTGAATATCCCGAAAACCTTCACTTTTTCTATTTTTTCCCTTTTTGGCCATGAAGGAGCAGGTTTTCGACAAAGACCACTCTATACATTTTTAAACTAGATTAAATTTGCTACAATCCAAACAAAGTTTCATCTTAATTGGATAATGCTAACCAGTGCCGCAATGAGGTTGATGTTTTTAAAAAATGCAATTTTTTGCAAAAAATCGAAGTTTTTCTTTTATAAAATGAAAACTTATCATCCAGGAAACTTGATTTTTATCCCATTCTCTAGGAGATTTTGTTGACTTGAAAGTTCACTTGAACCACTTTTTTGATAAAACTCTTAGATTTATAGATATCTAGCATTTTAAATGACTCTTTTGAGAATTCGGATCATATCCTGTCCGGAAAATGCTGGATATCTATAAATCTAAGAGTTTAATCAAAAAAGTGATCCAAATAAACGTTCAAGTCAACAAAATTTCCTAGATAATAGGATAGGAATCAAGTTTCTAGGATGAGTGGTTTTCATTTTATCAGGAAAAACAGTAAACTAATGTTTATTTTCACTTAGTGAATGTAAGCTTTAACTTCAATGAGATAAGTAAGACGTGAAAGTTGAAAACACCTCGAGAATGAAATACTTCCACTTAAGTGAAAGTGAAAATTAAATCTTGTAGAAACGCCAGATAAGCAAACGAATACTATTTTCATTCTTAAGAGTATTATTCAAGGCTTTTCTGATAAGAATAAATCAATGCCAAACAATCGTCTTTCACGAACTTCTTAAATCCCCTATATAGGTATATAATTAACTACAATAATTGTTTATCATCACCGAACCCTTTTAAGAAACAATGGAATAAAATTGTTTTTGTTTCATTTGTTGAGGTGTAAAATACAAAATACAAAATAAAGCAAATTAATGAAGCTTGTAAAACATTCAATTTAAGATTTGGAATCGTTGCAAAGTATTCATCTTTGATTTTATTACGACTTCCATTTCCACCTGAAAATGACTTTAGTTCATTTTGATTTTATTCCATTTCACAGAATTCTAAAGCTATTGTTCAAACTCTCATCTTTGTTTTTCTCGTTTATATTCCATTCGAGTTTCATACAATTTCCGCTTTTGTTCATATATAGCTTTAATAAGAGTATACTATTTATTTTATTTTGTTTATTTTTTGAGAATATTTATTTTAATTATTTTAATTTGAAAATATACAGACAGTACAAAATCAAATATAATAATTTTGTGATTCTATATCTCTATGTTCACCGAAGTCCAGATTAAACGGCTTAACCGATTGATTTGAAATTTGAAACATACTCTCCTGATGGATTAAGTAACCGGTGCGATTCATAAAAAGTAAACTTTTAGTCCCAGGAGAAACTTTATCATTTTTTTTTCTATTCTTATACAAAGTTCTCATAAGAACACTCAAATTGACTTTTTTCTATAAAACCCACACAAACAGTTTAATATTATAATATTTACAAAATCTATCCCCGAATTCTAATTATAACAAATAAAGTATAGTAGAATCTCATTATCCCTCGAAAATGGATGCAATGATTCAAACATTGTAAAAAAAGCATTTTGGAGCTGAAATAACTCAAGATGGCGAATTTTCGAGTTGCTGTCAGAAAGTTAAAATTAATTCACCACCAATGACACCTCCGCCAGATTATTTCAAAAATGTGTACTTGATGAAAAATACTGCCGATTCAAAATTTTTTAATTTTTAAGCTTTTGTTGATATAATACTATTTAATTTATTTATTTTATTTTGTTTATTTTTTGAGAATATTTAATTTAATAATATACAGACAGTGCAAAATCAATATACTAGTTTTAGGATTCTATATCTCTATGTTCAACAACCTACAAGTTAAACGGCTTAACCGATTGATTTGAAATTTGAAACATAAGACTCCTGAGAGGTCAAGTAACCGGTCTGATTCATAAAAAGTGAACTTTTATACCTCCTTTTTCTTTTTGTTATTCTTATTCCAAGTTCTAATAAGAAAATTCTATTAAAAATTTTTCTATAAATTTAAATTTATTTTTTTAAAACACACAAACAGTTGAACATAATACAATTTATAAAACCGTAATTTCTAATTAGAACAATAGAATATATGAATATGAAATTGTGGGCATATCTATTGCTTATTTTAAAAATATTACTGCTAATCAATATTGTAGGTAATAAGTGCCCTGCGGGCATGTGTTAAAAAAGCTTGTTATATTAATATATTTTTCTCTTTTGTTTTAGGTGAGTTACATTTTCATAATCACTAGTGCTAAAGAACGTGTAAGTATTTTACGAGTCTTTTAATAATATTTCACATTTATTAGTCGGTTATTTTTTTTATGCATTTCGCATAAACTAAAAGTTATCTCAATTACTACCGAGTTTCCTTAAAATATGAAATGCAGTCGAATTCAACTCTCCAACTATTTCATTCAGCCTAAGGCGGTCTTCGCAGCTGGTTTATAGATAAAATAATTATCTTGTCTTATATACAAATAAAATGTAAAAAGAACAATTTTTTTATTAGTAATAAAATTTATTATATAGGCATACATATCTCAAACAAATAACGTAAACTTTCGAAAGAAAACGCCTGCAACTTAGACAACCAAGAAGGCAGCCTGAAAAAAGTCCTCTCCAATATGCTATATAAGCTGCGAGGCCCGCCTTCGGCCTAGCCTCCAATGCCAAGCCAAATAATTAATATAATAGTAGATACTTAGTATATTTAGTCTATTTCAAAAGGAAAGCAGCTTCCCGCTTAGACTTAAGCCTCGCCGAATCAATATAATACTTTTGGGATTCTATATCTCTATGTTCACCGACCTCCAGATTAAACGGCTTAACCGATTGACTTGAAATTTGAAACATATACTCCTGAGGGGTTAGGTAAGCGGTGTGATTCATAAAAAGTGAAATTTTAGTCACAGAAGGAACTTTAGAATTTTTTTCTTCTATTATTCCAAGTTCTAATAAGAAAACTCTAATTTAAAATTTAGATTTACTCTTTTTAAAACCCACAAACAGTTTAATATAATACGTATTTTAACAATATGATTGAAACAAAGAAAGTAACAACGGCGCTTTCATCATTAGCGGAAAATTGCATGACATTTGACATTGTTGAATTAGTATTAATTTTATTTTGTTCATTAGTGGAAATGAGTTAAGAGTTAAATTAAATTAGAATTAGAAATAATTGGGAAATTTGTATCATTATATGATCGGTTCGTATCATCAATTCGACGAATATTATTATTTTGCTGATAATATGAATGCGCGGATGCAAAACAATATGGCTGAATCGATTAAATTAAATTGTCTTTCTCTCTCATTCAGAAAAGAGAAAGAAACAATTTAGCATTTAAATTGGGCTTTATGAAGTTTGCTGGGTCATATAGGATTGGTATAATGTGTAATAACATTTTGAGGGAATAAAGAGGCTTATATCATGGTTCGACTTTTTTTATAATTATTAGGCCAGTCAAAATAGACATTTAAACTTACAATAATTTAGCTTAGAGTTGAAAATTGGTACTGGTCTTGAATATACTATTACAAATAAAATCCTTCCGTCCTCTGCGAAAAATTTTGTCAACGGTCAAAAATATTGGTTTTTCTCGTAAACAGTAAGTGTTATCGTAAAAATAGGTCAGACCAAAGTTGTAGATCATGTAATTCTTTATAAAAATTGATTTTTTGCTTTTTTTTCTACGAATCACCATTCCTGAGATATCGTGATTCCAAAAGTTGGAGTCGTACTGTACATAATAAAGATAAGAGTAAATAAATATAATATTTATTTACTCTTATCTTTATTAAAGATGTTTAACCTTGCACCAACACCACAATCTCTACTAATTACTGTACATAATATACAAAAACTGCAATTTTTTGCAAAAAATCGCAGTTTATTCTTTATAGAATAAAAATCGCTCATCCTAGAAACTTGATTCCTATCTCATTCTTGTTGACTTAAACGTTTATATGGACTTAAGACTCCACAGATTCCAATAGCTTCATTAGCAGTAGTCTCGCGATATATACATATTTTTCAAAAAAAGCGCTGTCAAAACAATTCTCGTTAATATATCATTTTTTTTTTTTTTTATTAAACTAATTATTTTACATGAATTAATGTTTACATTATATTTGAGCTTCGACTCCGGAGATTACTTCTCCACCATCGACTGTCCTTGATCATCTTTTTAGTGCTTATTTTTAATAAGAGGAAAAAACTAATTAAATAAAAAAACCTCTTTTCCGATAATTATTCCAATTCCATATTTTCATTCCATTCAGTCAATTCTATCAATATATCAATTACGAGCTTTTCGTGCGTGCCGAAGCTCGGCCTTCCGGGCTGGTGCCCTGGCGGGCAGCGTCTCGGTCCAAAAATTTTATTCCTCCTAAAAAACCACACTCCAAATGTATACCTGTAAACTCCCGAAAATACATAGTCTCTTAAAAGTTTCACCTCATTTTCGTCCTGACACAGCTACAGAAATGAGGCTCTAGATATGAATCTGGTAGTATTTTTTTTCTATAATCTACAGCATTGTGATATTTTTTGTCTGGAAATATGTAGATTTATTTAAATAAGTGGGATCGTGTGAGGAGGAGAATTATATGATATCATTTTTTTAAATTTGGGATCGATAATCGATATAAGGCTCCAAATATTTAAAAGAGATCAATCAGGTGTTGTTTATATGACAGGTTGCTCCCTCCAGTATTGCCATATGAAACTCGGGCATGCGTGTCTTAAGTCGTTCAATTTTGTAAAAATCAAAAAATAAGAATAACAAAATTTAGATTTTTAATAAATTATAAAAAAGTGGCAAATTTTAAAAAAATAAACAAATAATATATAAAATATAAATCAAATAAGATGTGATTAATTTCTTTTTCTGTGCGCAAAAAAAAAGTGAATTTTTTTTGAGTGGTGAGGGGGGGGGATAATTATCAATAAATTTAATGTTTCTTAATTTAAAATCAATTGGTGTCTTTCATTTCAAAATTCGAGTCCAAATTACGATTATATTTCAAATTTGCCGCAAATATACCCACGGCGCTCCCTGTCGGCAGCATAACGTCAGCGTTGCGGCAAATTAATCTAGATAAATATATATAGTATTCTTTGATATATTAATGAGAAAAATTATAAATTTATTCAATTTTTTTTGCGTTGAAATTATTTTATGCAAATTTTTTGGATTTTTCTTTCTACAAATGGTTAACTGAAAACTTTTTCATTTTCCGTTCCGCACTTTTTGTCATTATATAAATTTCCGGTGAATTTAACGATTCGTATGCTAATAGAAGAAGCCCATCATCAAATCTGAAATGTTCTCAAGGCCATCATCTTAATCTTTCCGAAGTAATTTCTAATTTAAACGCGTTTTCAACAAGCTTTACTATATATCTAAATTTCGACGTCTATTCAACTTCTTATCAAAGTCACAAAGATTCTATTTAAGTATAGGGCACTTTATTTTGACATTTTCCATTTAGGGCTATATTTTATATGAGTTTGCTGAAAGAGAGAGCGAAGTTTTGGTAACCTCAAATTGACACTTATTCTATATGGATAATGTATTTGGCTATACGGCTCTATATCTATCGATGTGTATGTTTAATGTAACATTTTGTAATAGACTAGTTGATGAGTTAATTATCCTAATGATTTATCTCTACCTATAACTTGGGATTCTGGCAATATGTGTGTCCTTAACATGGAACATGCGCAGTGAGAAATTATTAATGAATATAATACCAGAGAGCGCAATGATTGTTTATTGAATCGTGAAGTCAACATAGAGAGAGAGAGAGAGAGTACTACTATCTATATTTACATAGAATAATTGACTCACCCGGTTTACAAATTGACGTAAATTTAGCAGCAATAGATGAACAAAATTGAAAAAAATAAAATATATACAACATTATTATTTGTGTGTAGAATAATATTTATTTTCAATGACAATTTGAATTGATATCAAATAAAATAAGCTGACGTGTTCTGATGTGGCCATCCACTTGACTTTACCATACAACCTGGCCCTTCACTTATATTTAATATTTAATAAAATTATTTATAATCATGTAGGGGCAAGGGTGGGGTTAGTTTTTGCATTTTTAGACTCCTGAGACCCACTGATTATAAATACAAAATTTGGTTGAGTTTGGTAAATGGCCAAGATTTCCATTTTTTGACCTTCCACGTCCCCCCCCCCCCATTTTGGGCGGTTAGTTTTTGCATTTTTAGACTCCTGGGGACCCACTGATTATGTATACAAAATTTGGTTGAGTTTGGTAAATGGCCAAGATTTTCATTTTTTGACCTTCCACCCCCTCCCCCTCCCCTCATTTTCGGCGGTTAGATTTTGCATTTTTAGACTTCTGGGGGTCCACTGATTATGTAAAGAAAATTTGGTTGAGTTTGGTAAATGGCCAATATTTTCATTTTTTGACCTTCCACCCCCCCCCCTCATTTTGGGCGGTTAGATTTTGCATTTTTAGACTTCTGGGGGTCCACTGATTATGTATACAAAATTTGGTTGAGTTTGGTAAATGGCCAAGATTTTCATTTTTTGACCTTCCACACCCCCCCCCATCATTTCGGGCGGTTGCTTTTTGCATTTTTAGACTTCTGGGGGCCCAGTGATTATGTATACAAAATTTGGTTGGAGTTTGCTCAAACGACCTAGATTTTTAATTTTTAACCCCCTTCGACCCCCCTTAGTTTTGGGTCGATATGCACCATAATCTAATCAGCTCTTAATATCAATGGACCAAAACTATGTGTGAAATTTGGTTTCGATATTCACACTAGTTTTTGAGCAAGCTCGTCCACAAAAATGGTAACGCACAGACTAACTAATTAACTAACTAACAGACATTTTGACAAAACAATTATTATCTCGTAAAATATAATTTTTTCGATGTTCACTTATAAGAGCTTTTTTGTAGACCGCAATGACATGGTTTTGCTCAATTTTTTTAATCGAAATAGTTTCAGCCGTTTTTTAGATATTTTGAAAAAAAAGTAGGAAAAAAAACAGTTTTTTTCATGCATGATTACAATACTTGACCATACCCTGTATGGTAAAGTAAAATTAAATTGAAAGGAAAAAGGACGTATAAATTCATCTTAAAAACGCCAATTATAATTAGTTATATGTGAATTTTTATTTAAATCACCCATAATTAATTATAATTATTTATTGACAATTATTAACTTTTCTCCCATTTCAAATATTGTTATTCCTACTATTAATTTATTTTAAATGCATTCACCTATTTTTACAAAATACTTTATGTTAAATTAAACTATATTTTTTTCTTGTTAATAATAATAATAAAATAATTTGATAATTTCTACCTATAATTCATTTGTACTTTTCAATTATTTGTCTGTTAATTTGTTTACCCCTTATTTATTAATAAAATTAATAAATCCCTCTGTTTTAAAAAAATCACATTTTCCTCAGATGTAAGCAAGAACCTTCTTATCAAATTTATTATTATATTTAATATTTTTATTATTAATTCTCATTAATACTTACATAAAAATTTGAGTGTGTTGGGCAACTGAAATATTTTGGAGTCAAATCATCATCAATATTATTATTTTTTCTTCTGGCATATTTTCATTTTTTTTTTTTTTTTTTTTTAGAAATTTGAATTTTTTCTGGTTTGTTCACCCTGTCTATCAGTTGGCTTAACCAGTCGACAAACAATAGCGTAGTTTATTTCCCTCCTTCCCCATATAAATAATCTTTTTTTTTTTTTTTGAAACTTTTTTCATATAATGCATTGTTTTTGAGTTGTAAGACTGTCCCAAGATAAAAAAAAAAACTCACCCAATTTTCAAAAAAATATTTATTCTAATAATCTGGCCATAATTTATTATCCAAAACGTTAATAAATCATTAAAACTGTTAATAAATTTTTTATTTTAATTCAAGTTAAATATTAAAATAACTACTTCAAAATATATCAAATTTCTTTAATATTTGAAACCAGCTGCGAAGCCCGCCTTCGGATTTTAAATTATTTTGAATTCCTCCGTATGTATTTAACGCCAGCCCATTATTATAATACGAGCTTTTCGTGCGTGCCTTCGGCACGCCCTCAAAGCTCCGCTCTCCGGGCTGGTGCCCTGGCGGGCAGCGTCTCGGTCCAAAAATTTTATTCCTCTTAAAAAACCACACTCCAAATGTATACCTGTAAACTCCCGAAAATACATAGTCTCTTAAAAGTTTCGCCTCATTTTAGTCCTGACACAGCTACAGAAATGAGGATCTAGATATAAATCTGAGAGTATTTCTTATTTCTATAATCTATAGCATTGTGATATTTTTTGTGTGGAAATATGTAGATTTATTTAAATAAGTGGAATCGTGTGAGGAGAATTATATTATATCATTTTTTTTAA
This sequence comes from Forficula auricularia, assembly GCA_024734495.1. Lineage (NCBI taxonomy): Eukaryota > Metazoa > Arthropoda > Insecta > Dermaptera > Forficulidae > Forficula > Forficula auricularia. Next base: position 886,903 of record JALMQS010000055.1, on the reverse strand, counting down.
TTTGAGATCCATAATCGATATAAGGCTCCAAATATTTAAAAGAGATCAGGTGTTGTTTGTATGACAGGCTGCTCCATCCATTATTGCCATGAGAAACTCATATGGGCATGCGTGTCTTAAGTCGTTCAATTTTGTAAAAATCAAAAAATAAGAATAACGAAATTTAGATTTTTAAAAAATTATAAAAAAGTGGCAAATTATTAAAAAATAAACAAATAATATATAAATCAAATAAGATGTGATTAATTTCTTCTTCTGTGCGCAACGAAAAGCAAATTGAATATTTAATTTTTGAGAGGTGAGGGGCGCGGGGAGGAGGAATAATTATCAATATATTTAATGTTTCTTAATTTAAAATCAATTGGAGTGTTTCATTTCAAAATTCGAGTCCAAATTACGATTATATTTCAAATTTGCCGCAAATATACCGACGGTGCTCTCTTTCGGCAGCATTACGTCAGCGTTGTTTCAAATTAATCTGGCCTAATCTATATAGTATAATAATAGATATAGTTTTAACATCTTAGGTGGGTGTTTATCTTTGTTCCGACGAACTTTAGTGATTTAGAGAGACTGATACTTTTATCTTCACAACTGGTGTACTTATCTTATACTCAAGGTTTACTATATAATAAACAACTTACGTTTTATAGCTTTTGTATTCATCATTCATGTGAGCTATAATCTTGGTTGGTTGCCGAAATAGCAGGCTGAAATGGATATTACAATTTTCCTTGAGCTGATCAACACACTTTAAAATGATAATATATTTAGTCAGTGAAACTTTGTGTATTGAATTAACTAATATAATACATTAATATTATAGTTGACGTCATCATCATCATTGAGTATACAGTCCTAAGACTGGTTTGATGCAACAATCCGTCTCCACTCGACTCTGTCCTCCGCCAGCTGTTTAACCTCTCTAAATGTCTGGCATCCCATATCCCCAATTATTTGGTTGAAATATTCTAATCTGGGTCTTCCCCTTCCCCTTTTCTTTCCCACCTCCCCCTCCAAGATATCCTAAGCAGTCCCCCATGTCTCAGTGTGTGCCCCATCATCTGACCTCTTCTCTTCTTCAGACTCTTCCACAAGGTTCTTCTTTCTCCGATTTTTCCAAGAACTTCTTCATTTGTGATTTTATCCATCCATTTGATATTCATCATTCTTCTGTAGCACCACATTTCGAAAGCCTCCAATCTCTTTCTCTCCGCTTTTCCAATTGTCCAGGTTTCACACCCGTACATGGCTATGCTCCATACATATGTCTTCAATAGCAACTTCCTGTTTGCTAAGCTGATTGAGGAGGAGCATAGTAGTTTTTGTTTTGAATTAAACCCCATTTTTGCTTGGGCAATTCTTGATTTAATTTCGTTTTTGCTCCTCCCATCCCATGTTATTTTACTTCCTAGGTAGCGGAATTCCTTAACTCCTTCTAGGTTTTCTTGGTTAATTTTGATGCATTCCTGTCTCGTTTGTTCTTTTTTTGTACATACTAGGACCTTGGTTTTATTCTTGTTTATTTTCATTTTGATTTCTTCTATTAGGATTTGGTTAATTCCATTCAAGGCGTCCTCTAATTCTTTTTTATTGCTTCCTAGAAGGGCAATGTCATCGGCAAATCTTAACATAGCGATCTTTTGACCTTGGATTTCTATACCTGTATCAATTTTGTCTTTGAATTCTTTAATCGCTTCTTCTATGTATAAGTTGAAAATCATGGGTGACAGCACACATCCTTGTCTTACACCTTTTTTTATTTTGGCTTCTCTTTGTTCATCACCAATATTTATAATTGCCGTCTGGTTTTGATATAGATTGTAGATTAGTCTTCTCTCTCTGAATTTAGTTGACGTATTATTTATTATTCTATAAAACAACTTATTTTCAAATTTTATGTTGATAAAGGGAGAATTTATTTCAAAATGCTTGGAGTATATTTATTAAACGTTTTATGGAAGAACTATATATAAATTTAAAATAATAACAAGTGAATTTTTCGAATCTCCGTAGGACTTTTTATAGCTCAAATAATCACACTTGTGGTTCTCTAAACGTCTTGACCATAGTATATATTAATTTTAAGATTTGAATTTTTAGTTAAATCACACATAATTAATTATAATTATTTATTAAACACGAATAAATAATACAATGTAGTTTTATTTATTCATTCGTGTTCAATAAATAAAACTACATTGTATTATTTATTCGTGTTTAATAAATAATTATAATTAATTATGTGTGATTTAACTAAAAATTCAAATCTTAATAAATATTCCAGGCAAATTTAAATAATTCCCGATAAAGATTTTATTGGTGGAATACTTTTATTGATACTTCAAAATTACTACCCTAAATTTTCCCCCGAATTTGCGCCTCAAAATGAGAAAATTTCAGAGTTTTTTCAGTTTTTCTTCAATAACTCTAAAACGGCTTATCAAATCAAAATGATATCCATTATATAATTTAAAGCTCTTTAAATTACACGTAAAATGATAGCAATTCCATCTATTTAGGTTGAGTAGAACCGGTACTAGCGCCTGTCAAAAAACAGCCCCCGGGATCAGTTTTGAATATCCCTAAAACTCGTACTTTTTCGATTTTTTCCCATTTTGACCATGAAGGAGCACGTTTTCGGCAAAGACCACTATATATATTTTTAACTAGATTAAATTTGCTACAATTTCAACAATGTTTCATCTTAATTGGATAATGGTAACCCGTGCCACAATGAGGTGGAAGTTTGCAGTTTTTTGCAAAAAATCGCACTTTTTCTTTCATAAAATGAAAACCACTCATCATAGATTTGCCTGGACTAAAAATTAATCACCATATAAAATCTTTAACAGCTTCATTACTAATAACGTAATAACTAATAATAATAACTTGTGAGATGCAAAAACAATGTACTAAAATTGTTCCGTGAACATCAGAATACCAAATATAGTCCAGTCAAATTGTGCTCAAATGAGCCGCTATGGGGAAAGTTTTGGGGTAGTTCTGATTTTTCGCATATATATGTTTTTTGGGGCGCCGAACCCAAATCTGAGGCATCCCACCAAAATTTAGTGACGCAACATTGTAGAAAATACAAAAAAAAGGTGAAATTTTCCATTTTTTTGTGGTTTTTTTGCTTATAACTTGGAGAATATAAACTTTTCGTAAATAATTTTATTTGAAAAATGAATGTACATTAAATTTCCTACAAATTTTAAAATAGAGGGTTTTTTTTCTCCGACTAACCGTTCGGGCTCAAGCGCAAAATTCAAGTTTTTGAATCCCCGGACCAACTAAAAACTTTTTTCGATATTTTCCCATTTTGACCATGAAGAAGCACACGTTCTCGAAAAAGACCACTCTATACATTTTTAAACTAGATTAAATTTACTACAATTAAAACAAATTTTCATCTTTATTTGATAAATAGTAATCCGTGCCCCAATCGCAATTTTTCCTTCATAAAATAAAAACCACTCATTCGAGAAACATGAGTTCTATCTCATTCTCTAGGAAATTTTGTTGACTTGATTGTTTACTTGGGCTAATTTTTTGATAAAACTCTTAGATTTATTGATATCCAGCATTTTACATGAAAGGAAACAATCTATTTTTTCAAAAAATTGTAGTTTTTCCTTCATAAAATGAAAACCACTAATCTTAGAAACTTGATTCCTATCTTATTCTCTAGGAAATTTTATTCACTTGAACATTTACTTGGGCTACTTTTTTGGTAAAACTCTTAGATTTATTGATATCCAGCATTTTCCATGACAGAAAATGATCTAATTTTTCAAAAAATTGCAGTTTTTCCTTTATAAAATTAAAACCACTCATCCTAGAAACTTGATTCTTATGTCATTCTCTAGAAGATTTTATTCACTTGAACGTTTACTTGGGCTAATTTTTTGATAAAACTCTTAGATTTATTGATATCCAGCATTTTACATGAAAGGAAATAATCTATTTTTTCAAAAAATTGTAGTTTTTCCTTCATAAAATGAAAACCACTAATCCTAGAAACTTGATTCCTATCTTATTCTCTAGGAAATTTTATTCACTTGAACATTTACTTGGGCTACTTTTTTGGTAAAACTCTTAGATTTATTGATATCCATGACAGGATATGATCGGAATCCTCAGAAATGTCATGAAAAATGCTGGATATTTATAAAAACAAGAGTTTTATATAAAAAAGTGGTCCAATGCGATTCTATTTGTTAATAGTATTATGAATTTTAGAAAGATGGTTTTTCATATCCGATGTTTTTGACCTTGATTGATAAACAATATTTAATCACCATAAATTGTTTTGTTTCATTTTATCCAAATGATTCTCTGAATAAGGTGACACATTTTGTGCGAGTAATAGAAAAAGTGACAAATCTATATAAAAGAGTGATAGCTTTCCAATGGCTTCATTGTTCGTTCTCTCTCAGAGCGACTGACTGACTGAATCATCTGTTATTACAGATTCGTTGAATAATCTGTCATAAATACCAGAGCTTAAATTGCTTTCAATGGAAAAGAATGATAAAATATGATTTATTATTTTGAATTTGTCATATCATTAGATGCCTTTTTGGAAACAATTATTTTTCATTGACGCCAAGTGAATACATGGATGGGGGGGGGGGCATAACGTGTTTTTCGATTTGCATAATGATTTTTTGAAAAGAATGTGAAGAAATGCGGGAGTGTGGCGTCAAAACATTTCGAATGAAACTCGCATTAATTCAATTCAGGGGCAAGTGAAGAATCAGCATGTTCACCCATTTGACTCATCAGAGGCTCCCTTTTATATGCCATCTGCTTGTCCCGTGAGACTCAGGTTCCTGATAAGTGACGTCAGTCATGACGCAGCAGGACCTGCATTTAATTAACCACCCCTCTCTCGAGTGATGGATTTGTTGCCCAAAAACTTAAGAAATCCTAAGTGGATAATTTAATTGAATGGATTCAGAAAAAAAAAAGTATTTTATTTTCTTAATCATCAATCAAGTTTTAAACAAACACGTTCAGAACATCTGTGGAGAATTTGATGAATACAAAGCTTTTAATAATGTTTGGGGGGGGGGGGATTTATCTGACATCACGCTCCATCGTCAATTACACGAGTATATTAACATAAATGTTTCTCAAATATCCTCAGAGTGATTCCATGCATGATACCATCAGAATGCATGTCAAAAATTTACCTACAAGATTTAAGTAATAATTACGGTTTGTATTTTTGTGAATCGAAAAACATTTAGTAAAAAAATGTAATGCGAAAAATTGTCATATTAATAAAATTTTGAATTTTTATTTAAATCACACATAATTAATTATAATTATTTATTGAACACGAACAAATAATAATACAATATAACTACGACGTTTCGATCAACTTATTCTGCGATCGTTCTCAAGTATGAGTACCCACTCCGTTAACATTTAATAGAAGTGGGTGCTCATACTTGGGAAAGGTCGCAGAATAAGTTGATCGAAACGTCGTAGTTATATTGTATTATTATTTGTTCGTGTTCAATAAATAATAATTAATTATGTGTGATTTGAATAAAAATTCAAAATTTAATCAAATTAATCACAAAAATAAAGCTTCAATTGTGTCATATTAATTCTTCGGCATCGTTGTCTTGTTGACGATTTTAGAGCAAGAGGCCCAAGTTTAGGCCTTGCTAAATGCATAATAAAAATTTAAACCAGCTCCTCCTGCGCTAACACTACAAAACCACTGGCTAAATAGATTAGCGCAGGGGTGTCCAACCATTTGGCAAATCCGGGCCGCAGATAAAATATACTAATTCTATTAAAGTTATATACGGTGTATATGCGAAATTTCGTACAATTAGATTAGATTAAAGGGTCTACAACTTATAATGATAGTTTTATTTTTTTGAACCCCCCCTCCCCCTCAATTTTGGCCCCGAAGAAAATTATAACTCTCTTTTATATTATAGGTTCATTTTATAATAAATTTCATTTTTCTTGTTTTTAGTTTGAAAATCTTATAATTTTATATTTTACCCCGCCCCCCCTTAATTTTGGGTCCGATTTCAACCAAAATCTAATTATTTAATTATATTTTGATATTCACACTAGTTTTTGAGCTAGTGCGTCCATTTTTCCGATTATTGACAGACATTTTGACAAAACAATTATTATCTCGAAAAATATAATTTTTTCGATGTTCACATATAAGGAATTTTTTGTAGACCGAAATGCCATGGTTTCGCCAAATTTTTTTAATCAGAAAAATTTCATCTGTTTTTGAGATATTTCGAAAAAACCATGCCTTTATGTTAAAGTAAAATAAGCTAACGTGTTCTGATGTGGCCATCCACTTGACTTTACCATACAACCTGGCCCCTCACTTATATTTAATATTTAATAAAATTATTTATAGTCATGTTAGTTTAGCTCTTTAGACGTTTGGGATCCCAATGATTATGTATACAAAACTTGGTTGAGTTTGGTCAAATGGCCAAGATTTTTATTTTTTAACCCCCCTTTACCCTCCTAAATTTTGGGTCGATATGCACCAAAATCTAATCAGCTCTTAATCTCAATAGGCCAAAACTACGTGTGAAATTTGGTTTCGATATTCATACTAGTTTTTGAGCTAGCTCGTCCACAAAATTTGGTAACGCACAGACTAACTAACAGCCTAACTGTCTAACAGACTAACAGACATTTTGACAAAACAATTATTATCTCTAAAAATATAATTTTTTTATTGTTCACTTATAAAGGCTTTTTTGTAGAGAGAAATGCCATGGTTTAGCTCAATTTTTTTAATCGAAATAGTTTCAGCCGTTTTTTAGATATTTTGAAAAAAAGAATGAAAAAACCCACTTTTTTCATGCACGATTACAATACTTGACCATACCCTGTATGGTTTTTTTTTTTTTTTTATTAATAGTAATATTACAATCTAGCTGCTAGCCGCAGCTAATAAGTAATTTTGCTATAGATTTAACTTAAAACAAAACACAAAACAAGCAATCATATATTTCTTATATATAATTGTCTTTATCTCTATTATTTATTAAAATGTTTTTAACAAAGTTCATGAGGCTTGATACGCTTCAGCCGGCGAGTCTGTGTGTCAACGTTGAGTAGTTGCAAGGCTTCCTCGTTCACATGCCCTTGCAGCCTCGTCTGGTGGGCTGCTGATAGCTTCTTAATGGTTTCACTGACGGTTTCCACGCCAAGATCACGATGGAGGTCCGCGTTTCGAATGTACCAAGGAGCATTTACAATGCACCTTAGTACATTATTTTGAAATCTTTGTATAATGTTTCTATTTGACTGTGCTGTACATCCCCACAGCTGGATGCCGTATGTCCACACTGGTTTGAGTACTTGCTTATATAAAAGGAGCTTATTTTCAATTGACATTGAAGAATTTCTTCCAATTATCCAGTAGATCTTTTTAAAGTTGATATTAAGCTCCTCCCTTTTTTTCTTGACATGCACCTTCCATCGGAGACGCGTGTCTAGCGTCATTCCGAGATATTTGGCCTGATTGGAGTATGGGATGATGTTGTTGTTGATATACACAGGTATGTGCGTGACTTTTTTATTTGTAAAGTCAACATGAACCGATTTTGTTTCGTTGAGTTTTATTCTCCATTTGGCAGTCCATTCTTGGATTTTGGAAAGTGAGGTGTTCAATTTTTGTGTAGATTCGTAGTTGTTGTGTCCGGTTGCTAGAATTGCGGTATCATCTGCAAATGTAGCTGTTATATTAGAGCAAATTTCTGGGAGGTCACTGGTATAGAGAAGATAAAGGAGTGGTCCCAAGACACTTCCTTGTGGTACTCCAGCGTTGATTTTTTTAAGTTCAGAATAAGCTTCTTCTTGTTTTATGCGGAAGTATCGATCTGCAAGGTACGATTCAAAAACTTTTGCGTAGCATGCTGGAAGAGCTTTTCTTATTTTGTGGTTTAGTCCTTCGTGCCAGACCTTGTCGAAAGCTTGAGAGACGTCAAGAAACACTGCCGAGGTTACTTTCTTTTCTTCAAGTGCTTGTTCTATATTAGTGATAATTCGATGCACTTGATCGATTGTCGAGTGCTTTTTTCGAAAGCCAAACTGGTGGTTTGGAATTAACTTTCTTTCTTCGATGATGGGTGTTATTCTTCTAAGTATTAGCTTTTCAAACAATTTGGAGAGGACTGGTAGGAGTGAGATTGGTCTGTAGGATGTGATTTCATTTAGGGGTTTGCCGGATTTGGGTATCATAATAACTTCTGCGAACTTCCAGAGTTGTGGCACATATTCTAGCCGAAAGACTGCGTTAGTGATTTTGGTAATTTGAACAATAGCCTTTCTAGGTAGGTTTTTTAGGATTTGCCCTGTTATTAGGTCATATCCTGGGGCTTTCTTCGTTTTAATTTCTGACTTGATCATTTCTTGAATTTCTTTAATTGTGGTGGGTTGGATTTTAGTTTCATGATCTTTTAGCGCAGCATATTCAAGTGGTTGTTGGTTCGTACTTTCTGGGTTTGGCTTGAAAGTATTGGCCAAGTAATCCGCAAACAAATCAGCTTTGCTCTGGTTATCCTTTATCCAATTTCTTTGAGCATCCTTGAGTGGAGGTGCTTGTAAAATGGGGCGTTTGTTCCATTTCGTGGCTTTCCATAGGGAGTATTCTGTACACCGTTCGGCCGACAGGTCGCTGAGGTAGGCTTGGACTGATGTTGATTTAATATTCCGTATTTCTGTATTTAAGCGACGAGTGAGTTGGTTCCAGGTTGTTTTGTGTGCTGGCGCGCGAGTTTGTAGCCATTTTTTCCTCGCTTTTCGTTTCTCCCGAATGAGGTGGATGACTTCGCGTGGATAATTTATTCCATGCAATTTTATTTTTATTTCTGGGGTGTTGTTCCAAGCTGCACTTTGTATGCTGTTAACCAGTTTGCTTAGTTCTGTCTCGAGGTCTTCTTGGGTTTCGATTGAGGTCTTTAGGTCAATATTTCGAGCCAGTTCTATCCTGAAACTTATCCAGTCTGTACCTTTGTTGACCAATACTGGGTTGTGGGGTTTCTGGATTGGGTTTTCACTTAGTGTGAGTATAATTGGTGTATGATCAGAGCTCAATTCATTATTTTCCTCTATCATAATGTAGTTAGAATGTATATTCTTGGTAATGAAAAAGTCTATTAGATCTGGTTGTTTGTTTTGATCCGCGGGCCAGTACGTTGGCTTTCCTGTTGATAGGACTTCACATTTATTTGAACGAATAGCTCTCATGAGTGCTTGACCTTTAGTGGTGATCAATCTAGATCCCCAGTGTGTGTGCTTTGAGTTAAAGTCACCACCAAGAATGAAACGATTTCCAAGCTGTTGTATTATTTCTGTAAATTCATGTTCTTCTAATTTATGTCGGGGTGGACAGTATATACTAGCAATTGTGATGGGATATTTTTTTGTTTTAATTGTTGTTGATGTGATTTGAGCTTTCTCTGTTTGTAGTATAGTATCTTCATAGTGTTGAATGCTTTGTTTTATTAGGATACCGCTTCCGCCCCTTGCGCAATTGCTGGGGTGATAGGAGTGATAAAAATTATATCCTTTTATTTTACATATTGTCTCTCGAGTGGCATGCGTTTCGGATATAAGACATATATCTATATTGTTTATTTCCAGTACTGTTTGGAGTTCATTACGTTTGTGCAGGAGTCCGTTGGCATTCCAGGCCATAATTGTTAAATTTTTCATGTTTTAAAGTTGAACTTGTGAGTATTGTATTTGTTCTAATTTTTCTAACCTTTGGTTTATGTTGCTGTATTGGTTTTCTAGCTGATTTAGCTTGATTATAATATCTTGTAGCATTTTTTCCACTGGATTTATTGCAGTGGTAGTGATTTCTTTTTGAGTTATCTTTGCATAGCTCGTTTGCTGTTGCGAGATTAGTTCATTCGATGCTGTGTTCGCTTTTTGCTCATTGGAATTTGTTTTTTGTTGTTCCAGGTTTCTATTCGTTTTGGCAGCCATATCTGTGGTGTTTTTTATTTTTGTTTGTTTGTTGCGTATTTCTTGTAGCTGCTTGGCTACTTGACAGCCGCGGTAGTTTGCCGGGTGTTCGCCGTTGCAATTCGCGCAAGTTGCTCGGGTTTCATTTGTTTTAGTACAATCTAGAGTAAGATGCATTCCAGCGCATTTCACGCATCGCGGTGTCCGCATGCAGTACTTTTGAGTATGCTGAAAATTTTGGCATCTTTTGCACTGTGGAATAATTTTTGTTCCTTTCAGTGCATGAATTTCAACTTTGGTGTTTAATATGTGGGTGATTTTATGGATCTTTTCTATGTTTTCAGTATGGTTAAATGATAAGATGAACATGTCAAGAGGTTTTTTTTCTTTCCATGAGAGTTTGTTGACAGCATTTTCAATGCTTAGCCCTTTTTCTTTTATATTTATTATGACATCTTCAGCTGACCATGAATGGTGTAGGCCTTTTGCCATAACTCTGATAGGTCTCTTCTGTTTGTTCTCATAAGTGTGATATGAATGAGAATGATCTCTGAGTACAGCTGTTGCCATTCTATATGCTGTGTCAGTAGAGCAATTGACTTTAACCATGTTGTTATTTAAAGTTTTTAAAATATAATTTTTTTCTGTTAGGCTCTTGCCTAACTCATCTGCCAAGCTTTTATGGTTTGTGATTTTTTCGACGTATATTGGTGGCACTTTTTGTCTTTGGGGTAAAGATTTGAAATGGCTTTGTTCATTAATGTTTATTTCTGGCGAAGTTTCAGCTTTTCTTTTTTTAGTGGATCTGTTTTGCACTTTCCACTCAGATTCTTTGATAAATTCTTCCTCGTCTGTGTGATATTCTTGTTGCTCTGCTAAGTCAAAGGTTATTAAGTTATCTTGGCTTTTATTTGCTGAGTCTCTCAATTTAGCATTTTCAATTTTGAGATTTTCCATTTCTTTTTTCATTTCACTAAAAACATGTTCCATGTCTTCAATTTTCTTTTTTAGCTTTAGATTTTCTTCCTGCACATTGGTTTTGTTTCCATGTGTATAAGAAGTTGGTGGAGTTCTTAAAGTTGTTGAGCTCCTCTTAGAAAAATCCATATCTTCTTTGTTGCCAGTCATTTCACTGCACTTATGGGTTGGGCAATTTGCCCCCCTGGTAAATTACTTATTTATTTGAATAAGTAATTTACCGATTTATACTAACAAGAAATGCTAAATATATAATTAAAATAAATTAGTTTTAAATATAGAAAAACTCACAATCAGCTTATGGAGAGGTCTGCTCTCTTAGGGAGTTCAAACTCGAACGAAATGATTTTCAATTATTTGATTAAAATATATAGAAAGAAAGGGAACGTTTGGTAGGATTTAGTAGCCTCCGAGGCCTTTCGGGGCATTATTGGATGGACAGAGGGAAGGCCCTGGCAAGGTTGTTAATTATTATTTAAAATTATTTGAGGAATTTATATTTTTAAAATAAATATTTCAAATCAATCACCAAAATAGAACACATAGAAGGATCAAAAGATTAGCACTTGAACTGATCGGCTCGGCTGCCAGATATAGACTGACCCTGTATGGTAAAGTAAAAATTATAAATAATTCAATTGTTTCTTTTCCCCAGATAATGAAACATATATGATGTGGGACCTTAGTAGAAGCGAAGGAGTTTGCATGGGATAGATTTGAGTGGAGGAGGGTAATATTTGCGTCAAACTAGTCTTAGGAGTTTATATTTTATGATTACGAAATTATTCTTTATTGAAGAAAAAAGTAATTTCCTTTTACTTTTATATAATATGATTTAAAAATAAATATTTCTGAAAAAATTTAGAAAAAAAAAAAAAAAATATCTTTTCTTTTCAACCTATAATCGGATCAAAATTTTTCATTTCCTTCAACGGATCGACTTGATCTAAAAACTTAGCCACACAAGTGCATGTCGGAAATTTATTTTAAATTACAAGTAAATAAACAAAACACGAGAGATTCATACATATTTATAGGCTATTAGTACAAAAATAAATTTTTCTTTCAAAGAATAAAAAAAATTACAATTTAATAAAAAAAAAATTATTCTGGGAAAACCCAAAAATATAATCAGTTCAGAATGATTACATATACCTACCTATAAATAATCTAGAGCAATCAATGATTCCATTTAAAAGCGAGTTGGCTTTCAACTTTCGTGATGCCTAAATAATTTCTCAGTTTTCTGATTTTATACTACGTAGTATAAGAAATCTACGACGTTTTGATCGACTTATTCTGCGATCGTTCTCAAATATTATTAGCACACCCATTTCGATTTTCATGAAAATACTCTCAATGTTTTGAAATTTTAAGGATGCGCCGCATCCACAGCATCCATGGATCGCACGCCACTAGTACACATGTGTTTTATAATTATAACTAGCTGCAATGCCCACCTTAGGTGGGCCTCTTGCTAGCTAAGGGGCGAAGCGCCCCCTGGACCCCCGTAACTTGAACACTCCCCATCCCACCGACTCTCTCCCAAACCCCACTTCTGACCACCCTCTACCCTAGTAAACCTACCCCCTGGACTCACTGGTCCTGGACCCCTCTCAACCCCTAAGGGGGGGGGACATAGAAACATAGGTACATACAGAGACAGGCACATATTATGCCTTTTACATATAGTAGTATGTGATATAGGTACAGACACAGAGAGAAATGCCCTTTAGCACTCCTAGACCCCCACATCCCTAACTTCCCTCGCCCTGGACCCCACCTTCAAACCCGCGCCCCTGGAGGGACGGACAAACATAGGTATATATACAGGCACAATGCCCTTTAGTACCCTTTAGTATAGGTACAGACAGAGAAAGAATTGCACTTTAGTACCTCCCCCTGGACTCCCTCCTCCCACCCTCTGGGGGGACATAGGTAGCTAGGTACAGAGGCAGGTACAAATGCCCTTTAGTAGTATGTGATTATGAAAGTTTCTTTTAGCCGAGAGTAGCAGAATCTTTATAATTTATATTGAGACTATAGTTTCGAGGACTTTGCCCTCTTCATCAGTCTATTACAATTGATCGATGATATAAATAAATTTTAAAATTTATTTTTCCAGCAGAAGACACACTCTTTTATTGTCTCCTTTAATGATAATTATTATTAAAATTATTACTTTTATAATTTTTGACAAATTAATATATCTTTAAACATTTTTTTTTTTTATTATTTCAATAAAAAAGAAAACGAATTTTTTTTCTATGCATGTAGCTAGATTAACTATTTTTTTAACAATTTATCGAGTTTTCTAATCAATTAAATTGGCAAATTCTAATATATAATAATTTTTGTAATGATCTTTTAGTGGGATTTAAATTTAAAAAGCAATTACTAAATTTATTATTAAATCTTCCCTGAATTGCTTTACAGTATTCTCAGTGTTAAGTACTAAGTGGCCTGTGGGTATCTCTACGCACTGGCAACACAAATTGAAGATAGTCGAGTTTCAGTTGCGTCGCCTGGGAATTGCCTAGTGTGAAAAGTGCCTAAGGGAATAGTTTTGTTCTTCTAAAAAGTTCGAGTATGATTTTTCTTAATATCAATTTAATATTTATTTATTAATTGAAAATTGGAATATCATCTTAAAAAAGTCATTTAAATCTTTACATTTTGACTTTCAATTAATTGTTTTAAATTCAATATTAACAAAAAAAGTAAAAAAAAAAAAGAAACTCCTTGTCTCTTCGAACTTTAATTTCACAAGTATAAGATTTTCATCTCATTTTCTTTTTGATAAGTTTTCATCAGTTTGACGAAAAAGTTTTACTGTCTTCTATTTATCTTCATATTTTTTTTTTTTTTTTTTTTAATTTCCAAAAAAATTTATAAAATACTATAGTTGCGAGGCAGTTAGTTTTATATACTAATAGATTCATAATTTTTAAGTTTTTGGTTCTAAATTAAAAACTTTTAATTTAAAATAAATATTATTAAATTATAATTTCATTGAAATAATAATTATTATACAATATATTTTAGAAATTATTATCTTTTTATTATCTACTCTTATTAAACGAGCAAAAATTGTATATTTATTTATATAATATATATTTGTATCTTGGATCTATTTTGAAAACGGCCCTACCGATTTTGATGAAACCTATTAACAAGTTTTGAGGATGAGAAAACGATCTGGCTAGGTCTGGACCTCATCAAAATTCATCTTAATTGATTTTTTTCTTAATTAGAGTAATTATTGATAGATGAAAATCTCAATAAAAAAAAAATGATTTGCCGCATTTCAGATTAGAACCTGAGACCTCTTGCATCAGAGGCATAGACTTTACCATTAGACCATAGAACTATTTTAAAAATCTTTGCTTTTTACTTTTATTAAAATGAATATTTTTGAATTAGACTTTATTATAAGTGTGGAAATAATTGAAAATATTATATATAGCTATGTATTTTATAAATAGAATTTATTAAATAAATATTAATTATAATTAATATTTATTGAACACGAATAAATAATACAATAAAAATTAAATTTATTCGTGTTCAATAAATAATTATAATTAATTATGTGTGATTTTAATAAAATTTCAACTCTTAATAAAATTAATCACAAAAATAAAAGCTTCAACAGCTTCATTTCTAATAAATTCTCTTTTATGTGTTGACAAAAATTCTAGTACGACTATAATAAATTGTAATTCAATTTTACTTTAAATCATGAATCTGACCACAAAAGTCTCAATAATGAAAATAAACTGACACGTTCTGATGTGGCCATCCACTTGACTTTACCATACACCCTCTCTTGTATTTAATATTTAATAAAATTATTTATAATCATGTAGGGGGGTTAGTTTTTTCATTTTTAGACTTCTGGGGGCCCACGGATTATGTATACAAAATTTGGTTGAGTTTGCTCAAATGGCCTTGATTTTTAATTTTTAACCCCCCCCCCCCCTCTACTTCCCTTAATTTTGGGTCGATATGCACCAAAACTAGGTATGAAATTTGGTTTTGATATTCACACTAATTTTTGAGCTAGCTCGTCCACAAAAATATGGTAACGCACAGACTAATAGAGATTTTGATAAAACAATTATTATAATTTTTTCGATGTTCACTTATTAGGGCTTTTTTGTAGACCGAAATGCAATGGTTTCGTCCAATTTTTTTAATCAAAATAGTTTCACCCGTTTTTGAGATATTTCGAAAAAAAGAAGGAAAAAAAACACTTTTTTCATGCACGATTACAATACTTGACCATACCCTGTATAGTCAAGTAAAAATATAAATGTTTCTACAAAGAACTTTTAAAATTTATTCATTTATGAAATTTAATCAATTCATGACGTGGGGGTGGTGAGAGAGAAAGGATTGTGCCGAGAGAGACTCCACCTGCCCTTTTCAGTTAAGTTTCCCGAGTTGTTTCAAAATTTGGGGAAAGGCCTGAGAAGGGCAAACGGCAGCAGCGTAGGGCAATTCTAAGCCTCTTAAGAGGGCAAAGAGGATCCCCTGTCTCACTTAAGGCTCTAAAATGTGTCTCACAATGATCGAATGTCTCTCTTGAATTTTGGTCAAATTAAATTTTAAATTAGTTTATAAAGATGCTTTGAAAGGGCTTTAGAATAGTATTAGATTTTTCTAATAAGAGTTTATCTTAAGAAGATTGGAATAAATGACCCCCCTCACCCCCCCCACCCAAGTAAATTCCAATGTGAATTTTTCGTAAATCTTTTAGTCAAAGTGCAGATTATACAACTTGGAAAAGACATTGCTAAAAAAATTATTTAATCAGGAATGCTTATTCTAAAATACTTACATAAAAATAAATATATTAAAACTATTTTTTTATTTATTTATTTATTTTATTTTTCTAATTTTCATTGTTTTTTAAGGATATTTTAAAAATTATTTAATTATTCATATTGTTAGGGCTCTCTTGAGGTGAGTGCTGTGTGGCGCTTTGTGCGCCCCCCATCAAGTCGATGGGGTCCTAACAATCTGTTGAGTGCAGGTTGTAGGTTGCGTGTTCATATAGGGTGTGTGCAGGGGAGGGGCTGCTAGTTGGCATTTGGCCCCTGCAGAATGGCGTGTCCGAATCCGTTCTCTACTCCAGTCGAATCGAGTCGCTTTAATATAGCATGGGTGATAATATTTCACTCATGCTAAACGACGCAACGATCAGACTGAGTCATCTAGCGGCCGTGTCTCAAGGCTCGAGGCAGATGAGCAAGAACGGGCCGCTACAATTCAAATAGAATTTTTTTCAAATATTAATTCAAAAGAGCGCAAACTGAGACACGAAATCTCAGGAAAGCGATGCATACATCCCTTCTTTTTTTCATTAGGCCTTTTTCAGACTTTTCAAATTATTAAATTAAAAATTCACATTCTAAATATTAAACATTTTTTTTAGACTTACAAATTATTGTATTTTTGTGTACCAGTGGCGTGCGGTTATGCGCGTAGTTAAGGGTGGGGGCAAGGGGGGCACTGCCCCCTAGAAAACTCCTTGCCCCCACCCCCTAGAAAAATCGAGGCAATATCTCAATAACTAATCAGTAGAGATTGTGGTGTTGGTGCAAGGTGAAACATCTTTAATAAAGATAAGAGTAAATAAATATTTTATTTAATATGGATTTACTATGAGTTAAGGATACTGGGTCACTTATTTCACATTAAAATTAAAAAATTAAAAGATATAAAAAATATTTTCTTTTTCAATATATATATTTCGGGCTATCGACCCATCTTCAACTGAGTTACTTTCTGTATTTCCTGAAGATGGGTCGATAGCCTGAAATATATATATTGAAAAAGAAGAAAAAAATTTTATATCTTTTAATTTTTTAATTTTAATGTGAAATAAGTGACCCAGTATCCTTAACTCATAGTAAATCCATATTAAATAAAATATTTATTTACTCTTATCTCAATAACTAGTTATGCCATGAGATTAATTTTATTCTTAAAAAATCAATACAGATTGAAAAATGTAGATCTCAAAAAATTATCTTCTCATATAGCCCACTAAATCGAATGGTTTCAGCTTATATTAATTGCTGGAAAAGATTTTTAGGGTCGTTTGGTATGGTGTGGGTATGCCAAATCTAAGTTTGCAACCTCGAAATTCTGGGGAAAAACCACGAAATTTTCCAGTTTTTCGCTTATAACTCGAAAACAGTTTATATTTTATAAATAACCGTTCTATAGTAAATTAAAGAGGATAAATTTTCGAGTTGATTAAAAAAAAGAAATGCAAAATTGGTCTAGTAGTTCGATTTTTAATGGGGATCCAAAAAACAGCCCCCAGTGTCACTTTTAAAAATCCCTAAAACTCCCACTTTTCCCATTTTGACCATGAAGGAGCACCTTTTCAACGAAAAAGAATCTAAACATTTTAAAACTAGATTTAATTTTCGACAATTTAAACAAAGTTTCATATTAATTGGATAATGGTGACCCATGACGAAATGAGGTTGAAATTTTGAAAAAAATGCATGTTTTTCCTTCATAAAATGAAAACTACTCATCCTAGAAACTTGATTTCTATCTTATTCTCTAGGAAATTTTGTTGACTTGAACGTTTATTTGAAGCACTTTTTTGTTAAAACTCTTTGATTTATATATATCCTATATATACATTTTCTTGACAGGGTATGATGATCCTCATGCGTCATGGAAAATGCTGGATATCTATAAATCTTAGAGTTTTATCAAAAAAGTGGACCAAGTATACGTTCAAGTCAATAATATTTCCTACAGAATGAGATAGGAATCAAGTTCCTAGGATCAGTAATTTTCATTTTATGAAGGAAAAACTGCGATTGCCCCCACCCCTAGGAAAATTCCATAACTACGCCAATGCGTGCGGTCCATGGATGTGCATTCTTAAAATTTCAAACATTTAGAGTATTTTCATAAATCTATATAAGGTCGACTTCAAAATTTCAGGAGGATCTTTAAATTTTCAAATTAATATCCGTTATTTTAAATATTTCTATAAGCAATATTTTTTTGTTTTGAAAAGTATGTATATTGGTTCTCGATATGAATAAAAATTGTTGCATAGTTTCAAGGGGTAATTAAAATAAATCATTTTTCTGAAAAGGCCGCCGATAGAAGGTTTCAAGTCCCTGTCTGATATCTCTTCCAGTTCAAGCATGTCAAAGACAAGTCCATACGAGTTTGGGTAGAATAAAAATTGTTCTCGCTGAGGAACTATTAAGATGGTATGAATACAAAAAAGGAATAAATAAAGAGAATTCCAGAATCTTTGGACTAATCCATTTCTAACAACTCTCAATAAGATCGGAAATAACTAAGAGTGCTATAGACAAGTCATAGCTTGGTTAAACCAATAGAATTAGGAGAAATTTAAGACACTCTTCTATTGTCTCCTTTAATTTAACAGCATTAATTAAAATTAGAGGCGACTGTGGGTCAATGGTTAGAATGTCGGGCCGCTGCCGGGCGGGCTTACTCAAAATAGGGTAACTTTGACGATGAATATAAACTAAAGTAAAAACAATAGGCACCTTTTCTCTTGACAATGGACTACTTAAACTATCTGTGTATCCAACATAACGGCCTAAAACTCCCTACTATTTTTTTTTGGACTTTTGGCCAGCTTTTCGGGATTTGGGACCACTGTGCGCTACTCTGGTTCGAGTCTGAGTCTCGGTAGATCCGATATTTGGAGTCTCCTCTTCTTGGAAAGCAATGGCAACCAACCAAGAGTATAATTGAATTGTAACCTCTCCAAACTAGCCGTTCGGAACCGGCGTTAAAATTAGGTCCCGTATATCTGAGTAAAAACAGGACAGATATATGTGGAGAGGAGCTGAAACGTCAGGGAGACGTGACATGGCACTTAAAGAAGAGAAGAATTAAAATTAAAAAATAAATAAATACAACATTTTGTGAATAGTTACCGAATTTCTCTTCTCTTAAGATTATATCAAATCCACTTGTCTTCGAATATGATTCAAAAGTGAAAACTCGGTTAAATAGTTTGCCTCTTCGCTATTCGTGCTACTCTAGAATCTGTTCCTACACCTTTGGCAAGCCACCGATGGATTGTAGTATTTTCTACTCTAACAGAATCAAACAAGCACTTTGCTCGGGAAAACAACCATTCTCAATGTTTTCTTTCTTTAAAGCTTTTCTCGCTCTCTCGTAATCCCACTAAAAACATTAACCGAGATGTTTTTACACTAACATATAGGTATATACCTATTTTATTATTTCTTAGATATTTTTTAGGTATGTTTTTTCTCCAGGGAAATAAATAGTCAATAGTTGTTTCACGATTAAAAAAAAAAAAATCCGATGGAATGGAATATTTTTAATTATTATATATGTCAGAAGGGTTGTTTGAGGGGTTGTTGAAGGGTGACCTTTATTTAAATTAACAAAAATCATGTTATTTAGTGATGTTTAAGTACATACAATGTTGTATAAATGTTTAGGTAATTTTTTATCGTGTTGTAAGAGTATGGCTACCTAAATTTGAAAAATGTACTAGTATTAGTATTTCAATATAATTTCTGAGTGTTTATTTTCTCTTTATCTTCCTACATGAATAATCTGTCATTTTATATTTTCATTTATCTTCACCTTAAATCCTTTTAATCATGACTATATAAATTATTGTTGACGAGCTTTTCACTTAGTCTGTCTGTGGACTGTATGCTTTGTTCCCATACAATGAATTCTTCTCTCTAAGTAAATATGGATATATATATTTTTATTTTAATTTGTCCCTGACATATATATATACAAACTCATCAAATCCAAATGCATTCAAATTATATTTTCTATATCTATAGATAAATAATTTGTCTTTTGTCTGGTTGAAGAATTCGATTTTTCCCTGAAAACCTGGCGCGCGTATGAGATTCCCAAGTCCAGTATATATTCATTCGTTTTGTTTATTATCAAATTTTTGAAATGAAAACTTCTTTAGACACGTTGGACACTTTTGGGATGGGGAAAAATCACTGAACTCGCGCGACCGTCACGCTAATTTTATTTTTTATTAGTCTTAATTATTTTTATAGAGAAACGTTTGCGGAATTTAACAGAATGAAATGTATCTATTTTTATATTATTTCATTTAAATTGAGTAGGTAAACAATTAATTTTATAGAGAAACGTTTGCGGAATTTAACAGAATGAAATGTATCTATTTTTATTATTTTTAATATTATTTCATTTAAATTGAGTAGGTAAACAATTAATTTTATAGAGAAACGTTTGCGGAATTTAACAGAATGAAATGTATCTATTTTTATATTATTTCATTTAAATTGAGTAGGTAAACAATTAATTTTATAGAGAAACGTTTGCGGAATTTAACAGAATGAAATGTATCTATTTTTATTATTTTTAATATTATTTCATTTAAATTGAGTAGGTAAACAATTATTTTTATAGAGAAACGTTTGCGGAATTTAACAGAATGAAATGTATTTATTTTTATTATTTTTATATTATTTCATTTAAATTGAGAAGGTAGACAATTATTTTTATAGAGAAAAGTTTGCGGAATTTAACAGAACTAAAGACACATTGATACATAGATAAATACATACATACATACAAACAGGTGAAGTTAATATAAAGCGTGTAAAAATAAGTTTTATAACTTCAACACAACATGTTAAACAAAAATCATGTTATCTATGATGTTTAAGTACATACAGTGTTGTACAAAGGTTTTGGCAATTTTTTATCGTGTTAGAGCGAAATCATGTTTTAAGAGTAGGCCTACCTGTATTTGTAAAATGTACTAGTATTAGTATTTCAATATAATTTCTGAGTGTTTATTTTCTCTTTATCTTCCTACATGAATAATCTGTCATTTTATATTTTCATTTATCTTCACCTTAAATCCTTTTAATCATGACTATATAAATTATTGTTGACGAGCTTTTCACTTAGTCTGTCTGTGGACTGTATGCTTTGTTCCCATACAATGAATTCTTCTCTCTTAGTAAATATGGATATATATATTTTATTTTAATTTGTCCCTGACATATACATACAAACTCATCATATCCAAAAGCATTCAAATTATATTTTCATAAGTGGTATAACACTTGGTCTATATCTATAGATAAATAATTTGTCTTTTGTCTGGTTGAAGAATTCGATTTGTCCCTGAAAACGTGGCGCGTCCAGTATATATTCATTCGTTTTGTTTATTATCAAAGGGAAGATAATTGGTTTCCATATCCTTGATTGATGTCCTCGGCCGGGCAATCCAATCTGACAACCGATTGGATGTGGACTGTATGTCCACCAAGTTCTCTCTCTGTGTGTTTGAAATGCCATTTTCTGATTGTGGGAGTGAGAGTAAACGAGCGGAAGAGAGAGGAATAAAAAACGCCCGGTAATTGGGAACGAGAGGTGGACCAGGGAGAAAACCAGGGTGAGGAATTAGGAACGAGGGGTAGCAAAAACGGAGACGCTCTTGAAAAAAAAATACCATTGTGCTTCATTTTTGCCTACGCTAATGAAAAAAAAGTTTTGGACTTGTGAATGTCAAAGGCGCGCTCCAAATGGATTAAAATAATTATGTTTTACGTCACATCCCCCCTCCCTCCGCCCCCCACCCCGCCTTTACCCTCTTTTCTCTCCCCCTACTTTCCCTCGGCCTAATCTAATCATTTACAAAAGGTTTACTTCAATGGATTGGCCTATCAGCAAGCAAGCCTCGATTTATTTCTGATTCTGGTCAATTTGGTTTGTATCTCTCAAGCAGCAGGGGGTGAAAAAAAGAATCCAAAAATAATAATCATTTTCATTCTTATCGTTTCATATTCTTCTATAGTGTAATCGACAACCAATTGAGCTCTTTGTATAGAATAAGTGGTGTTTCCATCAGAATAATAATAATTATTGTATTATTCGTATTATTATGGCAAACTCCAGTCTTAATATTTGATATTAAGATATTAATTTGCCGATGGTAATAGATTCAAATTTACTAGAAAATCATAAGATGGTATCATCTATTAAATCCGATGAAATGGAATGTTTTTAATTATATGTCAGAGGGGTTGTTTTTCACCCCCTCGGGAATCGAACCCGAGTGCCATAACAGCAATCCGGGCCATCTGGCTCACCTGCGGGATACGAACCTCTGACATTTTTACGCGATTACATATGCCAGAGAGATTCGCATCCTGCAGGTGAGCCAGATGGCCCGGATTGCTGTTACTGGCACTCGGGTTCGATTCCCGAGGGGGTGAAAAACAACCCCTCTGACATATAATTAAAAACATTCCATTCCATCGGATTTAATAGATGACACCATCTTATGATTTTCTAGTCTTAATATTATTATTTTTTTTGTACCATTTCTTTACTACCATAGAACCACGTGTTTTATTGATTTATAAATAGTTCTGTTACATAATAATGTTACTGCAAATAATTAATTATTGTTATTATTATTACTATTATTTAAAATAAAATAAATTGACACGTTCTGATGTGGCCATCCACTTGACTTTACCATACACTTCTGGTTGAGTTTGGTCCAAGGGCATAGATTTTTATTTTTTGATCCCCCCCCCTAAATTTGACCCCAGAAAAAACATATTTTCGTTATTATAGGTTCATTTTATAGTATATTTCATTTTTCTTGTTTTTTTAGTTTTAAAATATTATAATTTTAAATTTTAACCCCTCCCCCTTCCTCCCTTAGTTTTGGGTCGATCACGAAATTTGGTAACGCACAGACTAAGAGAATAACAACCTAACAGACATTTTGACAAAACAGTTATTATCTTGAAAAATATAATTTTTTGGATATTTACTTATTTGAGCTTTTTTGTAGACTAAAATGCCATGGTTTCGCCAAATTTTTTTAATCAAAATAGTTTAGGCCGTTTTTGAGATATTTCGGAAAAAGAAGCAAAAAAAACACTTTTATTTAAAATTAATTATACAAACTTTTCCATAAATGACCACACGAAGGGTCATCTAGTATTTTTTAGGTCGATTTCAGAAAGAAAGCAAGCTTCCGCTTTGACTTAAACCTCTCCAAATCATTATAATAGTTTTGGGATTCTATATCTCTATGTTCACCGACTTCCGAGTTAAACGGCTTAACCAATTGATTTGAAATTTGAAACATAAACTCTTGATGATTTAAGTAAACGGTGTAATTCATAAAAAGTGAACTTTTAGTCTCAGGAGGAACTTTAGGATTTTTTCTTCTTCTATTCTTATTCCAAGTTCTAATACAATTTATAAAATATATCGGCAATTTCTAATTACAACAAATAAAATATATTAGAACTACATTATCTCGCGAAATGGATGAAATATGCATACATTGTAAAGCGAAGCATTTTGCAGCTGAAAAAAACCCAAGATGACGAATTTTCGAGTTACTGTCACAAAAGTAAAGTTAATTTACCACCAATGACGGCGCCACTAGACTATGTCAAAATTTTGTACTTTAAAAATACTGACGATTCAAAAAACTTTAAAGAAAACTTAAGACAGTATTTTAACCGGCGAAAGTTAAATAATGTAATCAATAATTTTTTATGTTAATTCTACATAGGTATTTAGAAAATTATTTTATTATTTTTTGAAAAGGAAAAATGAAATGAGCACCCGACGGAATTCGATCCCGTGTCTCTCGCCTTTAGCCGAAGACCGCCTTTACCAACTAGGCCATGGATGATCCCGCCAGGAAAGTTCTTTAGATTGAAGCCACGAAAAGGAAGAATGGCATTGAATCTAAATTGAATGCCATTTTCCTTTTAATTAGGATCATCCGTGAGTCTCAGTCTGGCAAAGGCGGTCTTCGCCTGAAGGAGACAGACACGGGTTCGAATTCCGTCGGGTGCTCAATTCATTTTTCCTTTTCAAAAAATAATAAAATAATTTTCTAAATACCTATGTAGAATTAACATAAAAAATTGTTGATTGCATTATTTAACTTTCGCGGCTTAAATTCCTTTAAGAAAAAATTAAAACTAACGCTTAAAAGTTAATTTGTCTAAAATAAGACAGTATAATAATGCTCTGGCTTTTGCAAGTAGAAAAATGGCAACTCCGAAACTATTATATTGTCATGTGCTCTGCGGGTATGAGCTAAAGCTTGTAATAAACTTAAACAAGCGTAGGCGCCGTTAGCCCTAAGCCGCAAACGGGTTTTTTTTCTAAAGTCAGGTAGATAATACAGAAATACAAGAGATATTTAAAAAGAACTTCTTCTAACTTGAAAAAAATATATTACATAGAATTATAAGTAAATAGAGATAATAAAAAGGAGATTGGCATTGGCATATTGCAATATAGGAGGACTCTTTAACAGAGAACCCACGACGTCGGGTCTGATGGTATTGACTCTTCTTGATAGAAACTGATTTCCTCGACATTCAAAAATAAATATATACTTTTTTAATACATTCTATTTAGAACAAATATTTAACTTTTTTTATATATTATTTCTCGAGATTTTTTTCTTCTTTTATTTTAAATTCACCCAGAGCCTATCATTTTAGATCCGGGGTTCATATAAAATCGATGCCAGATTTCACCCCTGAAATGTGCTCTGCCAGCCCCCCCCCCTACAAACTCCTTCAAGTCCCTGAAGAATCAATAGCTCGATGAGAAAAGACGCTTCTTTGAACCCCCACCCCTCCCCCTCCCCAATTCGGAAAACCCCTTTTCATCTCATCCCCCCTGCACCTATAGAGCCCCCCGTTTCAACATAACAATTTGCAAGCCCATCATCCCTTAACAAGTAATTCACTGGAGCTAAATGAAAAGCAATGAAATTGGTTATTAATTTCTATCATCATTATCATCCAGTACGTACTAGTATATCGTACAGTTACAATACTGATTTGACAGAACCTATTCCCCTCCATTTGGCCCTTTCTTCATTCCCTGGCCATCAATTTAATTCCTATATGATAAAAATTTATACATTCAAATTGCCATCTACAGGGTGTCCGCCGTATCGCAATGATAAACCGTAAACAGGTGATAGGCCAGTTTATGACAGTACAGAAGCTAAAAAAAATTTAATTAGAGTTTTCTTATTAGAACTTGGAATAATAATAGAAAAAATAAAAAAAAGAGGTCGGTGAACATATGCTCTTGGGACTAAAAGTTCACTTTTTATGAATCACACCGGTTACTTGACCCCTCAGGAGTTTATGTTACAAATTTCAAGTCAATCGCTTAAGTCGTTTAATCTGGAGGACGGTGAACATAGAGATATAGAATCTCAAAACTATTATATATTGATTTGTTTATTTTGAATTTTAACCAAAATATTACGGTGTTAAAATTAAATGCTGTGTATATTAGGCTACCGGTCAAAGGGGATCTAACCTTATATTATAATTCAAGATGAAATGATACTTTAATTATTTTCTAAAATTCTAGAAAATAACATTAAATAGAATCCAAAATGAATAGGAAATAAGTAAAGAGAATGTTTGAAGATCAAATAGAAAATATTATTCAATAAGTGGTATTTGTATAGGTATGCATTAAAAAATCAATCTATAAATGTTAAAAAGAAAGTTTATACAGGGTGTGCCATATCACAACGACAAACCGAGAACAGGGAATATGGCAATTTACGACGGTCCTGAAAATAACATTTTTTTTAATAAAAGCCTCATAGTTTTCGGGTTATAGGCATTTTTTTGAAGATGGTGAAAGTCGCTGCCCTGCCCTAAACAATGAGATGCTGTGGCTACAAATTTACATATTTTATTATTCTAATTGTTGTCACGCAATCCTGAATAATCCTACTATAGGCCAGAATTCAAAATAAAATCATAAGTACTACACTTTTGGAGAAAAAAAATATTTCTCCCGGACTTATGTTTTAAAAACTTTGAATCATCTTTAATGTAAAAAAATGTCTAGTAAACTACCATGGCAAGTTATTTAAAAAATTGGCCTATTAAGTCGAGATTTCAAAATAGTACAGCACTTTTGTACTTATATCTTTAGAAAATAAAATATTTGTATTTTTTGGCAAAATTAGCTAATTTGATGTTTTGTTTTTTATTTAATATGTTAATCAATTATGTCGCATCTTAATTGAACTAATCTTTGATTATTGTAATAATGCCATTAATAGCCACAGATTAGTTCAATTAAGATGCGACATAATTGATTAACATATTAAATAAACAATTGGTGATCATAATGGAATTGAAATAATTATCGGAAAAGAGGTTTTTTTATCTAATTAGATTTTTCCTCTTATTAAAAACAAGGACTAAATATGAATAAGGACACTCGATGGTGGAGAAGTAATCTCGGAATCGAAGCTAAAATACAAGGTATACATTAATTAATGTAAAATAATTGGTTTAATAAAATTTATAAAAAAAAAATAATCAATTGGATGTTGATGAAGGCAGTCCACGGTGGTTGTAAAAAATAAGACTATAATGGTTTTATTATTTTACATTTATTCGTTAAACCGACGTTTCGGGGATTTATTCTCTCCTTCTTCAGGGTAACGAAAAGTCAATGAAAGTAGTTGAACTTTTCGTTACCCTGAAGAAGGAGAGAATAAATCTCCGAAACATCGGTTTCACGAATAAATGTAAAATAATAAAACCATTTTAGTCTTATTTTTTACAACCACCGTGGACTGCCTTCATCAACATCCAATTGCATATTTATACCAGTCCGTCTCCTAAAGAAAAACTCTATCAATATTAAATAAAAAATCATTATCCAAATATGTCTATAAATTAGCTAATTCTTCCAAAAAAATATTAATATTTTTTTTCCCTAAAGAAGCAAGTACAAAGTGAGCTATCATTTTGAAATGGGCCAATTTTTTAAATAACTTTCCATGCTTGCTTATTAGACTTTTTTTACATTAAAGATGATTCAAAGTTAGCTGATGAAATTTTTTAAAATAAAAGTCCGGCAAAAATATTTTTTTCTCCAAAAGTATTGTACTTATGGTTTTATTTTGAATTCTGGTCAATAGCACCATTGTTCGGGATTTCGTGACAAAAATTAGAATAACATAATATGTAAAGTTGTAACCACAGCATCTCATTGTTTAGGACAGGGTAGCCATTTTCACCATTTTCAAAAAAATGCATATAACTCGAAAACTATGAGACTTTTAAAAAAATGTTATTTTCAGGACCGTCTTAAATTACCCTATCCCCTGTTCATGGTTTATCATTGTGATACGGGACACCCTGTATAAACTTTATTTTTACTTTACCATACAGGGTATGGTCAAGTATTGTAATCGTGAATGAAAAAAGTGGAGTTTTTTCCTTCTTTTTTCGAAATATCAAAAAAACTGCTGAAGCTATTATGATTTAAAAAATTGAGCGAAACCATGGAATTTTGCTCTACAAAAAAAGTCTAATAAGTGAACATCGAAAAAATTATATTTTTCGAGATAATAATTGTTTTGTCAAAATGTCTGTTAGTTAGTCTGTGCGTTACCAAATTTTTGTGGACGAGCTAGCTCAAAAACTAGTGTGAATATCGAAACCAAATTTCACACGTAGTTTTAGTCCATTGAGATTAAGAGCTGATTAGATTTTGGTGCATATCGACCCAAAATTAAGGGGGTGGAGGGGGTTAAAAATTAAAAATCTAGGCCGTTTGAGCAAACTCAACCAAATTTTGTATACATAATCAGTGGACCCCATGAAGTATAAAAATACAAAAACTAACCGCCCAAAATGGGGGGGGGGAGGTCAAAAAATGAAAATCTTGGCCATTTACCAATCTCACCCAAATTTTGTATACATAATCAGTGGGACAGCAGAAGTATAAAAATGCAAAAACTAATCCCCACCCCTTTACATGATTATAAATAATTTTAGGGGACAGGTTGTATGGTAAAGTCAAGTGGATGGCCACATCAGAACACGTCAACTTATTAACATTTATAGTAGCACTTCAACTTTACTCATCGCTCCAATTAATAGCAAAAATTATATACTCCAAAAATAAATTTCACTAATTATAATTTATAAAGAGAAAAAATGCATCAATCAGAGGACAACCTCTTCTATTTTTTCTTTATGAATCAATAACTCTGCTTCTCTCTGAAAAACAAAATTTTATCAATTAAATAAAGATTAAATTTTTAATGCATACCTTCATTATCTTTATTATTTCCTATTAATTTTGGATTCTATTTAATGTTATTTTCTGGAATTCTGCAAAATAAAGTATCATTTTGAATCATCTTGAATTATAATATAAGGTTAGATCCCCTTTGACAGGAATGACAGGTAGCCTAATATACCTATAGAATGTTTCAAAATTGCAAAGCATTTAATTTTAGCATCGTAATATTTTGGTCAAAATTTAAAATCAATATATTAGTTTTGGAATTCTATATCTCTATGTTCACCGAGCTCCCGATTAAACGGCTTAACCGACCGACTTGAAATTTGAAATATAGACACATGAGGGGTCAATTAAGCGGTGTGATTAATAAAAAATGAACTTTTAGTCCTACAGGAGGATATGTTCAGCGATCTCTTGTTTTCTTTTTGCTATTCTTAACGTCTGATGAATGATAAAATTGTCGAAACGTTGCACAAATCAATGAAAATTGTTTGATTTTCTATTTTCCTGTCCAAATACCTGCTAATATACTTAATTTACTCTCAATAATAATCGCTGACGATCGGAATCGAGTATGGCGCATAAAAAATAAGAAACCTCATTGTATCTTCACCATGTCTCAACTTATAACCTCTTGTTAACACCTCCCGATTCACAATACCTTTCTTTACTTACCCACAATTATTTCTTAAAATACAATAAAATATATAAATATATTTCCATTTAATAAAGCAATTTCATTTCTATTCTATTTTTTTTTTTTTAATAATATATAACAATTTAATTTTTGCAATTTGCTTAGGCTATCCCCGTTCTATTTTCTGTCTCTATGGACTAAAAATAAAATTATTTCATTTATCATAAAGAAGGGCTGGTTATTTAATAATTCAAAATCAATTTTTGCTCTTATTCATCTCATCCAGAAGACTTGCGATACACTCATACAGTCTGGAATCTCTCAGAACAGTGTTGCAAAATTATTAAATTATTTATTTAATAATTAAATATTTGATCACTATTATTTGATAATTAAGTTGAATGATTGTTAAAAATAATTATTACTTGTTTAGACGTCTGATGAATGATAAAAGTCCCAGGTAACCACAATATCCTAAGAATATTCTAAGGATATTCTAAGGACATTTAAATCTTCTTAGAATATTCTGAGGATATTGTGTGTTACCTGGGGTGTCAAAACGTTGCGCAAATCGATGAAAATTGTTTGATTTTCTACTTTCCTGTCCAAATACCTGCTAATATACTTAATTTACTCTCAATTAGAATCGAGTATGGTGCATAAAAAAATAAGAAACCTCATTGTATCTTCACCATTTCTCGACTTATAACCTCTTATTAACAACTCTCGACTCACAATACCTTTCTTATTTACTTTCCTGATACCACAATTATTTCTTAAAATACAATAAAATATATAAACGAAACGTTGCGCAAATCGATGAAAATTGTTTGATTTTCTACTTTCCTGTCCAAATACCTGCTAATATACTTAATTTACTCTCAATTAGAATCGAGTATGGCGCATAAAAAAATAAGAAACCTCATCGTATCTTCACCATTTCTCGACTTATAACCTCTTATTAACAACTCTCGACTCACAATACCTTTCTTATTTACTTTCCTGATACCACAATTATTTCTTAAAATACAATAAAATATATAAATATATTTCCGTTTAATAAAAAAATTTCATTTCTATTCTATTTTTTTCATTTTAATAATATAAAACAATTTACTTTTTCAATTTGCTTAGGCTAACCTCATCTTTTATTTTCTGTCTCTATGGACTAAAAAACAATTATTTCATTTATCATAAAAGAAGGGCTGGTCATTTAATAATTCAAAAACAATTTTTGCTCTTATTCTCTGTGTTGTCTACAATTTTGTTTCTAATGTGATTTGCCCTAGAGTAAACATTTTAGGAGTTATATTTAATCAATTAGGTTATTTTACGGTATTTTTTGACATCTTCAAAACGACTCGATTTGGCGAGTAATTATTTGACTTTCGGGGTGTGTGCTGATCACACTACTGTATGGGATATGTTATTTGGGTTCTAAAATCAGCTTTCAAAAATGATCAGTAGCTCTTAGACTATAACATCTTGTTAACACCTCCCGACTCACAATACCTTTCTTTAGTATAATTCCTTGAAATACAATAAAATATACATTTAGAATAAATATATATTTTCATTTAATAAAGCAATTTCATTTCTATTCTATTTTTTTTTTTTAATAATATAAAACAATTTACTTTTTCAATTTGTTTAGGCTAACCCCATCTCTTTTCTGTCTCTATGGACTAAAAAAAAATTATTTCATTTATCATAAAGAAGGGCTGGTTATTTAATAATTCAAAAACAATTTTTGCTCTTATTCTCTGTGTTGTCCACCAACCAACCCCAACCTTCTAAAAAAAAACCAATAAATAAATTCAATACAAAGAGAGTGGACCTCTGAATCAATAAATGGGGAGTTCACTCGCTAGACGGGCGTTATATGTAGGGCTTCTCACCGGACTTGGGCCCTTTGCAAACTCTAATTAACTATTCGTAAAACAGCCAGCCAGCGACTTCACTCTCAAGGCCTGATCGTTTATTGAGAGTTGGCCAATATATATTGACTTTCATTTCACTCATTCATTCATTAAAAATAAAGGTTGTCAATTATTGTCCTTTAGCTTTTCGATTTCTTCTTCGCCTTTCAAGCTCATTGAGTTTTCAATAATAGAATCACAGTTCAATGAAACGTCAAAAAAAAGATATCATTTTCTTTAAATAATGAGTTTGATCGATTTGGGGTAAAAAAAAAAGCATCTGCAAGTATTATCATCCTGAAAGATAATGTTTTTTTTCTTCTACTTCGAGTTCTAATAATGTCATTCTGTCAACCGTCAATTCTTCTTTTAACTCTCGGCGCATCAAAATGAAGAAAATTTTAAAAAAAGCTTAAGTTTTTTTTGATTTTTGATTTGAATAAAATTTGAATTTTTAGTGAAATCACACATAATTAATTATAACTATTTATTGAACACTAACAAATAATACAATATAATTGCGGCGTTTCGATCTACTTATTCATGAAAAACCTCAAAACTCTAAAATTATTTTGATATAAAAAATTTAGCAAATTCATAAAATGAGCCACTGAAGAAGTCAAAATAAATTGACGAAACGTCTGGCCCACTTAATAAAAACTCTGTGTTTTTATTTATCCAATCCCTTCGCTCGTTAATTTTTTTGCTTGTAATCAGTCACTTGTTTTGTTTTGATTCAACCATATGATTAATTTTTATTCAACCACTTGTTAATAATTAAAAATCTATCAAAATATTAATTTTTTTCTTCAAAATTAGGACCTGGTTATATAAATATTCCTATATAAGTATATTTTGAAATAAATTCTTGATTACTTATTTTTTATTGTATTAAATTATTAGATTCTTAATAAATAGTATTTCTTCTTCTTCGAGTGCCATACCCGAAACGGGTGTCAGCTCCTCTCCACATTCACCTGTGCTGAGTGTGTTTAGTTGTTTTACACAGATATACGGGACCTACTTTTTAACGCCGGTTCCGAACGGCTAATTTGGAGAGGTCACTTGGCAATTATACTCTTGGTAGGTTGCCATTACTTTCCAATAGGAGGCGACTGCAAATATCTATCTGCCGAGACTCGGTCTCGAACCAGCGATCTCCGAGTCAGCGACCCAACACTCTATCCACTGACCCACAGTCGCCTCTTAATAAATACTATACAATCATAAAACGTTTATTAATAAATTAATTGAAAAGTAATGGAAGGCAACCCAAGGATAGTGAAGAAAGAAAAAATTATTACTTTTCCAAAAATAAAATGTATTTATTAGACTTTCATTCTTTTTCCCTACTTTTATTTAAAAAACTAACGTTTCGGAGAATTCTTCCCTCCTTCTTCAGGGTTTCCAAAGGGTCAATGAAGAAAACAAACAAGATGCTTCCCTCTTCTCTCCTCTAGTAGTGTTTGAAATTTGTCTCTTCCTAACAGAAGCATTAAATAGACTATAGATTTTTTTGTCTCTCTTAATTATTAATCAAATTTATCATTTTCGGGAGAGAAAAGTGGATTTATAGTATTTTACGAAATGATAAGTCAGGAACCAGCCCACAATACCTTTCCAAAGTGTTTAGGGAAAAACTATCTTGCCCAGGTCATTGATTATCTGTATGCATACAATAGAGAACAAAACCTTTTACACCCACCCACCTGTGAATAATTAATTTAATTAAGAAAAAACCTATCAAAATTTAAGTTAAAAATATATTAATAAACACGCGCTTTTTTAATTTCAAAATGCACTTAAAAAACGGATTTTTTTTTTGACCACTCAATAATAATTTTCTGTTTTTTAAGTGGATTTTAAAGGTAAAGCATGCTTATTTTAATTATTTTTTTGTTTGTTTAGGAACACACTTAATGCATATTCATTTGATTTTGGTTATTCATATTTTGCATGGATTTAACACTAAATATTTTATACTCCTCTATTTTCCATTATATATTCTCTAAATTTTCCTAAAATTTTGATTAATATAATCAAAAGAAAAACAGAGATTGAAAGATTATTCTATAGTTTAAAAAAAAAAACTGTTTTTTTAGTATAATTATATTAAGTTAGTATATATGATTTTTTCAATTAATTTGAAATAAAATTTATTTTTAAGATGTTATTCAATACTTTACTCTTAAAGGGTAGCCAAAGTGACTTTGTATGCTAACATTAATTAATCCATTTTCAAATTTAGCCCAAATTAATTAATCAAATTAATTTTTTCAGCTTCATTGTTTAATATTATTGTATTGTCATCTGAATTACATATACATCCAAAGTTTTAAATCTATACGACAATACTATATATATTGGTCTAGATTAATTTGTAACAACGCTAAAAAAATTTCCCTCTTGCCTAGAATCGAACCTACGGACTCTTGAACTAAGGTCATTAGCTTTAACCACTAGACCAATCTAGCATTAATATTTATACCATGATTTCTGTTACTAAAACTATAAATTTTTGATTTGGACTTTGTGTCGAGATAATATTGTATTCATTTGAACTCGAATGAAAATGAAAAAACACCAATTGATTTTAAATTAAAAAACATTAAATATATATTAATTAACGAGGCAAATTTGAAATATAATTCTCAGCTCGGATTTTAAATTGACAGCTCCAATTGATTTTCATTAACCAGGCAAATTTGAAATATAATTTTAATTTGCACTCGAATTTTGAAATGAAAGACTCCAATTCATTTTAAATTAAGAAACATTAAATATATTCATAATTATTCCTCCCCCCCCCCCCCCGCCACTCAAAAATTAAAGAGGCGAAACTTTTAAGAGACGATGTATTTTCGGTAGTTTACCGGTATACATTTGGAGTGTGGTTTTTTAAGAGGAATAAAATTTTTGGACCGAGACGCTGCCCGCCGGGACTTTCTAGATTTGCTTACATACAAGTGATGCTAATATAAATCGTTTAAAAAAAAATTATCTGCCTTAGGTATCTCCTAAATTTGATAAATCAAATTGTGGATTATTTTTGAATAAAATATAGTTCTTCTCCAGGGGAATTATGATTTACGAATCTCCACACATTTTATAGAGATTGCCATCGATGGTAAACGGAGCAAATATACTCCTTTTCAGATACTTCTTCTTCCCGAAGCGGTAAATGCGCCAAAAACGATAGCTGGAAGCGAATCGACGTTATTTTTTTTCTTTCTTTCTTTGCTTTCTCATTCAATTAACCGCCAGAATCGTGGGAATGACTTATCGGTCCGGGCTTGAGAGAGAAATAGCTGAGGAAAAAGCGTGGAACCTCCACCCCCGCGCCTGCCCGGGGCTCAAACCTAGACCAACCACTGCCCAGCCCTTTTTCCTTGATTAGCCCCATTTGGTCTCAGTCACTCTTTATTTAGCTCCCTTACAATTAGATAACACACAGATCCAACTGTGTAAATAATCTATCTTATTTTCATTTGATAATGGCTTAGGCTATTCAATGATAAATATAGTCTTTTGTCTATTATAAAAATATAAATTATATTATCGCTGATTCAATATAAAATATGAATAAATCCTATTATAGAATTTTGTTGTTTAGGTATAATCTGGTTTAATTGATTTTATAATGGTAAACTTCGGTCCGTATTAGTTCCATATAAGGGTCCGTCCATAAATTAAGTCACACGAATTTCAAGATTTCGTCACATTCTGTCACATTTTCGTTGAGCCCCCCTGTATTGTGACGTCACATAATCAATTTTATACCCTATAATTTAATAATTATAGAATTTTTTTATACATATTTTGTTCTATTTTGTTTATTGGGCCTCCGAGGAGCGGGCCGCCTCTTACAAAGATAAAAGACAATTATATAAATTTATTTACAAATTTTTCACACTTTCAGGTTAAATTAATTCAGATCCAGAGTGGGTGGCTGAGAGAGCCAGAATTAATCCTGACTCACATTTCACATTTCTTTTTTTTTATTTGTATTTACAAAAAATAATCATACGCCACCCGCTCTATATGTTGTTCTGCTGAAAGTGTAAAAATTAAGGAGAGATCCCCTCAACGCCCTATATGTCAAATCGTTTATTGTTTTTTGGGATATACCCAGGGCGATGAGGGACTCCACCGCTTTATGCCACCACACTCCCTTCCACGAGAGTGTGATGGCTTCGACCCTGACCGAGCCCGCCCCGACGCCAAATCGCTCCGCAATATTATCCACCAGACTGGAGTTGCCCCTATATTTTTCTATTTTGTTTCGGTTGGCAACACCCAGTCCTGCAAGCGCGGAGACGATCTGGACGTCCAAAACCCACACCACCCCCGACTCATCCTTTGCCACGATGCCTGGCTTTCTATTGCCCACCGAGCTGGAGTACAAGTACTCCAACTCGACACGCATTCCCTTGTTGATCAAATCGTCGGCCAGACATCGTTCCACAGCGTCATGCCTCTTAACCCGCCCATCCTCGGTCTTATCACAACATTGGATGATGTACGCCGTTGTCTCAGTTCGTCTGCACCCAGCCCGGCACATCGGAGGCCCCTCCGGCCGTCTTCCCCTGCTGGTTCTTACGGCTGAAGGAAGGGACCCCGATCTAAGCCTACACAATTCTATAAATATGTTGTTCTTAATAACTCCTGGGCGCAGCATCCAATTATAAGAGCTCTTTGCTCCCGCGCACATCTCCAAATCCCGGCCATCGATGCTACCGTATAGGCTCTCCGCAAAATTTTATATAATAATTATAAAGTTAATTAGGTACATAAGCTAAATTGAAATTTGAAACATACATTATTTTAAGTATTTTTTTTTCAAATTACATTTCTACTGTTTAGACAATTAATCACAATTATGTTAAATTAGAATAAATATAATTAATTAATTTTTCCTAAAGAAATTATGTATCTAACAATAAATCGACTTAAGTCATCGTTGCGGTTTAAATAAGAAAGAAGAATTGTCATATTTGTTGGAAGTTCTACTTTTCTTTGGATTGTTGTATAAAAGCGTTCAATTTTGTTGACATTGATTGCGCATCCCAAGTAAAAGTGGTTGATATCCCCGATCGTGGACCCATCACAAGAGTAAAAAGGATTCTCTCGAAGACCTATTCTTCCCGGGATTATTTATAACATTTATCATCATATAAATGAAAAATAAATAAATATTCCAAAACTACTTGTTTTATTTAAAAATATTTGAAAACAAAGTAACCATTGATTTTCTTGTATTCATGACTTTGTGAATTAAAGTAAGTTTAATTTAATTTCAATAACTCACTTAGTTATTATTTCACTGATATAAAATTTTAAATATTAAAATTAAACGGTTATTAAAGAAAAAGAATGTCGTCAGAAAGAAATTGGAGATTTTATTAAAAGAATTTAATATATTTGAAGCCAGTGGAAAATTAAGAAAAAATTTGAAAATGCTCTTACCATAGATGGTCTCCTTGGCATTAAACCAACCTCAAAAGAAAGCGAAAGAGTATTTTCGACTGCTGGCCTTTTTATCACCAATTAATTAGGACACGACTCAAAGACAATTCGGTTATTGGGGTAGTTTGTTTCAGAACTTAATTTGAAAAACTCTTCTGATAAATGTTTTTTTTTTGTTCTATTAGTAATTAAGTTTTTTGTTTTAATGAAAAAAATTAATGAATATTTTAATTGTTTTTTTTAATTAATAAATTTATTTTGATTAGTAAATATTAAAATCCGTTTTTCCCGTGAATTCCGGGAATATCTTCGAACAATTATCGTTTCCCGGGAAATGAGAAACCTTAGTGACCATGTCAGTTGATTTTGCCAGATACGGCAAGATTCAAGAATTTATGACGCAAACTCTGCAAGCAGAGGACAACCTCATTGATTTCTCTATTATGAAATAGATTTATATAGGTAGATTTTACTAATCATTTATTTATAGAATAATAAATAATATGCAAACTAATTTACTTTATCTATTGGTACTTTTATTTAATTCCCAATAGATTGAATTGAATAAATAAATAAATGTTGTTGTTGTTTTTTTTTTTGGTTTATTCATTGTTTTATAATTAAATCTTTAACCCGTTTTCCCTCGACTATATATATTTCATGGACAATGGGTAAAATGAATAAAATTTATTTTTCCGGTTTTTATACGTATATATGTATACGGATATTATTTATATGCGAAAATAAATTATGATTCTTTTAGAGGGATGAACAATTCACAATAAAAAAAGAAGAATAGAACACCGAGAGAACGACTCCCTTAAACAACAAGCCCAAACAACAGTCGGCTAAATGAATCCGCCCTTATTCTTCTTATTATTAACTCAATCCAGAGAGATAATATTATCAAGTGAATCAATATAATAAAATACCAAATTGTGAATCACTTTTTGAAGTCGGTGCCAAACATATCTATCTACTCTTATTAAACGAGCAAAAATTGTTTATATATTTATTTGTTTGTATCTTAGTTCTATTTTGAAAACGATTCTATCGATTTTGATAAAACAAATTCTATTAACAAATTTGAGAATGAGAAAGCGATCTGGCTAGGTCTGGACCTCTACAAATTTAATCTTAATTGATCTTTTTTTTAATTAAAGTAATTATTGATAGATGAAAATCTCAATAAAAACGTTTGTTTACATTTTTTTCAATTATCTTTTATTTATTAATTGTTTTTTTAATTTTAAAACCCACTAATATGTTATAGTAAATATTAACATATATATATTAAAATTAAACAATTTAATTGGATAATTCACGGGGATTGGAAGGGGAAGGGATTAATGGAAATATGGAATTGGAATAATTATCGGAAAAGAGTTTTTTTTATTTAATTAGTTTTTTCCTCTTATTAAAAACAAAGACTAAAAAGATGATCAAGGACACTCGATGGTGGAGAAGTAATCTCCGGAGTCGAAGCTCAAATACAATGTATACAAATAAAAAAATGAAAATTATAGAATAACTATTTTAAATTAAAAAAAATGTCTTCTTCTCTCAATTTAATTGATTATAAATTCGAGTATTAAATCACACAAAGAGTTAATAAGAAATATTGTTATATATTAGAATTTGCCAATTTAATTGATTATTATAAAACTCGATAAATTGTTATTTAATTTAAAAAAATAATTATGCGGGATTTATTTATATACCTATATATACATAATCTGTGGGCCACTAGAAAATTAGAAATGCAAAAACTGGGGGTGGGGTTGATAGTGCAGGAGGTGGGGTGCAGGGTTGGTGGAGTGGCGGGTTCGGGGTCCAGGGGGCATAGCGGGGGTGTGGTGTGCGGGTGCGGTATGGGGCGGGTGTCTAGGGGCGTAGCGGAGCTAGTATGGGGTGGGGTCCAGGGGCTGGGGTGCCGGGGTGGTTTTTTTCAGAATTTTAAATTAAAAATATTATTAATATATAACTTTTAACTGAAACAAAAGTTGCTGAGCATCGCTCGGTGGCCTCAGGTACTACATTTTATGAATCGAACTCGATGGATCCTACTTAATACGTTTGGAGTGTAATGACGACAACATCGCGTAAGTTCGCCTATTTAGTTTGTTTGGCACCGACTTCAAATAGTAATTTCATGTAATAATTTCATCGTTTAGTTGTAACTAAATAAGATAATTATTTTATACCTTTTAGCTGATTTTATTTGAATTTTAAGTTATTATTATTATTAAGTCGGTTTTTTTCTTAAAAATTTTTTATTTTTTACTTTTTAGTGATGTTATTAATAGTGAATTAAGGAATCAGAAATTTATAATAAAATTCAATTCATAAATAGTATAAATTATCTCGAAACGTTAGTGGGTTTTAAATGAACGTTTTAAGATTATTTTTTTTTTATAAAAGATTTTATATTTATTATAATTTCGATTATTTGCACATAAGAATTGGAGATTTCCGTTATTTTGTCATTGATCATATTATCACAACTTGAGCAAATTAATATGATGCCACCCCTAAGATACCCCCTTTCCAATAAAAAAAGAATAATCGAAATCGGTCCATAAACAAAAAAGATATGTGTGAACATACATAACAAAACAGTGTCCAATACCAATGAAATTTAAACGGGACCAATGGGGAACTAGACTGAACCCAATCCAAAAAATCATCAAAATCGGTTCACAATTTGCGAATAAATCGAATAACATATATACAAAAAAAATTCAGTCGAATTGATAACCTCCTTCTTTTTTGAAGTCGGTTAAAAAAAGAATAGAATCGAGCAATCGACTCCCTTAAACAACAAGGTCAGACCAGACCAGTCGGCTAAATGAATCCGCCCTTATTCTTCTTTTTATTATTAACTCAATCCATAGAGATAATATTATTAAGTGAATCAATATAATAAAATACCAATCAGGAAATTTAAACACTTTGCTCTCTCTCTCCCGAAGATCGTGTTCGATTTTTCTCTCTTTTTTTTAACGAAGAATTAAAGGATGGTGTGCGAGTTTTTTATTGGATTTTTTTTTTTACTCCCTAGATTTATTTATTGCTCTCATTTTCTTTTCTTATATCACTTTCTGATTATTTTTATTGATTGCTTTTAATATATGTTTTTAAAAATAAAACAAAATAAGAAAAAAGTATAAGCTGACGTGTTCTGATGTGGCCATCCACTTGACTTTACCATACAACCTTGCCCTCACTTATATTTAATATTTAATAAAATTATTTATAATCATGTAGGGGTGGGGGTTAGTTTTTGCATTTTTAGACCTCTGGGGTCCCACTGATTATGTATACAAAATTTGGTTGAGTTTGATATAAGGGCCTAGATTTTCATTTTTTGCCCCCCCCCCCATTTTGGGTGGTTAATTTTTGCATTTTTTAGACTTCTGGGGGTCCACTGATTATGTATACAAAATTTGGTTGAGTTTGGTACAAGAGACTAGATTTTATTTTTTGAACCTACACCCCCCCCCCATTTTGGGCGGTTAGTTTTTGCATTTTTAGATTTCTGGGGTCCCACTGATTGTGTATACTAAATTTGGTTGAGTTTGCTCAAATGGCCTAGATTTTTAATTTTTAACCCCCCTCAACCCCCCTTAATTTTGGGTCGATATGCACCAAAATCTAATCAGCTCTTAATCTCAATGGACCAAAACTACTTGTG
Organism: Forficula auricularia; assembly: GCA_024734495.1. NCBI lineage: Eukaryota > Metazoa > Arthropoda > Insecta > Dermaptera > Forficulidae > Forficula > Forficula auricularia. The sequence continues at coordinate 847,083 of JALMQS010000055.1, read as the reverse complement.
AAATTTGGTTTCGATATTCCCACTAGTTTTTGAGCTAGCTCGTCCACAAAAATTTGGTAACGCACGGACTAACTAACAGACATTTTGACAAAACAATTATTATCTCGAAAAATATAATTTTTTCGATGTTCACTTATTAGGGCTTTTTTGTAGAGCGAAATGCCATAGTTTAGCTCAATTTTTTTTTAATCGAAATAGTTTCAGCCGTTTTTGAGATATTTCGAAAAAAAGAAGGAAATAAACCACTTTTTCATGCACATGATTACAATACTTGACCATAACCTAGTATGGTAAAGTAAAAACGATCAATTTTCCTTGCGATGAATCTGCTAAAGTGAATTTGTCCGCGATGAATTTGAACATTAGATATTAATTTCACATTCTACTTTCTATTTTGTTTAAATAACCACTAAATATTATTGGAGATTGCTTTCTCCATGTTCTTCCTAAAATCTTCAATCCACCATTTAGTAATTCCCAACACGACTTTTGGTCAATGTTTCCCCAAAATAACCGTTCTGCCCCCCTGCCCCCTGGTTCCTTCTTAGCCCTATCGATTTCGCGGCTATTCAGCCAGCCAGCCCCCCCTCGGCATTCAATCTTGGGCCGCCTTCGCCCTTAACGGAGAGAACACTCGCTCGCCATTTCATTTAAATCTTATCTGGCTTTCCATCTGCCTTATCGCGATCCCTGAGCTTTCCATCTGTTCGTCTTATTTTTTTCTTTTTCGTTATCTAAAATCTTGCTTTCACTTTCTCTTTTCTTTTTTAGCTTGGCTACTTTCCATGTCTCATCTTTTTTTTTGTATTATTTTCCATGGTATATTGTATCTTTTATTTGACGACCAAGGGTTATCGGAACTTTCGTTTTAGACATTTAGGGAGCACTCTAAGCGGCACTTAAACGTCATTCGTTTAAATAAACCTGACCCCACCAAACGCTCTTAATAAACAATTCATTCATTTTTATGGTCTTATATGTCTACAACATCATAATTTTTAATTTACATTATCTCTCATGTTGTTGTTGTTATTGTTTAAGATACTGGTTGCGGATAGATTGATGACTATTTGAATTTTCATTCTAGTAAAAACTTTCCCCAGAAACCATTATATTAACAAGTTTTACCCCACAGTGCACATATCAATATAATATAGGGTCACCCATATCTTTTTGACGATTTCAATCTTAAAATAAAATCTGTTAAAAACGCTGGAGAGAAACGGTGGCGGGCTCTATCGATAGCGTAAAAGTGGAAATTTTGTTTTGTATAGGATTTCAGTACCATGGATCATTTCAAGAAGGAACAGCGGAATATGTTCTCGAGGTCCACGCATTTCACAACGAAAATAGCACTCTACAGCGAACGCAGGTTCTTCCTTCTTGAAATGATCCATGGTACTGAAATCTTATACAAAACGAAATTTCCACTTTTACGCTACCAATAGAGCGCGCCACCGTTTATCTCCCGCGTTTTTAACAGATTTTATTTTAAGATTGAAATCGTCAAAAGATATGCGTAACCCTATAGTTTCGGAGTTGGCATTTTTTCGCATTTCCATACTTGCAAATGCCAGAGCATTATTATACTATGATAATAAAACATGAGCAAGATGCGAGGTAGGTTTCACAAAAAAGAAATAAAACAAAATTGAGTTTTGAATTCGATATATTTCGGGGTTGAGCCCATCATCAGGAGTCAAAGTAAACAATTGTTATACAATGGAAAAATAATTAACAAATAACAATTTTTTATAATATTTTTTGAAATGTATGTGGTGAGGGGGACCTACTCGCATCTTGCTCAAGTTTTATTATTATATTAAAATGTTTCACCTAGAACCAACACCTAACTCCTTAAAAGTCATTATTATACTGTCTTATGTTTTCTTTATTTAAAGTTTTTTGAATCGACAATATATATAAAATACAAATTTTTTACATACTCTGGTGACATTGGTGGTAAATTAATAAGCAACTTGAAAATTCTTCCGTTTTTTCATCAGCAAAATACTTTGCTTTACAATGTTTGCATATTGAATCCATTTTCTCCGAGATAATGAGGTTCTAGTATATTTTATTTGTTGTAATTAGAAATTGCGAATATATATTTTATATTAAACTGTTTGGGGAAGATAAAATTTACATTTATAGAAAAAATTTAATCAAAGTTTTCTTTTAGAACTTGGAATAATAATAGAAGATGCTAAAGTTCATCCTGGAAGTAAAAGTTTACCTTTTATGAACTACATCGGTTACTTGACCCCTCAAGAGTCTATATTTCAAATTTCAACTCAATTGGTTAAGTTGTTTAATCTGAAGATCGGTGAACATAGAGATATAGAATCCTAAAACTATTATATTGATAGATACCATTTTACAAATAGAATGGCGTGTTCGGGTTCTACTCTAATCAGCAAGTTTCAATACCCTACCAAATAAAATAATAATAATAATAATAATAAATTTATAATATTTGATTTGATTAAAAATAATTTCGTTTTTTTTTGACCTGGGATACTATAGTTCATTTAGCCCGTGGGGATGAGATGTGATATATATTTGTATCATGTTGTTATACCTAATAGTGTTATAGTGAAGGAGCCGGATTTTAGCAGGTCAAATTTGATTCTGCCGCGAGTGAGTGAAATGTGAACATGGGCTTCCCGTTGCAACATCGTTATCAAGACAACGAGGTTGAAGCTAACATAAGCGCTCCGACACCCGACTCCCCCAATGTATAATTATTTCTCAATTAAAATATTAAATTCTTATTTAAAATATTACATTTTTAAATTGAATTAATGAATTCTAATTAAATTATTTAATATATTTGGATTTTTGTTGAGATCTAATTAGTTTAATATTTTTACTTTATCAAATGCGAAGCATGGGGAAAGTATTGTAATCGGTCTCGCGGCAAGCGCGACTTCAAAGGGTCCTCAGGTAAAGACTACGGAACCCATGGACGTAATTAAGGTCACAAATTGAAGTATTCAATTAGATTGAATTTTAGCACGTGACGGTTATGCCAAAAATTATCTGGGATCTCGTCGAGAGGCCAAAAAGTGCCATTTTTTTTCGAAGTGCGTGTGGATGGATGTATGTTATCGTTTTTTTCGTCCACGATTTTTACCACACCGATGCACCGATTGAATTGAAATTGAAAACCTACCATTCTTTTAACAAAATAAAGCGTTGGTTAGTTTTTGGTACATATCGGCCCACAAACATGAGTACTTTATTTCAGTACTTTTTTAGATTTTTCTAAATATCTTGAAAATGACTTAACCAATTTTGAGGAAATTTAATATGCTAATTAAGGACCTTGGGGACCACAAAAAAGGTTAAATAAAGTTTTTAGTAAAATTATATTTTAAAGTACTTTACTCTAGAGTAAGATAGTACTTTTTTTATTCTTTATTATTTTATTTTAAACATAGACCGCAAATAAGCAGTGATATATGATTAATAATAAAGGAATAAAAATATTTATATTTCAAATGACTGGATAAAGTTTAGCAACGATCCGTTGCAGTTTATTTTTTAACCGACTTCAAAAAAGGAGGAGGTTCTCTATTCGACTGTTTTTTTTTTTTTTTTTTTTTTGTGCCTATGTTACCTCATATCTCCGCCAATTGTCAACTGATTTTGAAAATTTTTTTTGCATTGGGTCCGGTCTACATTCCGATTGGTCCCATTTTTTTAGATAGGATAACCCAAAGGAAAATTAAAAATACTTGGACTTTAAGCTACACCTTCACCAAAAATGAGACAACTTCATCAATTAGTTTGCAAGTTATGGACTTTTAAACAGTGGATACATTTTTTGGACCCCTCTGTATAAAGCGTGTAATAATTATATACACTTGTAGGCAGTTGGATAAAAATTTAACTAAATAGGCCAAACGTTCCGTCACTGATTTTTGACTTCTTCAGTTGCTCATTTGATAAACATATTTGTCAGGAGTTCTAACTATAAGAAAAAACTTTTTTAAAGGGTATATGTCTTTTCCGAAACATCAATAATTTCTTCTTCTGTTATAACAATTATAAAATTAAAATTTGATCCACTATTCTGTAAATTATTTTGAACAAAAAGTATCTATTTTTTTATTTTGTTATTTCACTTTTTTTTAGATTTTTATTTACAAAAAAAACATATTTTGATTATATTATAAAAATATATGTAGATAGTAAAATATAAAGCTGTACGGGGAGAGAGTAGGACCTTAACGTTAACGTTAAAAGTGACTGTACGCGGCTGCGGGCCGCTATTGATTTTCCAGCCCGCCAACCACCAACCCCTAACCCATGCATTCCAACCCCCACCCCCGCCACCCCCAAGCGCCATCTTAGCCTCTCTTTCTCTCCACATTGTGATCCCCCTTCACACTTTTTCATCCCCCACGGCCTTAAGCTCTCAAGACTAAAAACCACATCATTATTTCTTTAAGCTAGTTACAAATATTTATGTGACATTTTAATAAAATGTCAGATTTTACCTTTAAATAAAACATGGCCAGCTGACCGATAAGGGAATTACCATTTTATACAAAGAAGATGCCATCTCTCTTTTTTTTGCCACCCCTTAAATGGCACCAATGGCGAATATTTACGACTCTCTGCCAAAGGTATTAAAAACTATAATGTTAAATTTGCTCTGAAATGTCGCCGTTTTGTGTAATGAACGAGGGGTGCTTGCTTTTCGAAAAGAGAAGGTGGCAAGGGCGGGAAAGTATCGGGGGTGGGGGGAGGGTGCAAACCCGTCAGAGAAAAGTTTCCCTAATGAGATATGGCGGAACGTGCATGGAAAATGAAATAGGTTTAAAATCAGCCCGGGCTGCAAGAAATCTTTGCCGACAGAAAATGGACGAGAGAGAGAGAGAGAGAGAGATTTCTCTCTCTCTCTCTCTCTATCTACTGTATAGACAATCTGCAATCTAAGCTCGAACAAAATGAAATACAATTCTTTCTGTGCTGAATATAAATAATAAATATATCCAACAAGACTATAAAAAGAAAATTGTGAATTGAATTTGTTATTTTATTTAAACGTAAAAAAAAGAGTGATCTAATCAATTTATCTTTTTTTTATCAAGAAAAGAAGATATAGAATATATTTCGAAACGTATAAATTGTGTAGATTCGATACCAACTTGGTTTCATTTTTGTAATAAATCTTGACTTTCATTTTTTTTAATTCAAAATCGATTACTTGAAATGTTTCAAATTGAGCTCTGGGTCTGGGAATTATATTAAATATATCAAATCTTAAAAAAAATAAGCTGACGTGTTCTGATGTGGCCATCCACTTGACTTTACCATACAACCTGACCCCTCACTTATATTTAATATTTAATAAAATTATTTATAATCATGTAGAGGGGTTAGTTTTTGCATTTTAGACTCCTGGGGGCCCACTGATTATGTATACAAAATTTGGTTGAGTTTGGTACAATGGACCAGATTTTTAAATTGTAACCCCCCCTCCACCCCCTTAATTTTGAATCGATATTCACCAAAATCTAATCAGCTCTTAATCTCAGTGGACCAAAACTCCGAGTGAAATTTGGTTTCGATATTCACACTAATTTTTGAGCTAGCTCGTCTAAAAAAATTTGATAACGCACAGACTAACAGACATTTTGACAAAACAATTATTATCTCGAAAAATATAATTTTTTCGGTATTCACTTATTAGAGCTTTTTTGTAGAGTGAAATACCCTGGTTTCGCTCAATTTTTCTAATCAAAATACTTTCAGCCGTTTTTGAGATATTTCGGAAAAAATAAGGAAAAAAATCACTTTTTTCATGCACGATTACAATAATTGACCATACCTTGTATGGTAAAGTAAAAGTTAAGAAAATTATTTGTCAAGTTTCAGTTATTAAGTGAAAAGTTTATAAACATGTGAACGAGCTATTATTATGATAATGTTAATTAATCATTATTTTATTTATCAGAAGAATTTTTAAAGTGAGTTCTGAGACAAACTAACGCATTAACCGAATTGTCATTGTGTCGTGTCCTAATTTTGGTGACAAAAAGGCCAGCAGTCGAAAATACTATTTCACTTTCTTTTGAGGTTGGTTTATATTAATGCAAAGGAGACCATTTATTGAGTATTTTCAAATTTGTTGTTAATTTTCCACTGGCTTAAAATAAATTAAATTATTTTAATAAAATCTCCAATTTCTTTCTGACGACATTCTTTTTCTTTAATAAACCTTTAATTTTAATATTTAAAATTTTATATCAGTGAAATAATAACTAAGTGTTATTGAAATTAAATTAAACTTACTTTAATTCACAAAGAAATTGCAATCTTTTAATTATTTAAACTTTAAATTTATTCTTGTTGAAACTCTGTAAAATATAAAGAAAATGTTATAAATAATCCCGGGGGAATTGACTTTTTTCTCCGGAATTAGGGAATAGATATTTTTGAGGATTTCGCGGGAAATCGGGAACGAGAAATCCCGGGAAAGAAACCCTAGTTCCAACTGGGTTTTATTTGTAATAAATCTTGACTTTTTTTTTCTTTTAATTCAAAATCGATTATTTCTTACGTTTCAAATTGAGCTCACATATATGTAGCTCTGGGAATTCTATTAAATATATTAAATCTTAAAAAAAAGTTAAGAAAATAATTTGTCAAGTTTCAGATTATAAGGGAAAAGTTTATAAACATGCAAACAAACTATTATAAGATAATGTTAATTTATCATTTTGTGTGTGAGTAAAAAAATCCCGAGAGAAAGGTTAAATTACAAAAACAAGTTTAATTATATAAATATTGCAACAATTATATATTATACACTAGGGAATATTTCGAAAATATTCCCGGGATTTCCGGGAAAACCTCGGGTTTTAATATTTACCACACAAAATAAATTTATTAATTAAAAAAAACAATTTTAATATTCATTTATTTTTTCATTAGTACAAAAAATTAATTACTAATAGAACAAAAAAAAGTTATTTATCAGAAAAGTTTTTAATATGAGTTCTGGAGACAAACTAGCCCATTAACCGAAATCCCCTAATTTTGGTGACAAAAAAAGCAGCAGTCGTAAATACACTTTAACTTTTTTTTGAGGTTGGTTTTAAGAGTATTTTCAAATTTCTTATCAATTTTCGAATGGTTTCAAATAAATTAAATTCTTTTAATATAATTAAAATCTCCAATTTCTTTCTGACGACATTCTTTTTATTTAATAACCCTTTAATTTTAATATTTAAAATTTTATTTCTGTGAAATAATAACTAAGTGAGATATTGAAATTAAATTAAACTCACTTTAATTCACAAAGAAATTGCAATCTTTTAATTATTTAAACTTTAAATTTATTCTTGTTGTAACTTTTAAAAATACAAAGAGTTAAGACACAGACACACACCCTTTGATTTTTCAAATATTTGTATTGCAAAGCTACATAATTACGAATACAAGAAAGTCCATGGTTACTTTGTTTTTAAATATTTTTAAATATAACAAGTACTTTTGGAATATTTATTTTTCATTTATATGTTGATAAAATGTTATAAATAATCCCGAAGGAATTTACTTTTTTCTCCTGAAATCGGGAATAGATACTTTTGCGGATTTTCCGGAAATTCGGGAACAAGAAATCCCGGTTGAGAAACCCTATTATATACCTCATACTTCCTGCACAATTATAAATCGTGTTAGTTTGAAAAAATAACACTGCTCAACAAAAATGAATATCCTTAAACCTAACACTGGATACTATAGTACAGTTTTATATGCTGATTCAATTCGAATGTACTATTCATTTTAGTAAAATGTACTGTAATGGGTTACAAAATCGAGCCACTTTATTATTTTTGAGTATTAACGTACCTATATAAAATATAAAAAAGAAAACAGGAAATATAATGGTTACTCAAAATAATAATCCGCAGATAATCAAGCTAGATTTTCTAAATTAACTCCCACGGAAACTAAAACATCTCTTAGGGCCGCCAGTTGCCGGCTTGTAAATACGTTGTTAAGTTGACAAACGGTGCATACGTTAGTAGTCGCCAAGTGTCGGCCGGATGGCCAATCAGATGACACCCGAAAAAAAATTTCAGTTCAAAAGCTGAATTTTTGCTTTTCAATTTTGACTGAATTGAGTGAAAATTTCTAGATTTGCTTATATATGCATGTCGAAAGGAAATTTATCTTTAAGGTTAGGCTAACTGCCCGGAAAGCAAGTTACCGCTAGGGTTCGACTCCTGAGGGGACGAAACCCTCTTACATCATTATCTAATAAAATATTTGATTTTACCTTAATAATTTATTTTCGAAATATATATTAATATTAATATTTCAAAAATTAGAAAATTACAATTCATTTTCGAAATGAAAATATGTAGGTACTACTTACCTATAATAATTTTAATAATAGAGCTGGTCAAAAATATTCATTTTTAGAATTTTTACAAAACTACATAAACAATTTATTAATGAGGAACTTTGTATGCATATTAAAGAAAGAGATTAAATTTCAATTGATAATAGAAACATTTAAACAAAAAAGTTATTTTTAAAGTGAAACTTCTTTAGCTACGTATCTGTTTGATTTTTTTTTGTTACAATAAAGGCGAAATGACTCAATAGAGGGGAAATAATTTTTTTAAACATATTAATATTTAATGACAAATAAAAGTTATTAAAATTAGAAAATTTAAATTATTATTTTAAAACCCAGTAATATTTCATGACAAATAAAATTTCATTCTGAAACTTTTGGGTCCAGGCACGTTATAAATTCACATGAAGCTAAAAAAATTTTTATTTTTGACAAGGCTTGGTTCGATCACATATGTGTACCGCATTTTGTGTATAACTCCTAATCGACTCAAGATGGCCAAATAAAATTCAGGCTCGAAACTTCTTATTAACCAAGGTGTTTTTATTGAACCCAGTTTCGACTCTCCATCTTTTGAGTGGCGGGGGGGGGGAGGAATGATGATCAATACATCCAATCCTTCTAATCTAAAGTGAATTGAAGTCTCATTTCAAAATTAGAGTCCAAATTTAGAAATTAGAATTTCAAATTTGTAATAACACCGACTGGAGCCATCAGTTTAACATCCGCACAACAATTATATTTCAAATTTACCTCATAAATTAATATAAATTGAATGTTACTTATTTTAAAACCCACTGATATTTTTCATTTTCATTCGAGTTCAAATGAATACAACATTATCTCGACACAAAGTCCAAATCAAAATATCTAGTTTTAGTAACAGAAATCAACATACAAATATTAATGTTTCAATGGTGTAATCGCTAGAGCTAATGCCCATAGTTCAAGAGTTCAGCTCGGTTCAGATTCTAGGCAAGAGCGTAATTTTTAAGAGAAATTTCTCTAAGCGTTGTTACAAATTAATTCTAGTACAAATATATATTAGTATTGCGATATCAGAGGGGATTCATCCCCCCAGGAGTCGAACCTGAGAACTAACACGCTATCAGGGCAGACAGCTCACTCTGTGCTTATATCATATATTGCGATTCAGAGACAGGTTTTTGTCTCGAGGGTGGGAGATGACTGCCCGGATAGCGTGTTAGTTCTCAGGTTCGACTCCTGGGGGGATGAATCCCCTCTGATATCGCAATTTAATAATATTTATACTAAAATCTTAGAATTTGTCCGAAAAAGATTGATTGAATTCTGTCTCTTTTAAAATAGGAAATTTAAATTATTATTTTAAAACCCACTAATATTTCATGACAAATAAAATTTATTAAAATTAGAAAATTTAAATTATTTCAATAACATCCACGGCTAAAGTTTTTTTTTAGGGAAACCTCATAAAATAGAGAGCCGAACAACTTTAGCTATCGGAGACTTAATGGCGAAAACGAGCATGTTGAAAGCAAAAAGTTCAATGGAGAAACATCAATAGCCGTAGGGTCAAAAAAATTACTAGGGGGAAGAACGAACGGTTTTATACATTGGTAGAAAATGTTAAAAGCACAAGTAGATATATATTTATGTACAATATATCGTCGGCTCTCTTTGCGCCCTTTACTTTGACGCTAGAGAGCATAAAAGAATAAACAACAATAAAGAGAGATTGCTTAAAGCAATTAATATTGAACAATATTAATCTTAATAATAGAATATTTTGAAATTGGTGGTTAATTCTTATTAAAAAATGATACTATTGTTTAAAAGCGAAAGAAGTATAATGGAAAGTTATGTTTTTTAGGAAAATTAATGTATCTTTTATCATGGATTAATTTGTCAATGCCACGCCTAAAGTGGTATGTAGGTGAAATGCTAGTATAAAGGGTTTAGAGGGTTGTACTTACAAACTTAGATAGATATCTTAACTAAATCATTCGTTGCTATAAATACTTGGGTATTTATTTTTCTAGTGATATGACGCACGAAGTAAGAGCACTCCCTTTAGTAGTCTGAGGTGTATCCAGAGAATTTTTTTTAAAATAAATGATGAGAGAAGGAGTTACACCAAAAAGGTGCAACCCCTAAAGTCCTGGGTTGGCCCCTCCATCGTGAAAAGAAGAAGAAATAATTTTATGGGTTGGGCGGGGGTCGAAGGTATCTGTGGATACGGGTCTTAAAGAGCTGAGGGTTATAATTATATAAGTCGCGGGAAAGATGGTGGCAGGGAGCGAGTTCCAGTCTCTGGAGGTCATAGGGATGAAAGAGTTGGCGAAAGCGCTTGTTCGATTTTTATACAATTTGACAGCGAAGGGGTGCTGAGCGTTAGAAAACCGTGTGTTTCTCGTAAAGAGGGCATTAGGTGGATAATTGATTTCAGCTCGACTGAACAGACACCGTGATAGTATCTGTAGTACAGGGAAAGGGCAGAAACGGTTCTTCGGTGAGCCAGGGAGTCGAGTGAGTTGGTTAGAGCCGGGTCTCTGAATCGCATCCAGTGTAGCAAGAGAATGCTTGGAGGCACCCCTCCACAGATGAGAGCCATATTCGAGACAGGGACGAATTTGAGCCTTATACAGTATAAGAAGTTGACTGGGAGTATAACAGCGTCTAGACCTAAAAAGGAGACCAAGCTTGCGCGCTGCAGCTTTAGCAGTGGTTGAGATATGGTCATTCCATGAAAGGTCAGACCCTAGAGTTACGCCTAGCATTGAAATTTTATCCCTGCATTCTAGTGAGTTTGAGTCGAAGAGAAAGAAATCGAAAGACGAATGGAATTCCAACATCTAGAAGTCATAGGGATAAACGAGATGTTTCGAATTGCATTTAATGTAATCATGAACAGATGTTAAATAAGTAATAGTTTTATAACGGAAAACTAGGTAGTATAATAAATACAACAATTTGAGTGTTTTATTTTTTGAAAAATCGATGCAATTTTTTCAAAAAATATTTTTTTAAAAACAACTCACAAGGCTAACAACACCAAATATATTTTGAAAATAAATGATTAAGGTCAAATAAAAGATTTTATTAGTTTAAAGAGGTTCTTTGGCTCCAGTTGAGTCAAAAGAAGTGTAGTATCTAATATTTAAAAAAATAAGTAAAAATACAAATGAAAAATAATAGAATTAAAAAGCTGACGTGTTCTGATGTGGCCATACACTTGACATTACCATACAACCTGTAGGGGAGTTAGTTTTTGCATTTTTAGACTTCTGGCGTCCCACTGATTATGTATACAAAATTTGGTTGAGTTTGCTCAAACGGCCTAGATTTTTAATTTTTAACCCCTCCACCCTCTTAATTTTGGGGTCGATATGCACCAAAATCTAATCAGCTCTTAATTTCAAATGAACCAAAACTACGTGTGAAATTTGGTTTCGATATTCACACTAGGTTTTGAGCTAGCTCGTCCATAAAAATTTGGTAACGCACAGACATTTTGACAAAACAATTATTATCTCGCAAAATATAACTTTTTCGATGTTCACTTATGAGGGCTTTTTTGTAGACCGAAATGCCATGGTTTCGCTCCATTTTTTTAATCAAAATAGTTTCGGACGTTTTTGAGATATTTTGAAAAAAAGAATTGAAAAAACCACTTTTTTCATGCACGATTACAATACTTGACCATACCCTGTATGGTAAAGTAAAAATAAATAGCATGAAAGCCCTAAATGTATGAAATAAAACCAATTATAAAAAAATAATTAAATACAAAAGTTAGTTTGATTTATTCAAATCAGCTGATAATAAGTCTTGTATGATTTGGAAATGCGTTGTATTTCTACTGTTTATGTTTACATCCAAACATGGCATTTATGGGATTTTTTAAAGTAAATATCTCAATAAATTAGACGGCCAGTGATATATTTTATCGCAAAAAAAGAAACCTGCATTGCACTAGAATATTTATTAGTAACTAGCTGACGCCCGGGCCTTCGACCCCTGGCGGGGAGCGTCTCGTTTTTATGGTTAAAATTTATATAGATAATACTGACCCGACCACGCGTTTCTGTGACTAACTCTTATGCTTCAAGCCTAAACCACTGGACGTATCGAAACTATATTAGCAACATATGTCCGTTTGATGCTCCGATTGGTATATCTAAATTTTTGGCCAGGTTTATAATTATTGTTCCCTTAACCAAAAATAATATTTACAGTTGAAAGATTTCTAAAAAGCTATTTAAATAAAATATTTTTCATCTATATTATATAATCAAAAGCTTGGCTGAAACTTTTTTATTTTTTTCTACCCTATTAAAGACGGTTTTCAGAATTTTTTCACGCAACCCAAAAGAAGTTAGGAATTTTTGAAAAAAATAGCTTTTTTAAATAACCATAACCTTTTCAAAAATTTAGTTATCATGACGTTTTTTTTTAAATTTTTGTTTTTAAATGTACTTTAAAAAAATAGATAGTTTTTTTTGCTAGTTTAGTTCTTTTATTGTTTGGCAAGCTATGTTGGCTAACCTGAATTTTTTTTAGTTTTTCCTGAATTTTCCAATTTTCCGGGCAACTTTTCTAATTTTTTTTTTACGTATTAACCTGAATTGGACTATTACGAACATTATAAAAAGAAAATTAGCCAAATCGGTCCAGGCATTTGAGAGATCTGCGCTTACAAAGAAAAAGAAATTCATTTTTATTATATAGATGAAGCTGTTGAAGCTTTTATTTTTGTGATTAATTTGATTCAAATTTAAATTTTTATTTAAATAACACATAATTATTTATTGAACACGAATAAATAATTATAATTAATTATGTGTGATTTAAATAAAAATTTTAATTTTAATTATTTAATTATAATAATAATAATAATAAAACTATTGAAAAAAATGGAATGAAGAAAGCGATGTAGCTCAAGTTGAGAAGACTTGAATTGAATGGAGATAAAGGTTATATGTTGCTAGTGAAAGTAAGTAAGTAAGTAAGTAAGGGGTTGCTGGTTATTTCTAAGAAAGGCTGGCGATAATGTTCACCCTCCCGTCCCATTCGGGGGTGAATAAAGGAAGAAGGTGGAGGGCTGGTTGGTGCTTGTCATGGCGAATATATTTCCTGCGTCAACACAGAAATGACATTAAAGCTAGAGGCGACCATGTCGGCCACCCTTAGTACTCACCCCCGCACCCCCACTCCTCTGTCTTGTTTCCACTCTACAGAAAACAACAACCTTCAAAGACAACAACGTTTTTTCTGTTTTAATCTAATATATATATATAGAAAAAAACATACATAATATACAAGAGAAAAATCAGATTTTAAATTTAGGTCAACATTTTATAGAATTATTTAAAAATTTTTAAAAATAAATATCCTTTTATAAAACTACTCTTAAAAACCAAAACCCTGAAGAAGGAGGGAAGATCCTCCGAAACGCCGGTTTCAAAATATTATAAAAAGAAAAAAATTCTGAAAAAAATTTTCTGATGGAATTTAGTACATTCAGATGATTTTATTTATTAAATATTTATTTCAAAGTTTAGTCCTCTTAAATGTTGATTTTTAATTACCTAATGAGGGAAAAGTTAAGTGAAAATCATTTGACTGACGCACACGTTAGTTTTTTGAAAACAATCTCAAACAAACCAATTGGGCATTTCTTGAATAAGATGTTTTTCTTTTATTCTATCTGGAATATTATTTTATTTTATTTTCTGATATCTAATCAAGTACCTAACGGGATTCTTTTTCCTTTACTATTTGAAATGCATTTATTTATTTCATTCCGAGTCAAACATTCATTGGGGCAAGTGATTAATAATATTTGTGTTTTATTAGTGTCGCGTTTTGTGCATTTTTGTTGACTATTGCATTGTCGAGAATTGTTCAAACCTTCATGTACATAGAGACAAGGTAAACAAACATTTCAATACAATTTTTAAAATCGTTTGGATAGATTAATGATTTCAAAAATAAAAAAAAAACTCTTCTTATCAATGAAATATAAATTAATAAAAGGAGAAAATTATTATAATAAATTAATTTAAAGATTTAAGCATCTTTTTTTGTTGAAAAAAGATGTAATTTTTCAAAAATCAACCCAGGTAAATTAACCACAATTATATTAAGAAAGGTATTTATATTTAGGGATGAATTAAAGATTTTAGTATAAATATTATTAGTAAATATATCAGAGGGGTTCGTCCCCTCAGGAATCAAACCCAAGCGCTAACTAGCTTGCCGGGCAGTTAGCCAAACCCTTAAGATAAATCTCACTCCGATATGCAACATATAATAAGAAATAGAGCTAAAGAAAGATAAATATTCTAATTTAAAATTGTTTTAATATAAATAAAAATAAGCTGACGTGTTCTGATGTGGCCATCCACTTGACTTTACCATACAACCTGGCCCCTCACTTATATTTAATATTTAATCAAATTATTTATAATCATGTAGGGGAGGGGGTTAGTTTTTGCTTTTTAGACTTCTGGGATCCCACTGATTACTATATGTATACAAAATTTAATTGAGTTTGGTCAAATGGCCAAGATTTTAATTTTTTGACCATGCACCCCCCCCCCATTTTGGACGGCTAGTTTTTGCATTTTTAGACTTCTGTGGGTTCACTGATTATGTATACAAAATTTGGTTGAGTTTGCTCAAACGGCCTAGATTTTTAATTGTTCCCCCCCCCCCCCGTTTTGGGCGGTTACTTTTTCCATTTTTAGTCTTCTGGGGTCCCACTGATTATGTATACAAAATTTGGTTGAGTTTGGTCAAATGGCCTAGATATTAATTTTTTGACCCAGCACCCCCCCCCCCTCCATTTTGGGCGGTTAGTTTTTGCATTTTTAGACTTCTGGGGATCCACTGATTATGTATACAAAATTTGGCTGAGTTTGCTCAAACGGCCTAAATTTTTAATTTTTAACCCCCCTCCACCCCCTTAATTTTGGGTTGATATGCACCAAAATCTAATCAGTTCTTAATCTCAATGGACCAAAACTACGTGTGAAATTTGGTTTCGATATTCACACTAGTTTTTGAGCTAGCTCGTTCACAAAATTTGGTAACGCACAGACTAACTAACAGATATTTTGACAAAAAATTATTATCTCGAAAAATATAATTTTTTTGATGTTCACTTATTAGAGCTTTTTTGTAGAGAGAAATGCCATGGTTTCGCTCAATTTTTTTAATCAAAATAGTTTCAGCCGTTTTTGAGATATTTCGAAAAAAATAGAGAAAAACAAGCACTTTTTTCATGCACGATTACAATACTTGACCATACCCTGTATGGTAAAGTAAAAGGACACAAGGCCGTATGAATTTTGCAAAAACGCTTGTGGAAACAGTACTGATTGATTAATATTTTTACAATATTTCTTTTGGAGGCTTAAATAACTAAATAATCTTATTATCGTTTTAACGTTTCTATTTGTTGTTAAATGGGAATAAAAAATATATAATTTACATATTTTATTGAAATATTTACATGAAAGACTTTTCGTTTTTTTATTTTTTTTTATTTATTTTCTAATAACAATGAAATGATTTTTTAAAAAAATTATTAGTGTAGCTACTTATCAAATTTCATTAGCTATAAGTTCTGTATAAATTTTAATCTGATTGAAATAAAGAAAGGGGTATACATTAAATTTCACTGCTCATTTTAAATTTTCCACTGGATGCGAGTTTGGCCCAGCTTGTAGATTATTATTAGTGAAAATATTTATACTATATATATTGATCTAGATTAATTTGTAACAACGCTAAGAGAAATTTCTCTAAAAAAATTTCCTCTTGACTAGAATCGAACCTACGAACTCTTGAACTAAGGTCATCTGCTTTAACCACTCGACCAATGTAAGATTATTATTTATACCATGATTTCTATTACTAAAACTATAAATTTTTGATTTAGACTTTGGGTCGAGATAATATTGTATTCATTTGAACTCGAATGAAAATGAAAAAACACCAATTGATTTTAAATTAAAAAACATTGAATATATATTAATTAACGAGGCAAATTTGAAAATATAATTGTCAGTTAGGATTTTAAACTGACAGCTCCAATTGATTTTCATTAACCAGGCAAATTTGAAATAAATAAAATTTTAATTTGCACTCCAATTTTGAAATGAAAGACTCTAAAAGACTTTAAATTAAGAAACATTAAATATATTTTTTGTAATTAATTAAATTAATTGAACCGCGTAAATTTGAATAATTTCCATGATTCAGCCTGCGAATTTTTTGCAGTTCATAAATCATTTCATTATTTTTGTTTTTGAAAAGGAAAAATGAAATTTTAATTTTAATTTTAATTTTAAATATATTCATAATTTATAAAACTTTTTCTTTAGGAGACGGACTGGTATAAATATAATTGGATTTGCTGAGCGAGAAACCACGGTGGTCGTAAAATAGAGAGGTTTTACTTTTTACATTTATTTAGCAAACCGATTTCGAGATTTATTCTTCCGGGTCTATATTGAGGGACGAATACAGTTATATCGGATCATTTACAATATAACAAAACACGTTAATCATCATAAATCTACTTTCATTGACTTTTGTTGTAAGTAGATTTATGATTGTTATTTTTGCTTTGTGTATATTGTTTTTATATTATGAATGATTTTAGAAAATCCCAATACTAATTAATGTTTGTCTTCCCCTCAACTGTATAGACCCTGAAGAAGGAGAGAATAAATCTCCGAAACGTCGGTTTACGAATAAATGTAAAATAATAAAACCTCTATAGTCTTATTTTTTACAACCACCGTGGAATGCTTTCATCAACATCCAATTGCATATTCATAATTATTCCAATCCCCCCCCGCCACTCAAAAATTAAAGAGGCGAAACTTTTAAGAGACGATGTATTTTTCGGTAGTTTACGGGTATACTTGGAGTGTGTTTTTAAGAGGAACAACATTTTTGGACCGAGACGCTGTTCGCCAGGGCACGCAGCTTGGAGGGCCGAGTTTCTCGAGGTGCCGAAGGCACGCACGGAAAGCTCGTTCTATAATATTTAATCAAAATATCTAAAATAATATCGATGCTAAAATTAAAACGTTGATGATAAAATATGACAACTATGTGCGAGGGGGTTCTTTTTTAATTAATAATATGATAAAAAGCGATATCATTGACGCGCTGCGGCCGCCATGAAGGGAAGGAATCTTTTCCCATTTAGCTTTCCCGTTGAATTTGAGTCTAGTTGTGTGCATCGTTTTGGAAACCTCCCCCCCAGGGCTTGCTTGCTGTTTTTGACATATTCAGGTTGCTCCAATGACGGATTCATAGCATGAATCTCTCCCATTTTTTGGCATTGATTTGTCTGCTCGTGTATATTCATTTCTCAGAGCCATTTCCTTCATTTGACGACTCGCCGCCTACACATCAACCAGAAGATTTTCTCCCTTTTTCTCTTTTGATAATCTACCAAATGAATTCGTCGCTTGTATTCTGGAACTTTTCATCATTTTTACAATCTTTGGTAAAAAAAAAGAAAATAATCATTTTCTTCCTAGTCAGTCAGTCAGTCATTTCTAACACTTTTTATTTTAGTTTGCATATTAAAAGTCAAACTGATTTTCATTTCTGTCTTTTAAATTTATTATCATATATCTAATTTAAGAATATAGTACTCTGGAGGCACCGAGCGATGCTCGGTAACTTCTTCCTTCAGTTAAAACCTTTATTTTAATATTATTTTTAATTTAAAATTCTGATAAAAAGGTCGATTTTTATTTGAGAGCCGTATTCAAATTAAAAAAAATACAAATATATATAGTATTCGCCCACTGTACCCCCACCCCGCTTGACCCCACCCCCGAAACCTCGCCCTACCCCCGGATCCCCCACCACTGCACCCCACCTCCTGCACCTGTTTTGATTCAACCATATGATTCATTTTTATTCATCCAATTGTTAATAAATAAAACCTATCAAAATGTGTTGTTTTTTCAGAAAATTGAGACCTGCTTATGCGAAATATATTTTTAAATAAATTCTTGATTATTTTTTATTCTATTAAATAAATAAAGTTCTTTATAAAAACAATTATAAAACGTTTATTAATATTTCTAACGTTTAGGTTGAACAAAATATGTTAAAATCCACAATCACAATACTTCTTCAAGGCCATTTAGAACAATGAATTAAGGCAACCCATTGTCTGCCTGGGTACAAAAGGAAAAGGGAAACCTTTTTTAAAACCCTAAGAATGGGATTTGTCTACCTGAGAATAATTAATTTGATTACGAAAAAACCCATCAAAAACAATTTTGTCGAAGGTGAGACCGCGACAGATCGAATTGTCACCCCGAAAACCCCCTAACCCGTGAATTTCATCAAAATCGGTAGAGTCGTTTTCAAAATAGAACCAAGATACAAATATATAAACAAATAAATATACAATTTTTGCTCGTTTAATAAGAGTAGATATTGTTATATTTTGCAACCCCGTACGCCACTCGATTCGTGCTATCCCGAAGTGATCGCACACCCAAAGGGCATAGAGAACACTTCAAAACAACAGAACAACCAAATGACGCGAGATTACAAGTCTTTCCTACTCGTCCCTTGTTTAAAATGTAAAATAGATCATTGACCGGTGGGTGCTTCTAATAGTAACCTCATACAGGAGTAGGGGTCAACAATCGAATATGATAGGTATGAGTTTCCTTTGCCAAGGTGCAGTAACTCGCGGATTACTTGTTTGAGATCTAAACGTCCTTTCCAGAATGTTCCTGCTGAATTCCTAATTATAAGATGGTGGAAGTAAAGTCCTTCATAGGAGGGTCAAGTTAGGACAAAAGCCACCCTGTCCGTGGGAACTTAGGCCCTCAAATGTTAGTTGCTAGGTGGGTGGTAAGCTTTAAGCTGTATGTCCCTATTTTTCGATTTTTACTTTATCCAATGCGAAGCATGGGTAAAGTATTGCAATCGCTCTCGCGCCAAGCGGGACTTCAAAGGGTCCTCAGGTAAAGACTACGGAACCCATGGACTCAATTAAGGTCACAAATTGTAGTATTCAATTAGGTTGAATTTTAGCACGTGACGATTTTGCCAAAAATTACCAGGGATCTCGCCGAGAGGCCAAAAAGTGCCATTTTTTTTGGAAGTGCGTGGGGATGGATGGATGGATGGATGTTATCGTTTTTTTCGTCCACGATTTTTTTCACACCTTTGCACCGATTGAATTGAAATTGTACCAAAAACTAATCAGCGCTTCATTTTGTTAAACTAATGGTAGGTTTTCAATTTCATTTCAATCAGCGCAAAGGTGTGGAAAAAATCGTGGACGAAAAAAACGATACCACACACACACACACACATACATACATACATACATACACACATCCCCACGCACTTCCAAAAAAAATGGCACTTTTTAGCCTCTCGACGAGATCCCAGGTAATTTTTGGCAAAACCGTCACGTGCTAAAATTCAATCTCATTGAATACTTCAATTTGTGACCTTAATTGAGTCCATGGGTTCCGTAGTCTTTACCTGAGAACCCTTTGAAGTCGCGCTTGCCGCGAGAGTGATTCCAATACTTTCTCCCATGCTTCGCATTGGATAAAGTAAACATTTCTACCATAGATTTGCTAAATCTATTTTTTTATTTATTTCTACCAGAAAAGGTCATTGGTTCAATTTCAAATCAGGTGCAATTGAAAATAACTTGTTTATCTCTGTAAGTTCACATGGATAGATAGCATGAGTAACTTATTAAGTTTGAAACAAAACGTTTCATTTGAATGAATTAAAACGTTATAAATTAGAGAACGTTGAATGGCTGACGCTCTCTGATCAAATTGTTAAACCACTTAAGGAAATACAGGCGGGCGGGATCTTTTAAACAAAACTTTACAACTTTTCTATCTCTGTTACGAGAGCTCTTTATTCTGTTGGAAACTTCAACTACTTCACCACTTCGTTTATTATTTAGTATAGGCATTGAAGCAGCTAAGAGAGAAACACATTCAATCTACACTCCATTTCATTGAATTCAGTTATGAAACCTGTAATTATTGTTTCATGATAACAAAATTTCCTTTTGTTAAACTCTCTGGAAATGTTCTCTCTTGTACTTAATGAGTTTCCTTCAAACTATTCCTGAATACGCCATTCAATTGGAATTCGCGAAAAACGTAATATAGATATATATTTTAATCAAGTAAAGACAGTATATATTTCTTTCAATACATGATTCGCATTATACTAAACATCAATTGAAGGTCAAATTTTAATTAAAATGAAAAATTGTTTGTTTTTCACATTAATAACCTCCTCCCTTTTTCAAAGTCGGTTAAAATACTTGAAGAGAGGCTTACGCGTATTGTTGTATTTTAAAAATAATCTAATCTATCTTATTTTATCTTATTATATTTATCGACCAATTCTTGTATATATTTAATAGAATCGGTTTCTCGAAAACGGGCTCTAACGATTTGGACGAAATCACGGGTTAGGAGGTTTTTGTGTTGACATTTCGATCTGTCACGGTCTCATCTTCGGCTAAGTTATTTTTGATGGGTTTTTTGTTAATTGAAATAATTATTCACAGATGGTTGTTTGAATAAAAATTTATAATTATATTTTTTTTCAATTTTCTTTTAATAAAATTAATTGTTTATTTTATTTTAAATTCCACTAATAGATTATAATAAATATTATTATATCTTAGAATTTGCCAATTTAATTAATTAAAAGTATTTTTCGTCTAAATAATTTATTAGAATATCAATTTTATTCTCTTAAAAAATCCGACAATTCGAAGGATCGTGTCTCCTTCTTCAGGATTTAAATGTGTCAACGAAAAAAATCTTTACCGGGAATTACTTCCTATTTATGCCATTTTTCACATAATTTGCCTGGACTATCAAGCATAGTTAATTCATTATTTTTTTTTTTATACAATTTACTTTTTCACAAGTTAGTTTTTGATTTTAATTTTTAAGTAAATGAATCAAATTATTTATTAATGGTAGGAATTAACACTCAGTTTTTTGGTGTCACAAAATTTATGTCTTGCAAAGTTGGCAAGGCCCGAATTATTTGTTCTTGTTCAATAAATAATTATAAGTGCCTGGAGCACCGAGCGATACTCGGTATCTTTTTGCCTCTAGATGGCTTAAGTTTCAAATTTCAAGGCTCTGCGACTTACCGAAGACGATATATGAATGATTAAATTATTTCTTTTGTCACTGTTTGTAAGCTGCTTACAAACAGTGACAGTGAACGTATCGATAGTGCCCAACATTCTCAAAACAGCAACAGCCGAGATGTCAGCCACCATAATGTGTATAAGTGTATAATAATATTATTTTTAATTGCAATTACCTACATTCAAAACTTTGTGGCCAGTGATACGTCTTGATGATGGCCCTAAACGTTGATGAAAATGTTAATTAAATTTTATTTCAATTTTATTTTATTTTGGCTGCGATTAAAAATCGATCTTTTTACCTGAATGTAAAATTAAAAATAATATTAATACCTATATCGCTTTTAACTGTAGCAAAAAAATTACCGGAGCATCAGCTTGGTGTTCCAGGTACTAATATTTTTAAATGAACACTCTCAACACAAAATCAAACGGATCAAATAGGATGTAATTACTAGGTGTGCCGGTTAATAATGTCCTTTTTTCGGCATGAGGAAAACACAAATTTTTTCAGAACTGGCAAAAGTGGTTTATTCAAAGTATGCACCATCGGATTCTACACATTTTGACCAACGATCCGGCAAATTGTGTATCCCCTCCCAGTAAATTTCTCCCCTTTCGAGGCGAGCCAAGATTCGAGCCATTTTGCCACTTCTTCGTAATTAGCGAAGTGCTGGTCAGCCAATCCGTGTGCCATTGACCTAAAGAGGTGGTAATCCGATGGAGCGAGGTCTGGAGAGTAGGGCGGGTGGGGTAGGGCCTCCCATTCGAGCGCTTTGATGGTTTCTTTCGTCGATTTGGCGGTGTTCGACGAAGCGTTGTCGTGGAGCAAAATGACACGTCCATGTCTTCGAGCCCATTGCGGCCGTTTTTCGATCAATGCATGATTCAAATTGATCAATTGTTGTCTGTAGCGCATTCCTTGCGATTGGCGCGGATCTTCTGCCAGCAAGTCCTCCAGGTCAGCATCCTCAAACTTTTTCGGCTGTCCAGGCCGCTCCTTGTCGTTCACATCTAAATCACCATTTCGAAACCGTCCAAACAGGCAGATTTTTTCAGATGGAGCATGGTCCCGATAAGCTCCCCCGAGAATACGAGACGTTTCCGCAGCCGATTTCTTCATTAAAAAATAGTGCAACATCACCTCCCGCAAATGCTCTTTTTAGGCTCAAAATCCGCCATGTTTACAAGCCAATATCTCATACACAAATGAACCAAATGTTGACATGTTATATGCCGTTTGAAAGGTGATTACCAACACTATGAAAACAAAAAAATATTTGGATGAGTTTGGTGGAAAAATAACGAAATGCCATCTGTTAGAAAAAAAGGACATTATTAACCGGCACACCTAGTAGTTTTAATAGAAAGGAATAGTTGAACTATAAATATATTTACTTTTCTATTTACTTTTGCTAATATATACCCTTGAATTCGGGTGTAATATGTTTGGGTTATCCCCCTTTCCTTTTTTGTTATTAAAGTTTTCCCCATTCGGAACCAAAAGTGATAGACACAAAAGATGTCTTCTGTATTCATCATCTGAAGACCCCCCCCCCCCCCCCCGCGTGCAGGAAGGAAGCTCGCCTGGGAGTAAGCAAATCCTTCAGATAATTCCATGAAATTTGCTCTCAAGTTTTAACTGCAAACGGAGGCATGTGCTTGGCATTCCAAAAGCCGGTCCACAACCCTTTCATCTTTATGTCTCTCGTCCTCGAGATCTTACTTTACACGCTTCGTATAATTTCCTACTTAATTTAAATCTCGAAATCTCATTTCTACTTATTTTACACTTATTCATTTTAGATAAATTCTAACTAAATATATCCTAAAATCAACTAACTCTACTTTTTTAACCGACTTCAAAAAAAGGAGGAGGTTCTCTATTCGACTGAATTTTTTTTTTTTGTGCCTATGTTACCTCATATCTCCGTCAATTGTGAACCGATTTTGAAAAAAAAATTGCATTGGGTCCAGTCTACGTTCCGATTGGTCTCATTTTTTTTCGTAGGTATTAGACCGTTTTTGTTAGGTTTGTTCAGGACTAACTTCTTTGTTTATGATTCGATTTTGATGATTATTTTTTTATTGGAAAGGGGTGTCTTAGAGATAGTGCAATATTAATTTGGTCAAGTTCTGATGATAGGATCACTATTAATAACATCACTAAAAAGAGAAAAATAAAAATTTTTTAAGAAAAAATAAAACCGACTTCAAAAAATTAAATGCAACAAATAAAATACACTAAAAGGTATAAAATAATTATTATCTTATTTAGTTACAACTAAACGACCAAATATTAACACGAAATTACTTTTTAAGTCGGTGCCAAACATATACATTTTATGAATCGCACTCGACGAGTAAGATCCTTACTTAGTACGTTTGGCTGGTACGCTCGCTTATAGGTATAGTTTGTTTGGCACAGACTTCAAAAAGTAATTTCATGTTAATATTGCGTCGTTTAGTTGTAACTAAATAAGATAATAATTATTTTATACCTTTTATTTGTTGCACTTAATTTTTTTGAAGTCGGTTATATTTTTTTCTTAATTACTTTATCCAATGCGAAGCATGGGGATAGTATTGTAATCGGTCTAGCGGTAATGGCAAGTTATGTGGTGTGAGCACTAAACCAGCCAGAATTCGTTTACCTTATCGATCTCTTTACAAAAAAAAAAATGATATCAAACAAGTTATTTCATTAATTAGCTCAAGCAAATTCAAGTTCAACAAAAACAAAAGATAATAATTATTTATCAAAATGTATGTATATATATTCTTTTTTATATTCGTATCTTTTTTTCTCTTCTTCTTTTAATTAGAAGCCGAGATTTGTTTTCGGAGAGAGAGAGGTTAATTAATATTCTTTTAATCCATGTTATTTAAATACAAATTATAAGATGCAGTAAATTATACAGCGAGAGACAAGTTACAGAAAAAACACTGCACAAGTGGAAACTGTCAAGTATCGAAAACCAAGTCGCGGTTTCGTTTTAAACTCATTATACGAAATATAAGTATATCTATTGAGAACCCCCCCCCCCCCCCAAGTCTCATAATATCCAAATGCATGAGTAAATACAACTTCTTTTTTTTACAAAGTCTGTTGAAAACAAATCCGTAGCCTGTAAATGTCACGTGCAAAATTACAAACGCTCTAATCAAGGTGGATTTAAATAAAGAGCTCTAAGAGTGGAAACTGCTGACACAAAAGAATCTTGATAAAAGTGCTACCTTTATAATTTGATGTGCATGTGTATTTGTGTGTGTTGACAATCTTTCATCTCTTAGGCTAGGTCCTCAAATGAGCTCACCTATACAGTCCTACATCACGGCAAATTTTTACTTATAATTTATAATTTATATATACCTACCTACTACAAAGAGAAAGGAAAAAAATCTTTTTGAACATGTCAGCTAAATTAAAAATTACATTCCTTTGGTATATACACTTACCTAAAACAAAAGAAAACGAGAGGGTTTTTCTTTATTAAGCAAATATCAAAATTAATATTCAAAATTACGTCAATTAAGGATTGATTTCATATTAATCAAATATTAAAATCACACATAATTAATTATAATTATTTATTGAACACGAATAATTAAATACAATAAAACTACTATTTATTCGTGTTCAATAAATAATTATAATTAATTATAAATTTAGTTGGTTCATGTCCATTTTAATAATAAATAAAAGATTCACGGGTTTTTGGACAATTTTTGTTTTTTAATGTTAAATATAAAGAAAAGATTTTTATATTATAGACAAAAGGATCAGCCGTGATTTTCGCATGTGCGCTGCTTTTCTTCGTTCCCTAATTTAATATAATTAATAATTATCTTTCGACGAGGTCTCGTTGTGATTGCGCTCCGGGGCAAAGAAAAAAATTATTTTCGACCATTGGGTTTGTGATCCATTTGGGAGGCGTTTGAGAATATAGTTAAATATAAATTTTCGTAACGACGTTTCGTCCTTTTTCAGGATTTTTCAAGTATTCAATTACTTAAAACATTAATCATTGATAAAATAGTGAGAACATCGAGACAATAAATAGTGTGAATGGTCTCACTATTTTATCAATGATTAACGTTTTAAAAAAATTAATGTTTTAAGTAATTGAGTACTTGAAAAGTCCTAAAATAAGACGAAACGTCGTATGAAATTTATATTTAACATTAATAAAAAAAATTGTCTCAAAAACCCGAGAATCTTTTATTTTTAATTGATTATGTGTGATTTTAATAAAAATTTAATCTCTAAATCAAATCAATAACAAAATTAAAGCTTTAACAGTTCCATTACTAATAAATAAATAATCAAATATTATTATTATTTTACTTTTATCAAAAATAATCAGATATTTTTTTTTAAATATTCTTTTTCAAAATGAATATTTTTTGTTAATTTTTTAAATTTTGCGGAGATATTCAAGTTAAATTTTTTTCCAAATATTATTTATTAAATATTTTATCTGGTTGAGCGAATTAGGGACAGTCATGATTTTCAAACTATTATTTTAAAATGTTCTTTATATACTGTCCATATTCACAGAAAAATATTACAGAATTAATTTTAATAACTAAACATTGTTGATGCTTTTATTTTTGTGATTAAATTGATTAAAATTTGAATTTTTATTTAAATCACACATAATTAATTATAATTATTTATTGAACACAAACAAATAATACAATAAAACTATACGACGTTTCGATCGACTTATTCTGTGATCGTACTCAACTATGAGCACCCGATCCGGACTGACGTTCGCAGAATATTATTGTATTATTTATTCCTGTTCAATAAATAATTATCATTAATTATTTGTGATTTTAATAAAATTTCAACTCTAATTCAAATCAATCATTAAAAAAAAGCTTCAACAGCTTCATTACTACTAAGTTTATATCTTATTTAGTTTACGAGCTATAATTTTCTGAGAGACAGACGAGCAGACAGTCAGATAATCTAGCGACACAATAATAGGTTCTCTTTTACTGTTGAACAGAACTCTAAAAAGATTACAAGAGAGAACACTATCATACTTGAGAAAGATCCCAGAACATTTCGATCGAACGTTGTAGTTTTATTGCATTATTTGTTCGTGTTCAATAAATAATTATAATTAGGTAATTATGTGTGATTTAAATAAAAATTCGAATTTGAATCAAATTAATCACAAAAATAAAAGCTTCAACAGCTTCATTACTAATAGCCTCATTACTAGATAATTTACATTAATTGTTTTTTTCTCCGCCTGATGAATGGCAAATTATTTTAACCCACGTTTAGGTCTCTAATGACAAATAAATTATAATTTATTGAATTTTATAAATATTTCCACACGAATGGGGTAGCCAAAATGAAACAAATGATTTCTTGTCTTAATAATAATACAAGATTTCAAAAAGTCACTTTGAAAGAAAGTTTATTGTTTATAAGAGTTTAATTTCCCTCAAATAATAATCTTCCGAAAATAAGCTTAAACAACAAATATGATGTTCGATTCAAGTTCAAAAGCCAGCCACTTGTTCAATTTTATTATAACAATAACTTGTACCTACATTGTTCTGTTTAATTTCTAATTTCTCCCTCCCCCACCCACACTCTCCTTTCATTAATATTTCTCTCGAGACTTTTTAATATTCGAAAAATAATTAAATAATAAAGTTGCCCTTTTTTGAGCAATATTCTCTCTCTTCTTTCCCTTTATTTATTTCCTATAAGCTTTCTGTTGAACTCATCGAAGTCAGTTATTGCAGTATTGTATTCAATTGGATGTTCATGTTTTATTCAAGATTGGGGGACTACTACATGGTTACCATTATTAAGCTTCTGCTACAAAAACCAATTAGTATGCTATTCCTCTGGAGGTGTCCTAATTTATTATTGTAGAAAAAAGGGTGGAATAAATATCCGATCATTTTGAATGAAAAACGAGCAATTCTTGTATATATATATCCGATCGGTTTCTCGAAAACGGCTCTAACGATTTGAATAAAGGAGCGTTTTGTGTTGGCGATTCGATCTGTCACGGTCTCATCTTCGGCTAAGCTGTTTTTGATGGGTTTTTTTGTTAATTGAAATAATCATTCACAGGTTTTACTTATGGAAAGTGGTGTAGGTTTTAGGTGAAACATGATGTTAGTATAAAGGGTGTGTAGTTTCAATATGAATGAAATAAAACTCAAAGAGGCTTATACAAACTCAATATATTTCAGATTATTAGTCCATCATCAGGAGTTTACAAGTTAATACTAATAATAATTGAACATGGTGACCACTCGTTCAATTATTATTAGTATTAACTTCTAAACTCCTGATGATGGACTAATAATCCGAAATATATTGAGTTTGTATAAACCTCTTTGAGTTTTATTTCATTCACTGTGAAACTACACACCCTTTACTCTATTAACTAATCATTCACAGGTGGTTGTCTCGATAAAAATGTATAATTACATTTTTATTCACAAAGAGAAACAAAGGGGTTATCCTCTGCTTGATGCAAATAAACATACACACATATATCGAGATGATATATCTGTATATATATATATATATATTTATTTGTTTGAGACTATAGTTTCGAAGACTTGGTCTTCATCATTAGTCTTTTTGAATTATAAATATTGTTTTTCATTGAGTCAATACCGTATGGATATTGAAAATTTGTTGTTTCTTCACTGGTGGTCAGTTTAGAATTAATTCTAATGAAAAACAATATTTATAATTGACTGATAATGAAGACCAAGTCTTCGAAACTATAGTCTCAAACAAATAAATAATATATATATAATATATATATATATATATATAAAGCCTCTCTGATAATAAACTGCAGCCACTTCTCTATATTAAGGAAACAACGAATAATTTAATTTGTAAGATTGTTTTTACGAAATTTTATTCTGGGAAAGATATAATACAATAAATAATTACAAAACATAAATATAACATAAATATAACATAAATATAAACAGAAAGTGTGTACAATTATGGATTACCTGGGAAAGAATTAAATTATTCGTTGTTTCCTTAATATAGAGAAGTAGCTGCAGTTTATTATCAGAGAGGCTTTTATATCGAATGTCTTGCCTTTTTAAGTTAAGGTTAGTAAACATAAGAGTCATATTCAATGTATCTAAGATAAGACAAGACATTCAGGGCTCCACTGATAAGCAGTACCGAAAGTGGAACATAGGTGGCAGGCTAAGTGGTGTTTTACATATATATATACAGATATATCATCTCGATATATATGTGTGTATGTTTATTTACATCAAGCATAGGACAACCTCTTTGTTTCTCTTTGTGAATCAACTACTCTGCTACTCTCGGCAAAACAAAAACTTTTCAGTTACATTTTTATTCAATTTGCTTTTAATAAAATTAATTGGTTTTTTTATTTTAAATTCCACTAATAGATTATTACAAATAGTATTATATATTAGAATTTGCCAATTTAATTAATTAAAGGTATTTTTCTATAAAATAATAATTTATTAGAATATCAATTTCATTCTGTTAAAAAATCCGACAATTCGAAGGATCGTGAACCTCCTTCTTCAGGATTTAAAAGTGTCAACGAAAGAACCTCCGTGTATATTAATATTATGTTTAATTACAATTACATTCAAAACTTTGTGGCCAGTGATACGTCTTGATGATGGCCATACCGGGTGTAAACGTTGGTAAAAAGATCAATTAAATTTTATTTCAATTGTATTATATTTTGGATGCAAATAAAAATCCACCTTGATAATCGAAAATGATAATAAAATTCAATTCATAAATATAGAAATTCTCTCGAAATGTTTGCGGGTTTTAAATGAATGTTTTAATATTGTTTTTATAAAAGATTTTATTTATCATAATTTTGATTATTTGCTCATAAGAATATGAGATTTACGTTATTTCCTCATTGATCATATATCTTCAGAACTTGACCAAATTAATATGGTACCACCTGTAAGATACCCTCTTTTCAATAAAAAAAGAATCATTAAAATCGGTTCATAAACCAAGAAGTTATGCCTGAACAAACATATCAAAAAAGGTCAAATTGAAATGAAAAAAACTGGACCAATCGGAAACTAGACTGAATCCAATGCAAAAAAATCATCAAAATCGGTTCACAATTGGCGGAGATATGAGGTAATATAGACAAAAAAAATCAGTCGGATTGAGAACCTCCTCCTTTTTTGAAGTCGGTTAAAAATAATATTAATATATCGCTTTTAACTGTAGCAAAAAATTACCGAGCATCGCTCGGTCTTCCAGATACTATAAGTATATGTGAAAGTAAAAACAGAATATTTCTCATAGAAAATATTATTCCTACTATTCCTAATTTTTTGGTGTATTGAAAATATCAATGACTGTCAAAATTTTTATTGTGTTATTTTTTGAAAAATGAAATATTTTCGGGCTTTAGTTTGTGACATATATTTTATCGAGATAGTCATTTTTTGCATACTGTCATCGGAGGGCGGTTTCGTCTTAAGGGCTGAAGTAAGCCAATTCGAACAGAAGAACAAAGGCTTGACAAGAGGACATTGTTCACTCCACATCATCCATTATTATTTCAATAGAAACTTCAATGTGTGTGTGTGTGTGTGTGTGTGTGTGTGTGTGTGTGTGTGTGTGTGTGTGTGTGTGTGTGTGTGTGTGTTATGACAGCGGCAAATTGTCCTTTATTTCACAATAGATATAAATAGCTTTTTCTCTTCTTCTTAGACTAATTAAATTTTCAATTTTGATTTTCCTCATCATCGAAAATTTTAAACAATTTCAATGAAAAGTTTAATTGAATTGAAACATCTGGTAAAAGTTTGACTAATTTGTTAATTCAAATAAATTAATCAATAACAATAAATTAAAAAATTATAAAATTGTTTTGAGATTCTATATCTCTATGTTCACCGACCTCCAGATTAAACGGCTTAACCGATTGACTTGAAATTTGTAAAATATACTCCTGAGGGGTCAAGTAACCGGTATGATTAATAAAAAGTGAATTTTAAGTTACAGGATATATTCACCGACCTCTTTTTTTCTTTTCGCAATTCTTATTTCAACTCTAAGTGAATTTTTTCTACAAATTTAAATTTATTTTTTTTAAAAACCCAAAAAAATGAATATAATACAATTTATAAAACCGTAATTTCATATTAGAACAAATAAAATATATAATAAATAAAATTGTGGCATATCAATTGCCTATTTTAAAAATATTACTGCTAATTAATATTGTAGGTAATAAGTGCCCTGAGGGCATCTGTTAAAAAAGCTTGTTATATTAATATATTTTTCTCTTTTGTTTTAGGTGAGTTACGTTTTCATGATCACTAGTGCTAAAGAAAGTGTAAGTATTTTACAAGACTTTTAATTAAATTTCACAATTTTGGCGATTTTTCGACCCTCCCCCTTTGTGAGATTTGGCTCGACCTCCTCCCCTAATCTCACGTGAGATTTTTCAAAATGCGTATTTTTAGTGTAAATTCTTTAATCTGTACTTGAATGCATTGGATTTATTTAAAAAACACATTTTTATTTAAGACTAGTTAAGACAAGTATTATATTATTATTATTTCTTAATTTAATCCGGTTTTCTCGGAATTTTACACTGTTTCTTGCGGGGGAGGGGAGGGGGGGGGGAATACGTGATATTTTACGAGAGCCCCCCTCTCCCCCACGTGAGATTCGGCTCGACACCCTCCTCCCCTAAACGCCTCACGTAATTTGGGGACGCCCTCTTATTAATCGGTTATTATTTTTATGCATTCTGCATAAACTAAAAATTATCTCAATCACTTATCTTTCGCAGCTGGTTTATAAATAAAATAATTATCTTGTGTATATATAAATACAAATAAAATGTAAAAAGAACAATTTTTTATTATAGTAATAAAATTTATTAATTATAAATAAGCATATCTTAAACAAATAACATAAACTTTCGAAAACGCCTGCAACTTAGACAACCAACAAGGCAATCTGCGAAAAGTCCTCTCGACTCCCGAAAAAAGGCTGCTCTGGCCAATAAATATGCACAAGCTGGAAATAATTTTAATCGACGTTAGGATTCCCAAATAAGAGTTTAAGAGTTTGCAAGGGTTTCTGTCTGGTGTTAAATTTTTGAGGGCCTAAAAACCCCGACAAATTTGGACTGTTTTCAGTTTTTCGCTTATAACTCGAAAACAATGCGTCCTATCGAAAATGTAACTCTTACTAAAATGAAATAGCATAAGATTTTGCTTCGAATAACATACTTAAAAGTTAAAATCGGTTCAGCCATTTAGCCACAATCGATCGTCAAAGATAGGCAATTTTTACCAACTTGGCGGAAAAGTTAATTATGCACATTAGGTGGTCGTAAGATAC
Organism: Forficula auricularia; assembly: GCA_024734495.1. Classification (NCBI taxonomy): domain Eukaryota; kingdom Metazoa; phylum Arthropoda; class Insecta; order Dermaptera; family Forficulidae; genus Forficula; species Forficula auricularia. The sequence continues at coordinate 815,115 of JALMQS010000055.1, read as the reverse complement.
CACTATTCGAATTTTTGCGGTGCTGGCCTCCATAAAAATGAGATTAACAGTTTTATCTTAATTACACAACGGTAAACTATACCTCAATGAGGTTAGATTTTTTGAAAAACTGCAAATTTTTGCAAAAAATTGCAATTTTGTCTTCATAAAATGAAAATCACCCATTATTCTTGTCTCATTTTCTAGGAAATTTTGTTGACTTGACGTTTTACTCGAGCCACTTTCACATTTGAAGATATTCAGCACTTTCAGGACATGATCCCAATCCTCAAAAGTGACTTTTTAAGCAAATGGCGAAAAAACATAGCAACATTACGTTAGATTATTTAATAGTTAATCAGAATCGAGTGAATACTACAGAATATTTATAGAAAACATTGAACCCTAGCGATGATCCGCGATTGGAAATAGGTGTACACCTCTTTGGAAATAATTGAAAAGTTTTTGTTTTGCCGAGAGTAGCAGAGTTGTTGATTCACAAAGAGAAACAAAGAGGTTGTCAATAACTTTTAAGGAGTTCGGTGTTGGTTCTAGGTGAAACATTTTAATATAATAATAAAACTAAGATACGAGGTAGGTTTCACAAAAGAAATAAAACAAAATTGAGTTTTGAGTTCGATATATTTCGGGGGTTAGCCCATCATCAGGAGTCTAAGAAAACAGTTTTCTTAGACTCCTGATGATGGGCTAACCCCCGAAATATATCGAACTCAAAACTCAATTTTGTTTTATTTCTTTTTTGTGAAACCTACCTCGTATCTTAGTTTTATTATTATAAAGAGGATTGTCATCTACTTGATGCAAATAAACATACACACATATATATCGAGATGATATATCTGTGTGTATATATATATATATATTATTTATTTGTTTGAGATTATAGTTCCGAAGACTTGGTCTTCATCATCAGTCCTTTTTAATTATAAATGTTGTTTTTCATGGAGTCAATATCGTATGGATATTGAAAATTTGATGTTCTATCTTCACTGGTGGTCAGTTTAGAACCAGAGACCAAGTCATCGAAACTATAGTCTCAAACAAGTGAATAATATATATATATATATATATATAGATTTATCATCTCGATATATTTGTGTGTATGTTTATTTGCATCAAGCAGAGGACAACCTCTTTGTTTCTCTTTGTGTCTTTGGAAATATTCGGAAGTACTTAGAAATATTCGGAAGTACTTGAAAATATTTGGAAGTACTTGGAAACTGTTGGAAGTACTTGGAAATTTTTGAAATTACTTGGAAATATTTGGGATTGTTTGGAAACATTTGGAATTACTTGGAAATTTTTGGAATTACTTGGAAATTTTTGTAATTACTTGGAAACTTTTGGAATTACTTGGAAATGTTTGTAAGTACAAGTGGAAGTTGAAGTAGGTGTACATCATATTAGGTCGCGGTTCACCCCTCGATTGAACTTAATACATTCTATCAGCTCCAAAAGCTTCATTTGTTAATTAAAAAAAAAAAAAAACTCTGCTTATTCAACAAGATATCAAGCTAACATGTACTATTTTAAAACAATGATTGAGAAAATGAGACGTACAAATACACCAATACTTCACTTTGCGTCGGGGTTACGTTCCAAAAAAACACGACGCAAAGTAAATTAAGATTTTCTTTAGCAAACCATGTAAAGATCGAAGATTGGTTCCAGGGTTACGAAAATACTACTTTTTAAAAAGAAAATTGAACAAAGTAAACATTTAAAAAACCAAAATATTATAAAATTTTATTACATACATACAAAAAACAAAAAAAACGTATTCAATTAAAACAAAATAAACTATTCAATTAATTTATGAAAAACAAAATTAAAATTAATCACTGTCTGATGAGTCCATAGTGGCTGTTGGCGTAAGTCGGCTTTCTTTCACAAAAAATTGGTCCAATGTTTGCTGAACAGCTTTTTTTTCAAAGTAAAATAAATTTCCTTGTGGCAATTGATATTCGTAGCTACCGCCTGGGACACTTTAAAAACTCCTTCCGCTGTCAGGATCGTTTTTTAAAAAAATCTCTATAGCTTCGTCAATTAAACACATAGCTTTGGAAATTTGTTTGGAGGTTAAATTTTGTTCTTCGGAGATTTCTGTAAATGTAAAACTATTGCGTTGATTTTCAGTTAGAAATGGAATCCCCGAATTTTGATGGCATGGCCCAATTAGAAACAAAAGTGTTGCCATCTTTTAGAAAAAAAAGAAAATTTCAAAAAAAAAAAATTAAAGACTCGAACCCAAAACAACGCAATCTCGAAAATCTAACGACGCACAATGAAAATTAGTACTAATTGAGCAGCGACGCAACTTCGAAAAAATGCAAAGCGAGGTATTGGTGTACTATAATACGAACTACATAGATAATTTGATATTGTTCTAGGTATAGTATTTCATTTTATGCTCTCCCTCCTTGTCAACAAAGTTTATGGCTTTTTCGATTTAGTTTAATTTTATTTTAACATTAAACGATTCATTTGTTCTTTTACTCTCTCTTATGGGCGGGGGGGGGGGGGGCGAGGGAATTTAACGTTCAGATAGATCTTGATACTGTTCGTAATGCAAATTGGAACTATGTTTAAAAACTATAATTATCTCGGTCATAAACGACGGCGAAACAGTTTTTATTTGCTCCTTTGTAGATTATCACTCGAGATAAACTTTCCACAAACAACAATTAATTCAAACAACTCTAAAACAGAATAAACAGAAAAGAAAAAGGAATCATCTACTAGTTTAACTAAAAAATAATTTATGAATTGAAAACAAAAAAAAAAAAGTAAAAATTAAAATAAATAAGCTGACGTGTTCTGATGTGGCCATCCACTTGACTATACCATACAACCTGGCCCCTCACTTATATTTAATATTTAATAGAATTATTTCTAATCATGTAGGGGAGGGGGTTAGTTTTTACTTTTTAGACTTCTGGGATACCACAGATTAATTATGTATACCAAATTTGGTTGAGTTTGCTCGAACGACCTAGATAGTAATTTTTTGACCCCCCCATTTTGGGTGGTTAATTTTTATATTTTTAGACTTCTAGGGTCCCACTGATTATACATACAAAATTTGGTTGAGTTTGGTCAAATGGCCTATATTTTTAATTTTTAATCCCCCTCCACCCCCCTTAATTTGGGGTTGATATGCACCAAAATCTAATTAGCTCTTAATCTCAGTGGACCAAAACTACGTGTGAAATTTAGTTTCGATATTCACACTAGTTTTTGAGCTAGCTCGTCCATAAAATTTGGTAACGCACAGACTAACAGTCTAACAGACATTTTGACAAAACAATTATTATCTCAAAAATATAAATTTTTCGATATTTACTTATTAGGACTTTTTTGTAGAGCGAAATGCCATGGTTTTGCTCAATTTTTTTAATTAAAATAGTTTCAGCCGTTTTTGAGATATTTTGAAAAAAAGAAGGAAAAATCATGCACGATTAGAATACTTGACCATACCCTGTATGGTAAAGTAAAAAATTGTGGCCATGACGGGCCGCTCGGCAGATGTGAAACATTTTGAAATTGAAAGAATTTATAAATAAAGAAAACCAATAAATAAATATGGAGTAATATAAATAAAATCATAGTTTCGAGCAATTCTTGTATATATATACCGGGTGAGATTCTTATCTTGAGACAGTCTTATTACTCAAAAACAATTATATGGAAAAAACTTTCAAATAAAAGTTTATTTATATCAAGGGGGAAACTAAACTACAGTATTGTTTGTCGACGTAGAACAAGCTTTCATGGGTATTTTAAGGTCACGTTATGTTTTTTAAATAAAACCCTATATTATTCTATACGTCTACATAATCTACAAAAATAAAACTGAACAAATTTCATTTGAACTATTTTTTATACGACATCAAATAAACAAAATGCATGAATCCATTAGATCTCAAAAAAAATCTTAATAATTATTTTTAACAATTATTTAACTTAATTATCAAATAATAATGATTAAATAATTAATTAATAATTATTAAATCGAAAAGTCAAAACAATGAAACAATGAGTGTTTATAATGATATTAAAACCTCCTTATACTCAGATTTAAGTGATTATTTTCTACTTAATAGAACTAGTTAAAATTCTTGAGGTTAAAAGAGTTTATTTCTCGTAGATTGTCAGTAGATATTTATATTGTATTATTATAATAAAAATGAAGAATTTTTTTGTTGAAGACAGAATTAAAATGGTCTTAATTTATGGTGAATGTGGAAGAAGTTTTAGGGGTTGCCAGTGAAATAAATATCGAGCGTTTTCCTGGTAGGACTACACCCTCACAAGCTTCATTTTATTGTGTTGTAAAAAGCAGGAAGTGTAAAGGCTACGAAGAAACTGGAACAGGCCAAAATAAGGAATATGGAACTGGAATTCATCCAAAAGACTTGCAATACACTCTGGAATGTCACAGACCAGTGTTGAAAAATTATTAAATTATTAATTATTATTAAATTATTTATTTAATAATTAATTATTTAATCATTATTATTTGATAATTAAGTTAAATAATTCTTAAAAATAATTATTAAGAATTTTTTGAGATCTAATTGATTCATGTATTTTGTTTATTTGATGTCGTATAAAATAAACTGCAACGGATCGTTGCTAAACTTTATCCAAAGTCATTTTAAATATTAATATGTTTATTCTTTTATTATTAATCAGATATCACTTGCTTTTTGCAGTCCATGTTTAAAATAAAATAATAAAGAATTTAAATAAAGTAAAAAAGTACCATCTTACTCATGAGTAAAGTACTTTAAAATATAATTTTACTAAAAACTTTATATAAGATTTTTTCTAGTCCCCAAGGTACTTAATTAGGATAATAAATTTCATCAAAATTGGTTAAGTCATTTTCAAGATATTTAGAAAAAACTAAAAAAGTACTGAAATAAAGTACTAATGTTTGTGGGCCGATATGTAGCAAAAACTATTAAGCATTTTGTTAAAATATTGGTAGATTTTCAATTTAATTTCAATCTGTCCAACGGTATAGAAAAAATCGTGGACGAAAAAAACGATAATCCATCTATCCATCCATCCATCCATCCGCACGCACTTCCTGAAAAAATGGCACTTTTTGGCCTCTCGACGAGACCCCGTGTAATTTTTGACAAAACCGTCACGTGCTACAATTCAACCTAATTGAATACTACAATTTTTGACTTTAATTGAGACCATGGGTTCCGTAGTCTTTACCTGAGGATCCTTTGAAGTCGATCTTGCCGGTAGACCGATTACAATACTTTCCCCATGCTTCACATTGGATAAAGTAAAAATAGTTCTCATGAAAGTTGTTCAGTTTTGTTTGTAGACTTTTCGGCGTTTTTCGATGTTTCGGTTCATCAAATGCCACAAATTCATCTCAATTGATTTGAAGCAAGTTGTCTAACCCTTTGAAAGTAACTCGGACACCACCAGCCCCCACCACTCATTCGAAAGGGTATTCGAGATGCGTGGGTGGTTGGGGGCAGCTCGTTAGTCGTCATGTCATGTCGCCATCCGCCAAAAACGCCCCAAATCCTTGTGCCTGGCACTGTGCCCCCCACCCCCACCCACTCAACATAGGCCCATGGACCATCTATGCCCAGCCAGCCAGCCTCTCATTACAGGAGGAGCTCTCGCTCGGTCTAAGCTTTTTACGCCTTAAATTAGTCCAGTGGCTTGCTTTCATTTACAAATGGCTCAAAACATCTCTCTTTCCCACCCACGCCATTTGGATCACTCTCTCTCTCTCTCTCTTCTTTTAACTTATTCCGCTTCTCTATTCTATTCCTCCCATTTCTTCCATTTATACAATTGACTATCTACATGGGAACCTCTTCGTATATCTAAATTCAAACATTCAGAATAGGACTTTAACTTTAAAAGACTTCCCTAAAAGGTTTTTGTTATTTTTTTTCTTAAAAAAAAAAAAAACTAAAATAACTCAATTGGAAATAAAAAAACGATAATGTCGCTTCAAAATATGAAAGATGTTTATAAAAGTAAAAATAAACCAAAAGATAAATCTTTAAATCGTATATCTGTTTAATATTAAAAATCGGAAGATAAAATATTCTTACGCTTATTTCAACAGTTTTGGAAGATTTGGAAATTTTTTTCGCTAGAGAACCATAACTGTTTTAAATTTGGCATAAAAAGATGCAGCTTCTGAATAAAAACTTTTGTTTTGAATTGCACATTCTGCACTACAAACTATATAAAAACTTCTTTAGCGATATATCTGTTTGATTTTTTTTTTATGTTACACTAAAGGGGAAATAATTTTTTAAAACCCACAAATGGTTATTTAAAAATAAAATTTATAAAAATTAGGAAATTTAAATTATTATTGTAAAACCCACTATTAGTTCAAAACCAATTATATTAATACTAATTAGGAAATTTAAATTATTATTTTAAAACCCACTATTAGTTCAAAACAAATTATATTAATACTAATTAGGAAATTTAAATTATTATTGTAAAACCCACTATTAGTTCAAAACCAATTATATTAATACTAATTAGGAAATTTAAATTATTACTTAGCAAAACCCACTATTAGTTCAAAACCAATTATATTAATACTAATTAGGAAATTTAAATTATTATTGTAAAACCCACTATTAGTTTCAGAAACAAATTATATTAATACTAATTAGGAAATTTAAATTATTATTTTAAAACCCACTATTAGTTCAAAACCAATTAAAATGATTGGATAAAAATACTTGGTAGGTTTCACATTAAGATATAAAAAAATAAATTCGTTTTATTTTTTTATATCTTAATGTGAAACCTACAAATATTTTTATCCAATCATTTTAAAAAATGTTTCACCAAGTACCAACACCAAATTCCTTAAAAACTATCAAAACCAATTATATTAAATCTAATTAGTAAATTAAAATTATTATTTTAAAACCCACTATTAGTTCAAAACAAATTATATTAATTCTAATTAGGAAATTTAAATTATTTGGACGTATATGTTATTTGTACATATATAACTTTTTTAAGCTTAATAGATATGTTTTGGTGTGGGATTTTTCAAGGTGGATAAACTTTTTGGCCGTTTTTTACAAATAACATCTACTGCTAAAGAAGTTTCGCTTCCTTGTGAGCTAATTGGATAAGAATCACACATTTTTTTTTAGAATTTTTGCATTTTTAAGGGTAGATATTTTATTTTTCTAGTTAATTTCCTCGATAGAGCCCTATTTAGGTATTTTTCCGCTGCCACTTACCCCAGTAAAAGGGTTCCCAGACTTCAGGGTGTGATTCCCTACATCAAAATTAGATGAGAAAGTTCCAATAAACATAGGTTCGAAAACCCTTCCTTTTCTGTCTGGCCGCTATTTTTTTTTTTTTTTTTTTTAAGAAAAACGTCTATCTTGAAAACGTATGTAGATATCTTTATGAAATTTGGTACACATGTACTTAATTTAAAAAAGTAGCAAAATTTTATCTTGAAAATTTTGAAAATGCCGGCTATTTAGATTTATTAATTCTGAATAACTTTTTAATCTTTCATTTTTATTAAAACTATTATTGTTAGATAAAATGTCACCCTTTTTATTGTGAACAAAATGACACCTTATTTTTTAAGATCCAATAAAAAGTAACTAGGTTATGACAAAATTTGTAGGAAAATAGGAGATATCTACACCCGTTGTCAAAAGATAGACGTTTGTAATAAAATGGCGGCCACAGAGAAAACGAAACGTTTTTAGAGCTACGTTTATTGAAACTTTTCATCAAATTTTGATGTGGGGAATCACGGTTTGAAGTCTTGGAACCGTTTTTCTAAACACCCTGTATAAAACAAGTAAAGTATGATAAAAAAAGCAAATGTGTTATAATAAACTACCATTAATATTAATTTTTTAGATGAATACTAAAATGTCTTCTAGAATTGATTTTTAACCGACTTCAAAAAAGGAGGAGGTTATCAATTCGACTGAATTTTTTTGTGTCTATGTTACCTGATTTCGTCGCCAATTATGAACCGATTTCGATGATTTTTTTGCATTGGGTTCAGTCTACTGTCCGATTGGTCCCGTTTTTTTTTCATTGGTATTGTACCTTTTTTGATATGTATTTATGTTCAAACATAACTTCTTTGTTTATGGACCGATTTCAATGATTCTTCTTTTATTGGAAAGGAGATGCCTTAGGGATGGTATCATATTAATTTGGTCAAGTTCGGATGATATGATCAATGACAAAATAATGTAAATCTCCAATTCTTATAAGTAAATAATCGAAATTATAATAAATAAAATCTTTTATTAAAAAATAAGATTGTTTTTACTTTATCCAATGCAAAGCATGGGTAAAGTATTGTAATCGCTCTCGGGGCAAGCGTGGCTTCAAAGGGTCCTCAGGTAAAAGACTACGGAACCCATGGACTCAATTAAAGTCACAAATTGTAGTATTCTATAAGGTTGAATTTTAGCACGTGACGGTTTTGCCAAAAATTACAAGGGGTCTCGTCGAGAGGCCAAAAAGTGCGATTTTTTCATTTAGTGCGTGCGGATGGATGTATGTATGTATGGATGGATGGATGGATGGATGTCTGTTATCGCTTTTTTGGCCCACGATTTTTTCCACACCGTTGCACCGATTGAAATGAAATTGAAAACCTACCATTAGTTTAACAAAATGAAGCGCTGATTAGTTTTTGGTACATATCGGCCCACAAACATTAGTACTTTATTTCAGTACTTTTTTAGTTTTTTCTAAATATCTTGAAAATGACTTAACCAATTTTGATGAAATTTAATATCCTAATTAAGTACCTTGGGGACCACAAAAAAGGTTAAATAAAGTTTTTAGTAAAATTATATTTTAAAGATAAAAAAAAAACAATCTTAAAACGTTCATTTAAATCCCGCAAATTTTTCGAATTTAAGTTGTAATAAATTTATTAAACCAATTATTTTACATGAGTTAATGTATACATTGTATTTTAGCTTCGACTCCGGAGATTACTTCTCCACCATCGAGTGTCCTTGATCATCTTTTTAGTCCTTGTTTTTAATAAAAGGAAAAAACTAATTAAAGAAAAAAACCTCTTTTCCGATAATTATTACAATACCATATTGTTCTTCCCTTTTTCACCCATCCCAATTCTTCTCATCTTGCAAATTTTTCGAGAGAATTTCTATATTTATGAATTTATCATTTTCTGGAGCTGAAATAATAATGGAATTGGAATAATTATCGGAAAAGAGGTTTTTTTATTTAATTAGTTTTTTTCCTCTTATTAAAAACAAGGACTAAAAAGATGATCAAGGACACTCGATGGTGGAGAATAATCTCCGGAGTCGAAGCTAAAATACAATGTATACATTAATTCATGTAAAATAATTTATTTAATCATTTTCTGATTCATTCGCCCGACGCTTTCTCTTACGAGATGCATGCAGCAAGGTATTAGATTAAGTCACTATTAATAACATCACTAAAAAGAGAAAAATAAAAATAATTTTTATAAAAAAAATAAAACCGACTTCAAAAAAATTAAATGCATTAAATAAAGTAATAATAACTTAAAATAAAATACACTAAAAGGTATAAAATAGTTATCTTATTTAGTTACAACTAAACGATGAAATTATTACATGAAATCACTTTTTGAAGTCGGTGCTAAACAAACTATATAAGCGAGCGTACACGCCAAACCTACTAAGTAAGATCCGTTGAATGCGATTCATAAAATATATATTTTTGGCACCGACTTCAAAAAGTTATTTCATGTTAATATTTCGTTGTTTAGTTGTAACTAAATAAGATAATAATTATTTTATACCTTTTAGTGGATTTTATTTGTTGCATTTAATTTTTTTGAAGTCGGTTTTATTTTTTTATAATAGATAGAATTGTTAATGTTACTAAGCAAAGCCCAATTAATAAATAATAATGTATAAATAAATAAATGATAAGATGAGAGAGAAGGATTGACATCTCCGATTATCTTAACCGTTTAGACTTTTGGAGTAGTAATTAGACTTAGGGGCTTCCGTTGGTTCCGCCCTTAGGGCTGGCTGGCTGGCTCTATCATTAATATAGATATCAAACGACCAGTCAAGGAAAGACCAAATACTTAAGCCTTTCTATTACTTGCCAAAGCTAATCATTCAGAGCTTTGTAGTGTCATAATAAATTCCTTGCTCTCTCTCAAATTTATTCAAAGGAATTCAACTTAAGTTAAACCAAAGAATATACCAAGTTTGAAATTATATATGATAATTTTTATAAAAAAAATAAACTGCAACGGATCGTTGCTAAACTTTATCCAAATTCATTTGAAATATTAATATGTTTGTTCCTTTATTATTAATCAGATATCACTTGCAATTTGTAGTTCATGTTGACATTAATTAAAAATAATTCTGATTTAATAGTCGAGGAATAACCATTCTACATTGGATTTTTGACATTTCGGTTATTATTGTAACCATTCCTGAAGACATGGAGGAATCGACTTAAAATCAAAAATAGCTAATCGATTCTCATCTAATACTTGAGGAATAACAATTCTACATTACGTTTTTGACGTTTCGATTATTATTGGTAACCATTGCTGAAGACATGGAGGAATCGACTTAAAATCAAAAATAACGATCGATTCTCATCTAATACTATAGGAATAACCTTATTGCATTCTATTTTTGATGTTTTGACTATTAATGGCAACCTCTACTGAAAACGTGGAAGAATCGACTTAAAATCAAAAAGACTAAATTATTTTTTGGTAAACAACTCAAGTTTGAGTTGTTTGCCATAAAAGAATTTAGTCTTTTTTGATTTTAAGTCGATTCTTACACGTTTCCACACATGGTTAAGTCATTTTCAAGATATTTAGAAAAAACTAAAAAAGTACTTAAATAAAGTACTAATGTCTGTGGGCCGATATGTACCAAAAACTAATCAGCGCTTCATTTTGTTAAAAGAATGCTAGGTTTTTAATTTCATTTCAATCGGTGCAACGGTGTGGAAAAAATCGTGGGCCAAAAAACGATAACATACATCCATACATCCATCCATCCATCCGCACGCACTAAATGAAAAAATCGCACTTTTTGGCCTCTCGACGAGACCCCATGTAATTTTTGGCAAAACCGTCACGTGCTAAAATTCAACCTAATTGAATACTACAATTTGTGACTTTAATTGAGTCCATGGGTTCCGTAGTCTTTACATAAGGACCCTTTGAAGCCACGCTTGCCCCGAGAGCGATTACAATACTTTACCCATGCTTTGCATTGGATAAAGTAAAAAAATAAAACCGGCTTCAAAAAAATTAAATGCTTCAAATAAAATAATAACAATTCTAATAATTATTATCTTATTTAGTTACAACTAAACGACGAAATATTAACATGAAATTACTTTTTGAAGTCGGTGCCAAACATATACATTTTATGAATCGCACTCGACGGATCTTACTTAGTACCTTTGGAGGGTATGCTCCTTTATAGGTATAGTTTGTTTGGCACATAATTAAAAAAGTAATTTCATGTTAATATTTCGTCGTTTAGTTGTAACTAAATAAGATAATAATTATTTTATACCTTTTAGTGGATTTTATTTGTTGCATTTAATTTTTTTGAAGTCGGTTTTATTTGTTTCTTAAAATTATCACATTTATATTTTTGGTCAGATTTTTATTAATCGACCTGCTGAGAGTCACAAGTCCTAGGTCAACCAAACGTCAATACAATTTAACTACATAAATTGATAAACATCAATACAAATCAATTACAAGAAATTAACAAACAATTGAGAAAAATTAATCTACTCTTATTAAACGAGCAAAAATTGTTTCTTTATATATATATATATATATATATATATATATATATATATATATATTTGTATCATTGTTCTATTTTGAAAACGGCTCTACCGATTTTGATGAAACCAACTCTATTAACAAGTTTTGAGGATGAGAAAACGATCTGGCTAGATCTGGACCTCGACAAATTTAATCTTAATTGATCTTTTCTTAATTAAAGTAATTATTGACAGATGAAAATCTCAATAAAAAGTTTGTTTACATTTTTTTCAATTATATTTTATTTATTAATTAATGTTTTAATTTTAAAACCCACTAATAGATTATAACAAATATTATTATATTATATAATATTAAAATTAGGAAATTTTTTGTTTTTTTTAAATAAGAGGTGTCTAAATCATAATATTACAGGTGTGTTTACAAATAAAGTGGTTGGAAGGCTTTTTTTTATATAACTTGGAAACAAATCTTATTTATTTTATGTTTTTATTTCAGATCATATACGATTATTTTTTTTTTTATTATAACTAGCTATAAATACAACAACTTGGCAACTTTTTGCTTTAATTTAGTAGTACAGTGGTGTGGGACCAGGTGCGGAGTTGGGGCGGGGTGGAGGTGGATGGTGGTGGGGTCCTGGGGGGGCGAAGTGCGGGGTTTTAGGGAGAGGGGGTTCTGGGGGGGGGGGGGGGGGCTATCAGGGGGTCCATATATACTATCTATAGTGTACTATATATATACGAGCTTTTCGTGCGTGCCTTCGGCACCCCCTCGAAGCTCGGCCCTCCAAGCTGGTGCCCTGGCGGGCAGCGTCTCGGTCCAAAAATTTTATTCCTCTTAAAAAACCACACTCCAAATGTATACCCGTAAACTACCGAAAATACATCGTCTCTTAAAAGTTTCGCCTCTTTAATTTTTTAGTGGCGGGGGGGGGGGAGGAATAATTATGAATATATTTAATGTTTCATAATTTAAAATGAATAGGAGTCTTTAATTTCAAAATTATAATTATATTTCAAATTTGCCTGGTTCATGAAAATCGATTGGAGCCATCAGTTTAAAATCCGAGCTGACAATTATATTTCAAATTTGCCTCGTTAATTAATATATATTTAATGTTTCTTAATTTAAAATCTATTGGTGTTTTTTCATTTTCATTCGAGTTCAAATGAATACAATATTATCTCGACACAGTCTAAATCAAAACCCTGAAGAAGGAGGGAATAGCCTCCGAAACGTTGGTTTTATGAATAAAAAGATAGTGTAAATTATCTTCTTCTTTTTTGGACTGCCTCATCAATATCCACATAATTATTAATGTTTCAATGGTATAATGGCTAGAGCTAATGCCCTTAGTTCAAGAGTTCGTCGGTTCGATTCTAGGTAAGACGGTAATTTTTTTAGAGAAATTTCTCTAAGCGTTGTTACAAATTAATCTAGACAAATATATATAGTATATTTGTATTTTTATCAGAATTTTAAATTAAAAATAATATTAATATATAGCTTTTAACTGAAGTAAAAAGTTACTGTGCATCGCTCGGTGGCTCTAGGTACTAATTATTATGATTTCTTTATATCACTATAGAAAAATTAAATAATCAAAGCGATAATCTCCAAAGTAAAGAGGTTAGAAAAGAGAGTTTCATTATTAAACAGATACTTTTTAAATGAAATGTAGAATTAAAAAAATGCTTTTTTTTTTAATTAATTCTTTTGTATTGTCTAGAGATTAATTAATGAGTTTAAATCCACAAAAGAAGATTCTTCTTCTTCTTCTTCACAAGGCTTCCTTCCTTCTTTTTTCCATGATGGCAATTCTACTTAAACTCTCTAAATCTAATTAAATACAAATTCACAAAATGTTCTTAAATTATTATTATTATTATTATTATTTTATAAAAAAAAAGATGCTGCCTCATCATTTATTTTTATTGAATTATTAATTAAGATTCTCAGCTTAAATTAGATGTAATAAATTCTTAATTCAATTCTATCTTTAAAAAAAAAAAGTGTTTTTGAAACAGCAATGAATCAAAGTTGTTATAAATAACTAATAAGGAAACTTTAAGCTGATTAGATCATGAATATTAGATTTAATTATAATTATCAAAAGATAATCCATATTATAATTTCATTGAAATTATGTTTTTGATAAGAATTAACCTTTTAAATCTAACTCGAATGGAATATGGCGGTGGAAAATTGAAATTTTTTAGAATCCCCTAGCTTAAGGTATGTATTATTTATTTACTACTTTTTGGGGTCTATGCAACAATCATCATCATATTCTATAGGGTGGACTATAGCAACTTGCTCATTTAGAAATTCAATTCAGAAATAAGCTGACGTGTTCTGATGTGGCCATCCACTTCACTTTATCATGCAACCTGGCCTCTAAAATTATTTATAATCATGTAGAGGGGTTAGTTTTTGCTTTTTATACTTCTGGGGTCCCACTGATTATGTATACAAAATTTGGTTGAGTTTGGTAAATGGCCAAGATTTTCATTTTTTAATCTTACACCCCCCCCCCTCCATTTTGGGCAGTTAGCTTTTGCATTTTTAGACTTCTGGGGGTCCACTGATTATGTATACAAAATTTGATTGAGTTTGCTCAAATGGCCTAGATTTTTAATTTTTGACACTACACCACCCGCCCCTCCCCCATTTTGGTCAGTTAGTTTTTTGCATTTTTAGACTTCTGGGGGTCCACTGATTGTGTATACAAAATTTGGTGTAGTTTGCTTAAAGGGCCTAGATTATTAATTTTTAACCTCCCTCCATCCATGCGCGGATCCAGGGGGGGGCGATGGGGGCGGTCGCTCCCCCCCCTAAAGCATTGGGGGTCAACATTTTTTATATGTTTATTTAATTTTTTTTTTTTAATAACATTAAATTTTAAAATTGAAGAAAATAAAGTTCTATGTGGGGAGGGGGCGTCGTCTCTAACCCCCCTCGCTTGGACAATTCGATCGCGACACACTTCGAGATCAAAAGTAGATCTTATATACCGGCGACCGCCCCCCCCCCCCAAACTGAGGTCTGGATCCGCGCCTGCCTCCATCCCACTTAATTTTGGGTCGATATGCACCAAAATCTTATCAGTTCCTAATCTCAATGGGCCAAAACTACCTGTGAAATTTGGTTTCGATATTCACTCTAGTTTTTGAGTTAGTTCGTCCATAAAAATTTGGTAACGCACAGACTAACTAACTGACATTTTGACAAAACAATTATTATCTAGAAAAATATAATGTTTTCGATGTTCACTTATTAGAGCTTTTTTGTAGAGGGAAATGCCATGGTTTCGCTCAATTTTTTTAATCAAAATAGTTTCAGTTGTTTTTAAAATATTTCGAAAAAAAGAAGGAAAAAAACACTTTTTTCATGCACGATTAACATACCCTGTATGGTAAAGTAAAAAGTAACGCAGATATATAGAGGAAAGCTGCTAAAACCGTCCCCTTCCCCCTAAAGACCCTCGGTCTCCTGGCTCTACATTCTCCTCATCTGTAGTGTGACCAAGTGTAAATAGTACACTGGCGTCCAAAAAACATAACACTTAGATTAAAAAAAAAAAACTAATGAAATGAAATTGAATAAACTCTTAATATGATATATTTTTAACCTTTCATAATAAGTATTTAACACCTATTGCTGTCGTACCAAGAACATTAGCTACATATCTGTAGCTGCGCCCATTCATTCTCGATCAACGTAACGGCTTTCGCAGAATCTGTAATGCTAATGGGCATAATTTTGATGTGTTTAGTCGAAAAGGCACTCAAATAATTGATTTCAAGCATATTGTCAAAATAAAAACATGGGATTGAAAGATTATATTAAGAGATTTCATCAAAAATCGATAAATATATCAAATTATCCTTTTTTATTTCATTTAAATTGTAATTTAACTGTGTAAACATAAAATTAAAATTTTGTACTTGATGCTATTCAAAGAATTAAATATATATCTGCCTTACCTTTTCTTAATTGAATTTCTAAATAAGCAAAGTGCTCTGCCTCAGCCTATTTCTAATTAATATTCACTTTTTATAGTGGCTGAGAGAAAATAGATCATAAATAGAAAAAAATACTTTTTAATCATATTTGTATGAGTATTTTGAAATGAGATATCAATTAATTCGAATAAAAATCTGTATTTTTTTTTAAACAGCACTTGAGATTTATCTCGTTGATGTTTTCATATTTTAAAACTACTCTTCATTTGATTTTTGCAATCGTCGAGTGCATTAATTACCTAACCCCCCCCCCCTCTTCACCCTCGAATAGATTGATTTCATAATATTGAGTTGGCTCACCTCAAATGTACGTATATTAGCGCCTCTCTTGTGCCCTTTTGCAAACACAAACAGACATGTTCCGTCCCTCTCAGTCATCATGAATAGATTTTCTCGAATTTCTCTACTATACACATAAAAAATTAATATCCAGCTGTTGAAGGGGGGGGGGGGGTGTTCGTTCTAAGCCCGGGCTTTTGATCTCGATGTGGTGGTGAGACTGGCCCGCTGGCGATCGGTCCTTATTAAACCTATCACGTTTTTTTTATTCAATGTTAACACCACTGGTGTTTATTTCTCCTCGGGGCAAGTTACATGGGTGGCGTTTGACACTGTGTCAATATATTGTATATCTCTTTATTATAGAAATATCCTTAACACTTAAAACAAAAAAACAAACAAGGAATCATTGAATAAAGCTTGATAAAGCAAATAAAGATGGAAATTATTTCGTTCATTGATATCTACTCTTATTAAACGAGCAAAAATTGTTTTTTATATATATATATATATATATATATATTTGTTTGTATCTTAATTCTATTTTGAAAACGGCTCTACCGATTTTGATGAAATTCAGGGGCTATGAAGTTTTTGTGGTGACATGATCTGTCACGGTCTCATCTTCGACAAAATTATTTTAATGGGTTTTATCGTAATCAAATAAATTATTCTCAGGTAGACAAATCCCATTCTTAAGGTTTTAAAAAAGGTTTCCCTTTTACTATTGTACCCAGACAGACAATGGGTTGGACTAATTGTTCTCAAAGGCCTTGAAGAACTATTGTGATTGTGGCGTGTTGTTGTCAAGCAATAACTAAAACCGGGTAGGGCGAGGTTTCGGGGGTGGGGTCGAGCAGAGCGGAGGTGGGGAGTACAGTGATCAAATACTATATAGATATATTTGTATTTTTTTAATTTGAAAACGGCTCTCAAACAAGACCTTTTTATCAGAATTTTAAATTAAAAATAATATTAAAATAAATCTTTTAACTGAAGGAAGAAGTTACCGAGCATCGCTCGGTGCCTCCAGAGTACTCTTATTATATTAAACGAGCAATTCTTGTATATTTAAATATAGAATCGGTTTCTCGAAAACGGCTCTAACAATTTGGATGAAATTCACGGGTTAGGGGTTTTTTGTGTTGACAATTCGATCTGTCACGGTCTCATCTTCGGCCAAGTTGTTTTTGATGGGTTTTTTGTTAATTGAAATAATTATTATTCTCAAGTGGTTGTTTTGAATAAAAATTTATAATTACATTTTTTTCAATTTTCTTTTAATAAAAATTAAAAATTGTTTTTTTTTTTATTTTAAATTTCACTATTAGATCATCACAAATATTATTATATATTAGAATTTGTCAATTTAATTAATTAATGGTATTTTTCTATAAAATAATTTATTAGAATACAAATTTCATTCTTTTAAAAAATCCGATAATTCGAATGATCATGCCTCCTTCTTCAGGATTTAAAAGGGCCAACGAAAGAACCTCCGTGTATATTAGGATAGGAAATTATTAAAATGATGGATGACTTTAGTTTTAGCTCGAAGGGTTAGTTAGAAGGATATTCGCCGGGCTTGGATGGGAGATCTTTAAAGATTAAAATCTCTTTTGGCGGCGTAAAGACAGAAAATGCTATTTTAAAATAAGAATTTGCACATTTTGTGTAATTTAAAACTCGATTTTTAATCAATTAAATTGCCTAACTTTTAATATATAATAATAATTATAATGATCTTATTGTGGGATATAAAATTAAAAATCCAATTATTTATTAAAAGAAAATTGAATAAAAATGTAAATAAACATTTTTATCGAGACAACCACCTGTGAATAATTATTTCAATTAACAAAAAACCCATCAAAAACAACTTAGCCGAAGATGAGACCGTGACAGATCGAATGTCCAACACAAAACCCTCCTAACCCGAGATTTCATTCAAATCGTTAGAGCCGTTTTCGAGAACCCGACCGGATATATATACAATTTTTGCTCGTTTAATATAATAAGATAAAATAAATACTTTTTCTCTTGTGTCTTTGCTGGCTAGTATTTAAAGGATAATAATAATTAAGATGGTATTAAAGGATATTATAGAAGAAAACTCATCCTTGAAAAGAAGTTATCCAACACAAAACGATAGAAAAGTAACGAAAAGTAATTGAGAAAGTTAATAAAAGGAAAGTTGAAGTGTTAATTAATTTCGAAGAGAATAAGTAGTAGGGTAACTAACCAAGGATTCTAGCTAAAATATTTTGTAGATGTTGATTGGTGTTGGATTGGAATTTTATTTCGAGAATTTCTTAACAGAAAGGAGAGAGAACATTTGAAGAATGACACATTTAAGTACAAAGTAAATAATAATCAAGTTTAAAGGATTGTAATGATGAAAGTAACATTGAAGGAGACAATAAAAGAGTGTGTCTTCTGCTGAAATTATAAATTTTATTTATTTATAACGAGACTATAGTTTCGAGGGCTTTGCCCTCTTTATCAGTCTATTACAATGGATTCACAGGAATTAATTTATGAATGGATGGTTAAAGTTTTACATGTGGCCAAGAATTACCATTTATACTTGTAAAGGATGTTGATTTTTGACATTTTTGTTTAAAGAAATTTTTAAACTAACCCGCCGAAATGGGTGATAGTGTCAAAAAATGAAAATTTTAGGTCTTTGGAGCAACTCAACCAAATTTTGTATATATAATTTGCGGGCCCCCAGTAGGCTAGAAATACAACAACTAAACACCCAAAATTGAAGGGTAGGGGGATCAAAATGAAAATTCTAGCCCTTGGACCAGTTCAACTAAATTTTGTTTCATTTTTCTTGTTTTTTTTTAGTTTGAAAATATTATAATTTAAAATTTTAACTCCGCTCTTAATTTTGGATCGATATGTATCAAAATATAATCAGCTCTTAATTTCATTGGACCAAAACTAAGTGTGAAATTTGGTTTCGATATTCACACTAGTTTTTGAGCTAGCTCGTCCACAAAATTTTGGTAACGCACAGACTATCGGACAACCAGACTAACAGACTAACAGACATTTTGACAAAACAATTATCATCTCGTATGAAAGATATTAATTTGCCGATGGTAATAGATTCAAATTTACTAGAAAATCATAGATCAAAGATGGTGTCATCTATTAAATCCGATGGAGTGGAATATTTTTAATTATATGTCAGAGGGGTTGTTTTTCACCCCCTCGGGAATCGAACCCGAGTGCCAGTAACAGCAATCCGGGCCACCTGGCTCACCTGCGGGATACGAACCACTCTGACATGTGCAAACTCGTAAAATATTTTACTCAAAGATTGTTATCTTAATTTGTAAAATTTCGCGATATAGTGATTCTAAATTTAAACATATAGCCATGCCATATAATTTAAATAAAGGTGGTTGAGTGTTTCGAATTTTGAAGAAATTCAAAATTCGAAGGGCAATGGAATGACTTTTCCTAATTTAATATGAAAGATATTAATTTGCCGATGGTAATAGATTCAAATTTACTAGAAAATCATAGATCAAAGATGGTGTCATCTATTAAATTCGATGGAGTGGAATATTTTAATTATTCCACTCCATCGGATTTAATAGATGACACCATCTTTGATCTATGATTTTCCAATTATTATCTCGAAAAATATAATTTTTTCGATGTTTACTTATTAGAGCTTTTTTGTAGACCGAAATGCCATGGCTTCGCTCAATTTTTTAATCAAAATAGTTTCAGCCGTTTTTTATATATTTCGAAAAAAAGAAGGAAAAAAAAAACACTTTTTTCATGTACGATTACAATACTTGACCACACCCTGTATGGTAAAGTAATATTTGTTCTGTTAGAAAAATCGTTTTCTACGAATTAACAAAAGATGAAAGTGAGTGGATAATTAAATGAGGCCGCTAAGGGACCTGACCATCAGCCCTTGCTAATCATTGTTTATAAAATGCAAATTATTTCCAAACATCATTGTCGAATAAATTTATATTTATTTATTTACGCTGCTCGCCATGAGAGCGAGTTTGTACTTTTTGTGAAGCCCCCCCCTCCCCCGCCTCTCTTATTAGTAAAGGACAATTCTGAGGGCGATGCTTAACCGGGGGAAACTGAGTTGAAAATGAAAATAGCCGCGAGTCATTGACACTGGACCCCCCGACTAGGCGTGTAATTAATACTTTAAATAGCGAATCCTAGTGTAATACCGATATTTGTATAGAGGGCGAACAAAACGTATGTATGACCTCAGAGCTACACGAAGAGATCCCAAGAGAGATTAAAATATAACCCAGAACTTTAATATGTAATGGATTGCGTTTCATGGTATAATATACTAACTTTTAGGCCTAGGTTATGGTTCATAGATTTTATTATTTACAGCCCTCATTCATCATCTGCCCAACTATACCATTCACTTTTCCATTTTCATTTGAAATATTGTGATACATTTTTAATCCTCAAATAAAGGATGGGGCGCGGTCATTTACTTATTTTAAAAAATCAAAACACAAAAAGTATTGGTAGCATTGAGTTAATTCTTTTTTCTGTATTCAGCGGTACATTTAAAGTTTTATTTCATTAGGTTTTAAAAACGACATCTCGAAGGTGGCCACCGTACTGCTCAATACCCTGAGATTTTTTTGACATTTCTATCCACTTTTTCCAGCATATCTGTGCCTATGTCGGCAATAGAATATTGTCGTTCAGCTGACCAAGGGTCCTTGGACGATTCGTGTAAGCAAAAGATTTAAGGTAGCCCCACTGGAAATAGTTACAGGGGGCTAAATCTGGCGATCGCGCTGGCCACTTAAGATCACCCCTAAGAGAAATGAGCCATTCGGGGAAGTGTTCCCGCAAGAGAATCATGGAAGTTCGTGCCGTGCCATCCGTGGCGCCATTCTGTTGGAACCACACATCCCCCACATCCATTTCTTAGAGTTTGGATAGGAAAAACTCCTCATCCGAAAAAGTGTAAGAAATTTCAAAATTCAGCTATCCCAATTTATTGACGAGGACGGTGGCCACCTTCGAGATGTCGTTTTTAAAACCTATTGAAATTAAACTTTAAATATACCCCTGTAAAGAGAAAAAAGAATTAAATCGATACTGTCAATTATTTTTGTGTTATGATTTTTTAAAAAAGGAGGTGACTGCGCCCCACCCTGTATTTAATATTGTTAATCAGGGGTGCTCACGGGGAAATATAAATAATGAATATAAAAGGATAGTGTGACGTCACATTATAGGGGGACTCAATGAAAATGGGACAGAATGTGACACAGGGGTCTAAAAATCTTGAAATTTGTGTTACGTAATTTATGGACGGTCCATAGGTAAGATGCCCACCGAAGGCGGGCTTCGCGTGTGGTTTACAGTAAGAAGCTT
This sequence comes from Forficula auricularia, assembly GCA_024734495.1. Classification (NCBI taxonomy): domain Eukaryota; kingdom Metazoa; phylum Arthropoda; class Insecta; order Dermaptera; family Forficulidae; genus Forficula; species Forficula auricularia. The sequence goes on along the minus strand of JALMQS010000055.1, from coordinate 793,587 downwards.
CTACATAAAGCATTGTTTTTTTTATTTTACTTTAATAAAAAGTACCTGGCCACCGAGCGATGCTCGGCAACTTTTTGCTTCAGTTAATAGCTATATATTAATCCCTAAAACCCCCTCGCCTCCCGGACCCCCACCACTTCACCCCCCTAAACCCCCTCCCACCTACTCCTCACCCCCGAAACCCCGTACCTCCTCCCGGCCCCCACCACTGCAACCCACCACCTGCAGCCCCACATCCGACCTCCGCCCACGCACCTAGTTTTTGCATTTCTAGCCTTCAGTGGTCCACAGATTGTATATAATTATTTTGTTTTAATTAAATAACAATTTTTGAGTTCCTCAATTGAATTGTCAAATTAATATTTGTGGAATTTAAAACTCGATTTTTAATCAATTAAATTGTCCAATTTTTAATATATTTATAGTAAAAATTGTAATAATCTTATTGTGGGATATAAAATTAAAAAAACAATTATTTATTAAAAGGAAATTGAATAAAAATGTAAATAAACATTTTTGTCGAGACAACCACCTGTGAATAATTATTCTCAATTAACAAAAAACCCATCAAAAACAACTTAGCCGAAGATGAGACCGTGACAGATCGAATGTCCAACACAAAATCCTCCTAACCAGTGAATTATAATATATATATATATATAAGATAAGATAAGAGATATATTGGTAACTTAAAAATGAATCAAATATATTCTGAATTCTTTGATTATAATTTAAAATGGTAACTTTCTTGAAACTTATTTTTTGGTTTTAAAAAAGCAACATACTAGTATTTCTCCATTCATTATTAAGTGAGTCAATAAAAATAGATGGAGGAACAATTTCAGACGATTCGCTCGATAAACTTACGAAACGCAACGTAACGTAACGTTACCACACGTTACGAGCCATTTAATTCTTGTCAAAGGTGCAGGCAACTGCGTGGGTGGGTGGCCATTCCATTCCCATTCATTCCCTTCATTTTATGTAACTCTTTGAGAAAAGGGGGACGAGAATTAAGCACTTTTCTCTGCTTCTTACACTTCTTAAAATGTATTTTCAAGATTTCTCCAAGGAAAAGACAATAGGTATGTAGAGAAAAATATATCTACAAATCTACATATATCTCAATCTAAAAATCATTTTCTTATTTTGAGAAAGAAGAGAAATTTCTAAATAAGACAAATTTTTGATATTTTTTTAATAAAACTTTTATTAAGTCACTAGCGGCGAAGCGCGCCTTCAGCGGGCTTCTTACTAGCCAAGGGGTCTTCGACCCTTGAGGTCCGCTGTTACACCATAAAATACAAACAAATTAATATTTTAAAAATCTAATAGATAAATTGCATTTTTGGAAAATTTCGAATCAAGAATCAATTTATTTGCAATTTAAATTTTTACTTTGCTTATGAGCAATAGAAATTTCAAATAAAAACTGATGCGGCCATCCATATTTACCATACGCATGGCCTCTCTTTTAATTTTGAAGGAGACAATAAAAGAGTGTGTCTTCTGCTGGAATTATAAATTTTATTTATATCGAGACTATAGTTTCGAGGGCTTTTCCCTCTTTATCAGTCTATTACAATTTATACAATAATTGTCTATTACAATTTATACAAGAATTGTAATAGACTGATGAAGAGGGCAAAGCCCTCGAAACTTTAGTTTCGTTACAAATAAAATTTATAATTCCAGCAGAAAACACACTCTTTTATTGTCTCATATATACACAAATTCTGCTACAAAAAACATTCTCTTTTAAATAATATTTAATAAAATAATTTATAATTATTTAAGGGGAAGAGTCAAAAAATGAAAATCTAAGCCCTTGAACCAAACTTTTAGTCTCACTAGGCCCACTGATTATGTATACAACGTTTGGTTGAGTTTGGTCCAGGGCCATAGTTTTTTGTTTTTTGACACCCCCTCCCCCTAATTTTGGTCCCAGAAAAATATAATAATCTTTTCGTTTTTATAAGTTCATTTTATAGTATATTTAATTTTTCTTGTTTTTTTAGTTTGAAAATCTTATAATTTTAATTTTGTAACCCCCCCCCCCCCCCCACCTTAATTATTGGTCCGAATTCAACCAAAATCTAATCAGTTTTTAATCTCAATTCACCGAAACTACATGTGAAATTTCCTTTTGATATTCATACAAGTTTTTGAGCTAGTGTGTCCACAAAAATTTGGTAACGTATTAAAAGACATTTTCACAAAATAATTAATATCTCGAAAAATATAATTTTTTCGATCTTCACTTATTAGAGCTTTTTTGTAGACCGAAATGCCATGGTTTCGTGCAATTTTTTTAATCAAAATAGTTTTAGCCGTTTTTGAGATATTTCGAAAAAAATAATAAAAAAACAACACTTTTTTCATTCACGATTACAATATTTGACCATACCCTGTATGGTAAAGTAAAAAAGCGTCAATAGAATCAGCCAATCACAGACCTTTAAGGCAGTGCCTCGTTCTAAAACAACAACACATTTGGAAGCTTTGTTAATTTCTATTATATTTAATTAACAAAAACAAAAGGGATTGATATTTATTAGAAATAGAAGCTATTGAAGCTTATATTTTTGTGATTAATTTGATTAAAATTTGAATTTTTATTTAAATCACACATAATTATATTATTTATTGAACACGAGCAAATAATACAATATAACTACCATGTATTATTTGTTCGTGTTCAATAAATAATTATAAATACCTGGCTACCGAGCGATGCTCGGAAACTTTTGATTTAGTTAAAAGCTATATATTAATCACCGAACCCCTAGTTTTTGCATTTCAATTCTTGTAGTGGCCCACACATTATGTTTATAAATGTATACATGTATAGGTATATAAATAAATACCGTATAATAATTTTTTTTAATTAAATAACAATTTTTGAGTTCATCAATAACATTGCCAAATTCTAATACGGAAAAATACGCTTGTGGGATTTAAAACTCGATTTTTAATCAATTAAATAATAATAATAATAATAATAAATTTATTGAACCAATTATTTTACATGCATTAGCGTATACATTTTATTTGAGCTTCGACTTCGAAGATTACATCCCCACCATCGACTGTTCTTGATCTTCTCGTGCTTGCGATAATGTTTAATCAATTAAATTGCCCAGTTTTTAATATATAATAATAATTGTAATAATCTTATTGTGGGATATAAAATTAAAAAACCAATTATTTATTAAAAGGAAATTGAATAAAAATGTAAATAAACATTTTTATCGAGACAACCACCTGTGAATAATTATTTCAATTAACAAAAAACCCATCAAAAATAACTTAGCCGAAGATAAGACCGTGTCAGATCGAATATCCAACACAAAACCCTTCTAACCCGTGAATTTCATCGAAATCGTTAGAGCTGTTTTCGAGACCCGACCGGATATATATAAACTTTGCTCGTTTAATATAATAAGATAAGATTATGTGTGATTTAAATAAAAATTCAAATTTTAATTAAAAGTGATTGATATTTACTTTAAATATCTTAAGATTCCGCTTAATCAAAGGGTGTTTTTTTTTATTTGGTTGTATAATTTTCAACTGATGGCTGAAACAGTCGAATCGCTTAACAACTTTATGTTGCATATATATATATATATATCTATAGGTATATAGTAGAATAATCTCTTGATAGATCTATGTATTTTTTTCTCGTTATTTTCCGCCAAGTCGTTCACTCGTTCGTTTCCCAAACAAGTCAAATCGCATCCTGTCCTGTCTTGAGTAGATTTCCTCTACTCTAAATGTCGTTTTTCTTCTTCCCAGTGATCCTCTTAACGTTGAGCCAAGAATCTGCAATAGAAAGCTTATTTATTCGAGAACACCTGCAGAAAGAAGGGCAGCAGCAGCTAAAGCGAAAGCTAAATCTAAAGTTAAAGCATTGGACTAAAATGGAGGCAAGCAAGCGCAATCGAAGATGGAGGGAAATCCGATTTTGGAGAAAAGAGCGTCTGCAAGAGACAGGGCAAGCAAGAGGGGCCCAAGCCAGCCAGCCAGCCAGCCAGCCCCGAGTCCCTTGATGGGGATCATCTCAACCAAAAGTGATTGCTTACATAGGATAAGACATTCGGAAAAATTATCCTTTCTATTAGGAAATTGGAAATATTCGAATAGAAAATTGCCCTCTCTCTGTCAACTCCACCTTCAAACAATTAATTATAAAAAAACATCCTGTCTTATTTTATTTCCAATTTCAATTTATACTCGACAGCTCACTTTTTTACCTTAACCAATACCTACGAAGCATGGATAAAGTATAGAAATCGAGCTTGCACCAAGCGCCACTTCAGGCAAAGACTACGGAACCCATGGTCTCAAACAAAGTCACAAATTGTAGTATTCAATCAGGTTGAATTTGAGCACGTGACGGTTTTGCCAAAAATTACATGGTGTCTCGCCCAGAGAGCAAAAAGTGGGATTTTTTCATTTACTCTGTGCTGAGGACAGTATGTTACCCTTTTTTCGTCTCCGATTTTTACTTTCTCATTTATATTCTATTATTATTATTATTTGTTGCGTTTGGACACTTGGGATCACGCAAAGCTTGATGTTTCTTTCTAGTTGGACCTTCCACGCCTCTATCTTTTTTCGGAACGTGTTATCGAGTTCCGTGGTAAGGCTATGTAATTTTTCCTGGCCGAATGAGTGTGTTGATGTTAAAGGTGCCTAGGTATATATGGATTTTTGGCGTTATTTTTCCATTGTTTCTTCTTTGACTTCGTGATGGTCCGGGTCCCCCAGAATCTGAATGCCCGGTTGCCATTTGAGGGTGGGTGGATTGGTTACCACCTGGGGTAATCTTGTTTTGTCTCTCGCGATTCATGGTTGCTTGTTACGAAATTTTTGTCCTGTGCGTGAGCGAGGTTTTGTAGAACCAGAGATTGTCAGTTTCTGGAGCCGAGGGGCCGGTTTTTTATTATTTTCAAATAAATTCACTTTGCTTGTTGTTGGGATCGAACTGATGAAGTCTAGGTTGATGTTCTCCTAATCGGATTAAAAAAGTTGGTGATTTAACCGATTGCGCTACCGACCCCTCATTCTATAGAATATAATGTGGAAGTATTGCAATGGCCTGTCTGGCTGGGTCCTAAATCTTTGAGATGAAAAACGTTAATTTCACATTGTAACTTCTAGGTGGAAGGAATTGATGTCCTTAATATGTTGGAAACCAGATTTAGGACATAAAATCGGAAATTGTGGTCCCCAGGGGCCAAAAATTGATTGGTCAGCGCGTATGTATCTAAGAACGCAACCATAAGTCTCAGAGCTACTAAATTCGAAACTTAGCTCGATATAGGGTTAAAAGGAGTACAGCAAGCCTTTCTGCGGTGGCCAGCCCATTTTAAACGTGTTTTACTATTGTTATTATTATTGTTTTTTTCGCACTTTAATGTTAATTTTTATTTATGCTTTTCCTTTTTTTGTTTGTAACATTTGATTATTGTTTTTTCTCTTGTCGCTTGCACAGTTGTGGGGCGCTTTTGGCGCTCCCAACACTCTGGCCTCGGTTCTGGAGTCCTACTGGCGCCCATATATACTTTTCACTAATAGCCACAACATCTTGCGTAATTGTTTGGACGGCTGATGAGGGTTTTAACCTAATATGTAAACAAATCTTTATTCCTTCTGTAAAGGGCTACCCCCCTCTGCGTGGCGAAATAAATAAATCAGTCATTGAAATCGGAACACCGGAAGTAGACATTTACATGAAAGATTTTTCGTTTTTTTTTACTTTATTTTTTTTATATTGTAGTATCAATGAGTTATTAGTCGTGTATAAATTTTATTTCGATTGAAATAAAGGAAGGGGGTGTAAATTAGGAGTGTCGCGATGACTTCAAATAAATAAAAATGTGAAAGATCTGTTTTCTACACAGATTGAAATGAAAACATTTCATTACTTTAACAAAATGAAGTGCTGATTAGTTTTTGTTAACCGACTTCAAAAAAGAAGGAGGTTCTCTATTCGACTGATTTTTTGTGTGTCTATGTTACCTGATATCTCCGTCAATTGAGAACCGATTTTTAAAAGAAAATTTGCATTGGTTTCAGTCTAGCTTCCGATTGGCCTCGTTTTTTTTTCATTGGTATTAGACCTTTTTTGTTAGGTTTGTTCAGGCATAACTTCTTTGTTTATGAACCGATTTCGATGATTCTTTTTTATTGGAAAGGGGGTATCTTAGAGATGGTGCCATATTAATTTGGACAAGTTCTGATGATATGATCAACGACGAAATAACGTAAATCTCCAATTCTTATGAGCAAATAATCGAAATTATGATAAATAAAATCTTATAACCACTATTAATAACATCACTAAAAAGAGAAAAATAAAAATAATTTTTATAAAAAAAAATAAATAAATACCCCCTTTCCAATAAAAAAATAATCATCGAAATCGGTTTATAAACAAAGAAGTTATGCCTGAACAAACCTAACAAAAAAGGTCTAATACCAATGAAAAAAAAAACGAGGCAAATCGGAAGCTAGACTGAAACCAATGCAATTTTTTTTTTAAAAATCGGTTCTCAATTGACGGAGATATCGGGTAACATAGACACAAAAAACTTAAATGCAACAAATAAAATAATAATAACTTAAAAATAAAATAAAATCCACTAAAAGGTATAAAATAATTATCTTATTTAGTTACAAATAAACGACGAAATATTAACATGAAATTACTTTTTGAAGTCGGTGCCAAACATATACATTTTATGAATTGCGCTTGACTGATCTTACTTTTCGTCGTTTAGTTGTAACTGAATAAATAAGATAATTATTTTATACCTTTTAGTGGATTTTATTTTATTTTTAACGTATTATTATTTTATTTATTGCATTTAAGTTTTTTGAAATCGGTTTTATTTTTATTTTTTTATAAAAATTATTAAATAACTAATTCAATTTTTTTGCGCATTTAAGAAAAATATTGAATTATAAAATATAAATAAATAACTGTACTAATTAAAATTCTCAAAATTTCGTCTGAATTTGATTTATGAAGTTGGTGCGCCTGTATTTAGGCAACGATCTGCGCGAAAAAGAATAAAAGCTGCGTAAGAGCTAGGCGAGTCTAGTCGTTGAAGGAATGCTCGCTCCAGGGCTTATGGCATGGGAGCCATCAAATATGTATGAAAGGATAATTTTTCCATAAGCTTTAAATAGGTAAAGAATATTTACAGTTTAATAAGAATGGGGGGTGTTCAGAGTGCTTCTTTCGCCCAATGAAACCCCCTGATATAAAGGGTGACCATAAAATTCCCGGAATTTCTTTAAATACTTAAAGGGTATAAAAATACCGTACAACTAAATAAATCCACGCATATAAGCAAATAATAAGTTTTATTTAATCAATAACAAAATAGCAATAAACAAAAAAGTTACAACATCAAAATTGCCAATTTGGACTGGAATATATTTATTTACTCGCTTAATCTGACTTTTTACTTTACCATACAGGGTATGGTCAAGTATTGTAATCGTGCATGAAAAAAGTGTTTTTTTCCTTCTTTTTTCGAAATATCTCAAATTAAAAAAATTGAGCGAAACCATGGCATTTCGCTCTACAAAAAAGCTCCAATAAGTGAACATCGAAAAAATCATATGTTTCGAGATAATAATTGTTTTGTCAAAATGTATGTTAGTTAGTTAGTTAGTTAGTTTGTGAGTTGAATTGAGTGAATTTGTGGACGAGCTAGCTCAAAAACTAGTGTGAATATCGAAACCAAATTTCTCACATAGTTTTGGCCCATTGAGATTAAGAGCTGATTAGATTTTGGTGCATATCGACCCAAAATTAAGGGGGGTCAAGGGGGGTTAAAAATTAAAAATCTAGGTCGTTTGAGAAAACTCAACCAAATTTTGTATACATAATCAGTTGACCTCCAGAAGTCTAAAAATGCAAAAACTAACCGTCCAAAATGGGGGGGGGGCGGAGGGTCAAAAAATGAAAATCTTGGCCATTTACCAAACTAAACCAAATTTTGTATACATAATCAGTGAGTCCCAGGAGTCTAAAAATGCAAAAACTAACCCTCCCCCTACATGATTATAAATAATTGTATTAAATATTAAATATAAGTGAGGGGCCAGGTTGTATGGTAAAGTCAAGTGGATGGCCACATCAGAACACGTCAGCTTATTTAATATGATATCTATTTAGATATTTTTTAGAATGTTTCTTCGTATCAATAAAATTGATCTTTCCCATACGTATTTTCGGCACAGTTTGTAGGAGTGTAACTTCGCCCTCTGTTCAGACCCTTAGGGTAAATCGGCAACCCTACTAAATACTTACAGGATATTATATTTAACCCTCTTTACCTCTAATTCTCTCAACATAAAAGCCAAAAATGACCTCAGATGAACTTCCTAACCATCTGAAATAATTGACCACTTCCTTCTCTCAGAAATATATCAAAGGAGGTAATTGAAAAATTCCTTCAATAAGTCAAAAATATCAATACCGATTATAAAATTAACATTGTATTAAGATAAAAATAAACTGCAACGGATCGTTGCTAAACTTTATCCAAATTCATTTGAAATATTAATATGTTTGTTCCTTTATTATTAATCAGATATCACTTGCAATTTGTAGTTCATGTTGACATTAATTAAAAATAATTCTCATTTAATAGTCGAGGAATAACCATTCTACATTGGATTTTTGACATTTCGGTTATTATTGTAACCATTGCTGAAGACATGGAGGAATCGACTTAAAATCAAAAATAGCCATCGATTCTGATCTAATACTTGAGGAATAACAATTCTACATTACGTTTTTGACGTTTCGATTATTATTGGTAACCATTGCTGAAGACATGGAGGAATCGACTTAAAATCAAAAATAACAATCGATTCTCATCTAATACTAGAGGAATAACCTTATTGCATTCCATTTTTGATGTTTTGACTATTAATGGCAACCTCTACTGAAAACGTGGAAGAATCGACTTAAAATCAAAAAGACTAAATTCTTTTATGGCAAACAACTCAAGCTTGCTAGAATGCTAGGTTTTCAATTTCATTTCAATCGGTGCAACGGTGTGGAAAAAATCGTGGGCCAAAAAAACGATAACATACATACATACATACATACATACATACATACATACATACATCCGCACGCACTAAATGAAAAAATCGCACTTTTTGGCCTCTCGACGAGACCCCATGTAATTTTTGGCAAAACCGTCACGTGCTAAAATTCAACCTAATTGAATACTACAATTTGTGACTTTAATTGAGTCCATGGGTTCCGTAGTCTTTACCTGAGGACCCTTTGAAGCCACGCTTGCCCCGAGAGCGATTACAATACTTTACCAATGCTTTGCATTGGATAAAGTAAAAATTTCAAAATACAATGCTTTCCTAAAATTATGGTGATTGGGAAATTTGTTTTCCTTAATAAACGATTTGAACTATAGGTGCATCTTATTTAAACAATATTTCGCGCTGAATTTCAGTTAATTATTACGATTTAAGAGCTTCTCATCTGTGTACATTAGGCTGGTTCTTATTTTGGGTATTTTCTAATTTTTATGCCCCCAGGGACTCATCATATGGTTCAAAATAAATAAAAAAATATCCCTCAAGGTCTTTATCTCAATTTTAACCTATGCCCCACAGCGATGCAAGTTGCCCATCTAAATAACATGGGGTATTTGGCATTGAAAGATCATTTTTTTTCGGACAAAGAAATGGCTCAAAAAAGTTGAAACTCCGTTGACTATATCCGTATGATAGTATCTGTCCTTAAGAATTTTTACTGATTTTTAGCTAAATTTTTATTTATTTTTTTCCCCCCATTAATATATCAAATAATAATTGATATATTAATGAGAATTGTTTTTGACCGCTCTTATCTGAAAAAGATATTTATCACGAGACTACTGCGGATTACGCTATTGGAGTCTGCGGAGTCTTAAGTCTGGACTAAATTATAAAAATTTATTTAACATCATTATTTAACTTAGATATGGTAGTATAATTTTTTTAAATTATAAATTGTGGTGTTTTTTGAGGCTCTTGAAAATTTGTTAGAATATAAAGAAATTTTATTTCCTTTTACATCTGTTTTCAGGGTTTTCAGGGTTTTCAAGAGCCTCAAAAAACACCACAATTTATATATCTACTCTTATTGTATATTTATATATTTGTATCTTGGTTCTACTTTGAAAACGGCCCTACCGATTTTGATAAAATTCACGGGTTAGGAGGTTTTGGGGTTGACAATTCGATCTGTCACGGTCTCATTTTCAACAAAATTGTTTTTGATGGTTTTTTTTCGTAATCAAATTAATTATTTTCTTAGGGATTTAAAAAAGGTTTCCCTTTTCCTTTTGTGCCCAGGTAGACAATGGGTTGCCTTAATACATTGTTCTCAAAAGCTTTGAAGAAGTATTGTGATTGTGGTTTTTAACATATTTTGTTCAACCTAAACGTTAGAAATATTAATAAATGTTTTATAATTATTTTTATAAAGAATTTTATTTATTTAATAGAATAAAAAATAATCAAGAATTTATTTAAAAATATATTTCGCATAAGTAGAACTCAATTTTCTGAAAAAATAACACATTTCAATAGGTTTTATTTATTAACAATTGGATGAATAAAAATGAATCATATGGTTGAATCAAAACAGGTGCAGGAGGTGGGGCGCAGTGGTTGGGAATCCGGGGGTAGGGCGAGGTTTCGGGGGTGGGGTCGAGCGGGGTGGAGGTGTGTGTGTGTGGGGGGGGGGGGGGTTCATTGGGCGAATATTATATATTTTTGTATTTTTTTAATTTGAAAACGGCTCTCAAATAAAAATCGACCTTTTTATCAGAATTTTAAATTAAAAATAATATTAAAATAAAGCTTTTAACTGAAAGAATAAGTTATCGAGCATCGCTCGGTGCCTCCAGGTACTCATTATTTAAAGTTGTAATATGTTCAGATATTATTTTTACTCAATATTTGACAAAAATTCCCTGCATTTGATTCGCGATTGAATCAAATGTAGAAAACATTCGATTAATTAATGGCAAACAAATAACATACATGCTAATAGATCAAGCGCTCTGGACTGGGAGATTAAATATATAACATCTGAGATTTCAAATTCACTTGGTGATCCACCCGAACACTTCTTCCACAATCACAGCATAAATTAAAACTGGTTGAGTCGTATGATTTAACACGGTGTTTAATTGTTTCTTTTATTCCTCTGATTTGTTATATCTAGTAATAGTAATATTAAAATTTTTAAAAAACCCAATTAAGAATATAACTACTTTAAAAATGTATTTTACTTGACAGAATATTTCTTTCACGTATTTTTTTTTTCACTTTGTATTAACCTTATCCGGAAAAGACTTGAATGCCTTAGCCAGGAAACAAATTTCAATATAGTATGGTATCTAATCTGACCTTGTTGTTGTTTGACCAGAGTAACCTCATCTAACCTCTTTCTACGGCACATTACCTTCTATTTATCATCTATCCCCCTTGCCATTTCTGATACATGCCTTTTGGTCTTCTCTTCTACCTTGGGGGCTTTCATCATCCAACCCCGTCTAAACCAACGTTCCCCTACATTAATCTTTATGCTTGCTATATTTCTTCCCTTTTTCCTTTTTCCTTGTCTCTTCATATACTATAAGCCCTCTTCCTCCTTGGTCTGTCTGTCTTCTGCTCTCTATCAACAGTTTCTACCATAGAGTTGGTTGGTTGGCCATGAGTGCCGTCATATCCCTCTTTTGATCATCAATCCTGTTCCTATCTCCTCGTATTGTCCTTCTTCCACTTGTCTAGTCGCATTAAATTCCTCTCAAGATCCATTTATGGTACATTCCTCAAGCACACAAATGGCCAAACCTTGTTTTTCTCTCTTCTTATTTCTCAAGAATTAAGAATCAATCACCACGGAAATCACTTCAATGCAAGGAATTAATTTCCAGACAGAAAAAACGAAATTGATTATTTTCATTTTTCTTATAAAAAATTAGAAATTTTGTGTGCTTCTGAGGAAAATGGGAGTTGAAGCCTTCAATTTTCACAAGAATAGCAACAATGCATGCTATCGGCTAATTATAGCTGCCCCACAACAAAGTAGAACTGAAAAACTTTAATCAAATTAATATACACTACGGTGCAAAAAATCGAGCCACCAATAAAAAACTTGATTAAATAGCAAATTATTTTTTAAATTTTTACAAATATTCATATAATTTGTTCCATTAACTCTTAAGCTAACATATTCAATAAATATTGTTGATAATTTTTAAATTTTATCAAAAAAATAAGTAAAATTAAATTAAAAGATACAATTACAAATTATCATACTTTCTCAATATCACTTTACATTTAAATAAAGTTTTAATAAAAGATCAAATTCCATTTAAAATATCAATAAATTGAATAATTTTGAATTAAGCATCATTGATAGAAAGATAAAATATACAAAATGGATATTTCTGAAGTTCAAGCAGTTCAAATTGGGTGCCTAATTAATCAAGGGCTAAGTCAACAACAAGTGGTAATTACACTTGCAATAAGCAATAATTTCAATAATGTATGGTTCCTTGTAAAAAAATTAAAAATAATTTACTATTTAATAAAGTTTTTATTGGTGGATCGATTTTTTTGCACTTCAGTGTATTTTTATATATTATATTACATAACATTTATATAATAATCAGCTACGAATATTAGTTGCTTTTTCTCCCACATGTTCGCCTTGCTGCGCCACGGGTACATGTCTGACAATGGCTTTTATATATATATATATATAAGACTAGCTAAAACCCAAGCGTGCCTCCGGCACGCCTGTCCCAGCTAGGCCCTCCGGGCGGGTTGCGCGCCCGGCGGGGCGGCGTTCCCGGAATGAAAGTATGAGGTGTCCAAAATTGATTACCTTTTATGTAAATTGTTTTTTTTTTTTATATATATATATATATATATATATAGCTGACCCGGCCACGCGTTGCTGTGGCTAAAGTTTTTGTTATATTACATTATAGTAAACAATCTAAGAGGAACGATAAGAGAACATCAGTCACGGAGTCCACTATGCTTTTTCACACAGATAGTATTTGTAAAAAAATATGGTGATCTCCTTATTTGACTTTCTACTACTATAACCCTTTAGTACAATGAAATTATTTACGAACAAAGACGAAAATGTTGATGTTGGTATACAAATTCACTGGATTGAGATTTGAAGGGGAAGTACGTTGAACACAATTAATTAAAATGTTCTTACACTTGATATTAAGCAGAAATCAATACAAAATAAAAATTTATCAGATTTATTATTTCCATTTAATTTTATAACAAATAAGTATATTACAGTATAATACAGTAAATAACATGTGACGCTTAAACTCATGAATGAGGTAGGCAAGGCAGACAGTCTTAAACTTTTAAACATTAATATCTATTTTTTTGAATTATAAATACTTTCAATTTCAATTTAATTTAACACCAATCGGTGCACAATGTTTTTGGTTAACCTGTCTTTAGCTAACACAAATAGATTCGACGGTTTCCCAACACGTGAACACGCAACATATAGTTGCCCATGAGAAAAACATGTATTTTCCAAATCTAAACCACAAATGGACATTGTTTGACCTTGAGATTTATTTATAGACATGGCGAAAGCTAAACGAATTGGAAACTGTAGCCTTTTGAAGGGTATGGTAGAATCTGATGGTATCATCGGAATACGTGGCAGCAGGACCATTTTTCCTTTAAACTTCCCAGCCAAAATGGTTGCTTCAAGAATGTTTCCGGTGATCTTTTTGATGACCAAACGCGTACCGTTACATAATTGAGGTGGATTCAAATTACGGAGGAGAATAATAGGGGAACCAATCTTTAATCGAAGATTATGTGGTGGCATTCCAGGGATATCTAATGAATTTAAAAATTCAATCGGAAAATTTACACTTTCATTTTCATCAACAACAGTATCGATTGATTTAAAAGACATCAGATCGCCTGGTAACAACTGTTGTATCTGGAAGTTAATTTCGTCAACATCAACGTTTTTGGCTGCCAAAATCGCCCGTTGACTGAGCCATTCATGATTCAAATAATTATTCTGTATATCCGGGAAAATACTCTGAATCAATTCATTTTTATCCTGAACAACAGTGCAAAAATTGTCTGGTAGTTTAATGCATCGCGTATTTGGTTGCAGTTCTATTTTACCGTATTATTATTTCACTGTATTATCTTCATTATAATATGAATGCAATTTACACTTCAGTCTAAGTAACACGTGGCCGGCTATGCTAACACCAAAAATTTAAAAGTGGAAATAATTGAATTATACGGTATTTCGTTCACTACAAAATAAATTTAATTAATTTTATAGCGTCAACAACACGTGGTAATTATGCTGTTAAAATGTAGCTTATATGACACGTTCGTAGATTTACCATAGCAGCGCCATCTATTGATTACTTACTCAACCCAGTCGAAAGGTATCGACATCTGTTGGAGTTAACAGATAATTGTGACTGTCAAATAATAACAGACAAATAATTAGCAATAAATTAAAATTGCGACTATAATTTGAGATTTAAACTATCCTATTTCTCAAGTTGGATCGAACTGCACATGGTGTGCGAATTTTATTATAATCGGTTCAGTGGTTTAGGAGTCCATTGAGGACAAACATTGTGACACGAGATTTATATATATTAAGAAGATTTATTCGTGTTCACTAAATAAAAATTATAATTAATTATATGTGATTTTTACAAAATGTCAACTCTAAATCTCTAATATAATAATTATTTAGTTGTATAAATTGACATTAATAAGTTTCTTTTTTTTTGTTTCAGGTATGTAATGGACTCTCATAAATCATTAATCAAGGTGTCGTGGTGAAAAGAGGTAAATGAGAAATAATTATTTTTACTCTTGATAGTGGTATAATATATACAGGGTGTTTAGAAAAATCGCTCCAAGACTTCAGGTTGTGATTCCGCACATCAAAATTAAATGAAAAGTTCCAATAAACATAGCTCCAAAAACGCTTCGTTTTCTGTCTGGCTGCCATTTGATTTTTTTAAGGAAAAACAAAGAGGTTGTCCTCTGCTTGATGCAAATAAACATACACACATATATATCGAAATTATATATCTGTATATATATATTATTTATTTGTTTGAGACTATAGTTTCGAAGACTTGGTCTTCATCATCAGTCTTTTTTAATTATAAATATTATTTTTCATGTGGTCAATACCGTATGGATATTGAAAATTTTCGATCTTTACTTAGCTGGGAGCCAGTTAAAATTCTTTATAACCTAATAATATAAATAATATTTTTAACTGGCTCCTAGCTAAGTAAAGATCGAAAATTTTCAATATCCATACGGTATTGACTCCATGAAAAACAATATTTATAATTAAATAAGCTGACGTGTTCTGATGTGGCCACCCACTTGACTTTACCTATACAACCTGGCCCCTCACTTATATTTAATATTTAATAAAATTATTTTTAATCATGCATTTTTAGATTACTGTGGGCCCACTGATTATGTATACAAAATTTGGTTGAATTTGCTCAAATGGGCTGGATTTTTTATTTTTAACCCCCCCCCTCCACCCCCTTAATTTTGGGTCGATATGCACCAAAATCTAATCAGCTCTTAATCTCAATGGACCAAAACTACATGTGAAATTTGGTTTCCATATTCAAACTAGTTTTTGAGCTAGCTCGTCCACAAAAATTTGGTAACGCACAGACTAACGGACAACCAGACAACCAGACAAACTAACTAACAGACATTTTGACAAAACAATTATTATCTCGAAAAATATAATTTTTATGATGTTCACTTATTTTTGTATTTTTGCTTTTTTGTAGAACGAAATGCCATTGTTTAGCTCAATCTTTTTAATCAAAATAGTTTCAGCCGTTTTTGAGATAGGTACTATATTTGGGAAAAAAGAAGCAAAAAAAAACTCTTTTTTCATGCACGATTACAATACTTGACCATACCCTGTATGGTAAAGTAAAAAGACTGATGATGAAGACTTCGAAACTATAGTCTCAATCAAATAAATAATATATATACAGATATATAATTTCGATATATATGTGTATATGTTTATTTGCATCAAAAAGAGGACAACCTCTTTGTTTCTCCTTGTGACTTTCTACATTTGCAATATTATTGACACATAGGCCTTTTCCACATGTATAACTCAAAATATCTGAAAGTGGCATTTAGCACCTTTGATACTTCTACTTTTTCACTGTTTGAGCTTGTGAAAAATCTGGGTTTTGATTTAATTTTTTCTGAGTTTTGATAGTTTGAAGTTTCTGGAATTTGTTTTTATGAAAATGATGAGAGAAGGAGTTACACCAAAAAGGTGCAACCCATAAAGGCCTGGGTTGGCCCCTCCATCGTGAAAAGAAGAAGAAATAATTTTATGGGTTGGGCGGGGGTCGAAGGTATCTGTGGATACGGGTCTTAAATAGCTGAAGGTTATAAGTCGCGGGAAAGATGGTGGCAGGGAGCGAGTTCCAGTCTCTGGAGGTCATAGGGATAAAAGAGTTGGCGAAAGCGCTTTTTCGATTTTTATCCAATTTGATAGCGAAGGGGTGCTGAACGTTTGAAAACCGCGTGTTTCTCGTAAAGAGGGCTTTAGGGGGGATAATTGATTTCAGCTCGACTGAACAGACACCGTGATAGTATCTGTAGTACAGGGAAAGGGAAGAAACGGTTCCAGGGAGTCGAGTGAGTTGGTTAGAGCCGGGTCTCCTATTAGTTTAATTGCTCTCTTCTGAATTGCACCCAGTGTAGCAAGAGAATGCTTGGATGCACCCCTCAACAGATGAGAGCCATATTCGAGACAGGGACGAATTTGAGCCTTATAAGAAGTTGACTGGAAGTATAACAGCGTCTAGACCTAAATAGGAGACCAAGCTTGCGCGCTGCAGCTTTAGCAGTTGTTGAGATATGGTCATTCCATGAAAGGTCAGACCCAAGGAAAAATAGTAGTGAGAAAATATTTCATTCTCTAAAATTCGCAGATAGAAACATGTTTATTATTTATAAGAAATTAAACCATTTTTTTTCTGAAAATTAAACCAAAATGCCATAACAAGTAATAAATTTATCAACAAACAAAAAAAGATACAAAATTTATGTGTGCATCTATCTATCGGTTATTTCATTTCATTTCTACATTGTGAATATAATTGGATAGCAAAAAATATACAAATGTGTGTCTTGCTTTTGCCTCTCCCCTTGTATTGGAAAACTAATGGTTCGAACTAATTCAATTATTTCTTTGCTCTTGGAATAGAAATGAGGGATTTTATTCTGATAATGATTCTGAGCCAGGGGGGCGATTATGATCGCTTTAAAAAAAAGCCCCAAATGTAGGTCATATGGCGCGCGTTTCTCTCTTTTTTTTATTATTTCGTTTCATTGAATCTTATATTGAGTAAAAATCTATTGTGGACCGAAATATATAAGATTTAATGGCTCGTATAAGGACAAATGAATCGCGAGAACATATGTTATCTAGAATATTCTACTAAATACTAATTAAAGGCCGCCGACTCTCTATCTATTTCCATTATGAAGTTGCTGTGTGATGCCAAATTCAAAGATTAAGTGGATTTTGTTGTATAATAATAATTGAGAGATATAGGAGTTGTTGGAATTCAACAAAGAAGAAATATTATACATCAATTAAGTCAAGAATTGGATTCCGTCGACTCTGTTTCTCTTTTGTACGAGTTTATTAAATTAATTAAAAACATTTTGAGCCTGTGCTCTTTGTTTTTTAATTATTCTATAAATAATTTCCTAAGAATTCAACTGACTGACTCTGTTATCTATAGACACAGCTAGAAAAAATGTATCCAAAGGTCTAAAGTTCTACTAATAACTCCGTGGGTTGCATTGAAACCCTAAAAATTTCCTCTGGGGCTGCACTTGAATAATAATAAATAATAAAAAAAATAAAAATAGTTTTATATTTCAAAAATTTGTATAAGGGTTTTTTTTATAATGATATTGATATAAGAAAAAATTTGATTTTTTATTTAAATCTCACATAATTTATTATAATTAAAGTTTTAATTTTTATTTAAATCACACATGATTAATTATAATTATTTATTGAAATGGTAATTATTATGTACTATTTGTTTTCAATAAATAATTATAATTAATCATGTGTGATTTAAATAAAAATTCAAACTTTAATCAAATTAATCACAAAAATAAAAGCTTTAACAACTTCATTACTAATAATTATAATCATTTATTAAACACGAACAAATAATACAATATAGGTAGCTACGACGTTTCGATCCACTTATTCTGGGATCGTTCTCAAGTATAAGCAGATAAGCACCTATACCGATTTCATATTTGAGAAAGATCTCAGAATAAGTCGATCGAAACGCCATTAATCTTTCTTCTTTGGCATATTCTTGGATCACAATAATCCTGGAAACTACTTTTCTTTAACCATTAAAATTTGTCGTCGTTTTAATGTTAAAAGTATGAAAAAGTAGTTTCCAAGATTATTGTGATCCAGAATATGGTAAAGAAAGATTAATGATATGTTTTGTCTTATAGAAAAACTATTTTTGACAAAGAGTGATAAAATGAGCCACTGAGGAAGTCAAAATAAATTGACGAAACATCTGGCCCACTTAATAAAATCTCTGTGTTTTAATTTATCCAATTCTCTGCAATTCCTTTTATGATAATTATAAATATTTATCAGATAATATAAGTAAGTTATAATGAATGGCAGTCCATAAATTATTTAAATTTTATTCAACGTTTCGGAGACTTTTTCTCTCCTTCTTCAGAGTATTGAATAGTTATTGATGGGTATTATAACTTACTTATTTCGCTTACCAGTCCGTCTTTCTAAGAAAATAAATAAAATTTATCAGATATATCTCATGATAGCGGTTGAAGCTTTTATTTTTGTGATTGATTTGATTTAGAGTTGAATTTTTATTAAAATCAGACATAATTAATTATAATTATTTCTTGAACACGAAATACGACGTTTCGATCAACTTATTCTGCGATCGTTTTCAAGTATGAGCATCCACTCATACTTGAGAACGATCGCAGAATAAGTCGATCGAAACGTCGTAGTGGTTATATTGTATTATTTGTTCGTGTTTAATAAATAATTATAATTAATAATGTGTGATATTAATAAAAATTCAAGTCTAAATCAAATTACTCACAAAAATAAAAGCTATCTGAACGCCTAGAAATTAGAGAGCATTACATTTTGTCATCATTAAAGTTTACCAGTTCGTAAGATCTCAAATTTTTAAGCCTGTTTAAATCAAAGTGAAAGCCCTTTGGTTTATTTATTACCAAGGTTATATTAGTCTCGTAATTATTCGCTATACCAAATTATTTAATAAATAATCTTGATTCGTTATTGATTCAGGCGATTCTTTTAATTGTTATTCGCAGTGACACATTAATTATCCCCCCAAAAACGTCAACAATGGCTCTGGCCCATTGTAAAGTAGTAGGTAGGTATTAGTAGATAAACTATTAAATTTCTTTTAGAATTTTTCTATTTTTGTGATCATAAACAAATTTTTTTTATTCATTTTTCTTTACTTAAGACAAGAAATTTTATAACTTTGACGATCTAGTTTATATAAAAGATGCTTTTTATTTGTTTTTATGAGATAAAACAGTATCTGAAAACATCCCGCATCCGCCTCAAAGCCACTTAAATGAACTTCATACTAGAATCTATTTCTTCTTCCCTGTCTCTCGCCAATATTTTTTTTTTTGTCCTACTACTAGGTATAACTAACATTTTATAAGACAATCTATATATAAATACAATTTTTCAATTTACAAAAATACACACTCAAATAAAATTTTATAGACATGTTGTTTCAAATTTATTAAAGAATTCAATTACATTCCTTTATATTCTTCTATTATTTTGTATTTACTATGTTCTAAATTTAATTTCAACCTATTACAATCGTAATTTTGTTATTACAATAAAACATATTTTCACAAAAAAAATCTGAATTTAATATTCTAGCTTACTCTCTTATTTTGATACTTAAATCTATTTTGTTTAATTTGTTTAAGTTTTTAGAGTTGAAATTTTAGTAAAATCACACATAATTAATTATAATTATTTATTGAACACTAATTATAATTGAAATTGAACACGAATAAATAATTATAATTGAAATTGAACACGAATAAATAATTATAATTAATTATGTGTGATTTTATTAAAATTTCATTTCTAAATCAAATCAATCACAAAAGTAAAAGCTTCAACAGCTTGTTTATTATTATTGTGTGCTATTAGAGCTTACTTGCTCGCTTCTGAATGACATCCAGACTTGTACTATTACTACTTCTTCTACTTGTTTTATTATCACTACTACTACTTCTACATTCATGGAGTATACTCTGAGTTTAAATCAATAATCTCCCTCCTAAAGCCTGCTTTGTGAGTAGCACGTGATATAGAAAATCCCAAAATCCACTCGCGATCAAATTAGACAAGTGTTGAACTACAGTCGAGTCTCAATAATTCGAATTCTTCAGCTGTTAACTTCGGTAAATCGAAAAAATGATGTGTATTTTCGATAACTCGAAATCTTTTTCGTAACAAGAGGGACGTTCTATAATTCGAACTAGGCCACTTCCCCTCTTTATAATTCGAATTTTTCCTGGCAATTTTTACTCCTCATTTTCCGAGTAATGCATGTAATTTTTTTGTTCTTTTTTGTCATTTTCTTTATTTTTACTCTTTTACTTGGGGCTATATATAAAATTTATGTAATATTTTCAAAAATATAAAAACTCTTAATAATTCGAATTTTTTTTCTTTCTTCTTGATAATTCGAAGATTCAAACTTCTTGATAATTCGAAGTCTCGATAATTCGAATTTTTCTTATAGTCCCTTGGATTTCGAATTATCAAGAGTCGACTGTATTTTATTCGCCGTTTAACCCCATGATTTCTAGAGACTAAAACTCTCTCCCTTATATTCATATTAAAAAATCTCATTTATAGGTGATGTGGAAAATGTTTAAGGGTTTCTTATTCATACATTAATACATAAATTAAACAAAAAATAAGAGCAAAATAAATATAAATAAATAAATCCTTGAAAATATTAAGACTTGCGTGAAAAAATTATGCATTTTTTTAACGTTTATTTATTTTTAGATATTTTTTCTTTGACCTCAGTTAAGAATTTTTTTACAAGATCTTAAAGGTTGTTTAAATTGAGTAACAAAAACGCAAAGATTGGAAGAAACGATAGAATTCGCAAATGACGTTTGTGGTAAATTGCTTTAATTCAATTAATTGTGTTAAATAACTTATTATTCTTATTTATTCATACTCTAATCACTGTTTTCTAATTCTATTTTCTTTCGCATGCTAAAGGAAAATAATATAATCTTAAAACTAGCTATATTATTATATTATTACTAAAAATAAAAGTAAACGCACTTATTGGCCTCTTTTTAATATTTCTTATTTATAGAATTCCTTCTTTTAATGGAAAAATACTAAATGGACACGTTTTATTAAATTTATAATAACATACACAAGATATTTTATTAAAAAAAATATAAATATAATTTATAAAATTGGATGTTGATGAAAGCAGTCCACGGTGGTTGTAAAAAATAAGACTATAGAGGTTTTATTATTTTACATTTATTTGTTAAAACCGACGTTTCGGAGATTTATTCTCTCCTTCTTCAGGGTAACAAAAAGTCAATGAAAGTAGTTCAAAAAATAGTTACTTTCTGTCTCCTTTGACAATGCCAAAAAAACATTATAAAAATTCTTTTTCATTTCGAATAGAAAACAGTAAAAAGCAATTGATGATCCATATGTTAATGAGATATATATAATATGTTAATGAGATATATATAAAATTTTTATATATATCTCATTAACATATGGATCATCAATTGCTTTTTACTGTTTTCTATTCGAAATGAAAAAGAATTTTTATAATGTTTTTTTGGCATTGTCAAAGGAGACAGAAAGCAACTATTTTTGAACTACTTTCATTGACTTTTTGTTACCCTGAAGAAGGAGAGAATAAATCTCCGAAACGTCGGTTAAAAAATAAATGTAAAATAATAAAACCTCTATAGTCTTATTTTTACAACCACCGTGGACTGCTTTCATCAACATCCAATTACATATTTATACCAGTCCGTCTCCTAAAGAAAATCTCTATCAAATAATTTATAAATAATGTTTAATATTATATTATACTAGCTGCAAGGCACGCCCCCTGGACCCCCAACCCACGAACCCCCCATACCCCACTCCCACCCCACCCCACGAACCCCACTCAGCACCTCCCCCCCCCCCGCACCACCCCACTCCCGACCCCACTAAGCCTCTGGATCCTCACTCGACCACCCCACACCCATCCACCCCGAAACCCCCCATACCCCACTCCCCCCCCGCACCACCCCACTCCCGACCCCACTAAGCCTCTGGATCCTCACTCGACCACCCCACACCCATCCACCCCGAAACCCACCACGCACCACCCCACTAAGCCTCTGGACCCTCACCTAAACCCTGCACCCCCGGACCCCACCCCGTGCCCTCCACCCCCGAACCCAGTTTTTTCATTTCTAGTCTTCTAGTGACCCACAGATTATGTATACAAAATTTGGTTAAGTTGGCTCTAAAGGTAAGATTTTCATTTTTTGCCCCCCCCCCCCTCTCCTCCTTTTGGGAGGTTAGTTTTTGCATTTCTAGCCTTCTAGTGGCCCACAGATTATGTATACAAAATTTGGTTGAGTTTGGTCTAAGAGTAAGAATTTTCTAATTTTTACCCCCCCCTTTTTGGGTGGTTTTTTGGAGGAATTTTTTTAAACAAAAGTTGCCAAAAATCACATCTTCTACAACTTTCCTCATTTTAAAATTTGCCGAAGAGTTAATAGTTATTTGATAATTTTCATTCGTGCGCCCCCCCAAACCCCCTTTTGGGGTCAAAATATCAAAACGTTATGTAGCTAAAAACGTAAGTTAGAAGACATCTGATGTAAATATGAAATTTCATAATAATCCCTTCAGCCGTTTTTACGTGAATCGTGAGCAACTTTTGGGAAACCACAGATACATACAGACAGACAGGAATTTTGTTGAGTATGTTTTCGTTCATAACTTTGCTTGAAACGTGTGTAACCAAAATTTGGCGTGATTTGGAGTAATGTACAGACAAAACCTTAATTATATATATATATAGATTATAGATTTTATTTTATTATTATTTACCGTATGAATTCATTATTCCAGGATATGACACCCCCATGTTGATAATTTATACACATTCATACACATTAAGATTAATGAAAATTGAATCTTCTCCCTGGAATTCATAAGGATAAACGAAGTATCAAATTTATTAGTACGATTAGTATTTAATTTAATCACGATAGGGCTTCTGACTATCAACAAATCATTAAACAGGAATCCGGAGGGAGATTAAAGACTTAAATTGATAGATATACATAATACACATATATAAACGCCTATTGATATGTATATAATAATATATGCATTTGTAGATTACGTATTTACACCTAGACGCTAAGCTGTTGAAATTGTATAGCTTAAAGAATAAATAAATATTTAATTTCACAAATAATATATAATAATTATCATAAGTTCTTATTATCTGTTGAAGCTTCATGCATAGTTAAGTCTCTGACAAAAAAAATGATAAGATATGTATTAGGGTCTCCGTTATTTACCAAGTTAATTTTTTTTTTTGCACCGCCCTCTAAATTTTTAGCTTATGGTCTGAAAAAATATCTCAGACCAAAAAGAGCTCTTAATATTTAAATATAAAGTTTTTGTGCCGAGAGTAGCAGAATTTTTATATATTGAAGGAGACAATAAAGAGTGTGTCTTCTGCTGGAATAATAAATTTTATTTATTTATAACGAAACTATAGTTTCGAGGGCTTTGCTCTCTTCATCACTCTATTACAATGGATTCACAGGAATTAATTTATGAATTGATTCATAAAGCCCTCGAAACTATAGTCTCGTTATAAATAAATAAAATTTATTATTCCAGCAGAAGACACACTCTTTTATTGTCTCCTTCAACTTAATATCTAATATTAAATAGTGCCCTAAAGACGATACATTTCTTATTTAAATAGCATGGAATTTTGCAATTTTTTACATTTAATTTTTTCTTGAAAAAATAAACATATAGCAAGCAAAAATACATATCCTTGTAGGAAATTGAACGATCTACAAGAAAGGTCTCTTATGATTTTTTGATAAATTAATTATTTCAAGAGTTATTCGAAGATAAGTTATTTACTATAAGTTCAACTTTAACTTCAAATAACTCTTGAACAAGTCAATTTATCAAAAAATCAAAAGAGACCTTTCTTGTAGAACGTTCAATTTCCTACAAGAATATGTATGTCTCGTTGCTGTATGTTTACTCCTTCAAGCGAAAAAGAAATTAAATGTAAACAGTTGCAAAATCCCATGTTATTCAAATGCGAAATAATATGTATCGTCTTTAGGGCACGGTTTAATATGAATATTAAGAGCTGTTTTTGGTCTGATATATTTTTTTGGACCATAAGCTAAAAATTTGGTGGGCGTTGCAAAAATAAATAAATAAATCAACTTGGAAATAAATTAAGCAGCTTCCACTTTTTCGTTCACTTTAGTCATTTTTTTGAAATCATTAATGGGAAATTACAAAACAAAATTAAATTCTTTAATCCTTGGATTTCGATTGGGAAAATAATAAAAGGGAAAGTGATGTCAATATACTTTATAAATTTAATTCAAATAAAAAAAGAGAGCAATCCAGACCAAAGGGAAAGGCAGCCAGATAAGTTTGATAATGTGATTATTTCATGAGGAATCTTTGAAGTATAGGGGGGTGGGAGATATAGTCCCGGGTATTAGTGGTATGCGGTCCGGGTCATTTTAGCATAATGTGAAAGCGAATCGATAGCCGCTTAGGGGACGAGAACACCGGGGGGTCATGCAGTGGTGGACCCGGTGCAAAAAGTGCGGATGGCAGCATTAGTCCCAGAACGGGTGGGCGCATTACGGATTAAATAAATGCACGAAATAAATAAATAAAGAGCCGCGTTTGTGTGTGATCTGGGCTCAAACTGGAACGCCATTTCGCCTGGCGGCACGGCCAGTATCCAGTTTCCACAGTTTCCACCCTGTTTTTATTTCCCAGTAGACTCTCTCTGCGGTGGCTGCCTGCCTCTTGTTTTATTTATGCAAATGAGTCGTTTTCGTTTCTCCTTCCATTTCCGACGTCCTCAAACCCGAAACTCATTCTTGACTTTGACTTGAGAGCCAGAGAGAGAGAGAGAAATGAAACAAACGCATTTTGAAACAAAACGAATCTTCCTTCAACAGAACAGAGAAAACGTGCTCCAAACAAATCGTATATATTGAACGGAAAAGATTAGTTTTCATTTAAATCTCAGGGACACGAATGAAGGCTTCTTTTTCAGTTAAACAACATAGAGTGGGAAGGTTACCGTGTGTTATTGATTAATTCCCACTACCATTAATAAAACCTTAATTGAGTATCGTACTAAAATATTATAAATAAATATAAATTGTTTCTGTTATTTATTAATGACCTGGTTCAACATTGCAATATATTGCTATTCGAAGACGATATCAAATTGTTTTTTGACATTTCTAAAGTTTCAGACTGCAAAAAGCTACAATCCGACCTAAAAAAACTTAACTATCTGGTGCAAAGCAAACGTATTTTTTCTAAATTTTGACAAATGCTTCACCATTTCATTCTCAAAAAAGGAATATTTTTTCTCATACAATTACTATCTGGACGATACTTCTTATTGCATTAGAGTAAATTCCATCAAAGACCTTGGTATCACCTTTGACTCAAAGCTCACGTTTAATGAACATATTAATCATGTGATTAGTAAAGCTAACCGAACTTGGGGGTTCATATTTCGCAACACTAAAGCTTTTAGGAGCACCAATTGTATCACCCGTATAGAAATAAATAGATTTTCGAAATATGTATGTTATATATTTTTGAAAATATATTAAAAATATAAAATTTTTGCATTAAATTTATGTAAAGTTTATGTTTTCTATATATTCTTAAAATAAAATTATTTTTATGTCGCTTTAGTATAAATTTTATATAAATTTAACACAAAATTTTTATATTTTTAATATATTTTCAAAAAATATATAAAAACATATTTCGAAAATCTATTTATTTCCATACGGGTCAGATACCTATACATAAGTTTGATTAAATCTGTCGTAATGTATGCTTCAACAATCTGGAGACCGAATCAAAAAACCAACATAGCTAGACTTGAAAGAATTCAGAATAAAGTTTTGAGACATCTAGCGTCTCTCTCTGGTAGCCCTATGTCTAGATACGATCATGACTACTCGAAAATCGCTGAAACTTTCGACATGTCAACTATTCTTTCGTCTATGATTGCTTCCGACATCTTATTCACTTTTAAAATTATGTCTGATACCATTCGTTGTCCTGAGCTTAGAATTCTTTTTCCACTGAAAAATCCTTGGTACCCACTACGACAGAATCAACCATTATATCCACCAGTTCCATTTACACGTCATTCCGAAACCAACCCTATTTATAGATTAAGTATCGCTTATAACGCCCTTTCCCAAAAAACATGCGTTTTGAATTTTACTATAGATACCAACAGAATGTCTAGAATTATAAAAATAAACACACTTTCATATATTTAAATACTCACTATCATAATTATTATATCTGATTTACACTGTATTATTGTTTATTATTTGTATGTTTAACTTTATCGTTTTTTTTTCTAGTTTTTACTAAGTAGTGTTTCTTTGTATTACTTTTTGTAATGTTTTTTAAGGCAAATGCCGTTGAAATAAATAAATAAATACAAATATAATAAAAAACAATCAGACCCTGTGCACATTGTAATGCACATTAGATTTATAATTTTTCTTGCTTATGCTCTTTGGACCGATTGTAGGTACATGTTAACTTCACTAAAATAGATTTCTGCTAGCATCCAACAACTCATTTTTAACCGATTTCAAAAAAGGAGGAGGTTCTCAATTCGACTGAATTTTGTGTGATTTTCTATGTTACCTCATATCTCCGCCAATTGCGAACCGATTTTGATGGGTTTTTTTGCATTGGGTTTAGTCTAGCTTCCGATTGGTTCCGTTTTTTTTCATTGGTATTGGCCTTTTTTGATATGTTTGTTCAGGCATAACTTCTTTGTTTATTAACCGATTTTAATGATTCTTTGTTTATTGGAAAGAGGGTATCTTACAGGTGGTACCATATTAATTTGGTCAAGTTCTGAAGATATATGATCAATGAGGAAATAACGTAAATCTCATATTCTTATGAGCAAATAATCAAAATTATGATAAATAAAATCTTTTATAAAAACAATATTAAAACATTCATTTAAAACCCGCAAACATTTCGAGAGAATTTCTATATTTATGAATTGAATTTTATTATCATTTTCGATTATCAAGGTGGATTTTTATTGGATTTTATTTTGATGGGTTTTTTTGCATTGGGTTTAGTCTAGCTTCCGATTGGTTCCGTTTTTTTTCATTGGTATTGGCCTTTTTTGATATGTTTGTTCAGGCATAACTTCTTTGTTTATTAACCGATTTTAATGATTCTTTGTTTATTGGAAAGAGGGTATCTTTGGGGTGGTCCTATATCAATTTGGTCAAGTTTTGAAGATATGATCAATGACGAAATAACGTAAATATCCAATTCTTATGACCAAATAATCGAAATTATAATAAATAAAATATTTTATAAAAAAATCTTAAAACATTCATTTAAAACCCGCAAACGTTTCGAGAGAATTTCTATATCTATGAATTGAATTTTATTATCATTTTCTGAATTAGGATTGATTGAAAATTGGATGAAAACCAATCGACTTGATTGGGGAATAATGGAATTGAAATAATTATCGGAAAAGAGGTTTTTTTATTTAATTAGATTTTTCCTCTTATTAAAAACAAGGACTAACGATGAATAAGGACACTCGATGGTGGAGAAGTAATCTCCGGAATCGAAGCAAAAATACAATGTATACATTAATTAATGTAAAATAATTGGTTTAATAAAATTTATAAAAAAAAAATTATCATTTTCTGATTCATTCGTCCGACGCTTTCTTGCGAAAATAAAATAAAATACACTAAAAGGTATAAAATAATTATTATCTTATTTTCTTACAACTAAACGACGAAATATTAACATGAAATTACTTTTTGATGTCGGTGACAAACATATACTTTTTATGAATCGCACTCGACGGATCTTACTTAGTACGTTTGGCGAGTACGTTCGCTTATAGGTATAGTTTGTTTGGCACCGTCTTCAAAAAGTGATTTCATATGTTAATATTTCGTCGTTTAGTTGTAACAAAATAAGATAATAATTATTTTATACCTTTTAGTGTATTTTATTTTATTTTTGAGTTTATTATTATTTTATTTGTTATATTTAATTTTTTTGAAGTCGGTTTTATTTTTTTTTTTTTTTATAATATAACTACATCATTTGGATCTACATATTTTAAGTTGTTATAAAAAAAATTGTCGTTCCATTTTAATTCAGGTCTGAAGGGGTTAAAAACTTTTATTTTCAATCCAAACGTTTCGGAAGAATTTCTCCCTTTATTAATGGAATTTTAAAATTCAATGCTTTTATTGGATATATAAAATATTGTAAACCAAATTCCGTGTGAAATTTTTATTATTTAAGAACTTTAAATTAATCAAAATAAATCAATAAATACTTTATGATTAAAATGGCAATTTTTTTAGTTTTTTTTTTTTTTTTATTCAGGATTTTGGATTTAAATATTTTTATTTCTTGGTTTGGCCTTCGGAGGGAGGTGTCGTTGGGGGGTGCATGAGGTGGGTCGAGGGGTGGTGTCGGGGCCTGAACGGGGGTGGGGGCGGTTGCGGCGGTGTTGTTTGAGGGTGGAGTCCAGGGGCATAGCACTCTGGCTAGCAAGAGGGCCGCCGAAGGCGGGCCTTGCATCTAGTTATATAATAATAAATATCTATTTCATATTTGATGCTTTGGTGGTTGCTTTTCTTATCGAATGAAAAATTTCGACTAAAATCTACCTAGATTCGAGATCTTTAACGAGAAATTTTCATTAGAATATACAACGTTTCGACATGTATTTCTGGAGTAATTTTTCAAGTTATGTTGGAAAAAATCTATTGATAGACTGAGTTTAGACTTTCCCCAAAGCACTTGAAAACGACTTCAGATATATACATGTCGAAACGTTGTATATTCTAATGAGATTTTCTCATTAAAGATCTGCAATCTGCGAGGTTGTTCAGCTGAAACTTTCCCTTCGATAAATAAATAATCGTGTTTTCCATATTTCTGACATTATTAAGAATAAATAAAAATAAGCTGCAACGGATCGTTGCTAAACTTTATCCAAATTCATTTGAAATATTAATATGTTTATTCCTTTATTATTAATCAGATTTCACTTGCAATTTGCAGTTCATGTTGACTTTAATTCAAAAATAATAATCGATTCTCATTTAACAGTCGAGAAATAATCATTCTAGATTCAATTTTTGACATTTCGATTATTATTGCTAACCATTGCTGAAGACATGGAGGAATCGACTTAAAATCAAAAATAGCGATTGATTCTCATCTATTACTTGAGGAATAACAATTCTACATTCGATTTTTGACGCTTCAGTTATTATTGGTAACCATTGCTGAAGACATGGAGGAATCGACTTAAAATCAAAAATAACCATCGATTCTTATCTAATACTAGAGGAATAACCTTATTGCATTCCATTTTTTAACCGACTTCAAAAAAGGAGGAGGTTCTCTATTCGATTGAATTTTTTTTTTTTTTTTTTTTTTTTTTTTTTTTTTGTGCCTATGTTACCTCATATCTCCGCCAATTGTCAACCGATTTTGAAAAATTTTTTTGCATTGGGTCCAGTCTAGCTTCCGATTGGTCCCATTTTTTTTTTCGATTTTTTTTCATAGGTATTAGACCTTTTTTATTAGGTTTGTTTAGGTTTGTTTAGACCTAACCTCTTTGTTTATGAACCGATTTCGATGGTTCTTTTTTTATCCGAAAGGGGGTGTCTTAGGGATGGTGTCATATTAATTTGGTCAAGTTCTGATGATATGATCACTATTAATAACATCACTAAAAAGAGAAAAAATAAAAATTTTTAAGAAAAAAATAAAAACCGACTTCAAAAAATTAAGTGCAACAAATATAAAAATACACTAAAAGGTATAAAATAATTATTATCTTATTTAGTTACAACTAAACGACGAAATATTAACACGAAATTACTTTTTGAAGTTGGTGCCAAACATATACCTTTTATGGATCTTACTTAGTACGTTTGGCGGGTACGCTCGCTTATAGGTATAGTTTGTTTGGCACCGACTTTAAAAAGTAATTTCGTGTTAATATTTCGTCGTTTATTTGTGACTAAATAAGATAATAATTATTTTATACCTTTTAGTGTATTTTTATATTTGTTGCACTTAATTTTTTGAAGTCGGTTTTTATTTTTTTCTTAAAAATTTTTATGATGTTTTGACTATTAATGGCAACCTCTACTGAAAACGTGGAAGAATCGACTTAAAATCAAAAAGACTCAATTCTTTTATGGCAAACAACTCAAGCTTGATGGATAAAGTAAAAAAATAAAGTTTATAAGCTATTCAAATACTTCGTCAGCCATTATTGCAATTGCAATTTCTTCAAGACGAATATATTTTTTGGCTACTAACTGGGAAAAGTTCTTAGACCTTATAAAATTGAGTCAGATTCCAATTAAAGATGAATTATATATCAATTCGAAATATTAGTATTTTGAATTTAACTTACACGAATCGGATGTCTTTTCAATTTGCTTTTGTATATATGTATATATGGTAGGTGTGAGCTTCGGGTTTCCGTAATCGAATTACTCTCATCAGCAGGTTAGGAAAGTTTGAAATTTCTAACAAAATGGTGTCATGTTCCAAAAAGCTCGATTAAATCAATTAAAACATTTTTTAAATTCTATTAATTATTATTATTTACTTACTTTGCTCATGATAATAATATTAAATTAAAACTCACATATGATAAAACGAGAATTATGTTATATACCGGGTGAGTTTTTTTTATCTTGAGACAGTCTTATAACTCAAAAACAGTGAATTAAATGAAAAAAGTTTCAAATAAAAATTTATTTATATCAGGGGAGAAACTAAACTACTCTATTGTTTATGGACCAAGAACAAGCTTTCAAATGTATTTCAGGGTCAATTTCTGTTTCTTAAATGGAAACCTATATATTTCTTTACGGATCCTTAATCTGCAAAAAAAACTGAACAACTTTCATAAGAACTATTTTTTTATCCGACACAAATAAACAAAATATTAAATCAATTAGATCTCAAAAAAAAAAAAATATATTAATTATTTTTAACAATTATTCAACTTAATTATCAAAAAATAATGATTAAATAATTTATTTTTAAATAAATAATTTAATAATAATTAATAATTAAATAATTTTTCGACATTTCAGAGTGTATCCCATATCTTCTGGATGAATTCCAGTTTCAATTTCGTTATTATGGTCTGTTACAGTTTCTTCGTAGCCTTTACACTTCCTGTTTTTTTAACAGATTTACAACACGATAAAATGAAGCTTGTGAGGGTGTATTCCTATCAGGAAAACGCTCGGCATCCATTTCAATGGCAGCCCCATAACACTTCTTCCACATTCAACGCATAAATTAAGACCAATTCACTTATTTCTTCAACAAAAAATCGTCCATTTTTATTTTGGAAATACAATATAACTAAACTAACTACTGGGTTGACAAGAGAAATAAACTTTTTAAACTCAAGAATTTAAGTAGTTCAATTAAGTAGAAAATAATCTCTTAAATCTGAGTATAACGAAGTTTTAATATCATTATAAACACTTATTTTCATTGTTGTGACTTTTCAAATTAATAATAATTTATTTAATAATTAATGAGTTAATCATTATTATTTGATAATTAAGTTGAATAATTGTTAAAAATAAATTTTTTTGAGATCTAATTGATTTAATATTTTGTTTATTTGATGTCGGTTAAAAAAAATAGTTCTTATAAAAGTTGTTCAGTTTTTTTTTTGAAGATTAAGGATCCGTAAAGAAATATATAGGTTTTCAATTAAAAAACAGAAGTTGACTTTAAAATACCCTTGAAAGCTTGTTCTAGGCCCACAAACAATAGTGTAGTTTAGTTTCCCCCTGATATAAATAAACTTTTATTTGAAACTTTTTTTTCATATAATTCACTGTTTTTGAGTTGTAAGACTGTCTCAAGATAAAAAAAACTCACCCGGTATAATCATTCCTGTGTTTAATATGTTTCACTACAAACCAACATCCCTTTCTATCTTTAAACGTTATAATAATTAAAGTTATTTTTAAAATAATAATAGATTACATTAAAAATATAGATTATTTTTTTTTAATTTCTGGAAATAAATATTAGCAACCCTTCACATATTTTCTGTTTAGGACCGTCCATGAATTACATCATACGAATTTCAAGACTTTTAGACCCCCCTGTGTCATATCCTGTTACATTTTCATTAAGCCCCTCTTGTATTGTGACGTCACATTATCACTTTTATACCTTATAATCTAATAATACCTGGAGCAACCGAGTGATGCTCGGTAACTTTTTGCTTCAGTTTAAACCAAGTATTAATACTATTTTTAATTTAAAATTCTGATAAAAAGGTCGATTTTTATTTCCAAAAATCATGAAATTCGTGAGACGTAATTTTCTATTGATATAATCATTGAGACTCCTGATAATGCCTTAATAGAATGGGCGAAACGTTACGCAAATCTATGATAATTGTTTGATTTTCTACTTTCCTGTCCAAATACCTGCTATAATATACTTAATTCATTTAAAATGGTTATTTTGATTAAAACTAATGCTATGTGCGTAATAGTTTATTAACCTAGTAATGAAGCTGTTGAAGCTTTTATTTTTGTGATTTGATTAAAATATGAATTTTTATTTAAATCACACATAATTAATTATAATTATTTATTAAACACGAACAAATAATACAATATATCTTCGAAACGTCGTAGTTATATTGTATTATTTGTTCGTGTTCAATAAATAATTATAATTAATTATGTGTGATTTAAATAAAAATTCATATTTTAGTTTATTAACATTTTAAACTTTCTTCTAAATTAAAACACCATTGATTAATCAAGTGGTATAGAAAAATTCACCAATTTTTAATATAAAATGGAGGACAGTTGACAGAAGCCGGAAATTGCGTTCTACAAAAGTAAAATAAAATAAAATATTTTATCTTGTATTCTGTTTAATTAACACTCATTATAACTTTTCAAAAAACTCCTTATCAGAAATTTACCGAGTAACTGATAATATCCATTATACCAAGCTCGCCTATACTTTTTCTTATTCATTCTTTGTGGCATATAATGCATGAAGTCGAAGGCAAAAACTGAACCTCCCTGCCTTCAATAGCTAACAATGATTGATGCCTAGCCTTCGGGGTTCGCCCTTTTGCCTCCAAAATTCACCCCTTGACTTCTTTTTGGATGATGCCTTTGCACCAATCACCCTTCTATAATTTTATATTCGCTCTATCCGTCCTATTTTCTTTTATTAACGAGTGACTCCATATAACGAAAACATTAGTTTATAGAGAGATTTTTATGAAAAGAGTCCTCAAAATGTTCAATAAAATAGACTTATAGGATGAACGTCTATCGTATTATTTATAGAGAAAAATAAGATGATGATATTTATATGTATGAATGGATAAAAAATGATACCCATATAAGCAATAAATAAAAAATTGCGCATTCATTGGGAAAAATCTATTTACATTAAGTACTAAGAATAATTTCACAATACTAGTATTGAAGAAATTCAGTTTTACATTAAGAACTTAAGGAGATTATACTTACGAGTTTCTTAAGCTATAAAAGATTGTATGAAAGCTCGTCAAATAACTAAAAAATAGGCTGACGTGTTCGGATGGGGCCATCCACTTGACTTTACCATACAACCTGGCCCCTCATTTATATTTAATATTTAATAAAATTATTTACAATCATGTAAGGGAGGGAGGTTATTTTTTGAATTTATAGACTCCTGGGGGCCCATTGATTATGTATACAAAATTTGGTTGAGTTTGCTCAAACGGCCTAGATTTTTAATTTTTAGCCCCCCCCCTTCCATCCCCCATTTTGGGCGGTGTTAATGACCAGTCAAGGGAAGGTCAACGACCACAATATTGTCTACGTTTTTTGGTACGCTCAATTAATTAATAAAAAATGATAAATGTTTATTTTTTGTCATTTCTATTAAAATTTTGTACTCCCTCATTAAAAAACCCGTGTCTACCTTGTAATTTACTGTGTTTTTCAAGCTTTGTTTGATGAAACTTGCCTATTGTGTGGTCCCACAGTTTCCACTGAGGAAGAGATGCCGAGATCGCTCTCGAAATATTTGGATTAACCATTTGAATAATAAAATAAATTACTGGAAAGAAGCAATTCAATTTATTTATCCTTTAACAATAAAAAATTAATATATCCAGTACACACCAAGCCAGCAAAATTCTTATGAATAAATTTAAAATTTAGGAATTAACAAATTTTACACTATTTTTAAATAATAATAGACCATCAAAGAATCTCGCAGGCATTCGAAATCCTTGAAATATCTAATCGATTGTAAATATATATTTATATATCTCACACTTCAATTATTTTCACTTGAAGGAAGAAAATGTGAAAAAACAATAAAGATAATAAGATTTTACAAGAAAGTGCGAGAGTGACTCAATCTATTCTCCCTTCTTAAGACGACGACCCTTCTTTATATGTCTTCTTATATAGATATAGTATAGACAAGGTTTTGCACTTTTCTAACTTCATTTCTTAAAAATATATTCCATTCCATTCAATGAATTTTAAACCCATAGAGTATAAGTACATAGAAGATACCCGATTTGAATAAAACTCTGATGAAATGAACATTTCTATTGAAGATTTTTTTTTTGAACAGTTTATAAGAAGGATAAACAAAATTTAAATATTAAAATTTGAATTTTTCTTTAAATCACAGATAATTAATTATAATTATTTATTGAACACGAATAAATAATACAAATTAACTATTATTTGTTCGTGTTCAATAAATAATTATAATTAGATAATTATGTGTGATTTAATTAAAAATTCAAATTTTAATCAAATTAATCACAAAAATAAAAGCTTCAACAGCTCCATTACTAATAAAATTTAAATATTATTTTGCTCGAGAATAGGAGACTTTTTAATTTATAACTCTATAAGTAATATATTTAAACTGAAAAATTTTTTATGATTTTTTTAATACTTCCTGAGGTGTATAAACAAAATTTAAACGTATTTGCCGAAAACAGCAGTAATTTTTATTTATAATCAATAATAATTAATCATTGTCTAAGACAGGAGTTCCCAAACTTTTCCGAATCCCGTCGACTTTTATCAATTAAAATTTTTCCATGGCCTACTATACTAAGTAAAAGTACATAATATTAAAACAAATATCGTATTTGGTCTCTCTAAATACTCTTGTATTAAAATCGATAAAAATATCTTGGGAATTAATCATTTATTTTTCTATGTAAAAAACAATAATATCAAAAAATAAACTGCAACGGATCGTTGCTAAACTTTATCCAATGTACCATCTTATTCTAGGGTAAAGTACATTAAAATATAATTTTACACTTATTTTACAACTTTATATGACCTTTTTTGTGGGCCTCAAGGTACTTAATTACAATATTAATTTTCACCAAAATTGGTTTTGTCATTTTCAAAATATTTAGAAAAAACTAAAAAAGTACTGAAATAAAGTACTAATGTTTGTGGGCCGACATGTACCAAAAACTAATCAGCGCTTTATTTTGTTATATTAATGGTAGGTTTTCAGTGGTGTGGAAAAAATCGTGAACGAAAAAAACGATAACATACATTCATCCGTAAGCACTTCCTGAAAAAATCGCACTTTTTGGCCTCTGGACGAAACCCCATGTAATTAAGTAGTAAGTAAGTGCTAAAATTCAACCTAAATGAATACTACAATTTGTGACTTTAATTGAGACTATGGGTTCCGTAGTGTTTACCTGAGAACCCTTTGAAGTTGCTCTTGCCACGAGACCGATTACAATACTTTACCCATTCTTCGCATTGGATAAAGTAAAAAAAAAATTGGAATTTGGAACATTTTTGAAGAAGTTATGAGCGATAAACCGAAATTCGATATCTTTTAAACCGGTGATCAAAAAAATTTTAAAATTTACCAGGAAGAGTTTTTTGAAGGGTACTAAAAAATGTCAAAAAATGAAGGAAATCAAAAATTAAAATTTTTCAAACCATCCGATTTGGCCTCATATAAGTTCCTCCACTTAGTTTTTACGATTTTACTGGAGATATGAATCGCAAATTACATTAATTTCCTTTAAGCGTCCCTTGACTGTCAGTCAGATTGAATCAATCCGACTGTCATTCGTTACTTCAATCATGCAGAACATAACACAATCATTCCGATTGACAGTCAGATTGAAATTTTTTTGGCTCATTCTCAAGTGCCAAACTTTTTAAAATCAAGTCCTTATTACTTAACTGGTCGCCGGTATTAACAAATACATCTATAATATCTTCATCTAAATGTTCTTCCATGGCTGCTTATTAAAATATATACTATATAGATTAGTCCAGATTAATTTGTAACAACGCTGACGTAATGCTGGCGACAGGGAGCGCCGTCGGTATATTTGCGGCAAATTTGAAATATAATCGTAATGAAACACTCCAATTGATTTTAAATTAAGAAACATTAAATATATTGATAATTATTCCTCCTACCCGCCCCCCTCACCACTCAAAAATTAAATATTCAATTTCCTTTTCTTTGCCCGAGTTTCTCATGGCAATACTGGATGGAGCAGCCTGTCATACAAACAACACCTGATCTCTTTTAAATATTTGGAGCCTTATATCGATTATCGATCCCAAATTTATAAAAAATGATATAATATAATTCTCCTCCTCACACGATCCTACCTATTTAAATAAATCTACATATTTCCACACAAAAAATATCACAATGCTGTAGATTATAGAAATAAGAAATACTCCCAGATTTATATCTAGATTCTCATTTCTGTAGCTGTGTCAGGACTAAAATGAGGCGAAACTTTTAAGAGACTATGTATTTTCGGGAGTTTAACAAGTATATATTTGGAGTATGGTTTTTTAAGAGGAATAAAATTTTTGGACCGAGACGCCGCCCGCCAGGGCACTCAGCCCGAAGGGCCAAGCTTCGAGGGCGTGCCGAAGGCACGCACGAAATGCTCGTGATAAATATAAACACTAATACCTAAGGACCTCTTCACATTTTAATGTATTCAAGTAAATAATGAATTTTAAATTATTATTGATTTTTTGATGAAATTTGATTCCATTTTCAGATAATAAAATGAAAATTTAACTATGATCATATTACCTACATAATTTTTAAATTCATTAAATATTTGAATTCTTAACATTGTACCATATATGTTCTCGACTGATGAAAAGAATGACTGTACCATTACACGCTTCATTCCGACCGTCAATCTTCCCTCCTTTTTACATGATTGAAGCTCTGATTTCTGGAAATCCGTCAATCTCGTTCATCAGTCCAACAGTCTTAGCCCTAGACGCTCAATCGGAATGTCAATCCTAGACAAGACTGACAGTCAGAATGATCGTGTAGTGGACACTTTAGGCCTCAACAATCTAAGCAATTATTATTGGGTTGAAAAGTTTTTGTTTTGCCGAGAGTAGCAGAGTTGTTGATTCATAAAGAGAAACAAAGAGATTGTCTTCTGCTTGATGCAAATAAACATATACACATATATATCAAGATGATATATCTGTATATATATATTATTTATTTGTTTGAGACTATATATGTGTATATGTTTATTTGCATCAAGCAGAAGACAATCTCTTTGTTTCTCTTTGTGAATTATTATTGGACTTTTGTTTCCTAATAATGTTTATGTTATTAGTTTTCTTTCCCGCTTGCATTATTGTTTTTGTCATTTGTACTTTATTTTTATTTTTTCTTCTCTTCTATTGTTGATATACGTACATTATATGATTTTGTACAAAAGGATGTGACTGCCCATTAAATAAATAAATTAATTAAAACTCACTCCAAGATGGATTAGGATTGGGGGTGGCTGTAATAATCAGTCATCATACAAAATTTGGTTAGCTACTCATCCAAGAATTAATTATGCTACATAGGTTGATGAACATTTGAATTCTATTAGAATGTATGCTTCAACATAAGCCATGAATTCTGTCATTTTTTAACAGACTTCAAAAAAGAAAGAGGTTATTTAGTCTGATTTTGTTGATTTCTCTGAACAAAATGAAAGTGTTTCGATGAAATGTTTTCCCTTTCTCTTTTTGTATCTATTTTATACTTAATTAACCACTCCGGAATTATCAATTCCATTCTTGGTTGTTCTACAGTAAAATATATTTAAATATATGCGTATAAATGCATTTTAAATTCACACCTAGAGTGAAATAAATATTAATAGTGCGATGGCGTGTACATTTCGTTAAATGGATAGAATTTATTATGATGGATTGTTTCCAAATGATTATGATTAGGTGCTGGACGAGAGAATGAAGAGAAATAATAATTGGTTTCCTTCGCAGAAACAAAAGACAGCGTTATCACTAAATATACAGGATGAGTTTTTTTTATTTTGAGACTCTCTTATAACTCAAAAACAGTGCATTATATGAAAAAAGTTTATTTATTTGTAGGGGGAAACTAAATTACGCTATTGTTTGTCGACGTAGAACAAGCTTTCTAGTGTATTTCGAGGTCAGGTTCTGTTTTTTAAATGGAAACCTATTTGTTTCTGTACATATTCGGAATCTACAAAAAAAACTGAACAGCTTTTATAAGAACAATTTTTTTATACGACATCAAATAAACAAAATATTAAATCAATTAGATCTCAAAAAAATCTTAATAATTATTTTTAACAATCATTCAATTTAATTATCGAATAATAATGATTAAATAATTAATTATTAAATAAAAATTTATTAAATCGAAAAGTCACAACAATGAAAATAAGTGTTTATAATAATGAACTTAAAACTTCATTATCCTCAGATTTAAGAGATTATTTTCTACTTAATAGAACTATTTAAAATTCTTGAGTTTAAAAAAGTTTATATCTCGTGTCAATCGAATAGATTAGTTATATTGTATTACCATAATAAAAGTGGAGGATTTATTTTGTTGAAGACAGAATTGAAATGGTCTTAATTTATGCGGTGAATGTGGAATAAGTGTTATGGGACTGCCATTGAAATAGATGACGAGCATTTTCCTCATAGGAATAGACCCTCCCAAGCTTCATTTTATCATGCTGTAAATCTATTTAAAAAAAATAGGAAATGTAAAGGCTACGAAGACACTGAAACAGGCTAAAATAGCAAAATTGGAACTAAAATTCATCCAGAAGACTTGCAATACACTCTGGAATGTCACAGAAATTATTAAATTATTAATTATTATTAAATTATTTATTTAATAATTAGATATTTGATCATTATTATTTGATAATTAAGTTGAATGAATTGTTAAAAATAATTATTAAAATTTTTTTGAGATCTAATTGATTTAATATTTTTTTATTTGATGTCGAATAAAAAAATAGTTCTTATAAATGTTGTTCAGTTTTTTTTTGTAGATTCAGAATATGTATAAAGACATATAGGTTTCTATTTAAAAACAGAACTTTACCTTGAAATACCCTTGAAAGCTTGTTCTCGGTCGACAAACAATAGCATGGTTTAGTTCCCTCCCTGATATAAATAAACTTTTATTTGAAACTTTTTTCCAATTAATGCACTGTTTTTGAGTTATAAGACTGTCTTAGGATAAAAACCTCACCCGGTATACTTATGCCAGGATTGTTCTAAAAAGCTATTCACAAATAAGGGCTACTTGAAAATATTGTTGAAATCAAAAGAGATCCAGAGATCTTCAATATAAATAAAGTAAACGAGAGGATTTCGAAAGTAACTGACTATCAGAGAAAAATGTTTTGTAGGTGGGACCCTAAAGGTCTATCTATCAGAGTCCTAAGTCTAAGGTTTAACGATGGGGGGTGGAGAATAAACGAAAGCAATCGAGAAGACAAGACAAGGGAAAAAATAAAAAATAATAGTAGCTCAGGAGCAATAATGATGGGGGATAAAAACAAATCGATAAAAAAAACAAAACAACAAAACGCAATTGACCATAAAACCGCAGAGTAAGTTCAATTGAAATGGCCCTTTGCGTTATTAGAAAGTCGAAAAAACAAATCATAATTTATAGAGTTATGTAATTCTATTCTAAATCGTTTTAGATTTAAATCAAAGCATAATGATAAATGGTAGAATTCTGAACGACGAAATATTTACATGAAATCACTTTTTGAAGTCGGTGCCAAACATATACATTTTATGAATCAAACTCGACGGATTTTACTTAATACGTTTGGCGGGTAAGCTCGCTTATATAGTTTGTTTGCCACCGTCTTCAAAAAGTGATTTCATATGTTAATATTTCGTCGTTTAGTTGTAACTAAATAAGATAATAATTATTTTATACCTTTTAGTGCATTTAATTTATTTTTTAGTTCTTATTATTTTATTTGTTTATTTGAATTCGGTTTTATTTATTTTTTTTTTATAAAAAATATTTTTATTTTTCTCTTTTTAGTGATGTTATTAATAGTGACTTAATATAATACCTTGTATGCATCTCGTATGAGAAAGCGTCAGGCAAATGAATCAGAAAATTATAATAAAATTAAATTTATAATTATAGAATTCTCTAGAAACGTTTGCGGGTTTTAAATGAACTTTTTAAGATTTATTTTTTTATAAAAGATTTTATTTATTTATTTACTCATAAGAATTGAAATTTACGTTATTTCGTCTTCGATCATATCTTCAGAACTTGACCAA
The DNA here is from genome assembly GCA_024734495.1 of Forficula auricularia. Taxonomy (NCBI): domain Eukaryota; kingdom Metazoa; phylum Arthropoda; class Insecta; order Dermaptera; family Forficulidae; genus Forficula; species Forficula auricularia. The sequence goes on along the minus strand of JALMQS010000055.1, from coordinate 752,304 downwards.
ATTAATATGGTACCACCCCTAAGGTACCCTCTTTCCAATATAAAAAGAATCATCGAAATCGGTTCATAAATAAAGAAGTTATGCTTGAACAAACATAGCAAAAAAGGTCCAATACCAATGAAAAAAAAGAGGACCAATCGGAAACTAGACTGAACCCAATGCAAAAAAATCAGTCGAATTGAGAACCTCCTCCTTTTTTGAAGTCGGTTAAAAATTAATGACCTTCCTAAGCATTCATTCTATTTTTATCCATAACAACATCAAATAACTTTCATATTGTGGGCACTCTACAATAAAGAGCGCAAGTTATAATGCAATGGTTTTAATTACGATTTCCTCTTGATCCAGTATGTCCAGGAAATCACTGGAAAACAAGCCTCATACCCCCCCCCCCGTGACGCTGCGCTGCCAAATAGCGTTTCAATTTATTTGGAATTACGAATATTCATTATCCGGGATTTAGTTTAATTGATTTGCACACAGCTTGTTTCTGCTGGCCAATGTTTATATAGGATCCCCTGGCTAGGTCACCCAAAGGAGAGAGAGAGAGAGAGAGAGAACTTCATCATTCTCTCTTTCATTCCAATAGATTGCGCAGATTATAACTTTTACCCCCCAACCCCAATTTTCCTATGAAATTTGATAACTTTTTCATTTTTGTTTGTCCTGTGCTGTTGTTTTGTTGTTGTTGTTGTTGTTGTTGTTGTTTTCACGTTAACTATTATTGAATTCAAATAATGAAAAAAAATGCGATATGCAGCATATAATAACAACAAATATAAAAGATCAGAATTGTTTTTGATTATTATCGGAGTTTTAATTTAAAAAAACGAGTATAATATAGAAAAATAAAAAAACGGAAAGAAAGAGAGGAGAAAGTTTTTTTTTTTTTTTTATTTTGAAATGAAGCTATTTTTGTTACAGTAAATAATATTTTAAAGAAAAGTACAAAGTTTGCACATTTGACGTTTCCATTGAGATATTTCATTTTGCGTATGTGTATGTAGGCCTGCAAAGTCAAATACTCTAATGATAAAAATAATTAATTTAGAATTCCGCGGAGTAAATTCGCGAGCAAATCCACTCAACGGAATTTTTAACAAATTATAAGTAAATTTGTTTTTCTAGTATATTTATACAAATATAGAAATTATCAAATTAATTAAATTAATCTTTGAGAAATTCAAAGATGTTTTTATAAAGCGAAATTTTAGAGAATACTTAGCCAGACTACCGTTTTATAAGAACCTTTGAGGTCCAGCTGATTCTCCATCCTGAACCAAGAGAGCGAAAAAAGATATGGTCCATCTAGGTGTTACCCGGTATCAATCCGCGTATAGCCCGCATGATACCCCACCACGGACCACCCAGAGGGACATGGCATCTCAAGTTCTTATATATCACTCCCTCGATTCAGACGCTTTTTACAAGTCTATTCTTACATAGAGAGATGATACAAATTAATTTAGAATTCCGCGGAGTAAATTCGCGAGCAAAGGTTCTTATAAAACGGTAGTCTGGCTAAGTATTCTCTAAAATTTCGCTTTATAAAAACATCTTTGAATTTCTCAAAGATTAATTTAATTAATTTGATAATTTCTATATTTGTATAAATATACTAGAAAAACAAATTTACTTATAATTTGTTAAAAATTCCGTTGAGTGGATTTGCTCGCGAATTTACTCCGCGGAATTCTAAATTAATTTGTATCATCTCTCTATGTAAGAATAGACTTGTAAAAAGCGTCTGAATCGAGGGAGTGATATATAAGAACTTGAGATGCCATGTCCCTCTGGGTGGTCCGTGGTGGGGTATCATGCGGGCTATACGCGGATTGATACCGGGTAACACCTAGATGGACCATATCTTTTTTCGCTCTCTTGGTTCAGGATGGAGAATCAGCTGGACCTCAAAGGTTCTTATAAAACGGTAGTCTGGCTAAGTATTCTCTAAAATTTCGCTTTATAAAAACATCTTTGAATTTCTCAAAGATTAATTTAATTAATAAAAATAATTACTAACTTTTTACTCTCATCTAAGATCCCCTATAACACTGCCCAACAATGAAAATGCTTCGGGCTCAAAAATAGTATGTATTTCCACCTGCTGAATTCAAAAATCACCATAAAGATTACCGATTAGCTCTTGTTTTGGAGATATAATCGATCAAAACGGTGAAAAAGACCATTTTGACCTATTTTCGAGTTCCATTAGATATTAAACAACAATATTTGAGATCACAATATTTTGTTGAACTAATAGAAAACAGCTTCCTCTTAGATTTACAAATTACCACTTGTTTGTAGCTCAATTAGAACTCGAGTTATAACTAAAAAACTAAAACTACCTGATTATAAAGGATAATAAACATTAATAAAGTAAAGGGAGTGTAGTTTCAGAGTGAATGAAATAAAACTCAAAGAGGTGTATACAATCTCAATATATTTCGGATTATTAGTCCATCATCAGGAGTTTACAGGTTAAAAACTAATTTGTAAATTCCTGATGGACTAATAACACTGGGCAACAAAAAAGAGGCAAGCTAAAAAACGACGATCTGATGAAGGCACCACATAAATCTCTTCAGACACGACCATCTGTCAAGTATTATTCCAGCAATGTAGAACTCTTAGAATGTAACTACAATTTGTAAAAAAATAAAATGCACTTTCAATGTTGTTAGCATATGTAATTAAAATGTATCTTTTTCTCTTGATCCGCCACCTACTACTGTATTTCACAGAAACTAGAGCTAAGAAAAAATTTTCATTGTCATATTCGTTTTTCTCAACCCAAAATTGGTAGGAATTGACTCATCAAGTGCTCGAAGCATTTCAAAATTATTTTTTTGTTGCCTGATTATAACCTGATTATAATCAGATCCATGGAAAATATGAAATATTTTAGAGGCCTCAATCATGCCATTTTTATAAATTATTAACCGACTTCCAAAAAGGAGGAGGTTCTCAATTCGACTGAATTTGTTTGTGTCTATGTTACCTGATATCTTCGCCAATTGTGAACCGATTTTGATGATTTTTTTGCATTGGGTTCAGTCTAGTTTCCGATTGGTAAAAATATAATTTTCATTGGTATTGGACCTTTTTTGTTATGTTTGTTCACCCATAACTTCTTTGTTTATGAACCGATTTTAATCATTCTTTCTGCATTTGGATCAGTATAGCTCCAAGATAGTCAAGATACCTAACTATTTATTTATATATTTATTTTATGTATGTCCAGCGAAAACTTTTTGCCACGTGGACCGATTTCGATGATTCTTTTTTTATTGGAAAGGGGATACCTTAGGGATGGTACCATATTAATTTTGTCCAGTTCTGAAGATATGATCAATGACGAATTAACGTAAATCTTCAATTCTTATGAGCAAATAATTGAAATTATAATAAATAAAATCTTTTATAAAAAATCTTAAAACCCGCAAACGTTTCGAGAGAATTTCTATATTTATGAATTTAATTTTATTATCATTTTCTGGGGATCGGGGAGGGAGAAGTGATTCCGCCGCAATATGGTATTGGAATAATTATCGGAAAAGAGGTTTTTTTCTTTAATTAGTTTTTTCCTCTTATTAAAAACAAGCACTAAAGATGAACAAGGACACTCGATGGTGGAGAAGTAATCTCCGGAGTCGAAGCTAAAATACAATCTATACATAATTCATGTAAAATAATTGGTTTAATAAATATCATTTTCTGATTCATTCGGCCGACGCTTTCTCTTACCAGATGGATACAAGATATTATATTAAGTCACTATTAATAACATCAATAAAAAGAGGAAAAAATAAAAATAATGTTTATAAAAAAAAATTAAAACCGACTTCAAAAAAACTAAATTCAACAAATAAAATAATAAGAACTCAAAAATAAAATAAAATTCACCAAAATGTATAAAATAATTATCTAATTTAGTTACAACTAAACGACGAAATTGTTATATGAAATCCTTTTTGATGTTTTTAATAAATTATTCCTATATATTCATACTCACACAAATATTTCTAATATTTAAATATAAAAAACAATTTTAAAATTTTATCTTAATAATTATCATCAAAACCCTTTGTAAGAAATACTTAATCACTTACCATTTCATCTTCTTTTAGTAGTAAAAATGTACTAAAATAAGAGCTTAAATGCATATATTTATTATAACGTTAGTATTTTCTTTTTATAGGTCATTTGCTCTGCATTTAAGCTAAGGTATATATTATTAAACAATCATTTAACCGCATTTGGTATTTGTTTGATTAACGTTAAATGCAAATCATGAAAATCTTTTAAGTAAATAAAACCAAATACCGCAATTAATATATCTGTATACATACAAATAATACTTTTTTTTTCAAATATATATTATGTTTAAATTAATTTATTTATCAAGTGAAGCGGCCATAAAAAATATGCATTCATTTAATTTATCAAAATTAGAAACGTGTGTAAATTAATTTTGGCATTTTCAGATAATAAATATCTATTTTTATTTATTTATTTTTTTTTTAATTTGAATTGATTTTTAAATTATTCATTTTATTATTTCTATCATATCTGTGCATTTTATTATTAAGCTTATAAAACAGATAAACCTTTATATTTCATTCTTAATATTGGTATCTGTCCGTTGTCGACTGGTGGTCAAAATAACAACTAACACATTCGGGTCATATTTATTTTTATTATATATAAAGAAAATTATTAAAAACAAACAAACTAGATAGATTATTAGTTCGTTGTTTAGTATCTTATCTTATTATATTGAACGGGCAATTCTTGTATATATGTATATGGAATAGTGTACTCGAAAATGGTTCTAACGATTTGGATGAAATTAACGGGTTAGGGGGTTTTTGGTCTGTCACAGTCTCATCTTCGGCTAAGTTGTTTTTGATGGGTTTTTTGTTAATTGAAATAATTATTCACAGGTGGTTGTCTCGATAAAAATGTATAATTACATTTTTATTCAATTTCCTTTTAATAATTAATTGGTTTTTTAATTTTAAATTCTACAAATAGTTTAAAGCAAATATTATTATATATTAGAATTTCCCAATTTAATTAATTAAAGGTATTTTTCTTTAAAGTAATTTATTAGAATATCAATTTCATTCTCTTAAAAAATCCGACAATTCGAAGGATCGTACCTCCTTCTTCAGGGTTTAAAAGGGTCAACGAAAGAACCTCGGTTAATATTATTTTTAATTGCAATTACATTGAAAACGAGGGCACGGTGGTGGGGACCGGGGGATTATTGGGAGGTGGAGTGGGGGGTTCAGGTCAAGGTCGGATGCTGGAATTTTTTATGGGGGGGTTGGTGAGAATGTGTATAAGGTGCCCGGTGTATATAAGATCTACTTTTAATCTCGAAAGTGTGTCGCGATCGAATTGTCCAGGCGGGGGGAGGGGGGCAGAGACGCCCCCCCCACACGCACACATAGAACTTTATTTTCAATTTTAAAATTTTTTAAAAAATAAATGTTGATTTTTTTACAAATTTCATATCTCATATTTTAAGTTCATTAAAATAAAAAAAAAAAAAAAAAAAAATTGTTATAAATTCCTTGTCTATTTGGCCGCCGTTTTTTGGCCTCTGCGTGCGACGCACGTGTTGCACTCCCACCAGGCACGGGCCTGTATGGGGGGGCGGTCGCCCCCTCCGCCCCCCACTGGATCTGCCCTTGGTTCAGGTGAGGGTCCAAAGGCGTAGTGGGGTTTGGGCGGTGTTTGGGCACGGGGGGTGGGAGGGGAATATGAGGGTGGGGTTCGTGGGTTGGGGGTCCAGGAGGCGTGCCCCCTGGCTAGCAAGAGGGCCGCCTAAGGCGGGATTTGCAGCTAGTATTTAATATTTTTAGAATTTTTTTTAAGAAAAGACTTCATTACAAAAAAGCAATCGGGATATGGGTCCCCAAGCCCCCCCCTGGACCCGGGCCTAGGAGATTTTTAGGTCGTCAATGAGGCTCGTGATGCGATTTAGGTTGGCCAAGCCTACTCTAAAATAAAAAAAAATAAAAAAAAAAAAAAAAAAGAGAGACAAGATTAAAACTCGAAAATTTAACAAAGAACAAATTACATTTTTAATGTAATTATTTTGGAAGCACAGCTCAACTTTTTTTTCTTCATTAGTAAGAAATTGAGAATTAACTGAAGAGTTTAATTTAAATCTTTAACATCGGGGGTGGGGGGTGGGGGTGGGGGCTAGCTTTTAAACAAATGATAGAACTTTTCAATAAGCTTTTTGCAAGTAATCATTCCACTAGGGATATTTTAAAAATGAATTATTCATCATGACGCTCTCTCTCTCTGCATCGTCTGAATGATGGTAAAGAGAGGGGTGGGGGGGAGTGGGGGTGGGGGGATGAATAGCCCGGGAGCTGAGCTGAGGCGCAATTATACCGTTTTCTATTCCGTTTTTACCAACCCTTTGTTTATACCATCATCATCAAGTGTTAGCTTTCTTCCTCTCGTTCACTCTACACTGCTTTCACAAACCACAAATTGCAAATATTTGTAGAAGCGTCAATCTCTTGAGTTAAGTGCGTAGGAGTATACAAAGTTATAATAAGTATGATGCGTACGCCACATAATATTACACTTATTTATGTAATGAGAACATTAAAATTAAATATAAAACCGACTTCAAAAAAATTAAATGCAGCAAATAAAATAATAATAATTTAAAAATAAAATAAAATACACGATGAAATATTAACATGAAATCGCTTTTTGAAGTCGGTGCCAAACAAACTATTTAAGCGAGCGTACTACATAAGTAAGATCCGTCGAGTGCGATTCATAAAATTTATATGTTTGGCACCGACTTTAAAAAGTAATTTCATGTTAATATTTCGTCGTTTAGTTGTAACTAAATAAGATAATAATAATTTTATACCTTTTAGTGGATTTTATTTGATTTATTTGTTTGTATATATATTTAGTACCTGGCTACCGAGCGATGCTCATTTAATAATATAAAATTTGTATTTTTGTTCTATTTTCAAAACGGCTCCACGGATTTTGATGGAACAAACCCTATTAACAAGTTTTGAGGATGAGAAAGCGATCTGGCTAGGTCTGAACCTCGACAAATCTCATCCCAGGTAACCACAATATCCTAAGAATATTCTAAGGATATTCTAAGGACATTTAAATCTTCTTAGAATAACTTATGAGGAGAGTTTTCTAGGTTGAGTTTCACAAAAGGGAAATATATTAAAACAAATGTATGTTTTTTTGAGTTTGATTAGCTCGATATATATTTCGGGTTACTAGCCCATCTTCAGGAGTTCAAATAAAAACTGAATACAAATTTGTAAAAACGTTTAACAAGTAAAATTTTTTTGAGAAAGATGAGTATATTCAGAAAAGTTTCATAAACAAACAGAAGTTAAATAGTTCAGAAATACTAATCTTTTTCTTAAAAATTAATAAAGTTATTATTTAAATTAGAAACAGAAACAAAAACAAAAACAAAGAACAAAATACAAACACAAATTATGTAATCAAAGAAGAGCGTTTTAATTTATTAATTTTAGCCAAATTAGAATCAATGATTATATCTTGTCAAAGTCAATTGATTATTGAGAATGCTGATTTATTCAGAAGGGCAATTTAATCTCCGTTGATTCTAGAAGAAGAGTCTGGGACCACTTTTTCAAAATGAATTGGGGTAGGATTAGAGTGGAGGCAGTATGATTTTCCGAATCTTTCTTCATTTACATTCGGAAAATCATACTGCCTCCACTTCTAATCCTACCCCAATTCATTTTGAAAGAAGTGGTCCCAGACTTCTTCTTCTAGAATCAACGGAGATTAAATTGGCCCTTCTGAATAAATCCAGTATTCTCAATAATCAATTGGACTTTGACAAAGATATAATCATTGATTCTAATTTGGCTAAAATTAATAAATTAAAAATCGGCTCTTAACTTTGATTACATAATTTGTGTTTGTATTTTGTTCTTTGTTTTTGTTTTTGTTTCTGTTTCTAATTTAAATAATAACAATTTATTAATTTTTAAGAAAAAGATTGAAAGTAATTTCTGAACGTACTTTAACTTCTGTTTGTTGATGTAACTTTCTGAATGTACTCTTCTCTCTCAAAAATAAAATTTTGTTTATGAAACTTTCTGAATATACTCATCTTTCTCAAAAAATTTTACTTGTTAAACGTTTTTACAAATTTGTATTCAGTTTTTATTTGAACTCCTGAAGATGGGCTAGTAACCCGAAATATATATCGAGCTAATCAAACTCAAAAAAACATACATTTGTTTTAATATATTTCCTTTTTGTGAAACTTAACCTAGAGAATTCTCCTCATAAGTTATTTATATTGTTTCACCTAGAACCGACACCTAAATCCTTAAAAATTATCTTCTTAGAATATTCTGAGGATATTGTGTGTTACCTGGGATCTTAATTGATCTTTTCTTATTTAAAGTAATTATTGATAGATGAAAATCTCAATAAAAAAGTTTGTTTACATTTTTTTCAATTATCTTTTATTTATTAATTGTTTTTTTTAATTTTAAAATTAAATTATTATTTATTATTTATTTAATTTATTAAAAAACTCGATAGATTGTTATTTAATTAAAAAAAAATTATACGGAATTTAATTATATTTCTATATACACATAATCTGTCAGAGTGGTAAACTAGAGAGCGAACGCCCCCTGGATAGCCTAGTGAGAGGCAAGTTCGACAGTAGCGCCAAGCGCATGGGTTACCAGAGTAGTAAACTGAGGAGTGAACACCCCCTGGTGACGGCCATGAGACGGTTTTACTCCCTTCGTCGAGGATCCATGTCGCGCGTAAAGAAGTTTCACTTTAAAAAAAAATCAGTCGAATAGAGAACCTCCTCCTTTTTTGAAGTCGGTTAAAAAGAGAGAGAAACCATTAAAAAGAATGAAAAATTCATTATTATTATAATAAGCTTTGTTTAGGATCTAGTAAATCCTTTAAAACCTTACCATAAAATATTAATGGTCATATTTTTCGAAACAATAAGTATTGTTGATAGCTTTTCTTCAATCCGATCATAAACTATTGTTAAAATGAATATTAACGTTTTGTAATTAGCTAAATAAATAATATTATGACTGAAAATAAATTTCTTTACTATAGGTAGGTAGTTGAAAGACAATAAAAATATAGGAAAAAGGCCCCTCCCGGATGCAGGTGAAGTTGAACACGAAGGTGGGCGTAACTAGAGGGTCTTTTTATGATGGGGGTATCCAAATAGCATAAAGTGAACGGGCACAAGCCAAACTGAGAGTAATTATTATTACAAATGGGTGATGGAAGGGTGCAGTGTACCGGAATCATTTTAATACCACAAGCAGATTATTTTTTATTTTCTCATCCCTTTAACCTGTAGCGGCCTGCTTTGATTTGGCCACGAGCCTTTAGACACTGCCGCTAGATGACACAGTCAGATCATTGCAACTAGCAATCGACAATATCACATAATGTATTCAACACTTATATATTGAATTATTGATTGTATGTTTCATGCTCAATCTATAAAAACATTGTTCATATTTGTATTACACCAACAAATAATTACGATTAAATAAAGATGTTTTAATTGTGGCCGAATTGCACTACGCACTTTGCATGACTGATAACATTTCAGTAAGTAAGGCAATTCGATCTCGATTAATCCAGCATGCATTCACCACACACGCGGCTTGCTCAATTCTTGTAGCTTACCCCTTCCAACCACCTTCACTCCGTCGCGGCTATATGCTTGGACCCAGAAAAATGTTAATCCCAAGTCTGGGAACAGTATGAACCTTGCCCTTTCCAAATTCATTGTTAGGTCCCCACCAACTAGGCGGGCAACGCGGACACGTACCACGCAACAACGCACCACCCCCTAACAAACCTATTTTAGAATTGCGTAAGGTCGAATTTACGATCGTCTTTTAATACAAACGTCATTTTAAGCCATGATCTGTTTTATCAGTGATATCAGAAAAATCTAAATAAATTCAATTTGAAATTTTGAATATCCCGAGGGAGAATGAAGTACGTAGCAAGATTTTTTTTTACACGCTTTATATTAGCTTCACCTGTACTTATGTATGTATGTATTTATCTTTGTATCAATGTGAGTTTTGTTCTGTTAAATTCTGCAAACTATTCTCTATAAAAAAAAATCAGGAAAAGTAATCCATTATTTTACTTATTAAATTGACACTTTCTGATGTGGCCATCCACTTGACTTTACCATACACTTCTGGTTGAGTTTGGTACAAGGGCTTAGATTTTAATTTTTTGACCCCCCTCCCCTCCACGCCTCCATTTTGGACGGTCAGTTTTTGCATTTTTCATCTTCTGGTAGCCCACTGATTATGTATACAAAATTTGGTTGAATTTGGTCCAAGGCCTAGATTTTCATTTTTTTTAGCCCCGCCAACCCCCCCCCCCCTATTTTGGGAGGTTTCTTTTTGCACTTTTGGTGTTCTGGGGGCCTACTAATTATGTTTACAAAATATGGTTAAGTTTGCTCAAATGGCCTAGATTTTTATTTTTTGACCCCCCTAATTTTGGCGCCAAATTTTTTTTCTTAATACAGGTTCATTTTATAGTATATTTCATTTCTCTTGTTTTTTAGTTTGAAAAAATTATAATATTAAATTTTAGCCACCCCCCCTCCACCCCTTAATTTTGGGTCGATATGCACCAAAACAAAATCTACTCAACTCTTAATCTCAATGAACCAAAACTACGTATGAAATTTGGTTTTGATATTCACTACTAGTTTTTGAGCTAGCTCGTCCACAACAATTTGGTAACGCACAGACTAACAGACTAACAGACATTTTGGCAAAACAATTATTATCTCGTAAAATATAATTTTTTCGATGTTTACTTATTAGGGCTTTTTTGAAGACTGAAATGGCATGGTTTCGTGAAATTTTTTTAATCAAAATAGTGTCAGCAATTTTTGAGATATTTCGAAAAAAAGAAGAAAAAAAAACAATTTTTTCATGCATGATTACAATTCTTGACCATACCCCCTGTATGATAAACTAATAACTAAGACTAAAAAGTATAAAAATAAATTATATTTTAAAAAAACTAAAAAACATGGTTCTAAAAATTACAAAATAATGTAATACTTAATCAAAAAGCGTGGGGCACTTTGTCGAAATTAATTAAAAGTTTCTGCGCCCCACATTTTTTGATTAAGTATTACATTATTTTGTACTTTTTAGAACCATGTTTTTTAGTTTTTTTTTAAATAAAAATAAAATTCTACATTCAAACGAGTCATTTTGCTGCTAGATATATGTCAAAGTAATTTATATATATCATACATTTAAACTGAAAAGGTTTCCATTCACTCCACATTTTTTTTTTTTTTATTGATGCAAATAGAATTTCATGTAAAACGGCTTGAAATTTCTTTTCAATTTCGATAGGTAGGTAGATATATTTTTTTTTCATACTTTCCAATTAAAAAGTCCTCTAAAATTAATTATCTCGTCAAGGGTTGTATTAGAATTTTTTTTTGAAATAATAGATAATCTCATAATTTTAGTTTTAATTATCCACTTCAAAGTATAGTATAGGACAGTCAAGATTCCAATTAATGAGAGCCTATTGAATTGAGTTTAAGTTGGTATGTATTTATATATATATCTAACGTTAACATATATATCTATAGATATATAATGTTATATCAAGACCGCAACAAAGTCATATAAATTTAAACATTTTTTTTTAACATATTCATAATTACGTAAAATGTATATTCTATAGAAAACAAAAAATAATTTTTTTAATATGTCCCTTTAAATAGAATTTCTATAAATAATGGAGAGAATCAAAATTCACCATTTTATTTCACACAAAAAAATGAATTTGATTAAAACTTTGTGTTAAGAGGTATAAAATGTGTGGATAGCGGAATATCACAATGATAGATAATTTTATAGATAAAATATATAAAGTGTTATATTGAGGTTGCACATTATTACAATAAATAGAATAGTACATGAGGAAAAAGCAATATATAGCATGTTACATGGACTCGAGTAGAAAATGAAGTGAGTAATAAATTAAGTTAAGATAGTGAACACCGGAGTGGCGCTGATGTCATATCGGAGGTGCCAATATTATACATATATTTTAACAATTTGAATTATTTATCAGACATACTTAAAAACAAACCCACTTGAAAATGATTCTTCTTCATGTTCAAGTTTCACACATTTCTAAACATGATAAGTAAAATAAATAAATAAACATCTTGTGAATTCTATAACGCATTGCACGGCAAGCTTACAGATGAGTGAGGATGTAGAAAAAAATAATTTTTATAAAAAATAAATAAAACCGACTTCAAAAAACTTAAATACAACAAATAAAATAATAATAACTTAAAAATAAAATAAAATCCACTAAAAGGTATAAAATAATTATTATCTTATTTAGTTACAACTAAACGACGAAATATTAACATGAAATTTCTTTTTGAAGTCGGTGCCAAACAAACTATACCTATAAGCGAGCGTACCCTCCAAACGTACTAAGTAAGATCCGTCAAGTGCGATTCATAAAATGTATATGTTTGGCACCGACTTCAAAAAGTGATTTCATGTTAATATTTCGTCCTTTAGTTGTAACTAAATAAGATAATAATTATTTTATACCTTTTAGTGGATTTTATTTTTTTTAAGTTATTATTATTTTATTTGTTGCATTTAAGTTTTTTGAAGTCGGTTTTATTTTATTTTTTTTTATAAAAATTATTTTTCTTTTTTCTTTTTAGTGATGTTATTAATAGTGACTTAATATAATACCTTGCATGCATCTCGTAAGAGAAAGCGTCGGGCGAATGAATCAGAAAATGATAATAAAATTTAATCCATAAATATGAGAAATTCTCTCGAAACATTTGCGGGTTTTAAATGAATGTTTTAAGATTTTTTTATAAAAGATTTTATTTATCATAATTTCGATTATTTTGCTCATAAGAATTGGAGATTTACGTTATTTTGTCATTGATCATATCATCAGAACTTGACCAAATTAATATAGCACCATCCCTAAGATACCCCCTTTCTAATAAAAAAATATCATCGAAATCGGTTCATAAACAAAGAAGTTAGTTAGGCCTGAACAAACCTAACAAAAAAGGTCTAATACCAATGAAATAAAAAACGGGACCAATCGGAAACTAGACTGAGCCCAATGCAAAAAAATCATCAAAATCTGCTCACAATTGGCGGAGATATGAGGTAACAAAAAAATCAGTCCAATAGAGAACCTCGTCCTTTTTTTGAAGTCGGTTAAAAAACAATTATTGTCTAAAAACTGCTTATCTCTGTATGAATTCAGAAATATATTATATTATTTGGAAAATAATGTCAGACAACTTAACGAAAATGACAAATATCTATGTGTATTTTGGTGCGTTTATCCATAAGCTTGGAAATCGACGAGATATATAATAAATAGATAGGATAATATTTATTTGTCTTCAACAATTTATGTTATACAAATGGATTTGGATTAAACACACATCCAAATAATAGTACAATAGGGCGTTACCTAAAAGAAATATATAACTCACAAACCAGATCAAATTTTAAGATTTAAGATTTTAAAAATAACAATATAACAACAACAATAGTACAGGGTGGGGCATAAAGACCTGCCACGTTTTGAAGAGATATTAAAAATGAAAAAAATTAACTAGAAAAAAAACTGAATATATTTTTGAAAAGAACATTAAATTGATATATATATATTTTTAATGTGTTTTAAACATTATATCAGACAACAACAAAAAAAGAGGGGGGGGGGGTCAAAAATGAAAATTCTAGCCCTATCTACCAAACTCAGCCAAATTTTGTATTAATAAATGAATTTAACTTTTAAGGACTCAATCAGAGATTTTAGAGAAAACATTTTATATATTGCATATCAGAGAGGTTCGTCCCCTTAGGAATCGAACCCAAGCGCTAACTAAGCTTTCCGGGCCGTTAGCCAAACCGCTTAAGACACTCAAAAAGATACTTAAATCTTTGCCTTCGCTGTAAATTTTAGCATATTATATTTACATATTCTGTAGACTCCTAGAAAGGTAGAAATGCAAAAACTAATCACCCAAAATAGAGAAGAGGGTCAAAAATGAAAATTCTAGCCCTATCTACCAAACTCAGCCAAATTTTGTATTAATAAATGAATTTAACTTTTAAAGACCAATCAGAGATTTTAGAGAAAATATTTTTACATTGCATATCAGAGAGGTTCGTCCACTTAGGAATCGAACCCAAGCGCTAACTAAGCTTTCCGGGCCGTTAGCCAAACCCTTAAGACACTCAAAAAGATACTTAAATCTTTGCTTTCACTGTAAATTTTGTATATTTACATATTCTGTGGACCCCCAGAAGACTAGAAATGCAAAAACTAAGCACCCAAAATGGGGAGGCTGGTCAAAAATGAAAATTCTAACCCTTTCGACCAAACTCAACTAAATTTCGTTTAAATATACTACGGTGCAAAAAAAATCGACCCACTAATAAAAACTTTACTAAATAGCAAATTATTTTAAAAATTTTTACCAATATTCATATAATTTGTTCTATTAACTCTTAAACTAACATATTCAATAAATATTGTTGATAATTTTTGAATTTTATAAAAAAAACTAAGTGAAAATAAATTAAAAGATCCAATTACAAACTATCATACTTTTTCAATATCACTTTAAAAATATCAAATTCTATTTGAAATATCAATAAAATGAATAATTTTGAATTAACCAACATTGATAGAAAGATATAAAATATACAAAATGGATATTTCTGAAGTTCAAGCAGTTCAAATTGTGTGCCTAATTAATCAAGGTCTAAGTCAACAACAAGTGGCAAGTACACTTGCAATAAAAAATAATTTCAATAATATATGAAAACTTGTAAAAAAAAAAATTAAAAATGATTTACTATTTAATAAAGTTTTTAGTGGAGGGTCGATTTTTTGCACTTCAGTGTAGTTTGGTCGAAAGGGGTAGATTTTCATTTTTGACCCTCCCCCCTTTTTTTGTCTGATATAATGTTTAAAACAATTATTTTCAAAAATATGTTGAGTTTTTTTTTAGATAAATTTTTTCATTTTTTATACCTCTTCAAAATGTGGGAGATCTCTATGGCCCACCCTGTATAATAATATAACAACAATAATAAATAACAAACATATATACACTCACTCATTCATTATAAAAGATCTAAACCTCATGCCTACGCAAATAAAATTGTATACACAGGGTGGGCCATTTAATTTTTGGAATTTGAATCGGCTATAAATAAAAAACTAATGAATATTTTTTCAAAATTATGAGTTTATTAGAAAGATTTAACATTTTCATTTGTGAATTAAACACAAAATCATTCATTCGATTTCCAAAAACAGTGCGCAAAAAATCGATAGTTAGGTTGGCTGTGTGGCAAGTGGGGGCCATGTCCTGTTGAAACCAAATATCCCCCATGTCATCCTTTTCAATTTTTGGAAACAAAAATGATGTTTTTCATTCTTAAATGACAATGTCCAAACTCATAATTTTGAAAAAATATTCATTAAATTTTTACTTTATCCAATGCGAAGCATGGGTAAAGTATTGTAATCGGTCTCGTGGCAAGCGCAACTTCAAAGGGTCCTCGGGTAAACATTACGGAACCCATATAGTCTCAATTAAAGTCACAAATTGTAGTATTCATTTAGGTTGAATTTTAGCACGTGACAGTTTTGCAAAAATTACATGGGGTCTCGTCCAGAGGCCAAAACGTGCGAGCGGATGAATGTATGTTATCGTTTTTCGTTCACGATTTTTCCACACCGTACAACCTATTAAAATGAAATTGAAAACCTACCATTAATATAACAAAATAAAGCCCTGATTAGTTTTTGGTACACGTCGGCCCACAAACATTAGTACTTTATTTCAGTACTTTTTTAGTTTTTTCTAAATATTTTGAAAATGACAAAACCAATTTTGGTGAAAATTAATAATGTAATTAAGTACCTTGAGGCCCACAAAAAAGGTCATATAAAGTTTTTTGTAAAATTATATTTTAATGTACTTTACCCTAGAATAAGATGGTACATTGGATAAAGTTTAGCAACGATCCGTTGCAGTTTATTTTTTTTATAGCCGATTCAAATTTCAAAAGTTTGATGCCATGTCTGATATATCATTTATCTGAGTAACACTGGTGATATTTAACAATACTTCATGAAAGTTCTAACAATCAATTACTGATGGTATGGTAGTAGTCTTTATAATTCCTAAAATAAAGACTAATTTTTACGAATAAATAATTTATTTAATATAACTAATTTTACAAATCGATTTAAAGTATTTTTATCAGAATAATCAATTCCTATTTATGTACTTAATTGTCTTTAAAATAAGGTCAATCAATTACTTATTACATGCATGCATTTTCATTTTCTTTGGATCACACTTCACACGCATACTCAAAAAGAAAAAAAAATCCTTTTTATCGGCCTTGACTTTTTCATTACTTTATTTAATTTACTCAGGAATTTCAATTCTAATTAGCTATTTCGCATAATTTAAGCTTATTTAAATAACTGGGAACATTTATGCTTTATCATACCCCGGGTATGGTGATGTATTATCGGTAATAATTGTGGAAGAAAAAAGTCGTTTATTTTCGAAATATCTCAAAAACTATTTTGATAAAAAATAATTTTTATAAAAAAAATAAAACCGGCTTCAAAAAACTTAAATGCAACAAATAAAATAATAAGAACGTAAAAATAAAATAAAATCCACTAAAAGGTATAAAATAATTATCTTATTTCGTTACATTTAAACGGCGAAATATTAACATGAAATTACTTTTTGAAGTCGGGACCAAACAAACTATACCTGTAAGCGAGCGTACCGGCCAAACGTACTAAGTAAGATCCGTCAAGTGCGATTCATAAAATGTATATGTTTGGCACCGACTTCAAAAAGTAATTTCATGTTAATATTTCGTCGTTTAGTTGCAACTAAATAAGATAATAATTATTTTATACCTTTTAGTGGATTTTATTTGATTTTTAAGTTCTTATTATTTTATATGTTGCATATAATTTTTTTGAAGTCGGTTTTATTTATTTTTTTATAAATATTATTTTTATTTTTCTCTTTTAGTGATGTTATTAATAGTGACTTAATATAATACCTTGCATACATCTCGTAAGAGAAAGCGTCAGGCGAATGTAATCAGAAAATGATAATAAAATTCAATTCATAAATATAGAAATTCTCTCGAAACGTTTGCGGGTTTTAAATGAATGTTATAAGATATTTTTTTTTTATAAAAGATTTTTGTCTGCCTGGGTACAAAAGAAAAGAGAAACCCTTTTTAAATCCCTAAGATTGGCATTTTTCTACCTGAGAATAATTAATTTGATTACAAAAAAAAAACCATCAAAAACAATTTTCTCGAAGATGGGACAATGACAGATCGAATTGTCACCCTAAGAACCCCCTAACCCGTGAATTTCATCAAAATCGGTAGATCCGTTTTCAAAATAGAACTAAGATATAAACAAATATATGTAAAACAATTTTTGCTCGTTTAATAAGAGTAGATAAAGACATTCTAATCCAATAAGTCAGTGATTGCTTTTGAATCTTAAAAAGTAAAAAGGGATAAAGCAAAATGGAAAATTGCCTGTCGCAAACATGCCCTGCCTGCCTGTATCATCATATATAATAACGCAATCGCATTTCGATCATATTTGAAATGATTTCAGATTACTTTTTGGAGGAGGAAATATCAGCACAAGAATCTCGAGGAAAGAATCTCTGGCTTCTTGCTTGCGAACGCAGCTTTTAACTCTGTGGGAGATCTGTATCGGAAATATTCAAAAAGCGCCGAGGGGTGGGGGGAGGGGGGGATGTCGCCCAAAAACCTTTCAAGGGAAGGAAAAAGAGGGCGTTTTTATATAACACATAAATCATTCGATATTTGATACAGTGTATACTTTACTGGCCGCAAGTTAATAAAAAGCACATGGCTTGCGGTGCATATGTTACCGTCTTACGGGCAATAAGGCCGTATCGTAAATCGCTTATTGGTATTTGCTTGATGGATGCTACCTTAATATCGACTTCAACACCTGTTTTGGTTTCTTTTCTGCTTGCCCCGGGGCCAAACCCGAGACGACAAGGGATAAATCAATATGAAAGGTTGAGCCGACTAGTGGCCGACAAAAGGGCCGAATCAAAATAATCATGGGAATAAATCACCCGCCGGAGTGAGTGAGTTAGTACACTAAGCTTCGATTAAATAGACTTGAAAATGAGACGATTTGAGATTGTAGACGATTCTCTATAACGCCGTCGGCATCTTCAACATAAATCAAATTTTTTATCTATTTATTGAATCAATTACTTTGAGATAAGAAAATAATATTGAATTCAAATGATTAATATATTTTCAAGGAATAAATAAATTAATGGTTGTGTCTTCTCCACTAAATAAATATTTTGATTATTTGAAACTACAATTTTGAAATACTCACTCTAAAATAACGTTTGTTATACCTCAATTTTTTAGGGCTGCTTAAAATGTTGTTTCTTGTTTGTTATTAGACACACTGCAGTCTGTCAGCCGGTACCGCGACATTTCATCCCCCGACAAAATAGTCCGAAATAAACATCCTCCGACAAAATATCCCCCGATATAATATCTTCTGACAAAATATTCCCCAGTATAAGGGAGAATACAAAAGAGATTAAGTGAAAAGCTTATAATCATAGTTTTGAATAATATAAACAGACTTTCATATTTCGGCGGTTAATTAGCCATTTGAAAGTGCTGCTGTCTGTCGTTAGATTTTCTAGCTAACAATTTATTATTTTTACTATCTATAATATAGTATTTATCATCTATATTTACTTATTTTTCGTCTATGTTTACATTACACAATTATTGATTGTTTGTTAAAAGTGTTATTAATCATTATCGTTATTAATTATTATTATAATTGTGAAAAAGTGTTATTAATCATTATCGTTATTAATTATTATTATAATTGTGTAAAAGTGTTATTAATCATTATCGTTATTAATTATTATTATAATTGTGTAAAAGTGTTATTAATCATTATCGTTATTAATTATTGATTATAATTGTGTAAAAGTGTTATTAATCATTATCGTTATTAATTATTATTATAATATTGGGCGAAAATATAGGGCCCCAAACACACCCCGCCCGACGATTGGCTGGTTCGGTTTTCAAAGTGTGTTTGATTAGAAAAAAAATGGGAGCCCGAAACACACCCCGCCCGGACTAAGCTTTCGGAGGTTCGGTTAATATATATTCAGTTCGGCTCGGTTGGGTTCGTATAGCTCTTTTTCGGGCTGGCTTTTAGACGTCTAAATGCCAGCCGAAACTGAACCGAGTATATATTAACCGAACCGGAGTCGATTTGCATTACTCATAAGATTCACGAGAGGAAGGGTTATTTTGTCATGAGATATTTTGTCTGAAGGATATTTTGTCGGGGGCTGAAATGTCGCGGAATCGTGTCATCCAAGTTCGGAAAAACGAACCTACACACTTGAAATTTTGCATGTCTAATAAGGCCCACTGGAACACCTAGAATCCCAAATCTCATGAATAAACCTATTATAGTTCTTGAGTTATTAAAGCTCTGAAAAGTGTCATTTTTAACACTGACTGTCTGACATATCAATAAGCCTAAAGTACTTCCGCTGGTCCTAGAATGCTGAAATTTTTCATACTGATAGAGCTTGATACATTAATAAAGAGTAAAATCGAAAAACTGAAGTTTTCCCTTCTTTAGGACATAAAATGAAGAGGTGAAATTGAACTATTAAATACATTTGCGTGCATTAAATAAATTTTATTTAGATAAATAAAAGGATAAAAGTTGTCCAAAATTAATGTTTTCTGACTAAAAACATAAATGTGAAAACGGGGCCAAGTTCGGTACAAACGGCTTCGGAGACAAAAGAGTTGAGATCTAAACGGGTGCCAAGTTCCTTAGCAGGTGCTTAAATCACATAGCTATAGGGATGAACAACGTTCTTCAATTGATTTAAAAGAAAATTTGTTACGTTCTTTGATATTAAATTTTGGAAGTTTTAGATTCAACTAAATTGTTTCTAGTATAAAATAGAACAATTAGCAAAGCTAAATTTTAAGCTTGTATTAAATATCATCACGTTAAATGTAATTTATTGACTATCAATAACTCGAGAGAGATCGTTGAGCTACGATTATGTTTAACCGGAGTTGTACAAACTGACCATTAGTATTTTTGAAAAAATTCGACTGAAAAAAGTCAACGGAGACAAGTTTTTCGTACATGTTTACCTGAAAGGTAGGCAACCAAGATCACAATTCACATGAATTTTTGAGGTGTATTCCAGACTACAATGTCAGTGTTTCTCAAACCAGTTTGGTTGACGGCACACTAAAAATATCTGGATTCATTTGCGGCACACCTAAATATAAAAAAAAGTAAAAGTTGTATGATTAAAAAAAAAAATTGAAGTAATTACAAATACTATTTCCAAGCTACAAAACACATGCAATTTTAATTATTTGTCAAAAAGCCTCGCGGCACACAGGTTGAGAAACACTGAGCTAAGCAATCATTACCAATACTATTATGGTTTGCGAATAGACATAAATAAAAAAAAATTATCTTTTTAAAAGCTAAGAAACATGCTTTTAAAAAGTACAAAATAATCTAATACTTTATCAAAATGTGCGGGGGACAGAAACATGTAGTTTTAATTAATTTCGGCAAAGTGCCCCACACTTTTTGATTAAGTATTACATTATTTTGTACTTTTTAGAAGCATGTTTTTAGTTTTTTTTTAATATAATTTATCTTTTTTCTTTTTAGTCTTAATTATTTCTATAGAGAAAAGTTTGCGGAATTTAGCAGAATTTAATGTATTTATTTTTATTAATTTTATATAATTTCATTTTTTTTTTTATAAATTTTATTAAACCAATTATTTTACATTAATTAATGTATACATTGTATTTTTGCTTCGATTCCGGAGATTACTTCTCCACCATCGAGTGTCCTTATTCATCTTTAGTCCTTGTTTTTAATAAGAAGAAAAATCTAATTAGATAAAAAAACCTCTTTTCCGATAATTATTTCAATTCCATTATTTCCCAATCAAGTCGATTGGTTTTAATTAATCATTTTCAATTAATTCTATATAATTTCATTTAAATTGAGTAGGTAAACAACTATTTTTATAGAGAAATGTTTGCGGAATTTAACAGAATGAAATATATTTATTTTTATATAATTTCATTTAAATTGAGTAGGTAAACAATGTTTGCGGAATTTAACAGAACAAAAGTCACATTGATACATAGATAAATAAATACATACATACATACATACAGATGAAGCTAATATAAAGCGTGTAAAAAGGAAAAGCTATATTGGAGTGAATGTTATATATATATTTTTATTAAATAAAATGTCTCATTTTCTATCGAAATTGACTAAATCCTTCCGTTTTTCTCAAGATATACTGCTATTTCTTTCTAATTTTTCATGAAATATTAATGATATTTTATGAGGTTGTAAATCTCGCAAGTAGAGCCTATAACTGAACATATATGAGCTCGGGGGTCGCTAAGTTGTGACGGATGGCGGCGTGAAATTAAAGTCCCATCCTTAGCCATATCTCACTGACGAGTCGTTAACGACAGCCGCCGGGGGTGGCCCGGGGCTCGGTCGGAATCCCCGCACCCCCACCCCCACCCCGTCCCCCTTTAATGAGCGTTAAGTCACCCCCCCCCAGCAACCACTCCATGGTGCAATTTTCTTCCAAGACGGACTCCAACCCTCTTCTTGCTTTGATAAAAAAGCTTCATTCATTTATTTCTATTTGATTTATTTAATTTAATTTCTCGTGATATTCATTTATAAAGTAATAAAGGTTCTAATAAAAAAAAAAAACCCGTTGGAATATTCTACTTGATGGAAAGAATGCAGACTAAAAAACGACGTCAGAGTGGATTTAAATTGAATTAATGAAGGTACTACGCAATTTCACTAAAGTTTTGTGTTTATACATATTCTCGTGTATTTAATTAAACATAAGAAAATAACACACAGTGTATCAGAATTTTAATTGAATTTCAAATAAATTTTTTAATGTTATTAGATAAATAATTAAATTAAACCGAATTCCTAATAATCTTTTTTTATAGTTTAATTACATATTCTACTTTACTATTATCAACTTTTTACACGACAAATAATATATTTGATTAATAAACTGAATAAGGCAGTCAAAATTGATTAATTAATTCTTAACATACATACAGAGGGGCCCAAAAAAATGTATCCACTGTTTAAAAGTCCATAACTTGCAAACTAATTGATGAAGTTGTCTTATTTTTGGTGAAGGTGTAACTTAAAGTCCAACTTAAAGATATCACTGTAGGTGTTCGAAATGGTCACCATTAACATCCACACACAAACGATGCCGCAAAACTGCAGCACGAACTACTGACTGCAACGTGTTCAGTTGGATATTTGCACATGAATGTACGATGGATTCTCGAAGTTCATCCAATGCGCGTGGCTAGTGTCCATAAACGACGTCCCTTAGTGTTCCCCACAGGTAAAAGTCCAGCGGATTTAGGTCTGGGGAACGTGGTGGATACTCCTCAGCACCTCTACGGCCTATCCATCTTCCTGGTAGATTTTCCTCGAGATACGCCCTAACACGATTTTGGTAGTGGGCTGGGGCACCATCTTGTTGAAAGTAAAATCTTCCATTCTATGATCTGGGTCGTCATCGTTCATTGCGTGTAGCAATCGTGGGATGTAGCACTTCCACTTTGCTGAACACTTGAGCGACTCTCTCCAGTTTCACGGGCACACTGTCTCACAGACTTCTGTGGTGAGCGAGTGAATTGTTGTAACACACGACAGGAGTTAGCTGCACTTGTTACTGTTACAGGTCGTCCAGATCGTTGTTTGTGTGCCATCTTTAACACAGCCTTCGGCTTCAAATTTGTCTCGAATGCGACGAATCGTTAAACGTGTCGGTGGCTCTGTTTGATACACATTTCGCCATTGCCGTTGAACCTCATTAATGTTTTCGTACTTAAAATACCACTTCAAAGCTGGCTTCTTTTCATTGAATGTAAGCCTTGCGCCAGCCATGTTTACTCGAGTAACTAGGTGCAACTAAGAACAAAACACTGACTATCTGGCGACTGTCATCTGACAAAACAACGCAATTCAACGCTTGTGTGGCGATTGACGGAACTACAAATTGTTACACAACCAGACAACTCCGTCAATTAGTTTGCAAGTTATGAACTTTTAAACAGTGGATATATTTTTTGGACCCCTCTGTATAATTATTATACTGTCAACGTTTCAGCAACAAAATTATGATTATTTGTATTTTTAATCTACTTTAAAACTTTGCCATGTTTAATGGCATTTTTTTTTTTTTTTACTTGTTTGTCTTCAGATACTAAGTCCATTTAGCCGGTCTTTATTGGGTATTATATTTTCTATCATGGGTTAGTAGTGTTAGTGAAGGACCCGAGTTTTAACAGGTCGAATTTTTTAAGTGAGCATGGCCCGAACCTGGGACTCGCGCTTGAACATCGTCATCGATGACAAACAACGATGCTAAAGGGTTGAGTGTCTGACACCCAATTACTCTCTTATCCCATTTCAACAATTATCTAATTTCTGGTAAATACAAGAATAAAATTACCGAAATGTCGACAGTATGATAATTTAACTATTATTATAACTTTCTGAGAATATATTCTCAGGAAATGGCTCTTATTTTTTCTTTTGTAAAAATACAACACAGATTATATTATTTTTTAAACAAATTTTTTATTCTCAATATAAGGACGTTTTGACCACTTTATATTACTGTCATCATCAGCCTAAAATTTTATTTTAATATATAATTATATAATTTACAAAAACAACAAATATATCAGGGTGAGTTTTTTATCTTGAGACAGTCTTATAACTCAAAAACAGTGCATTATATGAAAAAAAGTTTCAAATAAAAGTTTATTTATATCGAGGGGGAAACTAAAATCCGCTATTGTTTGTCTATCTAGAACAAGCTTTCAAGGGAATTTTAAGGTCAAGTTCTGTTTTTTAAATGGTAACCTATATATTTCTTTTCATATTCATAATCTACAAAAAAAACTGAGCAACATTTATAAGAACTATTTTTGTATCCGACATCAAATAAACAAAATATTAAATCAATTATTAGATCTCAAAAAAATTCTAATAATTATTTTTAACAATTATTCAACTTAATTATCAATCAATAATGATCAAATATTTCATTATTAAATAAATAATTTAATAATAATTAATAATTTAATAATTTTTCGACACTATTCTCTGACATTCCAAAGTGTTATCGCAAGTCTTCTGGATGAATTCCAGTTCCAATTTCGTTTTTTGGCCTGTTTTCCTTTACATTTCGTGTATTTTTTTAAACAGATTTACAACACGATAAAATGAAGCTTGTGAGGGTGTATTCCTATCAGGGAAACGCTCGGCATCCATTACAATGGCATCCCCATAACATTTCTTCCACATTCACCATAAATAAGACCATTTCAATTCTGCCTTCAACATAAAATGTTCCATTTTTATTATGGTAATACAATATAACTATCTACTGGATTAACACGAGAACTCAAAAAGTTTAAGTAGTTCAATAAGTAGAAAATAATCTCTTAAATCTGTGTATAATGAAGTTTTAAAATCATTATAAACACTTAAATTCATTGTTGTGACTTTTCGATTTAATAATTATTTATTTAATAATTAATTATTTAATCATTATTATTTGATAATTATTTTGAATAATTGTTAAAAATTACTATTAGGATTTTTTTGAGATCTAAAAAATAATTGATTTAATATTTTCTTTAATTGATGTCGGATAAAAAAATGGTTCTTATAAAGGTTGCTCAGTTTCATTTGTAGATTATGAATATAAAAAGAAATAACTTTTAAGGAGTTCGGTGTTGGTCCTAGGTGAAACATTTTAATATAATAATAAAACTTGAGTAAGATACGAGGTAGGTTTCACAAAAAAAGAAATAAAACAAAATTGAGTTTTGAATTCGATATATTTCGGGGGTTAGCCCATCATCAGGAGTCTAAGAAAATCAGTTTTTTTAGACTCCTGATGATGGGCTAACCCCGAAATATATCGAATTCAAAACTCAATTTTGTTTTATTTCTTTTTTTGTGAAACCTACTCGTATCTTACTCAAGTTTTATTATTATAAAAAGAAATATATAGGTTTCCATTTAAAAAATAGAACTTGACCTTAAAATACCCTTGAAAGCTTGTTCTAGATCGACAAACAATAGTGTAGTTTAGTTTCCCCCTCCATATAAATAAACTTTTATTTCAAACTTTTTTACTCTCGGCACAAAAACTTTCAATTTACTCTTATCTTTATTAAAAATGTTTCATCTTGCACCAACACCACAATTTCTACTAATTATTAATATAAAGTGGTCTAAACGTCCCTATTGACAATAAAAAAAAATTTGCTTTAAAAGTAATCTAATCTGGGATGTGTTTTTACAAAGAAAAAAAATGAGAGCCATTTTCTGAGAATATATCCTGGAAAAGTTATATAATATTTAATATAGAAAATTCTCAAATCATTATACAGTTTTAAACAATTTCAAGAATGTTATTTTCTTCTCTTATTTAAGGGCTAAGTTCACAATGATTTCTCATGAATCCTAATAAAAAGCAAATATAATGTAATATATTTTAACCACATTAGAGATCTATGAAAAGCTTTAGTTTTGTTTGTCGCCTGTAGAGTAGACAACCGGCAGTGAATTTAGAGACCGAGCCCTGAAATGGACGGACGCCTTGGGACGCTGGACGTAGTGGGTTTGGAAATAAATTATATTTCTAATGGACCAATCATTTCAGAAATTATTCTTAAAAATTTACTAGACTCTCTAATGTAATTCTTTAAATTTGTCTTCTCTATTCGGATTTAAATGACCATTCTTAATATTATACAAAAGTCTATTCATGTTTAAAGCATTCTGATTTCAGAAGCTAAATAATGAGTGGAGCCAAACACTTAAAGATTGTCTCTAAAATACCCTACCTCATCATCATCATCATCATTGAGTATACAGTCCTAAGACTGGTTTGATGCAACAATCCGTCTCCACTCGACTCTGTCCCCCGCCAGCTGTTTGACCTATCTAAATGTCTGGCATCCCATATCCCCAATTATTTGGTTGAAATATTCTAATCTGGGTCTTCCCCTTCCCCTTTTCTTTCCCATCTCCCCCTCCAAGATATCATCCCCTAAGCAGTCCCCCATGTCTCAGTGTGTGCCCCTTCATCTGGCCTCTTCTCTTCTTCAGACTCTTCCACAAGGTTCTTCTTTCTCCGATTCTTCCAAGAACTTCTTCATTTGTAATTCTATCCATCCATTTGATGTTCATTATTCTTCTGTAGCACCACATTTCGAAAGCCTCTAATCTCTTTCTCCCCGCTTCTCTAAGTGTCCAGGTTTCACACCCGTACATGGCTCTGCTCCATACATATGTCTTCAATAGCAACTTCCTGTTTTCTAAGCTCATTGAGGAGGAGCATAGTAGTTTTTGTTTTGAATTAAACCCCATTTTTGTTTGGGCAATTCTTGATTTAATTTCGTTTTTCGCTCCTCCCATCTCATGTTATTTTACTTCCTAGGTAGCGGAATTCCTTAACTCCTTCTAGGTTTTCTTGGTTAATTTTGATGCATTCCTGTCTCTTTTCTTCTTTTTTTGTACATACCCTACCCGTCCCAACTTAAGTTGTTTGCATCTCACTAGAGATTTACAATGAGTTACTTGAAGTTGCACACCACTGCAGCTAGAAAGAAGCTGGTCAATAAATTATATTTTTAACAAAGATATCTACTCTTTTATAATATTTAATTTTTAATTTTGGACTTAGATCTGTTTGAACAAGTTCAGTTGGTTGAGGAGCCTCGTCTCTTTTTAAGCAAGCATAGCCAGTAGGGTTTTTCATTTCCCGGCAAATAATATCTCCCGGGAAACGAGAATATTTCGAAGATATTCCCGGGAAAATCGTTTTAATATTTACTAATTTAAAGAAGAGATTTTAAAATGAGTTCTGAGCCAAACTAGCGTATTAACCGAATTGTCGTTGAGTCGTGTCCAAATTTTGGTGACAAAAAGCCAAGCAGTTGAAATTACTCTTTCACTTTCTTTTGAGGTTTATATTAATGCAAAGGAGACCATCTATAGTAAGAGCATTTTCAAATTTGTTGTTAATTTCCCACTGGTTTCAAATAAATTAAATTCTTTTAATAAAATCTCCAATTTCTTTTTCTTTAATAACCCTTTAATTTTAATATTTAAAATTTTATATCAGTGAAATAATAACTAAGTGTTATTGAAATTAAATTAAACTTACTTTAATTCACAAAGAAATTGCAATCTTTTATTTATTTAAACTTTAAATTTATTCTTGTTGTAACTTTTTAAAATAGAAAGATTATAGACACACAACACTATGACTTTTCAAATATTTGTGTTTCTCAGCTGCATAATCACGAATACAAGGAAGTACATAATGGTTACTTTGGTTTCAAATATTTTTAAATAAAACAAGTAGTTTTGGAATATTTATTTTTCATTTATATGACGATAAATGTTATAAATAATCCCGGGAATTACTTTTATTCTCTAGATATTTTTGCGGATTTCCCGAGAAATCCCGGGGAGAAACCCTAATAGCCAGCAACTACGGTCGACAGGAATCGATGAGTGAACCGCAATTGGAATTAGGTCTACACGTCTTTGGAATTATTTTGGAATTAATTAGATAATGCCCTACATCTGTTGATCCTTCTACTTGCAAATGAAAATAGGAGTGGAAGTAGGTGTACACGATATTAGGTTGCCATTCACCCCTTGACAGAAACTATTTTTACTCACCGGTATTCATGTCAATTCATTGAAATTAATTATCAATTATTTGTTGACTTCAAAAAACACGTCTAACTTTAATGATCTTTTTAGCCATATGGCAATTAATTCTCTAATAGTTTCTGTGTAAAAGAATTGTGTTTTCTTTTATTAAAATTTAATTTTTCATATTATGTAGATACCACAATTGTTTTTTTTTTCTTTTGAATTGACAATTAATAGTAGAAATATTTATTTTTTTATACTATATACATACTGCTGCTACAGGCTAAAAATAATGATATATAGAGAGGAAATATGTCAATTTAATAGAACGAACTCATCTATAAAACATTCATTTTGGGTTCAACTTGGCATATAATTTAATTGGCTGCCAAAATCAAGCTATTTCCATGTCACTTTGCTTCATTATATCCAATGCTAAATATAAATGTATTGTTTCAAATACTAAAAAAAAAGAACATTTGAAAATCAAAAGAAAGAAATTATATATTTTTTCATTCATATAATGACATATAAGTATCGATTTTTTATTCCAGCCAAAGTAATGGTTCAAAAATTTTGAAACTCTGTAGACTTTATCCTTATAATAGCAGCTATCTTTCAGAATTTTTACAGATTTTTATTTATTATAATTTTCTTCTGAGTGACATATATAAAATTTACTCTTTTTCGACCTTTAAAGCGTCTGGTTACAGCTAGCACCCGCGAAAAACGTCTGGCAATAGTAATTGTATGTCGCTAATACTATCCTGTAAGACATATTAAAAAACTAGATTTGATACTATGACTTAACTAAAATAAAGCCCAATTCCCCTTGAACATAAGATTACATTGTCCCCCCCCTCTCGCCCCTCTTATATTCCACCCCCTCGCGAGGGGGGGGCAATGTAATCTTATGTTTAAGGGGAATTGGGCTTTATTTAAATTTACTTTAATGTTTATGTTTTTTTTTATTAGGTTATTAATTTATATCTGCTTCGACTTTTTTATGGGGTTTGGGTGTGTATCTCAGTGGCTGATCCAAGACCACTTCATTCACCAATACGTATATCCCCATGACTTCAAGGAACTGGAACTCTCTCCCAGCCTCCATCTTTCCCAGCACCTATAATCTTCAAACCTTCAAAACCCCAGTGCATAAACACCTACGTCTCCAGCCCCTCACTTAATCAACTTTTCCTTCTCTTCGGTAATGCAAGGGTCTTTCGAGATCCATAGGGGCTAAATCTTTACTGGTGCGCCCCTTCTTGCATTCGATTGCATTAAAAAAAAAAAAAAATTGTTGCTTCGAGAATCGAGTCCAAGTGCCTGCTCGAGAAACCGACAACCTTTCTGATATGTAATTAATTTACCCGAGATTAAGAAGAGAAGACTTTATAATTGATTTTCTTTAATAAAATGAACTCCGCTACTCTCAGAAGGAAGTACTTTCTAAACTGATTATTTCACCTCAATTCGATTAACATCAATTGATATTTTTACGTTGGTTAATTAGATGGAACTACACTGCTGGCCAAAAACACGTAACACTTAGATTTAAAAAAAAAAAAACTAATAAAATTGATAATATGATATATTTTTAACCTTTCTTAATAAGTGTAAAAAAAAAAATTAAAACATTGGCTAGGTATCTGTAGCTGCGGCCATTCTCCATTAACGAAACGGCTTTCGCAGAATCTGTAATGCTAATCGGCATAATTTTGTTGTGTTTAGTCAAAAAGACACTCAAATAATGGATTTCAAAAGCATATTATCAAAAGAAAAACAGGCATTGAAAGATTATAATAAGGATATTAGATTTCATCAAAAATCGATAAATATCAAATTATCCGCTTTTATATCATTATAATTTTTAAATAAAATGTTTTAAATTTATGTTACTCTTATGAAGAAAGGTTCAAAATATATCATATTAAAAGTTTATTCAATTTCATTGCATTAAAAATACATTCTATTATAGTCCAGGCAAATTACGATTTTAACAGGAAATAATTCCCGGTAAAGATTTTTATTGCTGGTATACCTTTATTGATACTCCAATATTACTACCGTAAGCTATTGCCCAAATCTGTGTTGTGGGAATTTTTCTACGAGCCTCAAATGAGAAAATTTCGGAATTTTTTTCAGTTTTTCTTGAATAACTCTAAAACGGCTTATCAAATGAAAAATATATCCTTTAGATAAATTGAAGATCTTTAAATTACACGTAAAATGATTGTATTGGAAATTTTGTTGACTTGAACATTTACTTGGACCACTTTTTTGTTAAAATTCTTAGATATCCATTTTCCATGACAGGAAATGATCCATTGTTTCAAAAAATCTCAGTTTTACCTTCATAAAATGAAAACCACTCATCCTAGAAACTTGATTCCTATCTCATTGTCTAGGAAATTTTATTTAGTTGAACGTATTCTTGGACCACTTTTTGATAAAACTCTTAGGTTTATAGATATTTTACATTTTCTGGACAAGATATGATCCGAATCCTCAAAAGCGTCATGGAAAATGCTGGATATCTATAAATCTAAGAGCTTTATCAAAAAAGTGGTCCAAGTAAACGTTCAAGTCAACAAAATTTACTAGAGAATGAGATAGGAATCAAGTTTCTATAATGAGTGGTTTTTATTTTATGAAGGAAAAACTGCGATTTTTTGCAAAAAATTGCATTTTTTCAAAACTTCAATCTCATGTTACCATTATCCAATTAGAATGAAACTTTATTTAAATTGTATAAAGTCGTCTTTGTCATAAACGTGCTCCTTCATGGTCAAAATGGGAAAAATCGAAAAAGGTACTAGTTTTAGCGATATTCAAGTGATCCCGGGGCTATTTTTTGATAGGCGTTAGTACTGGTTCTACTAAACCTAAATAGATGAAAATTTTATCATTTTACGCGTAATTTAAAGAGCTTTAATTTATTTAAAAGATATCTTTTTGATTTGATAAGCCATTTTATAGTTATTCAAGAAAAACTGAAAAAACTCCGAAATTTTCTAATTTTGAGACGCGTAGAAAAATTTCATCAACAGAGATTTGGGGGGGGAACTTTAGGGTAGTAATATTGGAGTACCAATAAAGGTATTCCACCAATAAAATCTTTACCGTGAATTATTTCCTGTTAAAATCGTAATTTGCCTGGACTATAATAGAATGTATTTTTAATGCAATGAAATTGAATTAACTTTTAATATGATATATTTTGAACCTTTCTTAATAAGTGTGACATAAATTTAAAACATTTTATTTAAAAATTACAATTTAAATGAAATAAAAGCGGATAATTTGATATATTTATCGATTTGTGATGAATTATTTCCTGTTTATGGCATTTTTTCACGTAATTTGCCTGGACTATTAGTTATATAAAATTGATTTGATTAAAATATGAACATGCTTTTTGTAAACTCAATCTACAATATAATTTTATTTGATATCTAATTATTATTTTTTAATATATAATTATGGATCAAAAACACTTTGTTAAAACTGTGTAGCATATTTAGAACTTAATACCTACCTACCCTAAGAATTTATTTTAAGACTGGTTTAAAATTTTCTAAATATAATTTAATTAATTATTTTTTAATTAAGCAAACGCTCACTGTGTGTATATATGTTCAGAGAGAGGAGCAAGAGCAAGGGCGTTCATTTATTAATTTAGCCGAGGAATTTGAAGGTGGGCGGCGCCTGATGTTTGCCTGTTGCTACCTATAACGATGACTCTTCAAAAACATTGCTTTAGTTTGCAGCAGGGGGGGGGGGGGTGCTGCAAATCCGTTTATTCGGATTTGATTTAATTTTGGCACACAGGCAGATCCATTTTTGGCATGGGTCGCGTGCAAATGGATGGTCTCCGCCCCCGCATCGGCCTTTGGCTCTGTTTATCCGGTTTGGCCCATTGCAAGGGAATGCAATTCATCTATTGTTCTTGCATAGATTTATTTTTTGCTTTCTGCCAGCATCAGCATCATCATCATCATTGCCGCGCATCAGCATTGTTTTTGTTGACCATTTGCACATTTGCCAAATGATGAATCTCGTTTA
This sequence comes from Forficula auricularia, assembly GCA_024734495.1. Lineage (NCBI taxonomy): Eukaryota > Metazoa > Arthropoda > Insecta > Dermaptera > Forficulidae > Forficula > Forficula auricularia. The sequence continues at coordinate 720,189 of JALMQS010000055.1, read as the reverse complement.
AAATGCCGCACATATTTATTTTAATTTCCTTGATTTTAATTATAATAGCATATAAAGGATGTATTTTGTTCCGTTTTTTTTTTAATTTAGGCAAATATGGAAATATATATAAATATATTCAAGTCCAATACATTGTTCTTAATCGTATTACAATGAGAAAGACAATTTTTAAACACTCAGTAAAACATTAACTTTTAAGGAGTTAGGTGTTTTGTTCTAGGTGAAACATTTTAATATAATAATAAAACTTGAGCAAGATGCGAGGTAGGTTTCACATTTCAATCATTCCACCGCTAATAATAACTCTATCCCCATTCATTTCGAAAGAAATAGGCCTTAAATTGGATCTCTTAGAATCGACGGAAATTAAAATAGCCCTATCAATTAATTCAAATATTTTAAATAACCAATTAGAAGTGCATAAAAATACAATTATTGATTATATATTATAATAAATTAACTAAACATTCCTTCTATTGTTCGCACATTGAATATATCAAGGTAATTGTACCCTCTCAGTCACTTTTCCAGTTGTACCCTCTCACGTACGTTCCCATTTTCTATTATAATAGTAGGTAGAGCTTCCCTCATCCCCGAAATATATCGAATTCAAAACTCAATTTTGTTTTATTTCTTTTTTGTGAAACCTACCTCGCATCTTGCTCAAGTTTTATTATTATACTCAGTAAAACGTTTATTTGCATGATTTGTATCAATTCTAAAATTTAAATTGTAAATATTAATATTTTTGAAATTCTTGACATTCATACAATTCGTCTTCAAGATACAAATTAACTTCAAAAATTCAATTATAAATATTTATCAGAAATGAAGAAGGTGAAGCTTTTATTTTTGTGATTGATTTGATTTAGAGTTGAAATTTTGTTAAAATCATACATAATTAATTATAATTATTTATTCGTGTTCAATAAATAATTATAATTAATTTTGATAAATTAATTTAATATCATAATTAATTATGATAATTTAATTTAATATTATAGTTAATTATAATTATTTATTCGTGTTCAATAAATAATTATAATTAATTATGTATGATTTTTAACAAAATTTAAACTGTTCTAAATATAATTATAAAATTTTGAAAAATATTGCTTTCAAAAAAATTATAATAATTTTTAAAAAGGTATATACTTTATATTTTACTCAAAAATTCAAGCTAGAATGGTCATTTCTCCAGTATTTGAAGGGAATCGATTACTTATTTCTGATTTTTAGTCGGTTTCTCTATATCGTCGCTGTTATTATCAAAATATCGTATATAAAAATCAAAACTTTTCAGTAGCTAAGAAAAACTTTTGTTTTCATTTATATTAATCCTAAATACTTTGTTTTGTTTTTAATTTGTAACTTGAGTTCTATCACCTGATAACATACAAAAATTTGAGAGCTGATGTAGCGAATAAATTAATAAATACAAGTGTTTTTCTTCTATATAATTTTTTTTGATTATTTTGACATACGACAATTTGATATAACAGTGACGATATGTCTTCAACAATGGTAACTGATGTGATTAAAAAATCGATTATTTGTTAGGCTTTAGCGACTCTGGCTTATATTATTAAAAATATAATAATGTATTAATTAAGCTTCTATTTTTGTGTTTAATATTATTAAGAGTTGAAATTTTATTAAAATCACACATATAATTAATTATAATTATTTATTGAACACGAATTAGTACGATAGTTTTATTTTATTATTAATTCGTGTTCAATAAATAATTATAATTAATTATATGTGTGACTTTAATAAAATTTCAACAATTTTAAAGTAATTTTGGGATTACATATTTAGTAGCATAGCCAAGTTCTATCGAATAAAGTTTTTATATGAAAAATTGAATAAAATTATTCAGATTGTGCTCTAAATAATATAAGATATTATTAGACAAATTTGTTTATATGTCAGAAAGGTGTCATTTCCTCGAAAATCGAATCCAAGCGTCAAAGGAGTTATTGACAATCATCTATGACGAATTGGATTTATTTTTGTTATAAAATCAATTCTTGTATTACTATCTGTATTCGGGACTTTCAAATATATAAATCTTTTAATAATAATCATTTAAAAAACCTCTGTCAATATAATAGTTTTTGGATTCTATATCTCTATGTTCACCGACCTCCAAGTTAAACGGCTTAGCCGATTGACTTGAAATTTAAAACATTTACTCCTGGGGGGTCAAGTAACCGGTGTGATTAATAAAAAGTGAACTTTTAGTCCCAGAGGAGGAACTTTAGCATTTTTTTTCTTCTATTCTTATTCCAAGTTCTAATAAGAAAACTCTAATTGAATTTTTCCTAAAATTTCTTAAATTTAATCATTTGGAAACCCGCAAACAGTTTTTGATAAACTATACAATAAATAAAATATAGTAGAACCTCATTATCTCGGCAAATATTGTTAAAGGAAATCATTTTGCAGCTGAAAAAACCCAAGATGGCGAATTTTCGAGTTGCTGTCACAAAGGTAAAATTAATTTACCAACAATGACACAGTATGTCAAAAATGTGTACTTGAAAAATACTTGCCGATTCAAAAATCTTTAAAGAAAACATGGTTTGGCTTTTGCAACTGCCGAAACTATTATATTGATATGAGCCATGCGGACATGGGCAAAGGGAAAGATATAGCAATGGCTTAGAATACTAAATACTAAATTATACTAAAACCTTGCTCTTTTGTAATATTTAGGTCATTCGATTATATTTATTCAAAATTATATTATCCAATTTTCGTTGTCTATAAACAAAGGAATCTACTGTATTTTCGTTACGTTAAATCTAATCCCATAGAACTTGTTATATTTTGTTGTTTTTCATATCGTAACTTTTTTTTAGACCATTAAATTTATTTTTTATTCAATCAAAACAAATGACATCGTTCATACTTTTTCCGAACGTTATTTGTTTCGACTTACCAAAGTAAATCTCTTTACGTCACTCTCCGATATCGGATGGGATTTTTTTTTTTTTTTGAAATATTCTGTTTTCTTTAAGCATGAATGCGATAGTGCGAGATAGTTGTTGAATTTATGATGCAAGGGTAAACAGAGAGAAGACGTTTCTGACAAGGATCTTTAATTTCCGACAGAGATCAGCCCCTTTTGCTATCTACAATGTTAACCGGCTCCGCCTGTGTTAAAACGACCCAAAAAACTGAACTTTCGATATTTTGGGTGAGGAGCCCTATGGGATTAATTTCTCCCTATGAAGATGGCTTGTATGATTAGACGGGCTTAATTAAAATACAAAAGTTATTCGCCAACTGTCGTTAGGCCGATTCATCCCGGAAGTGAGGGAATGAGCAGGGAAGTGATATGAGATTCCCCTATGGCTAGATATTATTTGCTCCCACCCACACATATGACTTTATTTGCCTGACATTTGAATAATTGATACAAATACAAGACATCAACATAATTATGGCAAGCGGCGTCATTTCGGGCCTTTCTTTATCTTAATTGCCCATTATGGGGCCTCGCTGACTCAAATAAAAATATTTGTGTGGGAAATAGCGAACAGCAATATATGCTAAGTAGATTTTTATTATTATTACATTTCATTTTATATTAAAATAAATTGCACTTTTATAAATAAATCATTTCTATGAAGCAATTTTTGACTAGATAAATTTACTTTTTTGATATTCAGTCATTAGGGCTTTTTTTATAGAACAAAATGCCATGGTTTCGTCCAATTTTTTTAATCAATATAGTTTCAAACTTTTTTGAGATATTTGGAAAAAACGAAACATACTCTATGTATGGTAAAGTAAAAATGTTAAATTGAAGAATTTATATACCTAAACCTACATAGTATTGCATACATATAAAACAATAAAGAGACTAAAGAATTGCATATAAAACGTTTTTGTGAACCTATATTCATGCATGCCACTTTTTTTTATCAAGTATAAAGGGTAAAAAAATTCTTTTGAATTTTTAAGAATATTTTTTTTTATACTGTATTAAAATTTTTTGCTTTATTATTAATAATAAATATTGGTTTGAAAACCCTTATGGAAATAAATAGATTTTCTAAATATGTTTTTTATATATTTTTAGAAAATATATTAAAAATATAAAATTTTGTGTTAAATTTATATTCTTAATATATTTTCTAAAAATATATAAAAAGATTTAGAAAATCTATTTCCATACGAATGTTCTCCTCAGGGTAGTATTTCCAATAGTATTAAAGATACCATATAAGCAATTCAATATTATATATTTATATCCATTTTTCAGAGGAAAAGGAACAATAATACTAAGTGTTATATCAAATGATCAATAGCAACGTTTCGGTGTTTTATTTCACCTTCTTCAGGATCTTGATCAAATTTCTTCTAAACACTTTGTCAGTTCATTTAGCTTTGCCAGTAACTTCACAAACTCATCAGTTGAGAGTGTGTGGTGAGTTTGACAAGTTACTATTGCTTCTCTAAATAAATATTGATGTTGTGTGAATGATGTTTGTTCAAATCTGGCAAAGCTAAATGAACTGACAAAGTATTTAGAAGAAATTTGATCAAGAGCGCTGACGAAGCTTAAATAAAACAGCGAAACGTCGTTATTGATCGTTTAGAATAATACTTTATAATATTGTTCCTTTTCCTCTGAAAAATGTATATATTTAATATCTATATTATGGAGGTGAATAACAAAAATGATATTTATTAGTAATGAAGCTGTTGAAGCTTTTATTTTAAGTACCTGGAGCCACCGAGCGATGCCCGGCAACTTTTGCTTCAGTTAAAAGTTATATATTAATATTATTTTTAATTTAAAATTCTGATAAAAACCACCCAGTCACTGCATCCCATCCCCCGCACCCAAACCCTGGACCCCCCATACACCCCCCTACGGCCCCTGGACTCCCACCACCGAACCCCACACTCCACCACACCCACCCCCAGTTTTTGCATTTCTAGTTTTCTAGTGGCCCACAGATTATGTATATATAAGTATATAAATAAATTCCTTATAATTATTTTTTTAATTAAATAACAATTTATCGAGTTTTATAATAATCAATTAAATTGGCAAATTCTAATATATGTAATATTTGTTTTTAGCTCTTTGTAGGATTTAAAACTCAAATTTATAATCAATTAAATTGTTTAATTTTAATATATATATATAATATTTGCTAGAAAGTACTCATGGGTTTTAAAATTAAAAATCCAATTAATAAATAAAAGATAATTGAAAAAATGTAAACGAACTTTTTTATTGAGATTTTCATCTATCAATAATTACTTTAATTAAGAAAAAGTCAATTAAGTGGAATTTTGTCGAGGTCCAAACCTAGCCAGATCGCTTTCTCACCCTCAAAACTTGTTAATAGAGTTGGTTTCATTAAAATTGGAAGAGTCGTTTTCAAAATAAAAAAAATATAAAAATATATATGTACAAACAAATATAGATACAATTTTTGCTCTTTAATAAGCGTAGATAATCGGATTGAATGCTCATACTTGAGAACGATCTCAGAATAAGTCGATCGAAACGTCGTAGTTATATTGTAATATTTGTTCGTCTTCAATAAATAATTATAATTAATTATGTATGATTTAAATAAAAATTCAAATTTTAAAAATGATATTTAATATTATGTATTATATAAATTTTAAAATAGCATAAAATAAATCCGCAATGATAGGAGCAAATCCATATTTATTTTCAACAATTTAATTCCCAATCATCTACCTATCCACTATTTTTGTATTCCTGTCAGATCCAGTCGTCCTGTGTATAATTCGTTGACATTTGGGTTGATCGTCTTTGCATTTTCACAGTATTCGTTGGCCGTTGGTTGACAAGTGGCCAGGCAGGGGTGTGGAACAGCTTTTTTATTTTTTTCGCCACTGGGTTGTTTCAACACTAGAGCGTTCGTTTCATTTACAAAGAGAAAAAAAAAAAAGTAAAAAGCACCCGGGGCTACACCGGGACATGGAAAAATCAACACCTATCTATATAAAAAGAACTAACATTGGCAAAGGCCTAATATTTTACATCCTGTCGTCACACTCCACCCACCAACCAACTAACTATATTACCATCATTTGTAAGATGTCGATTTTTATAGTATGCCTGATCATTATCTAAGAATTTTATTAAACAAATTCCATTTGTGGAGTGTGGGTGGTAGCGATCCTACAAGTCCTACGAAAAATGTTTAATTTAGAAATTTAACCAGCTACAATTTAGGTTCTATGTTTACGAGTATGCTATATATAAGAGCCTAGATTAATTTGTAACAACGCAGACGTAACGCTGCCGACAGGGAGCGCCGTCGGTATATTTGCGGCAAATTTGATATATAATCGTAATTTTGACTCGAATTTTGAAATGAAAGACTCCAATTGATTTTAAATTAAGAAACATTAAATATATTGATAATTATTCCTCCCCCACCCCTCACCACTCAAAAATTAAATATGCAATTCGCTTTTCTTTGCGCACAGAAAAATAAATTAATCACATCTTATTTGATTTATATTTTATTTATTATTTGTTTATTTTTTAATAATTTGGCACTTTTTTATAATTTTTTAAAATCTAAATTTTGTTATTTTTATTTTTTGATTTTTATAAAATTGAACGACTTAAGACACGCATGCCCATATGAGTTTCTCATGGCAATACTGGATGGAGCAGCCTGTCATACAAACAACACCTGATCTCTTTTAAATATTTGGAGCCTTATATCGATTATCGGATTTTAAAAAGATGATATAATATAATTCTCCTCTTCACACGATTCCACTTATTTAAATCAGTCTATTTCCACACAAAAAATATCACAATGCTGTAGATTATAGAAAAATAAAATACTTCCAGATTCATATCTAGAGCCTCATTTCTGTAGCTGTGTCAGAGGAGAAACTTTTAAGAGAGTATGTATTTTCGGAAGTTTACAGGTATACATTTGGAGTGTGGTTTTTAAGAGGAATAAAAATTTGGACCGAGACGCTGCCCGCCAGGCCACCAGCCCGGAGGGCTGAGCTTCGAGGTCGTGCCGAAGGCACGCACGAAAAGCTCGTTTACAATAAAGACACACATACATAGAGAGAAACACAAATAACTTTGCTTAAAGCAAAAGCTACATTTGTCTTGACCATATCGGACAAGTATTAAGAGTTTATAAAATAATAAAAAATTTCAATCAAGTCAAAATAAGCTTTTATAAATCGATCTTTTCTATTTTATTTAAATAATTATAAAACCAAACGTTTTTAAACTATAAGGATGCAATAGCACTGTTCTACAAAAAATTGGTCGTTTTGTTAATTGTTGTTTTTTACAACACGTCAGAATTTTGTGAATTTAATTTTTTGAAGTCGGTTTTTATTTTTTTCTTAAAAATTATTTTTATTTTTCTCTTTTTAGTTATGTTATTAATAGTGATCATATCAACAGAACTTGACCAAATTAATATGACACCATCCCTAAAGACACCCCCTTTCGGATAAAAAAAGAACCATCGAAATCGGTTCATAAACAAAGAGGTTTCAGGTCTAAACAAAACTAATAAAAAAATTTTAAGAAGAAAATAAAAACCGACTTCAAAAAATTAAATGCAACAAATAAAATACACTAAAAGGTATAAAATAATTATTATCTTATTTAGTTACAACTAAACGACGAAATATTAACACGAAATTACTTTTTGAAGTCGGTGCCAAACATATACCTTTTATGAATCGCACTCGACGGATCTTACTTAGTACGTTTGGATGGATATGCTCGCTTATAGGTATAGTTTGTTTGGTACCGAATTCAAAAAGTAATTTCGTGTTAATATTTCGTCGTTTAGTTGTAACTAAATAAGATAATAATTATTTTATACCTTTTAGTGTATTTTATTTGTTGCATTTAATTTTTTGAAGTCTAGTTTTATTTTTTCTTAAAAATTATTTTTATTTTTCTCTTTTTAGTGATGTTATTAATAGTGATAATATCATCAGAACTTGACCAAATTAATATGACACCATCCCTAAGACACCCCCTATCGGATAAAAAAGAACCATCGAAATCGGTTCATAAACAAAGAGGTTAGGTCTAAACAAACCTAATAAAAAAAGGTCTAATACCTATGAACAAAACGAAAAAACATGGGACCAATCGGAAGCTAGACTGGACCCAATGGAAAAAAATTTCAAAATCGGTTGACAATTGGCGGAGATATGAGGTAACATTGCACGACACAAAAACAAAAAAAAAAAAATCAGTCGAATAGAGAACCTCCTCCTTTTTTGAAGTCGGTTAAAAAAGATACCTACTTTAATTGCTAGAACAATGTTAAATGAAATAAATTTGTAACGTGTTTCTATTCGTCCATAAATTTGAAGAAGTAAGGTGTATGCTTTTTATATGAGAGGGAAACAAAAAAGGGATTTTTTAAAGGTTTTTGCACCCCCTTTTAAGCGGACATGGGGCTGCGTTCGTGATATGTTTATATATTTTTTGCTTTCTGTTGTTTTAGTCCATGTCCCATAAAGCGATGGGGGCTCGGCTTATTCGTTGGTTATTTATAGCCTAGTCCGGCCTACGGAAGATAGCCCGAGTCTATAATTACGGCCGCTGGGGTCTTATTCAGGCATACCATTGCGCAAATATATATTCTCCATGAACATCCCCAATTCTGGGCTCCCTCCTCGGCGATTATATGCATAGATCAGAAATAAAATTTAACTTTCCAACAAATCTATTCTTTTTCATTGATCTATAAATCTTTTTTTACCGAAAGGGGGAGGGGGGGGGTCATTCTATATTTTTCAATTTCTAACCACACACATCATTCTTTAATTTTTTTTCTACCCATCTGCTCCACTTCTTTTTCTAAAGATTTAAATATAATTCAATTGAAAAATATAGGATACCAAACAATATATTATATTTATTATATTCTCTACAACTCTACAGCTCTTATCAAATTATCAGTAATGCAAAATTTATAGGCAATTAATTTTAGTATCGCAAAAAATAATAAAGGAAAGAAAGAATAAAAAAGTAAAAAAATAAAACCGACTTCAAAAGTATTAAATGCAACAAATAAAATACACTAAAAGGTATAAAATAATTATTATCTTATTTAGTTACAACTAAACGACGAAATATTAACATGAAATTACTTTTTGAAGTCGGTGCCAAACATATACCTTTTATGAATCGCACTTGACGGATCTTACTTAATACGTTTGGCGGGTACGCTCGCTTATAGGTATAGTTTGTTTGGCACCGACTTCAAAAAGTGATTTCATGTTAATATTTCGTCGTTTAGTTGTAACTAAATAAGATAATAATTATTTTATACCTTTTAGTGGATTTTATTTGTTGCAATTGAAAAGTTTTTGTTTTGCCGAGAGTAGCAGAGTTGATGATTCACAAAGAGAAACAAAGAGGTTGTCCTCTGCTTGATGCAAATAAACATACACACATATATATCGAGATGATATATCTGTATATATATTATTTATTTGTTTGAGACTATAGTTTCGAAGACTTGGTCTTCATCATCAGTCTTTCTTCAATTATAAATGTTTTTCATGGAGTCCATATATCCATATGATATTGACTCCATGAAAACATTTATAATTGAAGAAAGACTGATGATGAAGGTCTTCGAAACACTATAGTCTCAAACAAATAAATAATATATATACAGATATATCATCTCGATATATATGTGTGTATGTTTATTTGCATCAAGCAGAGGACAACCTCTTTGTTTCTCTTTGTTTATTTGTTGTATTTAATTTTTTTGAAGTCGGTTTTATTTTTTTTTTTATAAAAATTATTTTTATTTTTCTCTTTTTAATGATGTTTTTAATAGTGACTTAATATAATACCTTGCATGCATCTCGTAAGAGAAAGGGTCGGTCGAATGAATCAGAAAATGATAATAAAATTCAATTCATAAATATAGAAATTCTCTCGAAACGTTTGAGGGTTTTAAATGAATGTTTTATGATTTTTTTTACAAAAGATTTTATTTATTGTAATTTCGATAATTTGGTCATAAGAATTGGAGATTTACGTTATTTCGTCATTGATCATATCATCAGAACTTGACCAAATTAATATAGCACCATTCATAAGATATCCCGTTTCCAATAAAAACAGAATCATCGAAATCGGTTCATAAACAATGAAGTTAGGTAACTTATGAGGAGAATTTCTAGGTTAGGTTTCACAAAAGGAAATATTAAAACAAATGTATGTTTTGTTTTTTTTTAGTTTGATTCACTCGATATATATTTCGGTTATTAGCCCATCATCAGGAGTTCAAATGAAAACTTAAAGTTACTAAAAAAAAAACAAAACATACATTTTTTTAATATTTCCTTTGTGAAACTTGAACCTAGAAAATTCTCCTCATAAGTTACTTATAATGTTTCACCTAGAACCGACACCTAATTCCTTAAAAATTATTAATGAAGTTAGGCCTGAACAAACCTAACAAAAAAGATCTAATACCAATGAAAAAAAACGGAACCAATCGGAAGCTAGACTGAACCCATTGCAAAAAAAATGATCAAAATCGGTTCACAATTGGCGGAGATATCAGGTAACATAGACACAAAAAAAAATTCAGTCGAATAAAGAACCTCCTCCTTTTTTGTAGTCGGTTAAAAATAAGTTTCGATGCACATTTTCTTTCTTGTTAAACTTATTATCAAGCACCGGGAAATACCGCTTATACCCTGGGGTAAAGATGGAAATAAACCACTTAATTATATTCTGTCTCATCAAATCAACTATATCAGAAATTTCAAAAAGTTTTTAATTCAGGATATTGTTGGTAATAACTTGAATATTCCAACTTATTTGATAAATTATTTTAGGGCGATAACTCGCAAATGATGTTAATTTCAAGACAAGATACTTGCTTGCTTTTTCACTTTTAATATTCCTAATAATATATTTATTTTAATCTTTAAAATCTCCCCCCAATTTCATTCATTTAACTTGATGAATTCATTTATCTGATTAAACCTATTTATTTTAATAGATAATTTCAGTCCTTTAATTTTTGTTCAAATTTTAATATAATACATCTCGCTTTAACTATTAACTGAATTTTACATATTTAATTTATATTTATATTTTAATTAACCTTGTTTATTCTAAATAAATTCTATCCCCAAAAATAACAATATAATAATAATAATATGGTCCATACCGGCCAATGATTTAATTATTTTGTTTTTCTTTTGTCGAAAATAAACGTAAAATTCGATGTTATCTCATTTCAAACAAAATCGATTGGGCTCTTTATCTCAAGTACCTGGAACACCGAGCGATTCTCGGTAATTATTTGATTCAGTTAAAAGCGATATATTAACACATTGGGGGCCGTTGACGTATTTTTACGTCTTTTCAATTCAACCTATTGTAGCCGTTGACGTAAAAATACGTCATTCAATTTTCTTTATCAAGGAGCCGGCGACGTAATAATCCGTCATTTGATTTTTGTTCTCCAGTAGCCGTTGACGTACTATTACGTTTTTTTCATTTTTTTCTCAAATTTGACATCCAAAAAAAAAATGAAAATTCTTTCTCATGGAGCAAACTCAGCCAAATTTTGTATAGATAATGTGTGGGCCTCTAGAGAGCTAGAAATGCAAAAACCAACCACCCAAAATGGGGGGAGGTGGTCAAAAAATTAAAATTCTTGCCCATGGAGAAAACTCAATCAAATTTTGTATAAATATTTTGTGGGCCTCTAGAGAGCTAGGAATGCAAAAACTAACCATCCACAATGGAGGTCAAAAAATTAAAATTCTTGCCCTTATAATTTTAATTTTATGGTCGATTTTTATTCCCAGCCAAAATAAAATAAACTAACGTTTACACCCGTTATGGCCATTATCAAGACGTATCATTGGCCACAAAGTTTTAAATGTAATTGCAATTAAAAATAATATTAATATACACCGAGGTTCTTTGGTTGACCCTTTTAAATCCTGAAGAAGGAGGCATGATACTTCGAATTGTCGGATTTTTTAAGAGAATCAAATTGATATTCTAATAATTATTTTATAGAAAAACACCTTTAATTAATTAAATTGGCAAATTTTAATATATAATAATATTTATAATGATCTATTAGTGAAATTTAAAATAAAAAAACCAATTAATTTTATTAAAAGAAAATTGAATAAAGTGTAATTATAAATTTTTATTCAAACAACAATTTGTGAATAATTATTTCAATTAACAAAAAACCCATCAAAAACAACTTAGCCGAAAATGAGACCGTGACAGATCGAATTGTCAACCCAAAAAGCCCCTAACCCGTGAATTTCATCGAAATCGTTAGAAGCGTTTTTTGAGAAGAAATGTCAAAAATTAGAAGCAAAGTAGTAGAGGATTTATATTTTTTGGCATTATCGTTTAAAAAAATTTGAAAATAAACACCCAAAATGAGGCGGAAGGATAAAAATGAATATTCTGACCTTTGAACCAAACTCAACCAACATCAGTAAATTCTAGTTGCCACAAAAGTATTCAGTGAAACGCGTTTTAACTAGTAAGAACCCGTTCTTATTGAAAACGGATTTTTACTGCAACATCAATATGTATAAGTTTATTTGCATCAAGCAGAGGACAACCTCAGTGGTTTCTTTTTTTGTTTTGTTTTTTGGAAATTTCTTAAAAAGTGTTCATTCAAACCACAGATTTTGTTCGTTGTCCTCTCCACGTGAAATGCCCCATATAGTAAAGTAAAAATAGTAATTAGTAAAGTCTATACAGCCAAACCACTTAATTAATTATGAATTAACTGATTTCTTCTGATAATAATTACTCTGAAAATACAAAATCTGTTTTTCAACACCCAAAGCAAGCCACAGAGGCTTTAATCCAAAATTATAATAATAATCTTATTTGAATATAAATTAGTTCGCTTCTCTTTGAACAGTCAATACCATTCTGGCCTAAAAGGGTAAAGCAATTGCAAATTAACATAGATAAATGCTTTATTCATTAACTAGTGTAGGTTACCACTTGAGGGTCGGACACACACGTTGCTAGAGACTGAAGGGAATCCCAGGCAGAGGCCCCAAGAAAATAAAACACATGTTTTGGGATTTATTTTCTTGGGACGCCAAAAAGGATAGCGTAAGCGTTGCCTTTTCTGTCAATTCAGTTGCATAACTTCAAGGGTCATTCGTATTTTGCTTATTGGAATAATTAACTTCGAGGGAAATTAATAATAAAATATTTATTTCAGTGCCTGTCATCTGATTGGCCATCCCAGTCCCTCCATTTACCATCTACCCTTGGTTAGTGGTAAAAAGCATTTACTTTGCGACATACAACCGGCCCTAAGTGTCAGAGCAATTTTCTCATCTAATTTAATAGTACCTGGAGCCACCGAGTGATGCACGGTAAGCAAATTAAAAAAAAAACAAGTACTATATATATATGTAGGATTTTATTCTCCGCTCCTTTCAATGTAAAATGCTTTTGAAAATAAAGATTTATTTTCGCCTTGAGAAAGGCGTTTGCTTGATGTTTGCCGGTCAGAATCCTTCGATAAAATGATAGGTGACCAGCAAGGACACGCCCCTTTTATAAAGAAGCAAGCGCGCGAAAAGTTATGCATACGTCACCTAAAAGGCGCGAATAATTAACCAATCAGCTTAATTGCTAATTAGAGCCAGGGTTATAAAAGCACCCAGCTCCTCGAAGAGAGTTCATTTGTCAGTTGTGAGTTGTTATTCAGTTGATAAAGCTCATTGAAATGGGACAACTCACCAGGGAACGATTTGGTAGAGACGGCTTATGTCTAAGAACTAATTTGTATACACGTTCTGTAACGAAGAAGCAATAAATGCGGCCCTTGTGCCATTATTTTATTTAAAGCATGTTTCCAATTGCCTCTGGCAAGTTCGTATTTTAGAAGAGCATATTTTCAACTGCCTAGTGCAAATTATTATTTAAAATAGAATTTTTCTGGCTTTACGCCGACAAGAGAGATTCTATCTGAAGATTATCTCCCATCCAAGCCCGGCGAATCTCCTTCCAAATAACCTTCGAGCAAAACATAATAAACTCATCCATCATCTTAATCATTTCATATATATATATATATATATATATATATATATATATATATATATATATATATATATATATATATAGTATACCCCCTGGACCCCCCCCCCCCGAAACCCCGCACCTCTCCTCACCCCCGGATCCCCACAGCTGCACCCCTCACATCCATCCCCGCCCCACATCCAGTTTTTGCATTTCTAGCTTTCTAGTAGTCCACAGATTATATATATATATAGGTATATAAATAAATTCCGTTTAATTATTTTTTTAATTAAATAACAATTTATCTATTTTTTAATCAATTAAATAAATAATAAATAATAATTTTATTGAAGCAATTTTTTACATGAAATAATGTATACACATTGTATTTGAAGCTTCTGATTTCGGAGATTACTTCCCCCACCATTGACTGTACTTGATCTTCTAGCTTGTGATAATATTTTTAGTACCTGTTATTTAATAAGAGGAATTTTAATCAATTAAATTGCCAAATTCTAATATATAACAAAATTTGGTATAAAGTATTGGTGGGTTTTAAAAATTTAAAAACCAATTAATAAATAAAAGATAATTTAAAAAAATGTAAACAAACTTTTTTATTGAGATTTTCTTCTATCAATAATTAATTACTTTAATTAAGAAAAGATCAATTAAGATGAAATTTGTCGAGGTCCAGACCTAGCCAGATCACTTTCACATTCTCAAAACTTGTTAATAGAGTTGATTTCATCAAAATCGCTAGAGCCGTTTTCAAAATAGAACTAAGACACAAATATATAAATAAATATATATACAATTTTTGCTCGTTTAATAAGAGTAGAGATTAATATTAATAAAATTGAAATATTTAATTTGTTGAGAGTAACATAGTTGTCGATTTTTTAAACTAGATACCCAACACATACTTCCTTTCTCGGACTCAAAGCTTTTGTCTCTTATTTCCCTCTATTGAGTCATTTCCCCTTATTGTAACGAAAAATTTCAAACAGATACATCGCTAAAGAAGTTTCACTTCAAAAATCTCTTAAAGAATACTGAATGGCTCTTTTTAATTTAATATTATGGTTTAAGAACAATAGCCCCAAGGAGATTTGAGTATCTACCTAGTAGCAAAAGCGCAAATTAGAATCGTATGTATTTCTAAATTCCTTTTCTAAATAACATGGATATATTATATATATTTTTTTTTAATTTTAATATAAAATAACAAAACATGACTTTATATTCTTTATATGTTTCCTGGGGATACAAAAGTTAGAGAGAGTAATAGATCAAAAACCAGATATTAATATTATTACAAATAATAATATACTAACTAGAGGAAAAAATACGAAACATGTAAATACGAAATTAAATTTTACTCTGGCTTCTTGTTTTGTTTATTACACACAAAAGATACGAAGAAACAAATGGCATAATTGGTGAAAATATTTTGTTCATTCAGTTCTCGGTTCAATTTTAAGCAAAAAAACATTAATAAACAAAAAGTTGGACGTTTCCGAGGTATAATCAGGATGGACTATTGATGACCGAGGTTATTGAATATTGAACCAATATGGCTCCGTGTGTGACTGCAGCGCCACCCTAATTCATGAACTAAAGTGCGCTACTATTCAGTGTAAGTTATATTCCAAAATACTGGATATCTATAAATCTAAAAGTTTTAACAAAAAAGTGGTCCAATTAAAAGTTCAAGTCAACAAAATTTTCTAGAGAATGAGACAGGAATCAAGTTTCTAGGATGGGTAGTTTTCATTTTATGAAGGAAAAAATGCAAAAATGAATCATGTCCTGTCATGGATAATGCTGGATATCTACAAATCTAAGAGTTTCAGCAAAAAAGTGCTCCAAGTAAAAGTTCAAGTCAACAAAATTGCCTAGAGAATGAAACATGAATCAAGTTTCTAGAAAGAGTGGTTTTCATTTTATGAAAAGAAAATGAAAATTTATTACACGACTAATAATTAATGACACTTATTAGGTAAACCAATTTATTAATAAAAATAAAAAAATAAAATAAAAATCTTTCATGTAAATGTCTACTTCCGGTATTCCGATTTCAATGACTGATTTATTGCGCCACGCAGAGGGGGGCAGCCCTTTACAGGAAGAAAATAGATTTGTTTACAAATTTGGTTGTAACACCTCATCAGCCGTCTAAAAATAATGCCAGATGTTGTGGCTATTGGTAAAATGTCAATGTACTAGTATATATGGGCGCCAGTAGAATACCAGAACCGAGGCCAGAGAGTTGGGAGCGCCAAAAGCGCCCCACAACTGTGCACTGCGATTAAGCAAGAATAATACATTACAAAAACAAAAACAAAAAATATATAAATATTAAATAAAGTTAACATTAATGTATAAAACGTTAAAATTCGTTTAAGATGGGCTGGCCACTGCAGAAAGTCATTTGTCGAAGATGGCCAGCCCAGCAATGCACATAAATTTAAACTTTCAAAAGCTCGCTGTACTCCTACTAGCCTATTTCGAGCTTAAGTTTCGAATTTCGTATCTCTGAGGCTTATGGTTGCGAAAAGCAGGGGGGTAAATATGCACTCACCAATAGAATTTTGGTCCCTTTTTGGCCTCTGGGGACCACAATATCCGGTTTTATGTCCTAAATCTGGTTTCCAGCTATTAAGGGCATCGATTCCTTCCACCTAGAAGTAACAAAATGAAATTAACTTTTTTCATCTCTGAGATACAAACTCTCAAAGAGTCAGGAACCAGACAGGGCATCGCAATACTTCACATTATATTCTATGAATATAAATATGAAAGTAAAAATATTTTTTTTTTTTAGTATATGAATGTTAATTATCGATATGTTTAGTAAAATAGCTTTATTGTTTATTACATAACTTTTATCTGATACACCTAAAGTAATCTAGCGCACTTAAATGCATGAATTGTCCGCAGCGCGCGCTGGCGTCGTTTTAGCTTCCCTTCCATGACTCCGCACAGTCCCAATACAATTCGCTCGGGGGAAGGGGGGGTTATGTTATCCATTTGAATGGAACTCTAAATGCCAGTTGTATGTCAGTTGGTAAAGTCTTTGTAAAAGTTGACAAAGGGTAAAACCTTAAAATTCAACTTGTGCCCGACCGGATGACCAATCAGATGACGCAAACTTTCAACTGATTGGCCATCGGGCCTGACACAAGTTGAATTTTACCCTTTGTCAACTTTTACAAAGACTTTACCAACCGACATACAACTGGCCCTAAGTGGTGTTCGAAATGTTATCTTGTTTCTTCCTTTTCGGGCTAGGTGAAATAGAAGAAATCAATTGGCGCCCCATGCAAGCAAGCCATCATGATTCATCCCTCTGTCATGACACCTGCATTAGCATCTGACTTTATGGGGTTTAATTCTGAGAGAGGGGTCTGCCTTCTCCTAATGATTTATCGGTGTGAAGAAAACACACGCCGCGGCGCAAATGAAATTAGTTTAATGTAAATAAAATTGAAGGAGGCGTTGATCCATAAATTATTTCAATGAATAATTCAATTATATAATTTATTTACCCTCTATTGAGTGTGTTTAAATAAAACAAGAGAAATAATTACTTTTGTTGATATAATGCTCGGAAAAGTTGTATAAATTTTGTTCTAGTTCAATTGATATATATATTTCCCTTGATTTCAATTTTTTTACTGATTTTTCTTTTTCTAGTATAAAGGTAAAAAAAAAACAGAAAATACCTAAAGTTACAATGTACTTCATGCTGTATATAAAATATACCTACTTCTTCGAAACTAACCGAAATAATTAGTAATGAAGTTGTTGAAGCTTTTATTTTTGTGATTGATTTGATTTAGAGTTGAAATTTTGTTAAAATCACACATAATTAATTATAATTATTTATTGAACACGAATAAATAATACAATAAAACGACGACGTTTCGATCGACTTATTCTGCGATCGTTCTCAAGTATGAGCACGCAATCCGATTTTAGGTTAACTGAGTGGGTGCTCATTAGGGTAGTCCTATTTTGGGTATTTTCGAACTTTTACGCTGACAGAGGCTCATATGGCTCTAAATAAATAAAAAAATATCTCCCAATTTTATCTCAATTTGAACCTGTGCCGCATAGCGATGCAAGTTTCCCATCATGGGGGTTTTGACATTAAAATATCAATTTTTTATTCCGGCCAAAATAATGGTTCAAAAAATTTGATACTCTGTAGACTTTATCCTTATAATAGTAGCTATACTTCAGAATTTTTACAGATTTTGGGCTATTATAATTTTGAAGTCTATAACTTATAATAACGCTAAGATATAGCAGTATTTTATCTAGCTGTAACTCCAAAATTATAATAGCAAAAAATCTGTAAAAATTCTGAAAGATAGCTAGTGTTATAAGAATAAAGTTGACAGATTTCCAGATTTTTTGACTTATTGCATTGGCCAAAATAAAATATTGATATTTCAATGCTAAAAACCTCATGTTATTTAGATGGGAAACTTGCGGCACGTGTTAAAATTGAGATAGAGACTTGAAACTTGGGAATATTTAGCTACTATTAGCTACTATTATAAGGATAAAGTCTACAGAGTATCAAATTTGTTGGACCATTATTTTGGCCGGAATAAAAAATTGATATTTTAATGTCAAAACCCCCATGATGGGAGGCTTGCATCGCTATGCGGCACAGGTTCAAATTGAGATAAAATTGGGAGATATTTTTTTATTTATTTAGAGCCATATGAGCCTCTGTCAGTGTAAAAATTCGAAAATACCCAAAATAAGGACTACACTAATGAGCACCCACTCAGTTAACCTAAAATCTGATTACGTGCTCATACGTGAGAACGATCGCAGAATAAGTCGATCGAAACGTCGTCGTTTTATTGTATTATTTATTCGTGTTCAATAAATAATTATAATTAATTATGTGTGATTTTAACAAAATTTCAACTCTAAATCAAATCAATCACAAAAATAAAAGCTTCAACAGCTTCATTACTAATTGTTTCGGTTAGTTTCGAAGAAGTAGATATATTTACTATATATACAGCATGAAGTACATTGTAACTTTAGGTATTTTCTGTTTATTACATTTATACTATAAAATAGAAAAATCACTCATAAAATTCAAATCAAGGAAAAAATATATCAATTGAATTAGAACAAAATTTATACATTCATTTATATGAAACCTACCTAGTATTTTATATTTTAAATTTTCAAATTTCTAAGAAAAATTTCAAAATTTTCTTTACTTCATTATAAAAATTCTGTTAATCTTGGCAAAAAGAAACTTACAATTTAATGCAAAAGTTTACTTAATGAAGAGAGTAAGTTTCCCCGAAATGTTTGATTATTTAATAAACGTTATATAATAATTAGACTTTCCATAAAAATTTTATTTTTTTCTCAAACCGGGACAATTTAAAAAGTTTTTTTTTTGAAATTTTATTAGAAAAATAGAATAAATTTCCGATCTGGTAGTCCAGTCAAATTGTTTTCATTTTATGAAGGAAAAACTGCGATTTTTTGAAAAAATATATCATTTCCTGTCATGGAAAATGCTAGATATCTATAAATCTAATAGTTTTAACAAAAAAGTGCTAAAAATAAACGTTGAAGTCAACAGAATTTCCTACAGAATGAAATAGAAATCAAGTTTATAGGATGAGTGGTTTTCATTTTATGAAGGAAAAATTGCGATATTTCACAAAAAATTCCAGTTTTTTCAAAATTTCAATCTCATTGCGGCCACGGATTACCAATTATGCAATTAAGATAAAACTTTGTTTAAATTGTAGCAAATTTAATCCAGTTTAAAAATATATAGACTGGACTTTGTCAAAAACGTGCTCCTTCATGGTCAAAATGGGAAAAATCGAAAAAAGTGGGAGTTTTTGGGTGAGGTTGAAAATTTGGATTTTGCCCTTGAGCCCGAACGGTTGGTCTGAGAAAAAACCTAATTAATAAAATTTGTAGGAAATTTTATGAACTTTGATTTTGAATAGGAAGGTTATTTAGAAAAATTTGATATTTTTCGAGTTAGAAGCGAAAAACCGGCAAAAAATGAAAATTTTCACATTTTTTTGCATTTTCTACAATGTTGCGTCACGAAATTTTGGTGGGGGACATCAGATATAGAAAAAATCACAACTACCCCAAAACTTTCCCCATTTGTGCTCATTTGAGCACAATTTGACTGGACAATCGCCTACATAAATATGTTACAAATTGAATATGTCAATCAGATAACGTTCATTAATAACTAAATGGAAATTAAGCAAGTGATCACAGACTCTACAAATAAAATATTAACTCGGAGGTTGTTTTAGTTCCATTTTAAATGACGGATTCCAACCTTTCTGAAGAATTCAGTACCTTAATTAACCTCGGAAGAATTGATTTTCATGCGGTATTTATAAAAATAAAAAATATTTATTGAAAAGTCAGATTTTGAAATTGCTGTTTATTTGTTAAACATTTTTGGGGAAATGCGTTTAGAAAATTATATATGTTATTTGGTCCTATGTATATTTAATGTTCTGTATTCGATGGACAATCTCTATGGATCATTTATTATTACCATTTATTTATTATTACATGAATATAATTATTTCCGAATTATTGCTATTATTAGTAAATGCAAATACAAGCTTTCGAACCAAAAATAACTTAGAAAAACATGCTTCGTTAAATTCCAATTTAAATCATTCATTTATTGAATTTATTTATTTATAATTTTATATAAACAAAATGAAATTTAGTTTTTATATTTTTTAACAAATACCTAAATGTTTGCTCTTTAAACGAAAATATTTTTCTTTTAAAAGTTTTGTTTTGGATTATTTGTTAAATTCATCATCATCAATCTAATAGTTCTTGGGATTCTATATCTCTATGTTCACCGAATTCCAGGTTAAACGGCTTAACCGATTGATTTGAAATTTGAAACATAGACACCTGAGGGGTCAAGTAACTGGTATGATTAATAAAAAGTGAACTTTTAGTCTCAGAAGGAACTTTAGTATTTTTTTTCTATTCTTATTCCAAGTTCTAATAAGAAAACTCTAAGTGAATTTTTTCTTCAAATTTAAATCTAATATTTTTATAGATAAAATCCACAATTAGTTTAATATAATACAATTTATTTCTAATTACAACAAATAAAATATAGTAGAACATCATTATCTCGCGAAACATTGTTAAAGCAATTCATTTTGCAGCTGAAAAAATTAAAGATGGCGAATTTTTGAGTTGCTGTCAGAAAGGTAAAATTAATTTACCAACAATGACACACTATTTCAAAAATTTGTACATGAAAAATACTGTCGAATCAAAAAAATTTAAAGAAAACATAAGACAGTATTAAATTGAAAGTTTTTGCCGAGAGTAGCAGAATTTTTATATATTGAAGGAGACAATAAAAGAGTGTGTCTTCTGCTGGAATTATAAATTTTATTTATTTATAACGATCGTTATAAATAAATAAAATTTATAATTCCAGCAGAAGACACACTCTTTTATTGTCTCCTTCAATAAGACAGTATAATAATGATCTGGCTTTTGAAAATAATATAAGATATTATTAGAGAAATTTGTTTATATTATGTCAGAAAGGTAGTCGTTTCTTCGAAACTCGAACCCAAGCATCAAAGGAGTTATTGACAATCACCTGTGACGAATCGGATTGATTTTTATTATAAATCTTGTATTACTATTGGCATTTAGGAGTTTCATATCTATAAATCCTTCAAAAATAATAATTTAAAAAACTTTCTATTAATATAATAGTTTTGGGATTCTATATCTCTATGTTCACCGACCTCCACGTTAAACGGGTCAACCGATTGAATTGAAATTTGAAACATATACTTCTGAGGGGTCAAGTAACCGGTGTCATAAAAAGTGATCTTTTAGTTTCAAGAAGGAACTTTAGTATTTTTTTTCTATTCTTATTCCAAGTTCTAATAAGAAAACTCTAAGGGTCGGTTGTATGTCGCAAAGTAAATTCTTTTTACAACTAACAAAGGGTAGATGATAAATGGAGAGACTGGGATGGCCAATCAGATGACAGGCACTCCTCGACCCTTTGTTAGTTGTAAAAATCATTTACTTTGCGACATACAACCGGCTCTAAGTGAATTTTTTTCTTTACAGATAAAATCCACAATTAGTTTAATATAATACAATTTATAAAATCGCGATTTCTAATTAGAACAAATAAAATATAGTAGAACCTCATTATGCAAAGTGCAAATATTGTAAAGCGAAAGCATTTTTCAGCTGAAACCCCCTAAGATGGCAGAATTTTCGAGTTACTGTCACAAAGGTCAAATTAATTTGCCAGCAATGGCGTAGAGATTATTCTATTTAGCTTGAAGGAATAGATAACCATTTTATGTTATATAAGGGGTGGAGAGTCCGTATTTCTTCTCTATAGGCTCCATCAAGCTTTTTTTATCCATTTCAGTTTATTATTTGTTTTTTTTTTTATTTTTGAAATCCTAGAATCTCTTCTAATGATGATTTTTTATCTTTTTCTTCCTCGTTGCTTTATCAACGTTTTTCTAATTAATTTGAAGAAAAAATACCTACACACATTTTTTCTCTCGACTTTTAACATTGCATCGTTTTCAATAGTAGATACTTTATGGAGATAATAATTTATCAACTTCACTCTTCCTACTCATCGCAAATTGTAATCAGAAAAAGTATGAACTCATTCATATATTGTTGCCTGTAGGATAGGCAACCGACTGTGAAGCTGTGGAGGAAACCAGGCTCTGTCTCGTAGCAGAGAACCAGAGCACACTGCTTAAAGAACAATTAAAATTTATCTTATCTTATTTAAAGATTTTAAAGACAAAAAATTCAGAAATTTTTAAATCTTGTATATTTGATTGTTTTATGGCTCACAGACCATTATTTGCGGAGATATAGACGTTTAAAGATTTTAAAGACAAAATTTTTTTATAAAAAATCTTATAAATTCTATTGTATTAAGGGTCTCAGACCATTATTTAAGGATTTGACCGGAGAACAGCAGTAGAGGGTTAAAAACAACATACATCCCTAGTAGCACAATGTTTCAAACTATTGTATATAGTAACTATATAGGGACTATATAGATTATCGAAATCTACACCACGGTGCAAAAAAATCGACCCACTAATAAAAACTTTATTAAATAGCAAATTATTTTTAAAATTTTTACAAATATTATTATATAATTTGTTCTATTAACTCTTAAACTATCATATTCAATAAATATTGTTGATAATTTTTGAATTTAAAAAAATTTAAATTAAAAGATACAATTACAAATTATCCTACTTTCTCAATATCACTTGACATTTAAATAAAGTTTGAATAAAAGATCAAATTCCATTTAAAATATCATTAAAATGAATCATTTTGAATTAAGTATCATTGATAGAAAGATAAAATATACAAAATGGATATTTTTGAAGTTCAAGCAGTTCAAATTTTGTGCATATATAATCAAGGGCTAAGTCAACGACAAGTGGCAATTACACTTGCAATAAGCAATAATTTCAATAATGTATGGCTCCTTGTAAAAAAATTAAAAATGATTTACTTTTTAATAAAGTTTTTATTGGTGGATCGATTTTTTTGCACTTCAGTGTATATAGGCTCTATATAGTCACTATATAGTTTGAAACATTGTGCTACTAGGGATATCTTAGATAGTTCATTATAGAAGAAATCAATAGCCTAATTATCTTGATGACGATGATTCATTCTATTTTTAAATTACCTGAATAAATTAGATATCTTATTAAAAAGAAGTATGCCAAAAAAAGTTCCAATTAGAGGGAGAAAAAATAGCGACTATGCGTCAAGCGAGAGTTTCGTCTTAAAACAATCCAGTTTTAATTAATTGCTCAGCGATTTATGGCTCTTTTTAAAGGCTTCAGTTAATTGTTAAATCCTTAGTATTTTATGTCCGCGCTTTATTTAAAAGGATTTATGGAAATCTATTTTTGGAGAGAGAGAGAGAGAGTTTAATTTTAAACGCAAATTTACACCAGCTTATGAATAACGAAAATCGTAGAGAGATCAATAAAATGAAAATTTTGGAAACTTCAATATGGTATAATAATTAAACAACTTTTAGATTAATTAAATTAGAAATTTTGTCAAAAATTGCCCAAGATCAAATGAGCATCAAGCAGTAGAGAATTTCACTTCTACTTAGGGGAGGAGAAAATATGGCCTCCTGAGTTTTAGTTACAAATTTTGATTTGACTTTGGCTTAATGAATTTTTGAATAATACGTATATAAGTCGGTTAAGTTGGTACACTGAAAAAACAATTTCTTTATAATAAATATATTGATAGAGTTGAGCATTTTTAATGAACTCTTATTTATTCCAAAGATATTTTATTAATAATCAAGATATATCGAAATTATTCCAAATATGACCAAATTTTTAGGTATTTAATCCAAATATATTATATACTTGAGTGATTTATTTTATTCTATTAGATATCTTTTTATATTAAATCGATGGGTGAACCGCGATTGAAATTATAAATAATAAATAAATAATCCAAGTAAAATATTTTGGACGTACTGGATGATTTCATGGAAATCTAATTTACCGGTGTACGCCGGAATTATTTGTAATTACTTTGGAATTCATTAGATAATCAATTGTCATCTATTGTCTTCTACTTGGAAATGAAAGTGGAAGTGGAAGTAGGTGTACACAATTTTAGGTCGCGGTTCACCCCTCGGATTAAATGAATGTCTTGTTTACTTCTAGTAAAACCTCATATTATATCTAAACAAATGTTTTGTTTTGTTTTTTATCATAAAACGAGTAAGATTTTTTCCAAATAGTGATATCTTAATAATTAAGATATTTTTAAAAATAAATTAACAAGTATTTTGTTTACATTATTAATTGTTTTTTTTTAATTTTAAAACCCACTATATGATTAGAAGAAATATTAATATATATTAAAATTAGATTATTCCTAGGGGCGATCCGCGATTGGAATTAGGTATAGACCGTCTTTGGAATTATTTGGAATTACTTTGGAATTCATTAGATAATCTATTGTCATCTACTTGGAAATGAAAGTGGAAGTGGAAGTAGGTGTACACAATTTTAGGTCGCGGTTCACCCCTCGTATTACCCTGTACCTTAAATCAAATATAATAATTCAAATTTTTATCCATTCAATTTAACCAAATTAATAATCAAAATAAATATTTATATAATTCATTTGATTGAATCTAGTAGATTCTACATCAAATGAATATACTTCTCTTCTAGTCAGAAATACATATATTTATTATAAATAAAAAATATTCAAATTTATATCATTTCTTGTCTTAATTATATATTATTCCATTTAAATACCCAACTATTACATTAATTTACTCAAATAAAAATATTTTCATAATTTACTTATTGGTGCTTGGTTCAAATAGCGGCATCTTAACTATTAATATATCTAGAGTTGCTCCAAAAATATGAGAATACTTAAAATATATCATTTATTCATATTAAAGAGAGATCGATTAACTTCACCATCTATTCATATCAAATACAATTTCATAACTATAAATATATCGTTTTTTCAGAAGATTCTTTCGTATTTTTGAATAAAAAAAAGAATGTTTTTGTTTCGTTATTGTTTAATATTTTTAATTAAGTATTTTTACGAATAAAAATTATAATATATGTTTCTCTTTTTTGCAGGTAAGAATTCACCATCCTACACAGCATTTGAAAAATTTATTTTGTAAGTACTTAACTAAGAAATATTTATTACCTCTAGGTATCTATTTAGGATTTAAAATATTCACGATTACTTTATAGCTTCCTTTCTGTATTTTTAAGAATATTCAATAATTACGAAAGTTTCAATCATTTATTAATTTTAACAGCCACCTCTAAAAAACTTTAACTATTACAGTTTCTAAAATAATAATATATTCACTACACTTAAAGTTCTAATCAATACAAACTTTGAAATAGTATTTTTATTAACTTTTTAATGATTCAAAAATAACTTTTGCATTCTTAATTATTTGGGTTAAAGTTATTTATTTCATATATTAAATAATACCAAATTTCATATCTTAGTCCAGACAAATTGTGTTTTTATCAGGAAAATTTAGGGTAGCTCTAATTTTTTTCATATATATGTTTTTTTGGGGCGGTGAATCCAAAATTTCGTGACGCACCATTGTCAAAATGCATAAAAAGGTGAACATTTTCATTTTTTGGCGGTTTTTCGCTTATAATTCGAAAATTATCAACTTTTCGTAAATAACTTTCCTATTCAAAATTAAAGATAATAAAATTTCCTACAAATTTTATTATTTATCGGTAAATCACTTGTATCCATAATAAGCATTAATTAACAGGAATAGTATGGAATTGGACAAAAATTAAAAACAGAGTTTTTATTGAATGGCCAGACGTTTCGTCGATTAATTTCGACTTCCTCAGTGGCTCATTCTATCACTCTTTATTATTTATGTTTTTTCCCCGACCAACCGTTCAGGCTCAAGCGCAAAATCCAATTTTCAGACCCCCCCCCTCCTCCCCGGACCACCCAAAAACTCGCACTTTTTTCCTTTTTTTTCCCCCATTTTGACCATGAAAGAGCAAGTTTTAGACAAAGACTATTTGATAATATTTTAAACTAGATTAAATTTGCTACAATTTAAACAAAGTTTCATCTTAATTGAATAATAGAAATCCGTGCCGCAATGATGTTGAAGTTTTGAAAAACTGCAATTTTTTCAAAAAATCTCAGTTTTTCCTCATAAAATAAAAACCACTCGTCCTAAAAACATGATCCTTTTCTCATTCTATAGGAAATTTTATTGACTTGAATGTTTACTTGGAACTTTTTTTGATAAAAGTCTTAGATTTATAGATATCCAGCATTTTCCATGACACTTTTGAGGATTCGGATCATATCCTGTCATGGAAATTGCTGGATATCTATAAGACTTATAAAGATAAACTCTTCAGAATGCACGACGTTTCGAACCCCATTTCAGGAGTCGGAGTCGTTTTCAAGCGCAGACTGAAGTCTTAAGGGCTAAATTTGGTTTTCAATTTTTTGGCGCCGATAATACCAGAACATTGTGACCTATGCGCAAAATCTAAAGACTCAAAATATTCAAATTTAAATAATTTCAACTTCAAGCATTCAAAATATTGAAAGAAGTGACAGTTTACATAGTAGTTCAGAATTAATTCAAAAATAGAAACAAAGAAGTCCTCTGCTTGATGCAAATAAATATACACACATATAGATCGTCGCCTTAGAGTGTAAACCTGCTAACTCACAACAAGAAAAGTTTACAGGGATGAGAAAAAACAAACAAAATTTAATATTGTTGTTATGGAAAAAATATATTTTTTCTTATTATTTTTCTACAACTTGGGTAGCAGTTTTACTTGGCCGATGCTCCATCTCTTTTTCTTTCGAATGGTATTAATACGTCATATATGATAAAAAATGGAGTTACCTGGTTTATACTCTAAGCCGACGATATGTTTATATATTATTTATTTGTTTGAGACTATAGTTTCGAAGGCTTGGCCTTCATCTTCAGTCTTTTTTTAATTATAAATATTATTTTTCATGAGGTCAGTATCGCTTGGATATTGAAATTTTTTGTTCTTCCTTAGCCGAAAGCCAGTTAGAATTCAAAAACAATTTTTTTTTAATTCTAACTGGCTAAAAAACATTTTTTTTAATTCTAACTCGCTAAAAAACATTTTTTTTTTTAATTCTAACTGGCTTTCGGCTAAGGAAGAACAAAAAATTTTCAATATCCAAGCGATACTGACCTCATGAAAAATAATATTTATAATTGGAAAGGACTGATGATGAAGACCTTCGAAACTATAGTCTCAAACAAATAAATTATATATATATATATATTTTTAATGCAATCGAATGCAAAAAGGGGTGTACCAGTAAAGATGCAGCTCCTATGGATCTCGAAAGACCCTTGCATTACCGAAGAGAAGGGAAAGTTGATTAAGTGAGAGGGTGTAGACGCAGGTGTCTATGCACTCCGGTTTTGAAGGTTTGAAGATTATAGGTGCTGGGAAAGATGGAAGCTGGGAGAGAGTTCCAGTTCCTTGAAGTCATGGGAATATATGTATTGGCGAATGAAGTGGTCCGGCACTTTTCTAATTTGACCGCGAAAGAGTGTTGGGAGTCGGCAAAACGCGTGCTACGTGCAAAGCATGCTTTGGGGGGGAACTATTGATTTTATCTCATCAGAGCACCTGCCGTGATAGTATCTATAGAAAAGGGAAAGGGCAGAGACATTTCTTCGATGAGATCGAGGGAGTCGGTGAGGGTAGAATCGTCAATTAGCCTGACGGCACGTTTCTGAATTGCATCCAGGGTAGCAAGAGAATATTTAGAGGCTCCTCTCCATAGATGAGAGCCGTATTCGAGACAGGGGCGGATTTGGGCCTTGTAGATCGTGAGAAGATGTGGGGC
Source organism: Forficula auricularia (assembly GCA_024734495.1). Taxonomy (NCBI): domain Eukaryota; kingdom Metazoa; phylum Arthropoda; class Insecta; order Dermaptera; family Forficulidae; genus Forficula; species Forficula auricularia. The sequence goes on along the minus strand of JALMQS010000055.1, from coordinate 691,595 downwards.
CTTGTAAAATCGCTTGGATCTGAATAAGTAGCCAATCTTCCTTCCTGTATATGTAAGTAAGTGATTAAAAGTACTACTTTAATTGAATGCTAAAACAATAGGATTTATTTACATTAAATTTACAATTGAATATTTAAGATATTATATACAGGTTATAATCAATTCTTACCTAAAACAATAGAATTGATTAAATGTAGTTTTTCGGGGTGGATAACAAAATATAAAATAAATGTATAAATTACACTTTAACAATATCTTTCAATTAATATTATTAATTATATTAATATTTTATCTCTTACATGTGAATCATATGACCGCTTAGATTAAAACAGTGTTGGCAACTTAACTTATTAACTGTCCCTAGTTAGTGGCGCTTAAATATAAAATGGGGTATTTTAGATTTATAAATATATTGGATTGGCAACTAAGTAATTGCGGATTTTCTTTTTTTTTTAGAAAATCAAATACAATTTTTTCATGGAACTAAATAACTTTATTCTGTAATGTATTGCCCATTTTGATCAATGACCTTTTGCCATCTTTCAGGCAGCATCATAATCCCACGTTCATAAAACTTCTGGTTTTTATTAGCAAAAAACTGAATCAGGTACGATTTGACATCATCATCATTATTGAAAATTTTACCATTCAAGGAGTTTTGTAAAGATCGAAACAAAAAGTAATCAGATGGTGCGAGGTCAGGATTATATGGTGGATGTGGCAAAATATCCCAACCAAGCTCCAATAATTTTTGCCGAGTGACCAAAGATGTGTGGGGCCTTGCATTGCCATGATGGAATACAACACCTTTTCGATTTGTCAATTCGGCCCGCTTTTCTTCAACTGCATTGTTTAATTTCGTTAGTTGTTCAATGTAGACAACAGAATTGATCGTTCGGTTGGGTGGTAAGAGTTCAAAGTAGACAATTCCTTTGTAATCCCACCAAACTGTTAACAAAACCTTCTTTTGATGAATACCAGCTTTTGATGTTGTTTGAGCTGGTTCACCTGGCCTGCTCCACTATCTTTTCCTCTTTATATTGTTGTAAACAACCCATTTTTCAGTTATCAGTCGTTTTAAAAATGGATCATTTTCATTACGCTTCTTTAGCAAATCGCAGCTGTTAATGCGTTGCGTTAAATGCGTTTCTTTCAGTTCGTGAGGAACCCATGTATCGAGTTTTTGAACATAGCCAAGTTGTTTTAAGTGATTTTCAATGCATGTATGTGATACATGAAGCTTCTCTGCAATTTCACGTGCTGTACTGTGATGATCCGAATCGATTATTGCTTTGATTAGGTCGTCATCAACTTCAACTGGACGACCAGAGCGTTTTTCATCTTTGAGTGAAAAATCACCAGAACTAAATTTGGCAAACCAATTTTGACACTGCCGTTCTTTAAAGGCTTCGTCGCCATAAACAGCACATAACTTTTTGTGAGCTTGCGATGCGTTTTTCCCTTTGCGGAAATAAAAAAGCAAAATATGACGAAAATGTTCCTTTTGATTTCCCATTTTTCAACGAACGCCAAACGAAAACTACGCAACCGATCAAAAAACTTTTTTTACTGATTGACAGCTGAATTGCCAACTATCAAATAACAAAATTTGTTTTACATTTGGACTACGGCAGCAAACCTAAAAATTCAACTGAAGCCACCTATGAGTGAAATTCGCAATTACTTAGTTGCCAACCTTATATATGTGTGTGTGTATGTTTATTTGCATCAAGCAGAGGACAACCTCTTTGTTTCAATTTGTGAATCAACAGCTCTGCTACTCTCGGCAAAATAAAAACTTTTCAATTAATTCTAAAGCTTGATTCATATTGGTCATCCGATTCGGATGACGGGTTTATGTGGGTGGACCTAGCTTAAAGATTATTAGAACGAACTGATTAAATTAATTCACTATGGATTTTTTTCTACGTCTACTATATTTGAAATCGATTTATTTAATTTTTATTTCCGGGCTTGGGATTGATGAACTTTTCTCTCTCTGTGACCCGCCCTGCCGCCCTTTTGTTCGTTTTAAGAAAAAGCCATTAATTATAAATTAAAGAACAGACAAAATAAGGAGATACATATTTAATAACTTCATATGTAGTTACAACGCAACGTCCGCAGGAGAGAGAGAGAAACCACAACATCCATTTAAATAGCGAAAATTAAATCCAAAACCTCATTAAAAAAAAAAAAAAAAAAAAGGAATTCCACTGGTGATAGAGTTTTAATAAAAGTCGGTAAAAAACATTTTTTTTTTTCAAAGCCAACAAACAAATTAATATTAAATTTATTTATCATATTTTCAAACGAAATTAAAATAATTTAGAGTAAAATTACTTAATTTCCATGTTTCTATCTACTTTTTTAACCGACTTCAAAAAGGAGGAGGTTCTCAATTCGACTGATTTTTTTTGTGTCTATGTTACCTCATATCTCCGCCAATTGTGAACCGATTTTGAAAAAAAAATTTGCATTGGGTTCAGTCTAGCTTCCGATTGGTCCCGTTTTTTTTTCATTGGTATTAGACCTTTTTTGTTAGGTTTGTTCAGGACTAACTTCTTTGTTTATGAACCGATTTTAATAATTCTTTTTTTATTGGAAACAGGGTCCATTAGGGATGGTGCCATATTAATTTGGTTAAGTTCTGATCATATGATCAATGACAATAAACGTAAATCTCCAATTCTTATGACCAAATAATCTAAATTATAATAAATAAAATATTTAAAAAAAATCTTATAACATTCATTTAAAACCCGTAAACGTTTTGAGAGAATTTCTATATTTATGAATTGAATTTTATTATCATTTTCTGATTCATTCGCCTGACGCTTTCTCTTACGAGATGCATGCGAGGTATTATATTAAGTCACTATTAATAACATCACTAAAAAGAGAAAAAAAAAATTTATAAAAAAAAAATAAAACCGACTTCAAAAAACTTGAATATATCAAATAAAATAATAATAACTTAAAAATAAAATTAAATCCACTAAAAGGTATAAAATAATTATCTAATTTAGTTACAACTAAACGACGAAATATTAACATGAAATTACTTTTTGAAGTCGGTGCCAAACATATACATTTTATGAATCGCACTTGACGGATCTTACTTAGTACGTTTGGCGGGCACGCTCGCTTATAGGTATAGTTTGTTTGGCACCGACTTCAAAAAGTAATTTCATGTTAATATTTCGTCGTTTAGTTGTAACTAAATTAGATAATAATTATTTTATACCTTTTAGTGGATTTTATTTGTTGCATTTAAGTTTTTTGAAGTCGGTTTTATTTTCTTCTAAAGAATTAGAAGAGGTTTTTATTACCTTGAAATGTTGAAGCTATAAAGCTTGAGCATTTTTATCATATAATGCTAATTTTGCAACAATAATTTTCAAACCCCTTCCACAGAAATTTCAATGACGCATTCCGCGTCTTAAGCCTCCCCTTCCCTGTGGGCACCCCTGAATTATTTCCATTTTATTTTTAAACATTTTAAGTTCCTTTGCATAAAGTTTTACTAACACTATTGACACTTTGTTTAACATATTATAGGATTTGAAAGTTTATAAATAGGAAAATAAGGAGAAGTTTTTATGTGTGACTTTTTTTTATTTATAAGCCAACGTTTTTTGTCGACTTTGCCGACTTCTTCAGGGCTTCAACATTCGTCTAAAAGTGTGGCATGACTATTTGAAGTCCTGAACAAGTCGGCAAAGTCGACGAAACGTTGACTGATAAATAAACAAAGTCACACATAAAAACTTGTCCTTATTTTCCTATTTATAAACTTTCAAATTGATAAAAATTATGGACGGAAATGAAAATAATAATAATATTATAGGATTTGGATGAGGCAGTCCAGATTTAAATAGTAGAAATTATATCTAACAATATTTCATTTATTAGAATTCTCTCTTTTTACTTTACCATACAGGGTATGGTCTAATATTGTAATCGTGCATGAAAAAAAGTGGTTTTTTTCCTTCTTTTTTTCGAATATCTCAAAAACGGCTGAAACTATTTTGATTAAAAAAATTGAGCGAAACCATGGCATTTCGGACTACAAAAAAGCTCATAATAAGTGAACATCGAAAAAATTATATTTTTCGAGATAATAATTGTTTTGTCAAAATGTCTGTTAGTTAGTCTGTCTGGTTGTTAGTCTGTGCGTTACCAAATTTTGTGGACGAGCTAGCTCAAAAACTAGTCTGAATATCAAAACCAAATTTCACACGTAGTTTTGCTCCATTGAGATTAAGAGCTGATTAGATTTTGGTGTATATCGACACAAAATTAGGGGTGGAGGGGGAGTTAAAAATTAAAATCTAGGCCATTTGAGCAAACTCAACAAAATTTTGTATACACAATCAGTGGGACGCCCAGAAATCTAAAAATGCAAAAACTAACCGACCAAAATGGGGTAGGGGGTCAAAAAATGAAAATCTTGGCCATTTACCAAACTCAACGAAATTTTGTATACATAATCACTGGGACCCCAAAAGTCTAAAAATCCAAAAACTAACCGCCCAAAATGGGGGGGTGTAGGTCAAAAAATGAAAATAGAGGCCCTTGTACCAAACTCAACCAAATTTTGTATACATAATCAGTGGGCACACAGTAATCTAAAAAATGCAAAAACTAACCCCCCTCCCCTACATGATTATAAATAATTTTATTAAATATTAAATATAAGTGAGGGGCAATGTTGTATGGTAAAGTCAAGTGGATGGCCACATCAGAACACGTCAGCTTATTTGTTTTCAAAAGCCGACATTTTGGAGAGTATTTTTTCCTCCTTCTTCATGGTTTGTAACCAATTAAAATGAATTTTGACCATCATTATTATCAAGATTATTACAATTATCGTAATATTAATACAATACATACATTTTTTAAATCTTTCTATATTATTTATATAATTTCAATTTATTTTAGCAATTTAAATTTTTTTTTTTAGAATCAAAAATACATTTTATTTAATGAAGGAAATACAAAGTGTCATCCCCTTCTGTCTTCTCTTTCAGTATTAGTTGGTGTGAGAATATTTTATAAATTTCAATCATCAGAAGGATTTAGCCCAGTGATGATTTGAAAAATCAAGATACATATACATAAGTATATAATGAGACAAGAAGGAGGGGAAAAATTATCCGAAACGTCGGCTTTTGAAAAGAATTCTAATAAATAATGTTAGATAAAATTTCTCTTATTTAAATCTCGACTGCCTCACCCAAATCCTATCATATTAATTTACTTTTCTCCGAAAACTACACCCACAACCCACCAATAAAAACTTTATTAAATATTAAATCATTTTTAATTTTTTTACAAGTTTCCATACATTATTGAAATTATTGCTTATTGAAAGAGTGTACTTGCCACTTGTCGTTAACTTAAGCCCTTGATTAATTAGGCACACAATTTGAACTGGAAGAACTTCAGAAATATCCATTTTGTATATTTTATCTTTCTATCAATGATGCTTAATTCAAAATTATTCATTCTATTGATATTTCAAATGGAATTTGATATTTTATTAAAACTTTATTTAAATATAAAGTCATATTGAGAAAGTATGATAATTTGTAATTGTATCTTTTAATTTAATTTTACTTATTTTTTTATAAAATTCAAAAATAATCAACAATATTTATTGAATAATTTTAGTTTAAGAGTTAATAGAACAAATTATATTGTTATTTGTAAAAAATTTTAAAATAATTTGCTATTTAATAAAGTTTTTATTGGTGGATCGATTTTTTTGCGTATTTCAAACTCTGTGTAACATTTTTGATAGAGAACTCAACAAATGACATTCTGCAATCTGCCTATTTCAAAATTTAATCTGTGTAGTTTCTAGGTCCCAATTTCTATATTCCCATATACCAGAAAAATAAATTTCTTTTCCTGTTTGAATCATTTTATTTATAGTTTAAAGATTTGATTGAATATTGGATTGGATGTGCTGGATTTGAAGGAGTTTTGTCAAAATCGAAATGGAAACAACAGCCACACGACACCAGACTAGCTTGAGTAGCTTGAAAATGTAACAGAACGAATAAGTGAGTGTTGATGGAGGTGAACCGAGAAATGAGTTATCTAGCCGATCGTGCAGTTAGATTCGATTCAGCCCGAGGGTCTCTCTAAAAGGGAGGCGTTTTCGATAGGACCATTCAACAGAATTTGGTCGTTTCGTCTTTTGCGTAAGAGAAAAACGAAAAAATAAAAAGGAAAGGGGATAAAAAAAACGTGAAGAATATCGAAGGGGCAGTCAGGAAAGGCGTTGACTTTGCTATTTTTCCCTATCGCTTCTGGATTGCCCGGGGCCCTTCAAAATAGGTATATATATATATTGGTCGTAAAGATGGGTAGGATTGCCGTGGCGCCCACTACCCCTAGAGATCTTGCACATTCGAATCTGAGACGCAAGGGTGGCTCTTGGTCAACGGATATCCCCAATCTTAATGAATAATTAATCTGGAACATAACACTAAAGATATAGTACCATAAAAAGTCTGAGCATCTATGTTTTATTTAATTACAGAACTAACATTTTTATTCATATTTCATTGATCTACCAAATATTTCGTCATAAATGGGGTTTAGATTGATTCATATCTGACGTCAAAAAAATATAACAGAATCGTTTTTCAGGATAAATATCATTTTATTAAATCAAAAACTAATTCTCAGAATAAATTTGCGATTTACAAATTTAAGATTCTGAAAGAAAGTAGTAAGTATATTTTTTAGGCTTGAGTTCAAACGTAAAATGGGACCTTAATCTCGATACCAAGTCTGTATGTGTTGATATCTTCTGTCCGTTCGTGTGTCAGAGTGTTAGTATAGCTCGTAAATTATAATAAATAAGATACAAAATTGAAAATTAAGAGTTATAGTACACCTCTGGAGAAACAACGACAAAAGTGCAATTTTTAAAAATGTTGAGAAAACGTCTTAAATTCTTGAAACCCCCAAATGACAGCAATACAATACAATTTGTTGTGAATTTAAATGTTTTTTTGGATTCGTATATTATATTTGGCAACTATTATAGATTTCCTTGGCTTTTTATCAAAATTTTGCAATAAGCCCCTGTTAGGTGGGTTTAAGATTCTGGACCACCTCAATTATGTCATTGTTGCCCTGGGGATTCGATACCTATCTCTCTATTTGCGTCTTTTTGATTCAATAAAGTCCAGGTTTACTATATCAAGAAAAAATTATTTAGAGTACATTCAGGTCTTATTTGTTTCCTCAAAAAAATCACTAAAATAATTGTCATAATTACCTTTGTGACATTGTACATATTTCCAAACACATGCACTCGCGGACATTTTTCACTTTTATCCTCATAAAAAATAGTGATTGTTTTTGTTAATAATATTATATTGTACTCTTATCTTTCATTGATCATTTTGGACAATTCACTACGGACGTAAGTGTTCAAAGATTCAAAATTACCTGATTAAATGACCAAAATTCAAACTTTTCCGCTTTTAATTTAATATTCCTCAAATATTAGTTATGGTCTTGTGTTTCTGAGGTCAATAATAAATCCAACAACAATGGTCCCCATTTTTTTTTTATTTATTCTTGAATTTTCAACAATCAGATTTTATCAATATAAAATGTAACATTGAAATGGTCCCTTTTGGGGGTGATATAAATAATTCCGATTTGAAAAACAAAACAAACAGAGCCGCTTTTAATAAATTAAACATTTCAAATATAAAAACAATTAACCCCCGGAAAAGTATAAATTAGATAGGATTTTTAAATCAAAATAAGTGGCGTCTAATTGGTCGGCATGATACTCAAAGAATATCAAGGAATCCTAATTTTATATTATATATATATGAAAAAGAAGAATTCAAAGAATCAATCTTGATGCATCTTGTTGGTTTTTAATGGACTTCTACTAGAACGGGGGCATTTCAGGCTATAATAGGGAAAACATTCTTGTCGATTCAAAATAGTTTTGGTTCTTGGGGAATGTGATACCCTTTTGGAAGGCAGGCAGGCACCTGCCCAAATGCTCTGCTGGTCGCCCACACTTTGGCATTTTACACTTGACCCATTCAGTAGTAATTTTTCATTCGCTAGTTAGTGCCGATATAAACCGGTGATAATGTATGGGAGTCAGGTGTGCCTAGAATGAGCAGCATTTTTATGATGCTGGTTGAAACATTCAGCGAATGTTGAGGATAAATTCGCTTCGAAATCAGAAACCAGAATAACATTCACCGTTAATTAAATGAACCTGACCTAACTCGATTAGTTTTAGATGAGCTTTAAGCAACTAATCACGATTAGTGGTGCATTGATGTATGATGTTTCTTAATAAGGTCCAAAATTGATGGGGATTTTTAAATTGTATCGAATCGTTCCCAAGACTACACATAGAGAGGTGTACAATTTAACATTAAGAAAATACAAATGTAATTATTGAGCTTCGACTCCGGAGATTACTTCTCCACCATCGACTGTCCTTGATCATCTTTTTAGTCCTTGTTTTTAATAAGAGGAAAAACTAATTAAATAAAAAACCGCTTTTCTGATAATTATTCCAATTCCATATTGATTGTCACGGTCAATCAATTAAATTTTTTAATTTTAATATATATATATTAATATTTGCTATAACCTATTAGTGGGTTTTAAAATTAAAAAACCAATTAATAAATAAAAAATAATTGAAAAAAATGTAAACAAACTTTTTTATTGAGATTGTCATCTGTCAATAATTACTTTAATTAAGAAAAGATCAATTAAGATTAAATTTGTAGAGGTCCAGACCTAGCCAGATCGTTTTCTCATCCTCAAAACTTGTTAATAGATTTTGTTTCATCAAAATCGGTAGAGACGTTTTCAAAATAGAACTAAGATACAAAATATATATATATATATATATATAATATACAATTTTTGCTCGTTTAATAAGAGTAGATAACTACGACGTTTTGATCGACTTATTCTGCGATCGTTCTCAAGTATGAGCACCCACTCCGATTTTAGATTGACTGAGATATATAAAGGTTTGAACATGATTGTATTCTCGTTAGACAAGCGTGTAGCGCAGTTTGTTTGTAACATATAAAGACGCCAAAAGAGACTTGGCGCTTCCCTGAGTGCGGCCCGTGGAAATTTTTAGCCCATGAATGCGGCCGAAGTAGTAATTTGGGTTGGCCAGACTATTTAACTTTGAAAAATTTAATCAGAAAAGGATTAAATGTTCAGGAGTAGCCGGGTTTGGAGCAGATGCACATAATGGGCAAGGGCAACATTTATTTATTATTTATTTTCATTGTTTTGTTTTTTTTGTTTTTTCCTTCATTTCTAAAGTTTTACTTGTATGATCAAGAAGCAGAGCTATAAATATAAAAAAAGCAAGTTACGGGGATTGTAAAACAGTTCCCTTTAGTTTCCTAATCGCAATTTATTTATATTTATGGTAGATTCTCGATGCAAGTAGCACAGGCATCATTCGATGAAAAGTAATTGAGTTTTATAGAAATATCGATCTCCGGGCGTTTCATCTTCATTCTTTTTAGTCGAAGATTATGAAAAAGTGCAGAGACCAGTTGAAATTTAAATAAAATCGAATTGCAAAAGTTATACGAGTTTTTATATAGATATTCATTCTTCCACTTGGTTTTTACTGCATGGGTTCATAAATCGATCCTGTCAGAGGTCATTGTGCGAAATCATCTATAAAGAAAAAAAAACGGACCAATGCAGAGATTCAAAAGTTATGGCAATTTTTTTTACTCTCTTCTTTATTAAATCTAGGTAAGAAAATAAAAAAAAAAAAAAAAAATGAAACATTCAAATAAAAAACGATTTTGAATAAAAATTAATACTCAAAAAAAGTTTTTTTTTATCTTCTAGTAAATCTTTAAATAAATAAAATGTTTTCCTTTTTAATTCAGATTATACACTATGTGGTGCAAAAAAGTGGAACACTTAGAAAAATTTATTTTTTTCAAATAATTTTCAAAAATAAAAACATATTTTATTTAAACTTTAAATACATTCTGTAATTGTACAAATATTTTTAAACATTTTTAGAGTGAAAACAATGTATTACTTTAATTTAAACCCTTTAAAATTAAATTTATTTAAACTAGCATAAATTTCCAGATTTGAAATCTGATCCCTTTATTGAATTGTATTAAATGATTATTATCGTCTAATATCGAATTAAATTGAATATTTGTAATGTTTATCAGTTCGATTTGAATATCTCATCTTTTAATTTCAATTCATTTGAAATATTGTCCAAGCATAATGCCTCTAAAGTCCGAGAAAGTAGCTCAAATAAATGATAGAAGATCGTATTATATTTAAGAATGTTTAGAAAGAAAAAAATAGGGTTCGTTTTCACTTTTTAAGCAGAACCCTAAAAAGAATTCAAAGCGCTTATTTCTATATTTGTTCTCACATTAGTTGAATATACATACCATTTAATCTTTATTTTTTTTGCCATTTGATAATTCACTCTTAACATTTTTACACAGGCGAAAAAGAATCCAGACTGACCTTTGACGTCAGACCATTTATTTTGGATTCGACTATATATATCTTTTTATTTTTCAATATTTTTCCAAATATAAAATACGTATTAACTATTTTTTACTTTACCATACAGTGTATGGTCAAGTATTGTAATCATGAATGGAAAAAGTGGTTTTTTAGAAATTTCTCAAAAATGGGTGAAAATATTTGAATTCAAAAAAATTGGGCGAAACCATGGCATTTTGGTCTACAATAAAGCCCTAATAAGTGAACATCAAAAAAATTATATTTTTCAGAGATATTATTAACTGTTTTGTCAAAATGTTTGTTTGTTAATACGTTACCAAATTTTGTGTACGCTCTAACTCAAAAACTAGTGTGAATATCACAACGTAATTTCAAGTGTAGTTTTTGGTCTATTGAGATTAAGAGCTGATTAGATTTTGGTTGAAATCGAGACAAAATTAAGAGGGGGGGGGGTTAAAAAAGTAAAATTTATAAGATTTACAATTTAAAAATACAAGAAAAATGAAATAAGCTATAAAATGAGGAGCATTGTTATATTATAAAATTAATCTATAAAAAAAAGATTATTATATTTTTGTGTGGCCAAATTTGGGGTGAAGGGGTTTCAAAAAAATAAAACTATCAATATAAGTTCTAGACCCTTTAATCGATGTGTACGAAATTTGCACCTTAAATAACCTTATGAAAATGTCTGACTATGTGAAATTTATAGTGACTAAAAAGAGGGATTGGGGGGGGGGGGGATAAAAATATTTTCCAACAAAAATCGAAGAAAGCTGATATTTCTAATAAAATAGTCTCATAATTAAAAGGAAATACTTATTATTATTTTTAATAGCCCCAAAATTAAGAAGGGGGGGGGAGGAGTTTCTTTCCTAAATAATTTTAAATAATTTTAATTCAATTTTAAATATAAGAGAGGACCCAGGTGTATGGTAATGTCATAGCCACATTGGTTTATTAAATCAACTATTAAAGATAAATTGAAAGTTTTTTGCCGAGGGTAGCAGAATTTTTATATATTGAAGAAGGCACACTCTTTTATTGTCTCCTTCAAGATTTAAGATAAAATTTAGATGCTCACACACTTTAATATTTAATGAATATATAGTAATAGTAGTCTATATAAAAGATTAAAAAAAACTCACCCGGTATAGACAACTCGATTACCCCATCAGTTAATGGTATGACTATCCTGTAAAAAAGGCGCAAGCCTTTCCCCATTTTTAATTTATCCAATCCGAAGCAGATGGATGGATGTACGTACCATATACTATCTTTTTTTTCGTTGATGATTTTTTCTACACCGGCGCTAAGTTCGCTAGTTACACCTCTGCTTATTATCTTTCAAAATAATCATCTTTTATTATTATATACTTCACTCACTTTCCTATAATAAAAATCCAGAATCAAATTTTAATCTCTATTAAAGTACAACTAAATCCTATTATATATTCCATTGCTTTTTTTACTTTATTTATTTATATATTGAGATGAGTTTTGAATTAAATTTTTTTTTTTTTTTAATTTTGATAAAGAAATCGAATTATCTACATGTTATTGTCTTTTATTTTACTTTGCAAATTACATTCCACAGTGGTATACAATATTATTTGAGATTTATGAAAAATTGATTGGGAAATATTTCTATTTTATCATGATTATTAAACTTGATTTTTAATTTGTTTTTCAATTATTTTCCAAAAACAAGCACCTAATTTTATTTCAAAATAAAATTAGTGAGAGAGAGAGAGAGAGAGATGTAAATCTATGAGGACAATTTTATTAGTCAGACTCTTTTGATGGAGGTTGTTTATTTAAATGATAAAAAGTTTTCATTGGATTCATATATGTGTATTGCATTAGCAGAAAATTATAATACAAAAAATTTTATTAAAAAATATATTTTAATTGGAAGAGACTTTGTGAAACAAATTATTGAACCTCACCCAAAATCTAGATCGTTTCTGTCATGTTTAATTATAGTCATCAAAAATAAATCAATATAATAGTTTTAGAATTATATATCTCTATGTTCACCTATCTCCAAGTAAAACGGCTTAACCGATTGACTTGAAATTTGAAACATAGACTCCTGTGGGGTCAAGTAATCGGTATAATTCATTAAAACTGAACTTTTAGTCCCAAGAGGATATGTTCACAGATCTTTTGTTTTCTTTTGGCTATTCTTATTCCAAGTTTTAATAAGAAAACTCTAATTTATTTTTTCTACAAATTTAAATTTAATCATTTTAACAGTTTAATATAATAGAATTTATAAAATATATCCGCAAACAGGGAAAAAAGCATATATGCAAAGTATTTTCAGTTCAAAATAAATTGACACGTTCTGATGTGGCCATGCACTTGACTTTACCATACACTTCTGGTTGAGTTTGGTACAAGGGCCTAGATTTTCATTTTCTGGCCCTACACCCTCCCCACCCCCCATTTTGGGCGGTTAGTTTTTCCATTTTCAGTCTTTTGGTAGCCCACTGATTATGTATATAAAAATTTGGTTGAATTTGGTCCAAGGGCCTAGATATACATTTTTGACCCCTCCCCCCTCTATTTTGGGTTGTTTGTTTTTGTATTTTTAGTGTTCTGGGGGCCCACTGATTATGTATACAAAATATGGCTGAGTCTGCTCAAATGACATAGATTTTTATTTTTTGAAACCCTCTCCCCCCCTAATTTTACACTCAGAAAAAAAATATTTTCATTATTATAGGTTCGTTTTATAGTAAGTATATTTCATTTTTTTTTTGTTTTTGTTTTTTTTTTAGAATGAAAATATTATAATTTTAAATTTTAACCCCCTCCATCCCCTTTAATTTTGGGTCTATATGCACCAAAATCTAATCTTAATCTCAATTCACCAAAACTACGTGTGAAATTTGGTTTTGATATTCACACTAGTTTTCGAGCTACCTCGTCCAAAAAATTATGTAACGCACAGACACTAACAGACATTTTGACAAAACAGCTATTATCTCGAAAAATATAATTTTTTCGATGTTCTTTTATTAGAACTTTTTGTAGACCAAAATGCCATGGTTTCGCCCAATTTTTTTATCCAAATAGTTTCAGCCGTTTTTGAGATATTTCGAAAAAAAGAAGCAACAAAAACACTTTTTTCATGCACTATTACAAACTTGACCATACCCTGTTAGTAGAGTAAAAAGTACAAACGAGAATCGAATACCAAAACTATTATATTGCTATGTGCCCTGAGAGGCTAAGGGCTTGTTCTTTCATATCATCTATTGATTCAATTTATCTAAGAACTAAACTTTTCTTCCGAAAATTCACCGATTTCTTTTTACCTCGGTTTTAATAATTGCTTATTAATTAGTTCAAGGTCTTCGGTGTGAATTCTTCGTGATCCAAATAAGGGGTTCGTGGCGATTTGGCGCCATGACTCATCAGAGCCGAGATTCCCTCGTGCCAAATAATATTATAACTACTGGCAAAACAGAATCGGCCACTCAACGAAAACCAAGGACACATTCAACCAGCCAACACATACATCTGGACGTAGTCATTTATCTTTCAGACTTAATTGATATCCGCCAGAAAAGCGAGGAAAAAAAACAGTAATCAATTATAAATTACACAGATTTCTAAGTACTTTCCATGGGAAGAAAGGACGCTTTATTTACTCAAAAAATATAGAATTTGAGTCATGCATTTATATATACATATATATGTATTATAAACAAGGTTAGTCAACTATAGTAAAATGAAATATTTTGGCAAAATGCTTGTTTTCTTTCTAAATATAACTTCTTTTTTATTATTAGATTTGCCCCTTTTATCTGCCATTCTATTTTATTGTCATTTTATGTTTACATGTACATCAATTTTTTTTGTATTTTGCCCAAGAATAATTCAATTCTTTTAGATTCACCATACTACTAAATTCATATAATAATAATAAAAAAAATAAATAAAATGGAGATGAAAGTGAAAAGTTTTTCGAGATTCCGTACGCTGTCCACAAATTTTAAACAATTTTTTGTCAGCAAATATAGGTTATATTAATTGATAATATTTATTTTAGTTATTAATTGATAATATTTATTTTAGTTATTAATTGATAATATTTATTTTAATTAATGATTTTAATTATTAATTTTATTAATTATTGATTTTAATGATTAATTGATAATATTTATATTAATTATTAATTTTACTAATTATTGATTTTAATAATTAATTGATAAAATTTATTTTAAAAATAACAATTAATTGATATTGTGATTATATTTAAATAATTAATTGATAATATTTATTTTAATAATTAATTGATAATTAAGTGGATATCGATGAGGCAGTCCAAAAAAGAAGATCATTTATACTATCTTTTTATTCATAAAACCGACGTTTCGGAGGCTATTCCCTCCTTCTTCAGGGTTTTGATAATATAATTATTCTAATAATTAATTGATAATATTTATTTTAATTATTAATTTTAATAATTAATTGATACTATTTATTTTAATAATTAATTGATAATATTTATTTTAATAATTAATTGATAATATAATTATTTTGATTATTAATTTATAATATAATTATTTTAATTATTAATTGATAATATTTATTTTAATTAATAATTGGTAATATTTATTTTAATTATTAATTTTATTAATTATTAATTTTAATTATAAAGTTTTGTCAAAGATTATAGAAATAAGTCAAACAGGGCAGGTACAATTAAAAAAAGTAGATACTTTTGATTCATTTCTGTTAAAATTCACATTTTGTGCAAAATAAAAAATAATTAAATATTTTTAAATTAATTATTTATTATTCAAAAATCATACGATCACTTCGGAATCCAGGAGGCAGAGTCACCGTTAAACGAGGCTACCGCCGAAGGTGGGCCTTGCAGCTTGTGTTATCGACATTACACCAATTGATTGTTGTTTGTTTCAAATAAATAATCTTAGAATATTTCATCAAAGAGTTTACTTTTAGTTAAAAAGAGTTAAAAATACTCTAATGTTTTCCGCATTACTTTCTATTGTATTTTGGATTTTCTTAAAATAAAACGAATATTTATAAACCTATTTATTTTATATAATATTAAAATCTCAAATAACTTTTATTCAAAATCATTTAAATAAAATAATACAGATTTTTTTTAAGAAAAATCCTATAAAATTATTTGTGTTTAATATAAAAATTAAATTCGAACAACGAATCCGGGATTTAATTTTAGTGTGTGATTTTGTTTTCTAAATAGATCATGATGACTATACTATTTCTATTCTACCTCGTAAATTCATTTTATTGTCTACGTATATTATATTCCTATATACAAAATTACTTTATATTAAATGCCATTGTTGAAATAAACAACCACTCTCTGAT
Organism: Forficula auricularia; assembly: GCA_024734495.1. NCBI lineage: Eukaryota > Metazoa > Arthropoda > Insecta > Dermaptera > Forficulidae > Forficula > Forficula auricularia. Next base: position 675,662 of record JALMQS010000055.1, on the reverse strand, counting down.
AATTAAAGGTTAATATTTGTTGCGATTTTAATAAGAACAACAAAACACAATTTTAATCAACTGTATAGAATTGTATAGAAATTAAGATGTCATATTTATTCATTGAATATGTTTTCTGTCAAATAATGGAAGAAGTTTTTTGGTATAATACGAAAAAAAATCTAAAAACATGCTTCTAAAAAGTACATAATAATGTAATTCGTAATCAAAAAGTGTGGGGCCCAGAAACTTTTAATTAATTTCGACAAAGTGCCCCACGGTTTTTGATTATGTATTATATTATTTTGTACTTTTTAAAAGCATGTTTTTTAGTTTTTTTTTTTAAATATAATTTATTTTTTTACTTTTTAGTCTTAATTATTTTCATAGAGAAAAGTTTGCGGAATTTAATAAAATGAAATGTAATTATTTTAATTATTTTGATATAATTTCATTTAAATTGAGTAGGTAAACAATTATTTTTATAGAGAACTGTTTGCGGAATTTAACAGAACAAAAGTCATATTGATATATACATACATACATACATACAGATGAAACTAATATAAATCATGTAAAAAAATAAATTATTTTGTATGTTTTGAATGAAATATTTTTTTTTTAGATAAAGAATATGGAAATAATAGAGAATTAAGTGTTGATGTTAAGGTAAATGTGCATACAGTCGGGATAATGTATACATTGTATTATATATACTCTTACCACTCTATTTGCAAATGTGCATTCAATTGGTCAAGCCAAAGATTGGAGACGTAGGTCTATGTGCACCCAGGTTTTGAAGGTTTGAGGGTTAGGGGCCCTCCATAAATCACGTCACACAGTAAGCCTTGTGAAATTTTGGATTTTGGCAAAAAATTTGGAATATCCAAATTATAAAAATTTTAGTATATTTGGGATCAGACGATCCTGGAGAATTGAAAATATATATTTTATTTGAAATATCTCCAAAAAAAAAATTCGTCGAAAAACGATAAAATGGCAAGGGTATATATAGCCTTGTGAAATTTCTGATTTTGACAAAAAATTTGAAATATTCAAAGTGTAGTTAAAAGAGTAGGTATATTTTAGTTGTAATATCTCATCCTTCATCTACATTTTTTTTTTTTATTATTATATGAATTTAGTAGTATGGTGAATTTAAAAGAATTGATCATGATCATATCCTGCCTGGATTTAATATGAAATTTCGGTTTTACTTGAACATAATTTTTTTATGTCTAAGAGAGATCTGATGTTCCAGGGTGTGGTTTATCCACACACTTCCTCATGAATGTTCTACTTATATCTACAAGGATATCTAATTTATAAATCAAATTTTAAGATAATTTAAATTTCTCATATCTTTCATCTGAAAATATGTTTATATTATTCCGCTCTGTTTCATTTGAAAAGAGAATTAACTATAATATGGTATACTCAACGGAAACAATCAATGTCAATTTTTATTGATTAATGTGGGTTGAAGCAAAACTACGACGAATCAATCGACTATGAAACAGTGAAAATCATAGAAATATTTAAAAATTGATCAAAAGAAGATAGTGTTAGACAAAGGACATGACCATTTCATATTTGTGTGATCATAACTCAACCTTTCTCATAAAAGAAGCACTGCGGCGCCAGTGGTTCAATATTTAAGTGACAAATATTTAATATTAGTACAGGTAAATTACGCGAAAAAATGATATAACAGGAAATAATTCCTGGTAAAGATTTTATTGCTGGAATACCTTTATTGGAACTCCAATATTGCTACCCTAATTTTTCCCCCAAATTTGTGTTATGGACATTTTTCTACGCGCCTCAAAATGAAAAATTTCCGAGTTTTTTTAGTTTTTCTTGAATAAATCTAAAACGGCTAATCAAATCAAAAAGATATTTATTAGATAAATTAAAGATAATCCAATAAACAAAATTATGACTTCACAGAAAATCTGCCTGAAGACATTAAAAATTTTGTTAAAACCAAAACTATAAGTAACTAGAAGCTAGAATGGGAAAAAAGTTACTAATAACTATTTAAAGATGATAAAACCCATCATTGGTTCCATATCAGCTTCAGATCTAAGTAGAAAAGAGCAAGTTAAATTGACCCGCCTAAGATTGGGTCATTGCTTATTCACCCACGGCCATCTAATGAACAAGGATGACCCACCGATATGTCCAGCTTGCAAATTTGGATAAATGTAAATCATGTATTAGTGGAATGCCCAATTTACGCAAGGGAAAGAAAATGTCATTCAATGGGGAACAAAGACTTAAAACAAATACTCGAAAATGAGTAAGGATATGATAATTTGTTCGAGTTTTTGAGAGTCATTAACATTTATGATAATATCTGAGTTCTCACTTTTATATTTAACTATAAAACCAAACATGTAAAAGAAATTTAAAAATTGAAAATGTAACGCATTTAATATCTGTAGCGCAAATGACCACGCAGTCGAGGCGCTCTTTAAACTGTAATAAATAAAAAATAAAAAAATTAAAGATCTTTAAATTATGCGTAGAAGAATAAAAATTTCATCTATTTATTTTAAGTAGAACCGGGACTAGCGACTGCCAAAATACAGCTCCCGGGATCACTTTTGAATATCCCTAAAACTCGGACTTTTTATCGATTTTTTCCCATTTTGACCAAGAATAAGCACGTTAAACAAGATTAAATTTGCTACAATTTAAATAAAGTTTCATTCTAATTGGATAATGGTAACATGAGGTTGAAGATTTGAAAAAATGCAATATTTTTTCAAAAAATCGCTGTTTTTCCTTCATAAAATAAAAACCACTCATTCTAGAAACTTTATTCTAACCTCAATGTCTAGGAAATTTTGTCGACTTGAACGTTTACTTGGACCATTTTTTTGATAAAACTCTTAGATTTATAGATATCCAGCATTTTCCATGACGCTTTTGAGGATTCGGATCATATCCTGTCCGAAAAATGTAGAATATCTATAAATCTACAAAAAAGTGGTCCAAGTAAACGTTCAAGTAAATAAAATTTACTAGACAATGAAATAGAACTCAAAATTCTAGAATGAGTGGTTTTCATTTTATGAAGGAAAAACTACTTTTAAAACAATGGATCATTTCCTGTCATGGAAAATGCTGGATATCTACATATAAATCTAAGAATATTAACAAAAAAGTGGTCCAAGTAAACGTTAGAGTCGTCTTTGTCGAAAACGTGCTCCTTCATGGTCAAAATGGGGAAAAATCGAAAAAGTACGAGTTTTAGGGATATTCAAAAGCGATCCCGGGTGCTGTTATTTGACAAGCGCTAACCTAAATAAATGAAATTTTTACAATTTTACGCGTAACTTAAAGAGCTTTATCTAATAAATATATTTTTGATTTGATAAGCCGTTTTAGAGTAATTCAAAAAAAAACTGAAAAAACTCCGAAATTTTCTCATTTTGAGGGACGTTAAAAAATTTCCACAACACAGATTTGTGGGGAAACTTAGGGTAGTAATATTGGGGTACCAATAAAGGTATTCCAGCAATAAAGTCTTTACAGGGAATTATTTCCTGCTAAAATCGTAATTTGCCTGGACTATATCCCTAATTGTGTTCTCATATTTGCAGATTGCATATAGAAGATAATCATAATATTTAATATGAATCATTTTGTAGGGGGCTTTAAAGAAATTTCGTTATATATTTCTTCAAAGTAGTTATCTAAAACAATATGCTCTAGAATGTCCTTTAAAGTTTCTATTATAACTTCATGTAAACTTTTATGATTATTAAAATTCAAATATTACAAAATAACATTTTATCGTTTATTTTATTAAATTGTTATAGTACAATGAAAAATATGAGAAAACATCAAAGTTTGCCCATTTTATCCGACGCAATTATGTCATCATGGCTGGTTAGCTACAGATGGTTATTGTCTAATGAAAAATATAAATTTAATCGTTGTAGAACGAAGCGCATCTTCTTAATTCTTTGATAACTCTGATGGTTATATGGTGGGTGGGGGGTGTAATTTTACTGAATTTATTTTGTATGCTTTCCCAAAATTTGAGAAAGATACATAGAAAGCGAAGGATCAGGTTTATATCAATTGTTTAGCTTAATGACCAGGTTGTAAGTATCGCCGCGAATAAGTTGTAAGTCTATACCCCTAAACAATCAATATTAAATATAGCTATTAATCGCCAAAACCCCGCCCCCGGACCCCCCCCCCCCTCACCCCACAAGCATTGCAACCCACCTTCTGCACCCCACATCTACTCCCGCCCACGCCCGCGCACCCAGTTTTTGCATTTCTAGCCTTTAGTGGTCCACAGATTATGTGTATATAGGTATATAAATAAATACGGTATAATTATTTTTTTTACTTTATTTAATTAAATAACAATTTTTGAGTTCATCAATTAAATTGTCAAATTAATATTTGTGGGATTTAAAACTCGATTTTTAATCAATAAAATTGTCCAATTTTTAATATATAATAATAATTGTAATAATCTTATTGTGGGATATAAAATTAAAAAAAAACAATTATTTATTAAAAGGAAATTGAATAAAAATGTAAATAAACATTTTTATCGAGACAACCACCTGTGAATAATTGTTTCAATTAACAAAAAACCCATCAAAAACAACTTAGCCGAAGATGAGACCGTGACAGATCGAATGTCCAACACAAAACCCTCCTAACCAGTGAATTTCATCCAAATCGTTACAGCCGTTTTCGAGAACCCGACCGAATATATATATATATAAACTTTGCTCGTTTAATATAATAAAATATTGATTGACTACGACGCATAAAATATAATCGAATGAATTTTGTTGTACCAGCGTAAATGTGGTGACGATTTTGCTTGAGATATTGACTCAGACTCAGTTTGAAATAGGAAAAAAATACAAATTGCGATATTAGTTGGAACCTTGATTTAACAAAGATGCATTAGTGTGTTTCGGTTTTTTCTAGGGCCCAAAAATCCCTACCGAATTTTGCGTGGTTTTTGAATTTTCTATATTATATTTAACCACCTGATAAGCCTGCGAAATTCAACAATGTCTTTTTTGGCATTATGGTACAATTCTAAAATGGATCGAGAATTTATCAAATGACACGGGTTTAGTGAATCGGAGAGAGAGAGAGGTGAAAACAAATCCAGGCGTGGAAAGGAAAACTTGAAATTGCTTCAAAATTTCGCCCGTTTGATTTCGATCAGAATTAGTTAAAGAATTCTATTGTCAAACTTTGTCTACATCCGAAGCTTTGAAGTTTGCTCGAGAGAGAGAGAGAGAGAGAGAGCTTTCAAGTGGGCAAAGAATGTATTGTATTAAAGTTGTTTTGATGAGGGTTCATATTTCTATTATGTACTCTCTTAAATATCATTAATATTATATTGTTTAGTAATTATAAATATTACGGGGCGGAAAACTTCCCGTTGAAAAAGAGGCCTCTCTCTCCCCCTTGAGGGATATTTTCCTAGAATGAAAGATAATCGAGATAAATACATGAATAGAAACTTTTATAAAAGTCAACGAAAAGATGAAAATGAATGAATGAATCCATAGAGTATCTATCTTTATCAGGAGATTTTTTCTTGTTGTTGTTTCTGAAAGGGCCTTGGATTTACAATCCTTATTAAAACTTACCAACTTTTTACCCCCCAAGGCTATTTCCTCAAAAATTAAACCAATATCTAAAATCTTTCTGAATAATCAAACCAAGGTAAATAGTTTAGAGCAGAGGTTCCCTAACAGGGAGCCGCGGCTTCTTCACAGGTGCGCCGCAAGCTAAACATTATTTATTATTAATTTTTATCTCTTACTTACGATTAGACATACCTATATAAACCGAAAAATTTGACACCCTTGAAAAAATCTGAAATATATACAAAGGGTCCCCTCTTATGGTCTGGATTTTTGATTTTCATTGAAAAATAAACTATTAATTTCCAAGTATATGGAGCCAGTTTTTGGTTGGTCGACAATGATAAGAAAAATTTCGAGGATGGACAGCATTATTTCGGGTAATAAATTACATAGGTACTTTGGATTTTTGAAATTCAAACTACAATTATGTTAAAGAATTGGATAAAAATTATCAATTTTTTTGAATGACTTAATCAAGTCTGCAATGGTCTTGCGATGAACAAGTGAGTTGTTCTAAGTCAAACAATTAAAGTATATTTTTTTTTTTTTAGAATTTTTTATATATATATATATATATGTAATTTATTAATTAGTAAGACAAAGGGGTGAGCCTGATGAGTTCCAGATAGAATAAGCATGATTGACCAGCAATGACATACATTAAGATCATAATGAGAGAGGAATGACCGCACCAGTTCAGAATGCAGAGAGAGAAAGCACACACAAGAGAGTCTTCTCTGAGCAAGAGACAAAACAAGACACACAAGAGACACTCTGAGACAAGACTGAGAGAGCATCTCTCTGAATCTACAGAGAGAGAATAGGAAGACCCTTCTACATATTTCTACATCGATCGGCCTGAGTACCCAAGGCGGCTACCTCATTTTACTGATATACGTTTTTCTCGAGGGAAGAATTACCGGCGTACGAAGCGCACACGGCTAAATATATATGTAATTATATACATTGAGCCACCAAAGACCTTAAATCTGCCGTCTCAAAAAGAAATAGATATTAGACAACATGTAGTTGTTAAAATATTAAAATCCTATACAATAAAACTACAAACTGAGTAAATGCCTTGTTTTTTGTCCAAATTTCTTGAATTAAATATTTAAAAATTTTCTCGGAAACCTATATTTTCATATGCTATCGTCATATTGAATATTACGGTGACGAACCAAAATGGCGCTTGCGTATACCTATCCCGCGATTGGAATTAGGTGTATACCGTCTTTGGAATTACTTTGGAATTAGATAGAAATAGATAATCTATTGTCATCTATTGTCTTCTACTTGAAAGTGGAAGTGGAAGTGGAAGTAGGTGTAAACGATTTAGGTCGCGGTTCACCCCTCGCCTATCCCTATAGAGCTCTAATTTTAAGAGAGGGGCCAGGTGTATGGCAAAGTCCTGTGGATGGCCACATCAGTTTATTTTTACTAAAATTTATGAAAATTGCTCTAGCATAGAGATTAGAACCTACAATTCAATTAATATTAATTTAAGAAGGAGGAGGACATTTCGAGTTGGTGACATTTGCTTTGATTGATCTCTTGGTACAGTTCGTTTTGTAGAGGGTGTGTGTGTATGTGTGTGTGTTTCTTCTTTCCACAGTTCCATTTGATATATTTTCGCTCTGGGCCCATCATCTCTCAGGTATGTGGCCCTCTGCTCTCATACAGAGAGCTCTCTCTTTGTATCGCTTGATGAGATATAATTCAGGATTGCGTATCTTATTGTCGCGTGCCAACTACTACTACTACTACTACTACTACCACTGTAACATGGCCCTGTCCCTGTGAGAGGGATCTCTCTCTCTCTACTCTACTCTACTCATAAACAAGGTTGCTGCTGCATTCCATCGCTCTTTTTGACAAATGCTCACAGATATTCGATATATTAAATTTTTTTCTTCTTTTTATTTTTTTCAGAGACTAGCAAATTGTTAAATGCTCAACGAAAGTTGCCTTTAAAATTCTAGATTTTTTTTTAACGTGTCAAAGTTAAAGTTTAAAAAATATATTATTATTATTATTTATTAAATTTCAAATATAGTGTTATAAATACAATGTACAAATATTCAACATAATTTTTAAATCAACAACATAAAAATACTCGATTCTAATATACCGGGCGAGTTTTTTTATCTTGAGACAGTCTTATAACTCAAAAACAATGCATTATATGAAAAAAATTCAAATAAAAGTTTATTTATATCAGGGAGAAACTAAACTATTACTGTACATATTCCTAATCTAGAAAAAAAACTAAACAACTTTCATTAGGACAATTTTTTATACGAAATCCAATAAAAAATATTTAATCAATTAGATCTCAAAAAATATACAAATAATAATTATTCCTAACAATTATTCAACTTATCAAATAATAATGATCAAATATTTAATTATTAAATAAATAATTTAATAATAATTAATTTAATAATTAAGTTGAATAATTGTTAAGAATAATTATTATGTATTTTTTTGAGATCTAATTGATTAAATATTTCGTTTATTTGATTTCGTATAAAAAAATAGTTCTATACGAAAGTTGTTCAGTTTTATTTGTAGATTTAGGCAATGAAATGAAAAATATACGTTTCCTTAAAAAACAGAAGTTGACCTTGAAATACCCTTGAAAGCTTGTTCTAGGTCGACAAACAATAGTATAGTTTAGTTTCCCCCCTGAACTAAATAAACTTTTATTTTAAACTTTGTTTCATATAATGCATTGTTTTTGAGTTATAAGACTGTCTCAAGATAAAAAACTCACCCGGTATAATATACAGTATAATAATTATGGTTATCATTTTAGATTTATTTTAAATGCTGAAAAATGAAACTTTTTAGAAAAAAAATATTTAAATTTCTAATAAATTACAAAGATAGAAACATACAAAGTATCAATAGGGGCCGTCCATAAATTACGTAACACATTAAATGTGGAGGGGACATCTCAGATTGGTGACAAAATGTGACAGGGGGGCCCGGAGATCAAGGGCGGATCCGGGGGGGGGCGGAGGGGGCGACCCCCCCCCCCCCCGCTTGGACAATTCGATCGCGACCCACTTCCGAGATAAAAAGTAGATCTACATCGGGCACCTTATATACATCCCCCCCCCCATAAAAATTCCTGGATCCGCCCTTGCCGGAGATCTTAAAAATTGTGATGTCACAAAAAGTCAAATTTAAAAATTTAAAAGATTAAACTTAAAATATATTAAATCCCTTTAGTTTAGTTTAATTTATAAAGAAAATGCCTACAATTATTAAATTATAGGGGATAAAAGTGATAGTGTGACATCACAATACAGGGGGTCAATGAAAATGTGACAGATTGTGACACAGGTGGAGGAGGGGAGTCTAAAAATCTCGAAATTTCTGTGACGTAATCTATGTGTCCGCCAAAGACGGGCTTCGCAGCTGGTAATGATATATGATATACCTATAGATAAATAAAAATAAAACGATCGGTAATTTGTCATATTAGTAAAGCTAAATTGTAAATAGATCATTCCATAAACATTATTCTATTATTTTATATGTAATTTCGTTTCAGATCAAAGTCAACTATAATGTAACAAATTGATATTTGATCAAATAATGTGAATGTATAATGCAGATAGAAATTATCTCGTTAATAGGTATAACAAGAAATCACATTAGCGGTTTTATTAATATGGTAAATTCAATTAAGAAAATGGGAAATGAATTTGAAAAAAAAAATATTTTCAAATGTTCAAGGTTTTTTTTTAATAATAAAGAATGTAAAATACCATAAAATTGGATCAGCTTAATTCTAGAAAGGTGAGAGGAAATATTTAGGGGTTAGGTATAAGAGTCCAAGGTACTTGTAGAATCAGTTTGAAATGGATATTGAGGCTTGTTTCAATTTAAAGATTTGGTTGTTGTTGTTTTTGATGATTTTTTTTATTTGTGAAGAAGGATGAATTATAAATGTTTTGTGTATTGATTCAAAATGTAGCGAATTGTTGTTTAGTCTATTTCCCATGCCCACAGAAGGAATTTTTCAGGGGAACTCAAAAAAATGTAACAAAAAAGTAGAACTGAAATACTTAAATAAAATCAATTTATTTTTACATATCGTCGCCTTAGAGTGTAAACCTGCAAAAATCCATTTTTTACCATATATGGCATAATAATACCGTTCGAAAGAAAATGAGATGCAGGATCTTCCAAGTAAAACTGCGATCGTAAGTTGTAGAAAAAAAATGTGAAAAATAGTTTCTTTCCAAAACAACAAAATTAAATTTTGTTTGTTTTTTCATTTGCACCGTAAAATTTCCTTGTTGTGAGTTAGCAGGTTTACACTCTAAGGCGACAATATGATCTCTATGCTCCCTAGACTCACCAGTGAGTTTTAAAATAATAATTTAAATATCCTAATTTTAATAATTAGTGGGTTTTAAAATTAAAAAAATAACGTCGGCGTCATCGCGCAAGCAGAGTATTATAAGTATAGATATAGATAGATAAAGAATAATATATTTAAATAATAAAATAAATTATATTAAAAAAAAAAAAAAAAAAAAAAAAAAAAAAAACACTTCTAAAAAGTACAAAATAATATGTAGTTAATCAAAAAGTGTGGGGCACATAAAGATGTACATTTAATTAATTTCTACAAAGTGCTCCACGCTTTTTGATTAAGTATTACATTATTTTGTACTTTTTAGAAACATGTTTTTTAGTTTTTTAAAATATATTTTTTTTTTTACTTTTTAGTCTTAATTATTTTTATAGAGAAAAGTTTGCGGAATTTAACAGAATGAAATGTATTTATTTTTATTATTTTTAAATAATCTCATTTTTTTTTTATATAAATTTTATTAAACCAATGATTTTACATTAATTAATGTATACATTGTATTTTTGCTTCGATTCAGGAGATTACTTCTCCACCATCGAGTGTCCTTATTCATCTTTAGTCCTTGTTTTTAATAAGAGGAAAAATCTAATTAGATAAAAAACCTCTTTTCCGATAATTATTTCAATTCCATTATTCCCCAATCAAGTCGATTGGTTCCTTCACCCTTCCCAATTCCCACCTTCACCAAATAATCTCATTTAAATTGAGTAGGTAAATAATTATTTTTATAGAGAAATGTTTGCGGAATTTAACAGAACAAAAGTCACATTGATAGATACATACATACAGGTGAAGAGTGTAAAATTATGTATATGTTACATAGAGGGCTGTGAATTTTAGAAAAGCTTAGGTGGGACATAATGACAGAAAAAAGGTTGGGAAACACTGTCTTAGATGAAAGAGAAATTTCAGGAGTTGGGTTGAAGTCTAATCTTTGAACTACTTACATTATTTTGATCGATGTTTCCTTTCCAAAAATGAATGATTACATTATTTTCGAAAAATTTAAAACAAAATTATTATTTTCCTCCCTATATGTATTTGATCTAACACTAATCCACAAAGAAGGGTACATTAACATTAACACCCCTAAGATGGAATGATAATATGATGAGAAAACAACATATGAAAGGGATTATTTGTAAATCAATTAATTCTTATTCCCCTTAGCTACTACTGTATTAGTCAGCCTTTCTTCTATCTATTTATCTAAGGCAGTCAGTCCCCGGAACAAAAAACAACAAATATCAATCACCACTTAAGAATTTGTATTCTTGGCGAAGAGTTCGTGGCGAACGGTGGCCTTTGAAAATATTCGGCCGAAAGAGCGCCATCAAGGCCGTATAGTAATGTTTTATTTATTTTACCAAACTCTTACAAATTCGTAGCGTAGTAGGGGCGGGGGGTGGTCAAAAATAAACTTCGGAGGTGAGGAGCCTCTCCTGTGGGCTGTGTGTGACACATGGACATTCCTGCGGGCCACGTGGGTCGGTCCTACTGGCCTCTCGGGTCTATCTTTGTGTTTTATGTGGAGTCAACGGGTGCAGATCGCCCTCCCGGTGCGCCTAACCTTCTTCAGGAACACCTTGGCTCGGTAAGCTCTTGAGTGGACAACCACCTGTCCGAAAATCTTCCACTTTAGTGAATCATAATATACAATTGGAAATTAATGATAGAGATTATCTGTCAACCCTCATTGATATTATAACTAAATATGTGTATTAACTCATGCATTTCATTCTGATTATCATATTTTGATAACTACAAATATACAATAGGTATAGATCCGAGTACAAGATTTTTTCTTCGGCGATGGCGATAGTGCAGGGATTCCCAAACTTTTCCGCGTCGTGGCGCCTTTTTACAAGCTTTATATTAGCTTCACCTGTATGTATCTATGTATGTATGTATCTATCTATCAATGTGACTTTTGTTCTGTTAAATTCCGCAAACATTTCTCTATAAAAATAGTTGTTTACCTACTCAATTTAAATGAAATTATATAAAAATAATTAAAATAAATACATTTCATTCTGTTAAATTCCGCAAACTTTTCTCTATAAAAATAATTAAGACTAAAAAGTAAAAAAATAAATATTTAAAAAAAAAACTAAAAAACACGCGTCTAAAAAGTACGAAATAATGTTATACTTAATCAAAAAGCTTGGAGCACTATGTCGAAATTAATTAAAAGTACATGTTTCTGCGCCCCACACTTTTGGATTAATTACATATTACATTGTTTGTACTTTTTTTAGAAGTGTTTTTTAGTTTTTTTTTTAAATATAATTTATTTCAATAAAAAATTTTCCATGGCGCCTTACCTTGAGTAAAAGTATGTCTTAATCGAAGTAAGAGATCAAAATGAATAATAAATAAATTTTTAGCTTATTCTCACTTTGTTGTGCGTGTTAGGCCAAATTAATGTCTTGCTTCAACTAATTATGAACTTTGCGGCGCCTGTGAAGAGGCTGCGGCGCACAGTTTGGGGAACCTCTGCCGTAGTGCATTATAGACAACTTAAAACCATGGGTTTATCGTATTTTTTTTTTTTTTTTTATATAAAAAATTTATGTATTTTCAAATAATAATTTCCAAAAAAGAATAATAATTTGAATACTGAAGAAAAATTATTTTTAATTCAAGGGAAATCACCGCGAGTTTTTAAATACTCATATTTACTGTCTGAGCGCTAATTTCGTTATATCGAGAACTATTTAATTATTTTTGAAGAAAATGAATGAGCACTCAATGAGGATTTGAACCTGCGATGCTCCCTGGCTTTGGATCGAGGAATGCGTTGATTGGTTAAACGCATTCCTCGATCAAAATATAGGGACGATCACAGGTTCGAATCCTCATTGAGTGCTCATTCATTTTTTTTTCAAAAATAATTAAATGGTTCTCGATATGTAGAATTAGCTATCAGACTGTTAAATATAATTATTTAAAATTTTCGCGGTTCCCTTGAATTAAAAACAAAATAAAAACTAATGTTTAAAAAGTATACTTATTTCAAAAAAATTATTTTATTTATATTTTCTCTTAAAAATTAAAAGTAGAATTCTCTTCTTAATATAAATATATTCATTAACAAAGTTTAGCCCGTTTTTGCAGGCCACATATCAATATAATAGTTTCGGAATTGCCATTTTTCGAATTCCCATACTTGCAAAAACCAGAGCATATTATTATACTGTCTTATGTATTCTTTAAAGTTTTTTGAATCGGCACTATTTTTCAAGTACAAATTTGGGACATTAGTACTCTTTTACCTTTTGTGACAGCAACATAAAATTTGCCCATTTTGGGGGTTTTCAGCTGCAAAATGCTTTGCTTTACAATGTTTGCATATTGCATTCATTTTCCAGAGTCAATGAGGTTCTACTATATCTTTAATTTGTTGTAATTATAAATTCGGATATATTTTGTAAATTGTATTATTATTAAACTGTTTGTGGGTTTTTTGAAAAAGATTAAATTTAAATTAGGTAGAAAAATTCAATTAGAGTTTTCTTATTAGAACTTGGAACAAGAATAGAAAAAAAAAAATGCTAAAGTTCCTCTTGGAACTAAAAGTTCACTTTTTGTGAATCACACCGGTTACTTGACCCCTCGGGAGTATATGTTTCAAATTTGAAGTCAATCGGTTAAGTCGTTTAACTTGGAAGTCGGTGAACATAGAGATATAGAATCTCAAAACTATTATATTGATTTGAAATTAATGAAATATCCAAGCTCTGAAAATCTTATTTTCATTCTCTAACAGTTTAAAGGAAAAACATTATATTATTAAATAACTAAATAGATATTTTTTGAATTTATTGAAATTAACAATTTCGATGTTCAAACATTCATTAAAAGCATCTACTCAGAATTAAACTACTAAAACTTTTGTTACTATAAATGTTCACTAAAAGACCACAAGTATATAATAAATATTCAATAAATGTAAAAATATTTTTCAGGAAATAGCGAAATGATCTTGAATTCTATTTTTTTGCACATCACTTCCCTAAATTCAGAATTCCATGTTTATTGTTTAGTTAGTTCTACATATGAATCATCTACACATCTTGTTTTTATAGGCTAGCATCAGTTTGCTAATTTGCGGCCAAACTATGACGTCATAGCGGAATTAATGAGATCCACCAAAATTGATTGCAATATAGTCGTTGCGAAAATTCATGAAAATAAATATGAACCTTCATAAAAAGATCAAATAAAATAGAATAATTAATTTTTTTAAAAACATTATATTTATTTATTCATTTTTTTCAGACCATTATAATTTTCGATTCTGATAATTATTAATGAAATCAGCTATCGATTCTCTTTAGAGAGAGCCAGCCTGAAATCAAAAATATTAAATATTCTCTATATTTCAATATTCACACACATTCGTTCCCTAAATCAATTTTTTTTTTTTTTTTGGTCCGCATAAAATGACAACATCGTAAATTATATGGGATTGTGTCCCATAAAAATGAATTTTATATTTTCAAGTTTATTTTAAGCGTTCTCTTCCGAAAAAAATTCGGACTGAGATTATTTATGAAAAGAATGCAAACTTGTAATATTTTTCCTAGAAACGCTTGCATCCTAGAAGAATATATTAAAAAAAAAACTAAAAAAACATGCTTCTAAATAGTAGAAAATAATGTAATACTTGATCCAAAAATCTGGGGCGCAGAAACATGTAATTTTAATTAACTTAGACAAAGTGCCCCACGCTTTTTGATTAAGTTTTTAGTATTTTTAAAATATTTATATATATATAAATATTTTACTTTTTAGTCTTATTTATTTTTATAGAGAAAAAACTCAACAACTTTCATTAGAACAATTTTTTTATACGACATCAAATAAAAAAAATATTAAATCAATTAGATCTCAAAAAAATCCAAATAATAATTATTCTTAACAATTATTCAACTTAATTATCAAATAATAATGATCAAATATTTAATTATTAAATAAATTAATTTTTTTTTTTTTAATGATATTGATGAGAGAAGGAGATACACCAGAAGGTGGATCCCCTACAGGCGCGGATCCGGTATATAAGATCTACTTTTGATCTCGGAAGTGTGTCGCGATCGAATTGTCCAAGCGGGGGGGGGGGGGCAGAGACGCCCCCCCTCACACTATATAGAACTTTATTTTAAAAATTTTATGTTAAAAAAAAAAAATAAACATATAAAAAATATTGATCTCCAATGCTTTGGGGGGGGGGCGCCCCCCCCTGGATCCGCGCATGATCCCCTAAAGGCCAGTATGGGCTGGCCCCTCCATCGTGAAAAGAACAGAGCAGAAGGAAAAGAAGCCGGGATCACGAGCCAGTCTCATAATCTCCATAATTTAATACTTTTACGACATTCCAGAGTGTATCGCAAGTCTTCTGGATGAAATATCTGTCTTCAACAAAAAAATTCTCCATTTTTATTTTAGAAATACAATATAATTATCTACTGAATATAGACGAGAAATGAACTTTTTTAAGCTCAAGAATACTATATATAAGAGGCTAGATTAATTTGTAACAACGCTCTGAGAATGCTGCCGAAAGGGAGCGCTGATGCCGTCGGTATATTTGCGGCAAATTTGAAATATAATTTTAATTGTAATTTGAAATAAAAGGCTCCAATTGATTTTAAATTAAGAAACATTAAATATATTGATAATTATTCCTCCCCCCCCCCCCCCCGCCTCACCACTCAAAAATTAAATATTCAATTCGCTTTTCTTTGCGCACAGAAAAATAAATCAATCACATCTTAGTTGATTTATATTTTATATATTATTTGTTTATTTTTTAATAATTTGCAACTTTTTTATAATTTTTTAAAAATCTAAATTTTGTTATTCTTATTTTTTGATTTTTAAAAAATTGAACGACTTAAGACACGCATGCCCGAGTTTCTCATGGCAATACTGGAGGGAGCAGCCTGTCATATCATACAAACAACACCTGATCTCTTTTAAATATTTGGAGCCTTATATACATTATCGAATTTTAAAAAAATGATATAATATAATTCTCCTCCTCACACGATTCCACTTATTTAAATCAATCTTTTTCCACACAAAAAATATCACAATGCTGTAGATTATATAGAAAAAAAAATACTTCCAGATTTATATCTAGAGCCTCATTTCTGTAGCTGTGTCAGAACGAAAATGAGGCTAAACTTTTAAGAGACTATGTATTTTCGGGAGTTTACAGGTATACATTTGGACATCAGAACACGTCAGCTTATTTTTGAGATCTAATTGATTTAATTTTTTTTATTTGATGTCGTATAATAAAATAGCTCTTATGAAAGTTATTGAGTTTTTTTTTTATAGATTTAGGAAATGTAAAGAAAAATATAGGTTTCTATTTAAAAAACAGAACTTGACCTTGAAATATCCTTGAAAGCTTGTTCTAAGTCGACAAACAATAGCGTAGTTTAGTTTCCCCCCTGATATAAATAAACTTTTGTTTGAAACTTTTTTCATATAATGGACTATATCAAGATAAAAAAACTCACCCGGTATATGAATATAAATTTTGCTTGATATTTTTTTAAGAATTCTTTCTAAGTGTTTCAGTAATAATTTATTATTATAATTTATTTAATAAAAAAACTGGATATCGAAGGGTGCTTTGCACACCTGAATAATATTATCATCATCATTATATCGTTCCGGCTTTTAGATTCAAGATATAGACCAACCATTCGAACTAATTAACGTTTTCATTCAAATTTCCATTTATAATCTTCACTGTTGTCTATTTTTTTAATTTGAAATTGTTATTTTTTTTATTTCTAATCCCCTTTATCATTATACTTCTGAACATTCCACTGAACCGTGTCCATCGATAAAAATCTTTCATTTCGATATCTTAATTAGAATTTTTACTGAAAGTATTAACATTAGTTATGGGGAGAAAAAATAATTGTTTGATTTCAAACGAGAGTCATTCATTCATCGAATCTATTATTAATTTATTTAAAATGTGATAAGAGTTATGATAAAATTTTCATTTTACCATACATACAAGTCTATTCTCTAAAAACCGACGTTAAAATTTAACATCTTAAATTATGTATTAATAATTTTTATAAAAAAAAATTAAATCCAGCAAATAAAAAAATAAGAACTCAAAAATCAAATAAAATACACTAAAAGGTATAAAATAATTATCTAATCTAGTTACAACTAAACGACGAAATATTAACATGAAATTACTTTTTGAAGTCGGTGCCAAATATATACATTTTATTTATTTCATACCTTTTAGTGCATTTTATTTGATTTATGAGTTCTTATTATTTTATTTGCTGAATTTAATTTTTTTGAAGTCGGTTTTGTTTTTTTGTTTTTTATAAAAATTATTTTTATTTTTCTCTTTTTAGGGACGTTATTAATAGTGACTTAAGATAATATTTTGTATGCATCTCGTAAGAGAAAGGGTCGGGCGAATGAATCAGAAAATGATAAACCAATTATTTTACATGAATTTATGCATACATTGTTTTTGAGCTTCGACTCCGGGGATTACTTCTCCACCATCGAGTGTCCTTGATCATCTTTTTAGTCCTTGTTTTTAATAAGAGGAAAAAACTAATTAAATAAAAAAACCTTTTTTCCGATAATTATTTCAATTCCATCATTTCTCCATTCCCAATCATCAGAAAATGATAATAAAATTCAATTCATAAATAGAGAAATTCTCTCGAAACGTTTGCGAGTTTTAAATGACGGTTTAAGATTTTTTTTAAAGATTTATTTTATTATAATTTCGATTATTTGCTCATAATAATTCGAGATTTACGTTATTTCATCATTGATTATATCATCAGAACTTGAGCAAATTAAAATGGAACCACCCCTAAGGTAACCCCTTTCCAATAAAAAAAGAATCATCGAAATCGGCCAACGTGGCAAAAAGTTCTCGCTGAACATACATAAAATAAATAAATAAATAAATAGTTAGGTATCTTGACCATCTTGGAGCTATAATGATCCAAACGCAGAAAGAATCATCAAAATCGGCTCATAAACAAAGAAGTTATGGGTGAACAAACATAACAAAAAAGGTCCAATTCCAATGAAAACGGGACCAATCGGAAACTATACTGAACCCAATGCAAAAAAATCATCAAAATAGGTTCACAATTTGGGAGGATATCAGGTAACATAGACAGAAAAAAATTCAGTCGAATTGAGAACATCCTCCTTTTTTGAAGTCGGTTCAAAAGTAAAGTAATAACACCAGAGTTACAAATGCTATTCTCTTAACCATGTTTTAACAGCGACGTTAACATTTTACTTTTTAACACCAGGTGTTAATGATTCATATGAAGATAGCTACGTTTTCTGCTTTTTCTTGTTTTTAAACCACTCGATAGTCTCTCGCGCATGCGCATTACTAACTTAATTTGTTATTCTCAATCTAATATCTGACAGCTATTTGACAGTTCGCTTGGTTAATTTATTTTTAATAAAAAATTTTATATTCTGAAATTATTATTATTTAGAAGAAGATAATGTCTCAAAACTGAAAGTATAAATATTACACCTAAAATAAACAAATATATCCTAAAAATTGTAATAAATCTTATTTTAACATTAAAAGTTTTTGAAAGCAAAAAGCTGACAAGTCCAAGGACTACTAAAAAACAAATAGAAATGTTAATACAACCACAGATCAAAGGGATGAAATGTGTTGTTTTTATCTCAAAGCTGTCAAAATCAACCTTACTTTTTGGTTAAAGACGCAATGTTTGTGCATTAAATACGGTGTTAAAATATTAAAGGCACCCTCTGGCATGCCTTTAAATTTTTACACTTTTGATTAAATATTAACGATTTGGAGTTAACGTTTTTGCTTACAGAATAGCAATTTTAGGCAAGGAGGTGTTAAAATGAATTAACGCTGAATTCGGATGTTAAAAGTTAACATTTTTGCTTAGAGAATAGACCTGATAAGTAGGTACTTAATGGGAAGCATTGCTATCGAGCATATTCATGTTTTTGTTCAATTATTTTGAAATTTGTAAAAAAAGGGCAGAAATTTTTACCATAAATAAAAATCACAGCATAGGTGCCGTCCATAAACGAATTTCAAGATTTTTAGACCCCCCTCCCCCTATATCATATTCTGTCACATTTTAATTAAATCCCTCTTTTTTAATTGTGGCGTCACACTATCACTTTTATTATTTAATGCCTAGAGCCACCAAGCGATGCTCGGAAACTTTTTGCTTCAGTTAAAAGCTATCTGGGACGATATATCATGTATTATAGATTCAGTTGGATGGTAAAGTCACGTGGTGTAATTGAGCTAATATTCCCTTAAATGCTTCGTTTATTTATTTATCTCTTTATCCCCCAATTAGTATGTCCAATAAATCAATCATCACAACATCGTAATTCTACATATTCCTTTAAAATCCAGGTTAAGAAGTTAATCGAGGTATATAATTGAAATGGTTCAATATTTGATTGTCTACTTGAGCGATTACACTGCCTAACAATGAAAATGTTTCGGGCTCAAAAATAGCTGATACTTATGTATTTCCACCTGCTGAATTCAAAAAATTAACTCTTGTTTTGGAGATATTATCGGTCAAAAACAGCCATTTTGACCTATTTTCGAGTCCCATTAGATATTAAACAGCAATATTTGTAATCAAAATATTTTGTGACGTAATAGAAAACAGCTTCCTCTTTGATTTTCAAATTACCAATTGTTTTAAGCTCAATTAGAACTCGAGTTATAACTAAAAAACTAAGACCATATTTTTGTATCTATGTTTATTATCCTTTATAATTTTTGTTATAATCGAGTTCTAATTGAGTTAAAAACAAGTGGTAATTTGTAAATCAAAGAGGAAGCTGGTTTCTGTTACGCCAACAAAATACACTGCGGTGCAAAAAAATCGATCCACCAATAAAAACATTATTAAATAGTAATTCATTTTTAATTTTTTTACAAGTAACCATACATTATTGAAATTATTGTTTATTGAAATTGTACTTGCCACTTGTCGTTGGCTTAAGCCCTTGGCTAATTAGGCACATAATTTGAACTTCTTGAACTTGAGAAATATCCATTTTGTATATTTTATCTTTCTATCAATGATGCTTAATTCAAAATGATTCATTTTATTGATATTTCAAGTGGAATTTGATCTTTTATTAAACATTTATTTAAATATAAAGTTATATTGAGAAAGTATGATAATTTGTAATTGTATATTTAAATTTAATTTCACTAATTTTTTTTATAAAATTCAAAAATTATCAACAATATTTATTGAATATGTTAGTTTAAGAGTTAATAGAACAAATTATATGAATATTTGTAAAAATTCTTAAAATAATTTCCTATTTAATAAAGTTTTTATTGATGGCTCAATTTTTTTGCATCGTAGTGTATTTTGATTTCAAATATTGCTATTTAATATTTAATGCCACTCGAAAAATAAGTCAAAATAGCCTATTTCGTCATTAAATTTAATTAAATTAATCATTATATTTCATCAAAACTCTGACCTAAAGTAAAAAATCGTGAAATTGCATTATAATCAGCATATAAAACTCTACTGGAATCCATTGTTAGGTTTAGGGATACATAAATTTTTGTTGAGAATTGTTATTTAGGCTCTCGAGAATGAATCCATGGCCATCAGTTAAGAAATTTCAATATTTTTATTATGAAATTAGTTTTTAGTTTTACATTTTATTACGCTAATAAAAGTCTCGTTTCTAGGGACATAAACTGTCAAGGGGCTATCAGTTAAGAAAATTAATTTCCAAACCCCCTGAAGGATTCCTACTTACCATTCGCCAATTTAAAAAAGGGGAAACAAATCAACACAAAATCTCATAATTGAAATTCTCGAGAGATGTGTAAACCTTTATTTTTAGGGTTTTTTTAATATTTCATTCCTTATGGAAATCGAAAAGAGCCAATCAAAGAAAAGCCGGTACCCCCCGTTTTTTTACTTTATTTATTAAAGCGCTTGTTATAAATGCCAGTTGCACACAAGCCGTTAAAAAGAACACCAACATCGGGCTCTTACTTAATTCAACTGAAATTAACTTGAAACCGTGCAAAAATATACTTAAAACCAGTGAAAAGTCAATCTCCCCTTTTGAGCTGTCAACTTGGCCCTCAAAAAAAAGTGTGATAAGAGTGCCATTTAAATGTTTGACGATTTTCTTGTATTATATTGCCATTAATATTTTTAATAGCAAAAAAAAACTCAAGAACGACACTTTATCGATATTTTATTATAATTCGCTCGTGTGTGTGTGGGAGTGGATGAATAGAGAGGGTGTGTGTGCTCGCTTCCGAATCGAATTAGAAAAGTCAAAGCCAAATTAAAAGTTGTTTCGATTCAGTGGCATAATTTAAAAAAAAAAAAAAAAAAAAAGTATCGATCTTGATTGGTCCTTTTTGCGTGCAATATGCATTGGTCCAACGATGCATAGCCTGATTGACAAGTAGTGGGGGTGGAAATGCTGGGCAATTTATCACTGTCGATGCTGTCTGTGGATCTCGGGCTGGCTGGTGTGTCCGTCCGTCCGTCCGTTCGAACCGGCGATTTTTTTTTTTTTTTTTTTTATTTTATTTAAATTCGACAACATCACGAACGTGCTGCTCTTTCCACGATAATCAATCATTTCATTAAAGGGATCAAAAGATAGTTTTCCCCTAAATAGAAAAAAAAACGCTTTGGAGATGAGTCTTCGTCAAATAAAATATATATTTACTAGTAATTTGAGTTATATGGTTTTATCTGTTATTTTTCATGGACTCAATTACCCAAATGGATATACTATATTATATAAAATTTGTTTTGTTGTTGTAGCAATCTGTTAACATAAACGATGCTTGCTATTCGCTCCGGGCGCAACCGCGCTTAGCGCCATCCGTGGCCAAAAAACAACTTCAGGTACAATAATCTACTCTTATTAAACGATCAAAAATTGTATATATATTTATTTATATATATTTGTATCTTGGATCTATTTTGAAAACGATTCTACCGATTTTGATGAAATTCACGGGTTAGGGGGTTTTTGGGATGACAATTCGATCTGTCATGGTCTCATCTTCGACAAAATTGTTTTTGATCGGTTTTTTCGTAATCAAATTAATTATTCTCAGGTAGACAGATCCAAATCTTGGAGTTTAAAAAATGTTTCTCTTTTGTTTACTTTTGTACCCAGACAGACAATGGGTCGGGTTAATTCATTGTTCTAAAAGGCCTTGAAGAAGTATTGTGATTGTGAATTTTAACATATTTTGTTCTCCCTAAACGTTAGAACTATTAATAAACGTTTTATAATTGTTTTTATAAAGAACATTATTTATTTAATAGAATAAAAATAATCAAGAATTTATTTAAAAATATATTTCGCATAAGCAGAACTCAATTTTCTGAAAAAACAACACATTTGGATAGGTTTTATTTATTAACAATTGGATGAATAAAAATGAATCATGCGGTTGAATCAAAACAGGTGCAGAAGGTTGGGTGCAGTGGTGGGGGACCCGGGGGTAGGGCGACGTTTCGGGGGTGGAGATGGGGGAGTACACAGTGAGTGAATATTATATATATTTGTTATTTTTTAATTTTAAAACGGCCCTCAAATAAAAATCGACATTTTTATCAGAATTATAAATTAAAAATAATATTAAAATAAAGCTTTTAACTGAAGGAAGAAGTTATCGATCAACGCTCGGTGCCTCCAGGTACTAGTGTATAAAAGCAATAGGCATTTACGAAAAATAATTAATTTCAAAAAAATAAAATATTTAAAAGCTATTGAAAAGTCACCAATCGACACTGGTATATACCCCCCTTATCTTCATGACCCCCCCCCCCCAAGTTTCATGAAAAGTAACCCCCCTCCCCTTCACTTGTATATGATATTTTATTCACTATTAAAGAATTAGAAGATGTTTTTATTTTGAAACAATTTTCACCCCCCCCCCAGAAATTTCAATGACACAATCTTCGTCTTAACCTCCCGCCCTGTACTATATAATTATATACTGTTCGATTTTCTACAAATTTTTTTGTAAAAAAAAAAACAAAAATGAAAAACGTTTTCTCTATGAATTCCTAACAAGCGTCTTTTATTTTGGTGAAACCTACCTAGAATTTTATAAGACTAAAGATTTGAGCATCTTTTTTTGAAAATAGTTGGAATGTTTTTCAAAAAATCAGCTCGGGTTCAGATTAAATAATGTATTTTAAAAGAGAAAGAATTTAATTTTTAGGACAAATTCAAAGATTTTAGTAGAAATATTATTAAATTGCGATATCAGAGGGGATTCATCCCCTCGGGAGTAGAACCTGAGAACTAACATGCTTTCCGAACAGTCACGTCCTCGAGACAAAAAACTGTCCGGGAAAGCATGTTAGTTCTCAGGTTCGACTCCCGAGGGGATGAATCCTCTAGATATCGCAATTTAATAATATTTCTACTAAAATCTTAGAATTTGTCCTAAAAATTAAATTATATCGCTTCTAGAATTTTATATTTTAAAATTTTTAAAATTTTCTTTACTTTATTTAAATTTGTTTCACCAAGAAACTAACTGTACACCATTTTCCCTTATAACAAAATCCTCTGAAACGTCGGTTTTTGAGTGGGGGAAATAATGACTGCCCAGTAAACCTATTTTTTTCCGAGAGGATTTTTTTTTCATTATCGTTGGGCTGCCTTTCCATCAATCAAAATTATATTACTTTCTCATTTAATTTTATTTTTGTTTCACTCAATATACACTGAAGTGCAAAAAAATCGATCCACCAATAAAAACTTTATTAAATAGTAAATCATTTTTAATTTTTTTACAAGTTTCCATACATTATTGAAATCATTGCTTATTGCAAGTGTAATTACCACTTGTCGTTGACTTGACCCTGGATTAATTAGACACACAATTTGAACTGCTTGAACTTCAGAAATATCCATTTTGTATATTTTATCAATGTTGGTTAATTCAAAATTATTCATTTTATTGATATTTTAAATGGAATTTGATCTTTTATTAAAATTTTATTTAAATTAAAGTGATATTGAAAAAGTATGATAATTTGTAACTGTATCTTTTAATTTAATTTTACTTATTGTTTTTATAAAATTCAAAAATTATCAACAATATTTATTGAATATGATAGTGTAAGAGTTAATAGAACAAATTATATGAATATTTGTAAAAATTTTAAAAATAATTTGCTTTTTAATCAAGCTTTTATTAGTCAGTCGATTTTTTTGCACCGTAGTATAATATATATTATTGTTAAAAGAAAATTAATTTTATAATTATATTTAATACATAGGTATTCTTATAAAAAATGAAATATATTATAGTATATAACAATTAAAAGTAATTAACAGCGTGTAAATGACTGGGGATCCATTTTTTTGAAAGTAATTATTAATTAGTTTCAATACGAAACATATAATATATTACCTATGTACTCTAGGGGTACAACGTGCTGTTGGGACATTTTAAATCGTAGGGATATAATTTTTAAGTAAAATTAAAATATTTGAGCGAATGAAATAAATGGAAAAACATTCTATATATTTTTTAAGTCAGCACACATGTTGTTTAATAAATGATATAATATAGATAATAATTATTATAAATTTAGTATAAATGATTTATTTTTTGTTTAATTATGCGTAAGCTATGTTTCAAAGCTTGTGGAATTATGGCGAATATTAATCCATTTATTATTTATATATATATATATTTTCGATAGATATTATTCATTTTCAATTTGTATTTTTTAAGTAAAATAAATTGAATATTATTTAAATTATGAACCTGTTATTATTTATTTTCCTCTGATGAGACGTTCTGGGCGGTTGATATAATATATTGATAAAATTGAATATATCGTGAAATGGAAATCAATTTATTTCCTCAAAGATTACAAATACTTTTTTTCTTTATCTTTTTTTATGATAATGATGAGAGAAGGAGTTACACCAAAAAGGTGCAACCCCTAAAGGCCTGGGTTGGCCCCTCCATCGTGAAAAGAAGAAGAAATAATTTTATGGGTTGGGCGGGGGTCGAAGGTATCTGTGGATACGGGTCTTAAATAGCTGAAGGTTATAAGTCGCGGGAAAGATGGTGGCAGGGAGCGAGTTCCAGTCTCTGGAGGTCATAGGGATAAAAGAGTTGGCGAAAGCGCTTGTTCGACTTTTATCCAATTTGACAGCGAAGGGGTGCTGAGCGTTTGAAAACCGCGTGTTTCTCGTAAAGAGGGCATTAGGGGGGATAATTGATTTCAGCTCGACTGAACAGACACCGTGATAGTATCTGTAGTACAGGGGAAAGGGCAGAAACGATTCTTCGGTGAGCCAGGGAGTCGACTGAGTTGGTTAGAGCCGGGTCTCCTATTAGTTTAATTGCTCGCTTCTGAATTGCATCCAGTGTAGCAAGAGAATGCTTGGAGGCACCCCTCCACAGATGAGAGCCATATTCGAGACAGGGACGAATTTGAGACTTATACAGTATAAGGATTTGACTGGAAGTATAACAGCGTCTAGACCTAAATATGAGACCAAGCTTGCGCGCTGCAGCTTTAGCAGTGGTTGAGATATGGTCATTCCATGAAAGGTCATCTACAAAATATATTATAACCAGCTGCGAAGCCCGCCTTTGACGGGCATCTTAATGGCCAGAGGACTACGCCCCCTGGACTCCGTAGTGGATTTTGAAATAATAATTTAAGTTTCCTAATTTTAATAAATTTTATCTATCATTAACTATTAGTGGGTGGAGCTTATAGACTCCAAAGATATTTATGAGTTTAAATTTTAAATGTTTAACCAACGTTTAAAAAGGTAAGGTTAGGTTAGTTTAGGTCGCTGTGGGTTAATCTGATAATACCAGAATGTAATAATATTCTATATCTCGGACTGTAAGAAAATATTTGAAATCAAAGATTAATTTATAAGGCAGATAGAACAGGGAGTAGAAATTGAATGCGGAAATATGGATTTTTAAATTTATTTTAAAAACAATGATATAATAAAAGGAGATATATAATGGGATTAATAATTATATAAATTAAAGAAAATTATTGAAACAGACTTAATTTGAAGATTGTATCTATATAAATAGATACAAAATGAATTTAATTATTATAAATGTCTATAAAAACCTAGATTGTTAATGAAGTGAATAAGGCAATTAATGATAATACTTATACTATATATATTTGTCTAGATTAATTTGCCGCAACGCTGACGTAATGCTGCCGAGAGAGAGCGCCATCGGTATATTTGCGGCAAATTTGAAATATAATCTTAATTTGGACTCAAATTTCGAAATGAAAGACTCCAATTGATTTTAAATTAAGAAACATTAAATATATTGATAATTATTACCCCCTCCCCCTTCACCACTCAAAAATTAAATATTCAATTCGCTTTTCTTTGCGCACAGAAAAAGAAATCAATCACATCTTATTTGATTTATATATTATTTGTTTATTTTTCAATAATTTGCCACTTTTTTATAAATCTTATTTTTTGATTTTTACAAAATTAAACGACTTATGACACGCATGCCCATATGAGTTTCTCATTGCAATACTGATGGATGGAGCAGCCTGTCATACAAACAACACCTGATCTCTTTTAAATATTTGGAGCCCTATATCGATTATCGATCCCAAATTTTAAAAAAATGATATAATATAATTCTCCTCCTCACACGATCCCACTTATTTAAATAAATCTATTTCCACACAAAAAATATCACAATGCTGTAGATTATAGAAAAAAAAAATACTTCCAGATTCATATCTAGAGCCTCATTTCTGTAGCTGTGTCAGGACGAAAATGAGACTAAGAGACTATGTATTTTCGCGAGTTTACAGGTATACATTTGGAGTGTGGTTTTTTAAGAAGAAAAAAAATTTTGGACCGAGACGCCGCCCGCCAGGGCACTTCAGCCCGGAGGGCCGAGCTTCGAGGGCGTGCCGAAGGCACGCACGAAAAGCTCGTATCTATATAATGGTTTTTACAAATGATACAAATACTTGATCTGATTTGTTTGGATGAATATAATAAATAATATAATTTTTAATAATTGAATTTATTGAAGGAGACAATAAAAGAGTGTGTCTTCTGCAGGAATTATAAATTTTATTTATTTATAACGAGACTATAGTTTCGAGGGCTTTGCCCTCTTCATCAGTCTATTATAATGGATTCATAGAAATTAATTCATAAATATAACAAATTAATTCGTGTGAATCCATTGTTTTCGACTGATGAAGAGGGCAAAGCTGCACTATAATTAATGATATTATAGCGTAGAATCGCTACATTTTCAAATTTTCTCGTTGTACGCCTAAGAGGTAGGCAAAGCAGGCGTCATATAGAATTCATTTGAATTTTTTTCTTTCGCTGTATGTGTTTTAATAATGACTAAATGACAAAGGTAGGGGCGGGATTTCACAAAATAATGTTTACTAATTTGATAGTCACCGATGTTTTTATTCTCTGTTTCAATTTAACGACGTATAACAAAATATAGTAACAGAATAAAGCGAAATTTTTAAAATTTCAAATTTTCAAATGAGATGAGCCACCTCAAAGGGTTGTCAGATCGATCTCAAATTTAGTATGAATTATTATCTTACCCAATCTCATAATTTGAGCGGGTGTCCCGCCCTTTCGATCAAACTCAATCAAATTTTGTATATATATTCTGTGGTCCCCCAGGAGTCTAGAAATGAAAAAACTAACCAAATTTTGTATACATATTCTGTGGACCAGTAGAAGGCTAGAAATGAAAAAAAATAACCACCCAAAATGAGGAGTGGGGGTCAAAAATGAAAATTCTAGCCCTTTCGACCAAACTCAACCAAATTTTGTATACATATTCTGTGGACCCCCAGAAGGCTAGAAATGCAAAAACTAACCAAATTTTGTATAGATAGTTTGGTCGAAAGGGCTAGAATTTTCATTTTTGACCCCCCCCCCCCCCTATTTTGTCTGATATAATGTTTAAAACACATTAAAAAAAAATTATTTTATGTTCTTTTCAAAAATATATTCAGTTTTTTTTTCTAGATAAATTTTTTCATTTTTTATACCTCTTAAAAATGTGGTAGATCTTTATGCCCCACCCTGATAAAATAAAACAATCGAGAATCTATTTTGAGATAGATACTTGTAAACAGGAAGGAATATGACTAGAAAATAAGTCAATATAATATCTACTTAAATAATGAGCCTGTTTATTATTTCCCTCTCTGATAAGCCTTTGTTGTTGTTGATGATTGATAAAATTGAATATTGCTAATAGACAATGGCTATCGATCTATCTTCTCAAAGGTTACAAATACGTTTCTTGAAAAAAAAAAATCCGTTCTTTTTTGTACGATATTGTACTTGTTTATCTAGGAAAATTTTTCATAGGATTTTTTCCTCGTCTTGTTAATAAATCAAAAGAAAAAAGGAACGTGTGTTCTGATTGACCCTGAAAAATGGATGCAGGTCTACAAGGCATCTGTCTGGATACACTCTGACGGTTATGTTTACATAGATTACCCCCTCTTCTGCGACCGACGAGGAAAAGCCCGATCTATTGTGTTGGCGATAACAAAAGCGTGTGCCACTTATTATATCTGTCGGAGCGGCCTGTGTCAGCCTGTTGTCGATGGTGTCAGGGGGGGCAGAGCCCCGGGGTCCCGATCAAAAGAATCGTGTTTGGAAGACATGCCGTAAGACGGACAAAGGCCCCTGGAATTAGCCTCGAGGTGGATCTGTGTCGAAAGGTGACATGTGTTCCGGCTACTTGCAACATGCAACTAACTATCCCCGAGCTGCCGGTTAATTTTCGATCCACTTTGAGCCAACATGGCGGGTGGGTGTATGGGTGGGATCCTTTATAGGATTAAGGAAAACCAATTTCCCCCACACGCGGGCAGGCAGAGAGAATTGAACCCACCCCTGCCCTGGCACTCCACACCCGAACATTTTAAAAACCATATACCGTGTAATTAAATTTCATCCTTTTTATGAATAGTTAATAATTTTCATTAAGTGTAAGTTAATTGGAAAATCTTATTTAATATTTTATAATCTTATAATGATAAATTTTATATAATTACGGAACTTTGTATAAAAAAATTGTCAGAAGGATACTACCAGTTGGTCCCCCTAACAAGGGACGAATTTACAAATGGAATTTTGGCAGTGCAGTTTTTATTTACAGTAACTAGGTACATTTTTAACCGACTTCAAAAAAGGAGGAGGCTCTCAATTCGACTGAATTTTTTTTTGTGTGTCTATGTTACCTCATATCTCCGCCAATTGTGAACCGATTTTGATGATTTTTTTGCATTGAGTTCAGTCTAGCTTCTGATTAGTCCCGTTTTCATTGGTATTGGACCTTTTTTGAAATGTTTGTTCAGGCATAACTTCTCTGTTTATGAACCGATTTTAATTATTCTTTTTTATTGGAAAGAGAGTACCGTAGGGATGGTGCCATATTAATTTGGTCAAGTTCTGATAATATTATCAATGACGAATTAACGTAAATCTCCAACTCTTATGAGTAAATAATTTATCTTTTATAAAAAAATCTTAAAACATTCATTTAAAACCCGCAAACGTTTCGAGAGAATTTCTATATTTATGAATTTAATTTTATAATCGTTTTCTGATTCATTCGCCCGACGCTTTCTCTTACGAGATGCATGCAAGGTATTATATTAAGTCACTATTGATAACATCACTAAAAAGAGAAAAATAAAAATAATTTTTAGAAAAAAAATAAAACCGACTTCAAAAAACTTAAATGCAACAAATAAAATAATAATAACTTAAAAATCAAATAAAATACACTAAAAGGTATAAAATAATTATTATCTTATTTAGTTACAACTAAACGACGAAATATTAACATGAAATCACTTTTTGAAGTCGGTGCCAAACATATACCTTTTGCGATTCATATCGCACTCGACGGATTTTACTTAGTACGTTTGGCGGGTACGCTTGCTTATATGTATAGGTTGTTTGACACCGACTTCAAAAAGTAATTTCATGTTAATATTTCGTCGCTTAGTTGTAACTAAATAAGATAATAATTATTTTATACCTTTTAGTGGATCTTATTTGATTTTTAAGTTATTATTATATTTGTTGCATTTAATAATTCGGTTTTATTTTTTTTTTATAAAAATATAGTTGAAAAGTTCGATAGTATATTAACATTTAAATAATTGAATTTCTAGTACATTCCAAAAATATCTCAAATGTAGTACATTTATAATACATTACAGCAGGGGTTCCCAAACTTTTCCGAGTCGCGGCGCCTTTTTCAATTAAAATTTTTCCTTGGCGCCCCCTAAGTAAAAATTCATATATCAAAACAAATAACGTATTTAGTCTCACAAAATACTCTTGTATTAGAATCGAAAGAAAAAAATATCTTGGAAATTAATAGTTTATTTTTCTATGAAAATCAAAGATTCAGATCACAGGGAGGGGACCCTTTGTATACATTTCATATTTTTTCATGGGTGTCAAATTTAAATTTTTTTCTGTTTAAGTATGTCTAATCGTAAGTACCTAACAGATAAAAATGATTAATAAATAAATTTGTAGCTTCTCACTTTGTTTTTTGTCAAGTCAGGCTCTTTGGTCTAGTCTTGCTTTAATTAATTATGAATCTTCGCGGTGCACCTGAGAAAAGGCCGCGGCTCCCCGGGGCGCCGTGGCCCACAGTTTGGGAATCTCTGCAATACTGTAAGATTTTATTCTCCGGTTCTTTCAATGTAAAATGCTTTTGAAAATAAAGATGTGTTTTCGCCTTGAGAAAGGCGTTTGCTTGCTGTTTGCCGGTCAGAATCCTTCGATAAAATGACAGGTGAACAGAAAGGATACGCCCCTTTTATAAAGAAGCAAGCGCGCCAAAAGTTATGCACACGTCATCCTAAAGGCGGGAATAATTAACCAATCAGCTTAATTGCTAATTAGAGCCAGGGTTATAAAAGCAGCCAGCTCCTCGAAGCGAGTTCAGTTGTCATTTGTGAGTTGTCAGCTGTTGAAACTCATTGAATGAGACAGCTCACCGAGGTGATTGATTGCCTGGGAACGATTTGCTAAAGAGACGGTTTGTGTCTATGTTATGAAGCGAAGAAGTATACACGTTCTGTAATAAAGAAGAAATAAATGCGGGCCTTGTGCTATTATTTTATTTAAAGCATGTTTTAACTGCCTAGTGCAAATTCTTATTTTAAAATAGCATTTTTCTGGCTTTAACGCCGCCAAGAGAGATTCTAATCTCTGAAGATTATCTCCCATCCAAGCTCGGCGAATCTCCTTCCAACTAACTAAGTGTTACTTCGAGCCAAACATAATAAAATCATCCATCATCTTAATCATTTCCTATAATACCGTCCTAAAAAATATAAAGCTTCAAAAAATCAATATAAAGTACGGATAGAGGGTGCTACACAAAGTTAGTTCTAAATATTATCTTATTCTAATTCAAAGTATTGCCCCCTATAACAGATTACAGCGTTTCAAATTTGATATCTTCAAAAATACAAAAATAAATAATTGTATGTTTTCTACATTTGATTCAATCGCAAATCAAATGTAGGTGATTTTTGTCAAATATTGAGTGAAAATAATATCTGAACTTACATATTGCTAACTTGAAATAATGATGTTAAATAAATTTATAATTTTTCTCATTAATATATCAAAGAATAATTGACATATTAACTGGAATTATTTTGATCGCGCTTTTTTGAAAAAGATATATCGCGAGACTACTGTGGATGAAGCTATTGGAGTCTGCGGAGTCTATTAATGGTAAGCATCTAACATACATGCTAATAGATCTGGACTGGGAGATTGAATATATATATCATCTGAGATTTCAAATTCATTTGGTGATCCATCCAAAGTGTCATGCGGACTATACGCAAAATGACGTTGGATTGTAGCTAAATGGATCACATCTTTTTTTCTCTTGGTCCAGACTTAAGACTCCGCAGACTCCAATAGCATCATCCGTAGTAGTCTCGCGATATGTATATTTTTCAAAAAAGCCCGGTCAAAATAATTCTCGTAAATATGTCAATTATTCTTTGATTTATTAATGAGAAAAATTATAAATTGTATTTAAAAATAAATAAACTTCAAAATTAATAAATGAAAAAATAGGATCATATATGTTACGAAAAAAAATTGTATTTCATGATAACACAACAATTTTCTCAATAATCATAGATAAAAGAAACACCAGACGTGTCTACTAAAAATTGTTTAGATAAATTGTTAAGATATTATATTCATCTGAAACCAAAAAAGTATGTGATTCGTTCAAGGAGGCAAAAAAGAAGTGGGTGTAAGCTTTATTTTTGTTGCCCTTTTACTAAATCCTGAAGAATGAGTGAAGATCATCCTAAATGTCGGTTTTTAAATGACATTCCAATAAAAATACGCTGACGTGTTCTGATCTGGCCATCCACTTGACTTTAGCATACAACCTGGCCCCCAAAATTATTTATAATCATATAGGGAGGGTTAGTTTTTACATTTTTATACTTCTGGGGGTCCACTGATTATGTATACAAAATTTGGTTGCGTTTCGTAAATGGCTAAGATTTTCATTTTTTGACTGTACACACCCCACCATAATTTTGGGAGGTTGGTTTTTGAATTTTTAGACTTTTGGTGGTCCACTGATTATGTATACAAAATTTGGTTGAGTTTGCTCAAACGGCCTAGATTTATAATTTTTAACCCCCCTTCCACCCCCCATATTTTGGGTCGATATGCACCAAAATCTAATCAACTCTTAATCTTAATGAACCAAAACTACGTGTGAAATTTGGTTTTGATATTCACACTAGTTTTTGAGCTAGCTCGTCCACAAAAATTTGGTAACGCACAGAGTAACTGACATTTTGACAAAACAATTATTATCTTGAAAAATATAATTTTTTAGATGTTCCCTTTTTAGAGCTTTTTTGTAGAGCGAAATGCCAGGGTTTTGCTCAATTTTTTTAATCACAATAGTTTCAGCCGTTTTTGAGATATTTTGAAAAAAAGAAGGAAAAAACACTTTTTTCATGCACGATTACAATACTTGACCATACCCTGTATGGTAAAGCAAAAATTATTTTACGGAATTTGTATTTTTCATTATTCTTGGATGGATTTCCCACGTATTTTAACCAACAGGTTTCTGAATATATAAAAAAAAGCACCCTTTCTAATTAATTATTATTTGTTTTTTAATTTAACTATTTATTGATTAAGTTATTAAATTACTTAATTTATGTTTTTTGACCTGGGAGATCATTTCTGCACAATCGATGGTCCTTAATCTTCTTCGCTTGAGATATTCTGCCAATTATTGTCCTTGTTCTAGGAGAAAAAATTTCTTGCAATAAAAAAACCCCTTTTTAACCCGTTATTCGATTTATAAAGAAAAATAAAACAAATATAAAATTGGCGAAACGTTGCGTAAATCAATGATAATTTTTTGATTTGCTAGCGTCATGTCCAAATACCTGCCAACGTACTTAATAAATATTAATATTATTATATTAAACGAGCAAAGTTTATATATGTATATCCGGTCGTGTTCTCGAAAAGGGCTCTAACGATTTGGATGAAATTCACGGGTTAGGAGGGTTTTGTGTTGGACATTCGATCTGTCACGGTCTCATCTTCGGCTAAGTTGTTTTTGATGAGTTTTTTGTTAATTGAAATAATTATTCACAGGTGGTTGTCTCGATAAAAATGTTTATAAACATTTTTATTCAATTTCCTTTTAATAAATAATTGGTTTTTTAATTTTATATCCCACAATAAGATTATTACAATTATTATTATATATTAAAAATTGGGCAATTTAATTGATTAAAAATCGAGTTTTAAATCCCACAAATATTAATTTGACAATTTAATTGACGAACTCAAAAATTGTTATTTAATTAAAAAAAATAATCATACCGTATTTATTATAATATATACCTATATACACATAATCTGTGGACCACTGAATGCTAGAAGGCAAAAACTGGGTGCGTGGGTGTGTGGGGGTAGATGTGGGGGTGCAGTGATTGGGGGCCGGGGGGAGGTACTGGGTTTCGGGGACGGGGTGAGGGTGTAGGTGTGGGGTGGGGTGGGGTGCAGGGGGTGGGGTGAAATGATGGGGGTCCGGGATTTCAGGGATTAATATATAGCTATTAACTGAAGCAAAAATTTACCGAGCATCGCTCGGTGGCCAGGTACTAATATTATTAATCATACATAGAAAGATAGAGGTTGTCCTCTGCTTGATGTGTTTCTCTTTATGATTTAACAACGAACGCTTCTACTCTCGGCAAAACAAAATCTTTTCAATTTATATTATCAATAATATTTCTGTCGGCATTAAATTTTTCGAATCCCATTAAAAATGGAAATATCGGTTAAATTAATTATTTTATCAAATATTAAGTTATTTCACTATTATTACTAATCTTATCGATGTCTTTTTTTTGTTTCAGGTGAGTTGAAATCTTATACCAACTAGTACTACCAATTCATTGTCCATAAGGTAAATGGATTTCATTTATAGATAATTCTAGTATAATAAATAAATCTAAATGATTTGGACTTCAATTGGCCAAACAATAATTTTAATAAAATGTTGCTTTTTTACTATCCCGAGAAACAGTCACCAACCAAGAATTCAACCCAAATGAATAATAAATAGGACAACTGTAGTTCCGGTTGCCTACGTTACAGGTGCTTCCGTTGGTTAAACTCGACTACTCGAATTACAGAATAAAACTATTATCTCACCACTAGTTCAATATAAATATAGTTTCACAATTAATTAACGATTTTTAATTTAAATTTAATATTGTATCTTTTGTTAAAAATAACTAACAAAAATCAATTTAGTAGTTTTGTGATTCTATATCTCTATGTTCACCGACCTACAGGTTAAACGGCTCAACCGATTGATTTGAAATTTGAACCCTATATTCCTGAGGGGTCAATTAAGCGGTGTGATTCATAAAAAGTGAACGTTTAGTTCTAATAGGGACTTTAGCATTTTCTTTTTTCTATTCTTATTCCAAGTTCTAATAAGAAAACTCGAATTGAATTTTTTCTACAAATTTAAATTTAATATTTTTACAGTTTAATATAATACAATTTATAAAATATATCCGTGATTT
The DNA here is from genome assembly GCA_024734495.1 of Forficula auricularia. Taxonomy (NCBI): domain Eukaryota; kingdom Metazoa; phylum Arthropoda; class Insecta; order Dermaptera; family Forficulidae; genus Forficula; species Forficula auricularia. The sequence continues at coordinate 640,395 of JALMQS010000055.1, read as the reverse complement.
CTAATTACAACAAATAAAATATATATTTTATGTAATTATGGGATATCCATTGCCTTCTGAAAAATAGTACTTCTAAATAATATTCTAGGGCCACTACTATTTAACTTAAAAAATATTGTTATTTCGTAAAATTGTAAACCTCATACAAAAGTGCCTAAATGTGCTGTAACAAAAGCAAAAGTCGTTTACTTAAATGCTCTAAAGCAGGGGTTTCCAAACTTTTTAGAGATAGAGCCACATGTGAACATTGAAAACTATGGGCGGGCCGGATATAACATATTATAAGAAAATTATATTAATAATATGCTATTATATGACATTAATATATAATATAGTGAATATTTGTGAATTAATTTTATAGTAGCCGCAGGCCGGATGGATAAATTTCAATGTCCGGATTTGGCTGTAGTTTGAGGACACCTACTCTAAAGAATTTTCAAAGAAATTCACTGATATTTTATCTACGGGCACGGGTTAAAGCTTGTACCAAATGTTGTCTTGTAGTGTTTTATAAATTTCTTCTTCTTCAAATGTTATCGATTATAATTTTCCTGGGGAAATTTTTCACAAGGGTGGTTTCCCATTGCCTTCCCCTGAAGGAATCAGATTATAGCCGATCAAATATTTGCAGCCACTCGGCCAACCTAACTCCAAGCTACTTAGGACTAGAGACCGGATTTTTATGCAGTAAAAAGTGCCAAAATATGTAGGTAAAAGTGGTAAAATATGCAAGTAATATGCAGTATACGCTGAAAAATGCAATTATATGCAGTAAAAGATGGCAAAATAAATTTTTTATGCACTAAAATATTAAAATTGAAGAAAAAAGACTATAATTTGGAGGAGTCCAATGAAAAGAATAAAATGATAAAGTAATATATAGACACCAAGTGTCAAATATCTACTTTTATTGCGTAAAAAATTGCCCAAAATTCTCATTACATTTAATATATTTAAAAAATCTTTAAATTCTAAGAAAAAATAGGTGAACTTTAATAAAATCAACATAATAAATATAATAATGTTTCAAAAAATGTGAACGAAAAATTACTGGGTGGGGCGGTGGGTGGGGGGAGAGAGGTAATTTTGTTTAACAGACTAGATTGTATTGTGTTGCTTTTATTTGCAAATATTTGACCAGTTATAATCTGATTCCTACACTAATTTACACATACTTCAACACACACACACACACGAAAACTCAATGTCCAAATGTCCCGAAGGCCGTTTAAAAAAAAAACAAAGGAGCTCAAAAATAATTAAAATTTTAAAGTATTTTTCTTAATTAAAATCAGATTTTTATGTCTATGGTCACTTAACATAGATTTATACTATGAAAAAGAGCGCTCCACGTCCACAGACGTAATGGGGGCAAATTTAAAGTTACTTAAATCCCCATTGGAAACTTTTCGTCATTTTCGTGTAGAGGAAAGTATTTAGTCAAATCAAAGAACAAAAGAATAAAAAGAAAAATCAGTGGTTTGTTGTTTTGTAGCTATGCTTACATCATTTGTAATTCCTTCGTAATCCAACACTACACTCTTGTCGTTGAGGCCTATTTCAGTTTTCTTCGAATTTAAATTAGTGGCCTCCTGTTTGATTCCTTCATTTTTTTCATTCTTTCACCGAAAATTTACTTTTAAAAAATCTGTATTTGTCGCGAAATAGGTAATATTTGACAGAAAATCCTTCAAATATGCAATTTTATGCAATATTCTTCAAATATGCAATTTTATGCAATACTAGTTGCAAGGCCCGCCTTCGGCGGCCCTCTTGCTAGCCAGGAGACACGCCCCCTGGACCCCCAACCCACGAACCCCAACCTCACATCCCACTCCCACCCCCCCCCCCAAAAAAAAAAACACCCAACACCCCCTACCCCCCGCAGCATGCACCCGTGCCCAACCCCCGCCCCCATCCCGCACCCTACCCACCTCGGACCCCCAACCCACGAACCCCAACCTCACATCCTACTCCCACCCACTACACCCCCCGAAACCCACCCGGAACCCGCACCCCCCGCACCATGCACCCGTGCCCAACCTCCACCACCTTAAACAAAAGTTGTCAGAAATCACATCTCCTATAACTTTGCTCATTATAAAATTTGCCGTAGAGTTAATAGTTTAGGAGTTATTTGATAATTCTCATTCGTGAGCCCCCCCCCCCCAAACCCCCTTTTAGGGTCAAAATATCAAAATGTTATATAGCTAAAAACGTAGGTCAGAAGACATCTGATACAAATATGAAATTTCATAATAATCCCTTTAGCCGTTTTGACGTGAATTGTGAGCAACTTTACGCGGAAACCACTGAAACAGACAGACAGACAGGAATTTTGTTGAGGGTGTTTTCGTTCATAACTTTGCTTGAAACGTGTGCAACCAAAATTTGGCGTGATTTAGAGCAATGTACAGACAAAACCTTAATTTTATATATATAGATTACTCAAATATGCAAAAATATGCAGTATAAAATTCAACCCACAGTATCCTAGATGCATGATTCGGATAGATAATTGATCCCCTGGGTCGTATGTGGCGGCAAACAAAATATGTAATTGCATAGGAATCCGGTCTCTACTTATGACAAATGTAATTGTTATTTTATATTTCAAATTCTCTAAACTGATTAATAACACATACTTGTACAATCGGTTTAACAAAAGGTCTTTTCAAGGATGTTAGTTCTTGATAGAATTTCATTTCGATTATAATTAAGCCAAAGAATTAAAAGAAAAAAATTCTTATCTTCTTTCGATTTACTTTCTACGACGCTCTCTCTACCTCTATTTAATTATAATTAGATTTCGTATTTTATGTAATATGGTTCCACTTAGAAAATGGATGTTAGGGGGTACATTTAGAAAAACCTCTCCCTGGAAAGAATAAGTTGGCTTTAAAGTGTAATAGCACTTCTTTTTTTCCTTCTCTTGTTTAATGCATTAGGCCGCTGCTGCGCGCAAGAGATGGTGACAAAAAAGGATCAGCGCACAATGATAAAGAAAATAAAGCCCTTTTGTTTAATAGAAATTATTTGAACATTCCTTGCGAGATGGCATAAAAAAAAAATATCATCTCGATGCAATCTCGTATTGATTTTTTGATAGAACAAATAGAATCCTTTTAAGCAACAGAATGACTTTTTTAATTTTTTTTTTTCTTGTTTTCTGCGTAGATACACATTTCATTTTCATTGCTTAAAAGTTATTTGTAAAGGAATTAAAAAAAAAAATTATTAATAGCGAAAGCAATTAAACTAATGTCCGTTAGTAATGAAGCTGTTGAAGCTTTTATTTTTCTGATTATTTTGATTAAAATTTGAATTTTTATTTAAATCACACATAATTAATTATAATTATTTATTATTGAATACGAACAAATAATACAATATAACTATGAGGTTTCGATCGACCTATTCTGCGATCATTCTCAAAAATGAGCACCCACTCCGATTAGAGCCAATCACGTGTCGGTCAAGCTTATATAGATTCCATGTACAGTCCAGTCAAAAAACCAACACACTGACGACCTCAGCACCCCCTGAAGGACTGGACAGGACACAAGATTGGTCTGGATGAAGCCCAAACGTGACATATTGAGGATAATTACTGGAAAATAAAAATAAAATAAAAAATAGAAATTAAAAAACATCCTAATAACTTAAATAGAGATGATGGTTACAATCTAAATGAGATGTGGAACCTGATCTTATAAATATAATTTAATAATTCCATGTAATTTTCCAGATAATGTAACTTAAAATTATAAAAAATATTTTGTAAATATCTTGTTGGTAACTTCATGCAGATATCAGGGTTGCCAACTTACAAATATAAGAGTTGCTAACTTCATTTGGATAATATAAACGATGTACCTTGTATTATAAAATCCAACTATGTAAGCTATAATATTCTTGATATGTGGATTAATTGTTATTTATTATTGTTATTATTATTATCATTTGATTTGTCAATATTTTTCACTTTATGGTTTTTAAAAACATGTAATGCTCAGTCCGACAGGGGGCGCTGAGGTTGTCAGTGTGTTGGTTTTTTGACTGGACTGTACATGGAGACTATATAAGCCTGACCGACACGTGATTGGCTCAGTTAACCTATAATCGGAGTGGGTGCTCATACTTGAGAACGATCGCAGAATAAGTCGATCGAAAAGTTGTATTTATATTGTATTATTTGTTCGTGTTTAATAAATAATTATGATTAATTATGTGTGATTTTAATAAAAATTCAAATTTTAATTAAAATAATGTCCGTTCTTCATCTTTCATTATTTTCATGATCAGAATAATTTTGAAATAAATAAAAACATTAAGTATTTAACACCAAATTGTTTTTTTTTATTTATTATCAAACATTTGCATAATCTGATAAGAAAATTTTTAATAATAATAATTTTCCAGGGCGCGCGCTTTTTCATAAAAGTGTAATATAATTTAAGAAAGGTAATCGAGTTTTTAGAATGAGATCCGTTCATTTTCGTATTCTTATCGAAAAGTTCTTGGCGAACCCCTTCGGAGTATTTTTCTTTTTTTCTAATTAAGAGATAGAAACATTGAATTTATTCCATCTCGTTTGATCATTGGGAATTGGTTTATGGTTGGGTAACATTAGTACCATATCCAGAGTTACTGGCTCTATATGTAATCAATAGGACTACTTGGTAAGTGGTTTTTGACAATTCGCAATCTCGTGGTCAAAAATATAACTAAAACAAAAGGGGTAAGCTGCACAGTTATCAATCAAGCCGAGGATAATTTTTCAAAATTGAGATGCCAAAGAATATTTAAATAACGCACTTAATCTATATAAAATTAAGGTTTTGTTTGTACATTGGTCCAAATCACGCCAAATTTTGGTTGCACTCGTTTCAAGCAAAGTTATGAACGAAAACATCCTCAACAAAATTCCTGTCTGTCTGTATGTTTCCTTGGGTTGCGATCAAAAGTTGCTCACGATTCACGTAAAAACAGCTGAAGGGATTATTATGAAATTTCATATTTGGATCAGATGTCTTCTAACTTAAAGTAATTGCTATTTAACCTTTTTTGACCCCAAAAGGGGGTTTGGGGTTTGGGGGACCGCGTGTGAGGGTCATGAAGTGAAGGGTTCGGGGTGGGGGTCCAGAAGGCGTAGCCCCTGGCCAGCAAGGGGGCCGCCGCGCCGAAGGAAACTAATAATATATCTTCTTTTTTTTTTTTTTTTAATAATTCTCTTTATAAAATAAAAATAAATATGACCCGCATGTGTTAGTTTTTATTTGGACCACCAGTTAGCGCTGTTTACCAACTGACAGATACCAATATTATAATGTAGATCAGGTATGGGCAACCTTTCCTTACCTGAGGGCGTAATTTCGGAACTTAATCAGGTCGCGGGCCGTAGGTAAGAAATAAGTAGGTAGTAGTGAATAAAATAGCGATAAAAATTCACACATTTTTTTATTTATTAATTATAAGTACCCGGCCACCGAGCGATGCTCGGTAAATTTTTGCTTCAGTTAATAGCTATATATTAATCCCCGACGACGACTTTTTGTTTTTGTATCGGGATCCAGGCACAGATACAAAAAATCATTGTTGAAAATTATTTTTCTCCACGTTTTAGACGTTTTTATAAAACATAAGCAAATAAAAAAAAAAATATAAAATAATTTGCGAGGTGGAAGTTAGTTGGGCATACACTCACTTTACCGGCAATCGATTTAAAGTTGACAAATCGCGTAAAGGGCAGTTTAATTTTTTAAAAATGTTACATTTTCATTTAGCTATCTTATATTTTATCGATAAACCATTAATATTGTAAACTTTGACACAAGAGAGCAAGCCAAAACAGAGATAATTAAAATTTTTGGGGAAAAAATATTTAGCGCTTTTTTCAATTCCACAAATTGAATTCCTCTCTGTCTAATGACGCTGGACAGTGTGTGTGTGTGTGTGTGTAATTCTAAATATTTTACAAAATGAATTCCACGAGTTTCAAATTCATAAATACCACCCACCGGGTTCAACAATTATATTAGATTTATCCGCTTGTGCAAAAAGCAATTTAATTTTTCAGTTAAAGTTTTTATTGCTTTGTTTAAACGTTTTCAAATAACCAAATTTTTTTTATATTTAGGTATTGGTAATTTATTTTTTGTTATCCAACCATCAATACATTTTAAATCAACTGGTGTGAGCATCATATAACTTTCGTATTAGTTTTTCTTTTTTTTTTTTAAATCACCATATCAATTTTCTTCTTTCAAATTACTTCAATTAGGATTTGAAACTTGAGCTCTCTTGACATTTACATTGCAATTTCCTCAAAAACGGCTCTAAAAGTATCATAAGTTGTTTATCGTGTATAAATTTTAATCCGATTGAAATAAAGAAAGAGGGTGTAAATTAGGAGTGTCGCAAAATAAATATTCTAATCGTTCATATCTAGTATTTGCTAAGTCGCAGAAATTTGAAACTTAAGCTATCTAGAGGCTAGAAGAAGTACCTCAAGATTTTGGTTAAAATTGAAGAAACGGAAGTTGATGTTTACTTGAAAAGTTTTGGAATTTTTTAACAATCGATACATTTATCAAATATCTTAAGCTCTTCATCAAAGAATCGGTATAAATTCCGATTGGAATCAAGTGAGGAGAATGAATTAGTCATGTCGCAAAAATAAATTTGAATAGCGGCATCTTAACTATTAATATATCTAGAATTACACAAAAAATATGAGAATACTTAAAATACGTGTATTATTTATTCATATTGAACAGAGATCAATTTCGCCATAATTAATTTCACCATCTATTCATATCAAATATATAATTTCTTAACTATAAATATATCGTTTTTTCAGTGTACCTATGACTTTTAACCAAACAACCTTGGTATGATAAAAAAAAAACAATTTAATAGAAACAAAATTACCTCTTGGGAATTATTTTTCTATAAATTTTTATGGTATGAAAAAAAAAATTATTTACGTTTGAATTATTCTTTTGCGAAAACATTATACCTGTGTGTATTGTTAGACTAGACTAAAAAGAATTGTGGGGAGGAAAAAATGGATGAATCTTTTGCCATAATAAGAAAAAGTTGTTTTAAAAAGGTGGTTGGTTCACAGTGTCTTTATTTAAAAATAAACATACTGTAGAATGAAACATGATTTTTAACTAAACAATCAGCGAAGCGAGCTAATGAGTATTCTCGCAATGGATCAGGCTACAAAAAGAGGACCAAAACTGCGTCTGGTCATGTTGGATTCATTCAATATCTTCTTATACCGGATGATGGGGTCCTTTGAAGCGCCGTGGACCACGCCCCATGTATTACATGCTTTTGTTGTTAAAGGAGAGAGCCATGCCATTTTGCCGGAGTTTTTTAACGTGTGGTCTCGTTTTCGCTCGTAACCAAAAGCAGCGGCAGCCCGTTTGCTCAATTCAATGCATGAAAACAGCATCATTGTCTTTTCAACTCATCCAATTCTATGGTGCATTCATGCATTCTTTTCGTAAATTCGGACACACACGTGTGTGCAAAGCGATTGCTTATTTAGACACGAGATGACCGTCCCATTTGACAAAGAGGAATTCAATTTGTGAAGAGAGAACAATTTATATAATGAATTATTCAGTGGATTCTATTGATTTTAAAATGACTTGTAGAGAGAAAAAGATGTCCCCCGCTTTTTTTTTTTTTTTACTTTTTGATGATTTCCAATTCTAAAGAGGAAAAGTGCTTCTCTGTGTTGTTTAAACAACAGGGCGGATGAACAATTAGATAACCATTATCGCCATCTTTCTTTAATTTATACTTAAATGTCTAATGAGAAGAATGTTTTAAACACATACTTTTCGTTTTCCCTAGGAAGAGTGTGTGTTGAGTTATTTAATCAAGACTAGCTGCGAGGCCCGTCTCCGGCGTTACCCATGGGGGCTTGGCCCTCTGTACCCCCTCTTCATCCTCTACTTAAATACATTCTTAATCAACTGGAGTGGAAACCACACGACTTTCACATTAGTTTCTCCCGAGGGGTGGACCGCGACCTAATATGCTGTACACCTACTTCCACTTCCACTTCCAAATATTTCCAAGTACTTCAAAATATTCCCAAGTACTTCCAAATATTTCCAAACACTTTCAAATTTTTCCAAGTACTTACAACTATTTCCAAGTACTTACAAATATTTGCAAGTAATTCCAAATATTTTCAAGTACTTACAAATATTTCCAAGTACTTACAAATATTTTCAAGCACTTACAAATATTCCCAAGTACTTCCAAAATACTCCCAAAGAGGTGTACACCTACTTCCAATTGCGGATCACCCCTCGGTTTCTCCCTTATTTGAAATCATCATCCTGTTATAATATATTGTGTGAGGGCGCCAATTGTTATAATATGGTTAGGGGTTGGTGAATAATTATAACAAGATGTATTATTTAATACAAGGTTTATTGAGTATGAGTACAGAGGAAGGGTAGCTAGATACCTATGTGACAGGCCTCTCGATCGTATCTCATCCGCCCTGATTATCAGAAATTCAGCGCTTAAGTATCATTATATACAGGTCAAGCTTTGTTATTTCCGTAATTATTAATACATAAACCTAATACTTCCGCGTAGACTTATGTAACATATCGAAAAGGCATTTCACAACAATATTTTCACATTTATATACTATAAAATATAATGTGAAATGATGCAATCGCCTGCCTAGAGCTTCTATCTCAAGAGATGAAAAAAGTTTATTTCATTTTGTAACTTCGAGGAATCTATGCTCTTAATAGTTTGAAACGGATTTAGGACATAAAACCGGATAGTGTGGTCCCCAGAGGCCAAAAAGGTACATATGTAGCTTCCCCCTGCGTTTCACAACCATAAATCTCAGAGCTACAAAATTCGAAATTTAACCTCAATATATGCTAGAAATAGTATAGCAAGCTTTTGGTTGAAATTGAAACAACACAAGCTGACATTTACATGAAAGATTTTTCGTTTTTTTTTTTTTTTTTGGTTTTCTCAAAAACGGCTCTAACGAATTTTTTTAAAATTGGTATACTTAGTTATTAGTCGTGTATAAATTTTAATCCGATTGAAATAAAGGAAAGGGGGTGGGTGTAAATTAGTCATGTCGCAAAATAAATATCTTAATCGTTCATATCTCGTCTTCGAAAAGTCGCAGAACCTTGAAATTTGAATCTTAAGCTATTTAGAGGGAAAAGGTTACCGAGCAGCGCTCTGTGCTCCCTGCACTTATAAATATTTTACCAAATTAAAATATGAGAAGAAGAATTTTTAAATATTTGAAACTTCATTATTTTTTTTATCTTATATAGTTGAGCTTATAATTTTGCTTATAGTGAATTTTATTATTGAGAAAAGCTTCACATATTGCAAAAATGATTAAATATATCTCTACATATAAATCTCAATGTTTTAAGGAAGCTTATATGATTTTATGTTGGGCCACATTCATTGCAGTGCATGCGGCCCGCGGGTTGTACAGCCCTGTTATAAAACATTCAGGCCTATTTTTTTATTTTAAATCCTTTTGTAATACGGTCAAAAGAAACAAAATTGGATTGTACTACAAATGGAGGATATACATTAGAAATTACTCGGACGTAATTAAAGAAATTAAAGAATGGCTATAAAAAAAAATATTCTGTAAAGTCAAATAAAGCAGAGATAAATAATAATCATGGTTCTGGGTGAAATGCATTTTAGATAGAATGATTTTTAAAATAAAAAAAAGAGAAAAAAAATCCCGTCACAAAAGCTTCTTTTTGTTTTGTTTAATATTAAAAAGAATTCTATAGGAAACATTTAAAATGAAAAAGAAATTGCTATATTATCATTCAACCGTATATATATATATATGTATAAGTGTAGGAGGATGGACTCATTATTTTACTTGAGAATGGGCGATGAATGGAAGATGAAATAGAATTCTACAATGGCCGATCTACTTTTCCTAAATCTAAAACCCCCCACCCCTTTTGGCAAAGTTTAAAATTCACCAAAAGCCTTACAAAAGAAATCCTAAGCAGTTTGCATTTGCATTACAACTCACTCAAATTAAAATTCAAAAGATATCAAACAAGATACAAAGTTGGAATTATTTATCTAAGATGAATATTTAATGTTTATTTCTATCAATTTAAATATTCAATTTCTCAATAAAAAAATAAAATAAAAAATAATAATAATAAATTTCAATCGTTCTTGAACTTTCTCAGTACGAAACAAACTGGCAGACCGAATGGGATTCTTTAAGAAGATACATTTTTTCTGGAATCTTGTTGTAAACAACCATTATTTAAAGGTAGATATATTTATTGTTTAAGATGCTTTTTAACATGGCTTTTTGTGTTGTTTCTAATTACTTTCACATTTATATTCTATAGAATATAATGGGAGAGTATTGCGATGGCCAGTCTGGGCCTGACTCTTTGAGAGCTTGTATCTCAGAGATGAAAATTTTTGTATCTTCTAGGTGGAAGGAATCGTTGCCTTTAATACCGTAGTTGGAAACCCGATTTAGGACATAAAACAGGAAATTGTGGTCCCTAGAGGCCAAAAATGTGTCCAAAATCCATTGGTTAGTGCGTATGTACGTGTATGTATTCCCTCTGCATTTCTGCAACCATAAGTCAGACTTATGGTTGCGAAACCCAGGGGGTGGGGGGAATTCTTACGTACGTACGTAAAAATCAACTTCCGGTTTTTCTATTTTAGCCAAAATCTTGTTATACTTCCTGTAGTCTCTAGATAGCTTAAGTTTCAAATTTCAAGGCTCTCCGACTTTCCGAAGACGAGATATGAACGATTAAAATATTTATTTTACGACACTCCTAATTTACAACCACTTCCTTTTTTACAATCGGATTACAAATTTGACACTTGATAAATAGACTAATTTTTAAAAAAAATCGTTAGAGCGTTTTTGAGAAAATCAAAAAAAAAAAAACGAAAAAATCTTCCATGTAAATGTCCACTTCCGGTTTTCCGATTTCAACCAAAACCTTGCTGAACTCCTTCTAGCCTATATTGAGCTTAAGTTTCGAATTTCGTAGCTTTGAGACTTATGGTTGCGAAACGCAGGGGGTACCAATGGACCAATGGATTTTTGGCCCCTTTTTGGCCCCTTGGTTTCCAACTATTAAGTCCATCGATTCCTTCCATCCAGAAGTTACAAAACTAAATTAACTTTTTTCATCTCTGAGATAAAAGCTCTCAAAGAGTCAGGACCCAGACAGGCCATCGCAATACTTTCACATTTATATTCTATAGAATATAAATGTGAAAGTAAAAATAAACTATATAATCCTAGTTTTATGAAATAATAAAGTCTCCATACCACTTTCAGGTGATACTTTTCTAGTGAATGATATAATCCAATGAGTCCCGTGACTCATGAACCGCATACGACCATGTTTGCTATTTTCATATTATTAATCATTCCAAAATAGTTTTTAAGTATAATAACTATAAACAAATGAAATATATGCAATTGTCTAAACTATTTGTCATAAAATATGGCCTCATGCATCAGTTTCTTAATAAATAAATAAATAAATAAAAATACTATGAACTTATGTCACCACTTGCCATTTCTTCATAATATAGTAGCAGTAACCGATGAAAAATGACGGGAACAACATGGGCATGCAAATAGGGAAATGTCAAAAGAAGGGAGTTGAGAGAATTTATAGACGATTTAAGAAAAAATCTCATTATTCATATATACGATTAATATACTATGTATTTATTATAACTGAGTGGATTTATTGATTTTTTTTAATATTATCAAAAACATTAATATATCACTTTACTTTTTTGCTCATCATCATCATCATAGAGAATACACATACAGTATAAAAAGACTAGTTCGACAAAACCGTGTATTATATTAGACCCTTTCCCATTCAATAAATATGTTCTTCAAAAATAAATTATTTTAGCCCACTCTACCACCAAACGTGTCAATTCAGGACAGAATAATTTTCATTGTTGACTTTATACAGGGTAAGCCACTGGAAACGAATGTTTTTCAGGAAACTCTGCGGATTTTTCAAAATAAAATATTTTATTTTCACAGAAACAATCACTAAACTATGCCATTATTGAATGCTTATGTCTAACAAATGATGGCCATTTTCAAAAACATAAATTCAAAGGCGTTCTCGATAAAAATGATCTTCATCGCTCATTATGATCCTCCAATCTCCATTTTCTTCAAGCATTGTTTGGCAAAAAGTGAGACGTTGTTGGTAATCTCGCTCATTCAACTGTTGGACTATCGTAATTTCATACGGGTGAATCCTTAGGTCTTTGTATAAAATTTGCTGCACAGTGCTTTGAAGAAACTTTTGGCACAAGCTTTCGAGAGCGCCTTCGAATTTGAAAAAGGGGATCATTTGTCAGACATAATTTTTCGCTCATAAGCATTCAATAAATGGCATAGTTTAGTGATTGTTACTATGAAAATAAAATATTTTATTTAGAAAAATCCGCAGCGTTATGCTTTCCTGAGAAACATCCATTTCCCGTGACTGACCCTGTGTATTTAAAGCGCATCTTCAAAGGCAAATGTAGGGATCGAAATACCACTCAAGGGAACAATTTCCCTGAACATTACAGTGGAAAACTGAAAAAACACCAAACTTTTTCTATTTACGATTCAAATCGTAACTTATAAGTGTTGTTCCTTCTTGAGCTGACACCTTCTTGTATCGCTATCATTAAAAATAAAACGAAGTTTTAGCCTCTAGTGTTCCATAGAGCAGGGGTTCTCAACCTTTTTCAACCCACGCACCCCTCATTGTGTATCATTAACTTTGCGTACCCCCCAACAAAAACACTTTAGTTTTATTAAAATCTGTTTTATTAGTCAAAGTTTAAAACTGTTAAACTGTTGTAATTTAAATTAATAAACAGAGAAATTTTATTTGAATGGACATTTTATTACAAAGATTTATATGAAATTTATATGAAGATGTGAGATTTGAAACTTAAACTATATCTAGGGTAGAAGAAGTACTTCAAGATTTTGGAGAATCGGAAGTACATGTTTACTTGAAGATTTTTGGTATTTTGCATTTTTCCAATTTTCTCAAAACGCGATTTGAGCCCAAATTGAAGTAATTTTAATGAAGAAAATTCGGTATAATGATTATAATAAGTGAAGGTTTTCTACATTTTATTCGATCGCGACTCTAATGTAGGGAATTTTTGTCAAATATTGAGTGAAAATAATATTTGAACTTATATATTTCTAACTTGAAATAATGATATTAAATAAATTTTAATTTTCTCATTAATATATCAAAGAATAATTGATACGTCAACAAGAATTATTTTGACCTCGCTGATTTGAAAAGATATTTTTATTCACGGACTGATTACGCTATTGGAGTCTGCGGAGTATTAAGCCTGACCAAGAGAGAGATCGAGTATATAACATCTGAGATTTCAAATTCACTCGGTGATCCATCCGAATGTCTAGCGGGCTATACGCGAAATGACGTTGGATTGTAGCTAAGTGGATCACATCTTTTTCTCTCTTGGTCCAGACTTAATACTCCGCAGACTCCAATAGCGTAATCCGCAGTAGTCTCGCGAGATAAAAATATCTTTTTTTCAAATCAGCGCGGTCAAAATAATTATTGTTGACGTATCAATTATTCTTTGATATATTAATGAGAAAATTAAAATTTATTTGATTATAATAAGGTATAAACTAATATGAAACTGCGTGTGGTGAGCGATCAAAGGGTGAAATTTTTTCAATGCATATGAGCTCTCGAAACATCTCGTTTTCCTAGCGCAAGAAAGACGAAAGTTATTCATAAAAAAACGACTTGTATATTCAGAAAAATAAATTCTTATAAAATTCGAGGCAATTATGAAAGAAAGTCGGAGATGTGCAAATAATAAAAAAAAAAACGAAATATATATCGAATACATTTTGTTCTAAGAAGAGGATAATGGAAGACAAACTGTCTGCTCTGTGTTGGGTTCGGGGGGTGAGGTCTCATGTTTTAATGGGCCCGGGGCCAAACCAAGCCAAGGCAGTCAGGCCTCGTGGTCCTGAAGGAGGAAAGGATAGACCCCGGCACGAGCGTGACTCGAATATAGGCTCCCGGGGGATGCCGATTAAAAACCAAAGAGCGACCAAAAGTTGCCGAGATCAAACAATGACTTTTATCAATAGAAAAAACGAAAGAATTGGAATTACTTAATAGAAAGAACTTGATCGATTTAGGGGGGGGGAATTTGAAATTAGAAAGAAATGAACAATAACATTATTTTAACCCTAAATTCAGTTTGATAAAGAAACGTTCAAAAGCGATTCAATCCTACTATCTATATAGGTATATAAAATTAAGGTTTTGTCTGTATTGCTCCAAATCACGCCAAATTTTGGTTTCACACGTTTCAAGCAAAGTTATAAACGAAAACACCCTCAACAAAATTCCTGTCTGTATGTCTGTCTGTCTGTCTGTTTCAGTGGTTTTCGCGAAAAGTTGCTCACGATTCACGTAAAAACGGCTGAAGGGATTATTTTGAAATTTCATATTTGGATCCGATGTCTTCTAACTTACGTTTTTAGATATATAACGTTTTGATATTTTGACCCCAAAAGGGGGTTTGGGGGTGCGCACGAATGAAAATTATAAAATAACTCCTAAACTATTAACTCTACGGCAAATTTTTATAATGAGCAAAGTTGTAGATGATGTGTGATTGCTGACAACTTTTGTTTAAAAATATTTCCCCAAAAAACCACCCAAAAAGGAGGGGAGGGTGAAAAATATGTAAATTCTTTCCCTTGGAGCAAACTCAACAAATTTTGTATACATAATCTCTGGGCCTCTAGAGAGCTAGAAATGCAAAAACTAACCACGCAAAATGGAGGGGAGGGTCAAAAAATGAAAATTCTTTCTCTTGGGCCAAACTCAACCAAATTTTGTATACATAATCTGTGGGTCACTAGAAGGCTAGAAATGCAAAAACTGGGTGCGGGGTGGGGTGCGGGGTGTAATGGGGGTGGGGTGAGGAGTGAGGCGGAGGGGTGCATGGTGCGGGGTGTGGGGTTCTGGGTGGGTTTCGGTTAGACGGTTCGGTTGGCGTTAGCCAACCGAAGCTGAATATATATTAACCGAACCTCCGAAAGTTTAGTCCGGGCGGGGTGTGTTTCGGGCTCCATTTTTTTTCTAATCAAACACACATTGAAAACCAAACCAGCCAATCGTCGGGCGGGGTGTGTTTGGGGCGCTATATTTTCGCCCAATATTATAATAATAATTAATAACGATAATGATTAATAACACTTTTAACAAACAATCAATAATTGTGTAATGTAAACATAGACGATAAATAAGTAAATATAGATGATAAATACTATATTATAGATAGTAAAAATAATAAATTGTTAGCTAGAAAATCTAACGACAGACAGCAGCACTTTCAAACGGCTAATTAGCCGCCAAAATATGAAAGTCTGTTTATATTATTCAAAACTATGATTATAAGCTTCTCACTTAATCTCTTTTGTATTCTCCCTTATACTGGGGAATATTTTGTCAGAAGATATTATGTCGGGGGATATTTTGTCCTTGGGATATTTTGTCTGGGGCTTAAATGTCGCGGTACCAGAAGAATTTTATTGATTGTTTGTAATTTCGTTAACTCAAGATATTTGTAAAAATCCTTTAATTATGCACTTTTATGTAATATTCTTCAAATATGTAATTTTTTGCAATATTATACTATAATTCGAATAATTACTTATATTCGAAGTTGAGATTTTTGTATATAGGGATAAAAAGAAAAAATATTTTATTCTATTTTTTGTAAGAAGTGATTACTGTTCTGTTCTGTATTGATAAGGTTGTTATTAAAAAAGAGAAAAAAATTGTATTTTTTGTGAATGTGCCAAATATCTTTTGAAAATTGTATTCTGATGGCCTTCAATGGTAACGAAGGTAAGAAGAAAATTTAAACGAATGTGTGACATGACTATTTGAAGCCCTGAAGAAGTCGGCAAAGTCGACGAAACGTTGGTGGATAAATAAAAAAGTCACACATAAAAACTTGTCCTTATTTTCCCAATATAAACTTTCAAATTATAAATTATACTATAAGCTGAAAATGTATTCTCCTTAAAAGATTTCTTAATTTATTTTTACATTACTCATTTGCTCAAAAGCGAAATATATTGGTGAGTTCCCTTAGGAAACGGGTGATCCAGGAGCCAAAGACTCTTGGACAGCAAGAGGCCCGCCTTCGACGGGTCTCGCTGCTAATTGATAGATGAAGATTTTTATCACCTATTGTTAAATAATCAATTAGATTGAAATGCTCTTTTTTTATTGCGGAGGTTCCCGACACTTTCTTGAGAACCCAACGACAAATATTGATCAAAGGGGGCATCCATCATCTCTCTCTTGGTAGCGTGGTTTTGAAAGTTGGCCCTGCTACTGACTCGAAAGAGTCAACACAAATCGCCAACAATATCTTAAAGAATCTGTAAGTAAACTGCGTGGTAGAGAATGACCGTCCATTTGACAAGGAATTTATTTTCTAGAGAGAACAATTTATATAATGAATTATTCAATGCGGATTCTATTAAAATGATTTCTAGTGAAAAAGATGTCCACTTTTTACTTTTTGATGATTTTCAAATCAAAAGGAGAAATATTTCTGTAGTAAAGGGTGTTTTTTTTTAGAGTTTAACAACTTTAAATTAAAATAAAACAAAGAATAATTTTTATAAAAAAATAAAACCGACTTCAAAAAAATTAAATGCAACAAATAAAATAATAATAACTTAAAAATCAAAATAAAATCCACTAAAAGGTATAAAATAATTATTATCTTATTACAACTTAACGACGAAATATTAACATGAAATTACTTTTTGAAGTCGGTGCCAAACATATACATTTTATGAATCGCACTTGACTTACGTACTTAGTACGTTTGGCCGGTACGCTCGCTTTTAGGTATAATTTGTTTGGCACCGACTTTAAAAAGTAATTTCATGTTAATATTTCGTCGTTTAGTTGTAACTAAATAAGATAAAAATTATTTTATACCTTTTAGTGCATTTTATTTTATTTTTAAGTTATTATTATTTTATTTGTTGCATTTAATTTTTTTGAAATCGGTTTTATTTTTTTTATAAGAATTATTTTTATTTTTCTCTTTTTAGTGATGTTATTAATAGTGACTTAAGATAATACTTTGTATGCATCTCGTAAGAGAAAGCGTCAGGCGAATGAATCAGAAAATGATAATAAAATTAAATTCATAAATATAGAAATTCTCTTGAAACGTTTGCGGGTTTTACATGAATGTTTTAAGATTTTTTTTATAAAAGATTTTATTTATTATAATTTTGATTATTTGGTCATAAGAATTGGAGATTTACGTTATTTCGTCATTGATCATATCTTCAGAACTTGACCAAATTAATATGGTACCACCTTTAAGGCACCCTCTTTCCAATAAAAAAGAATCATTAAAATCGGTTCATAAACAAAGAAGTTATGCCTGTACAAACATATCAAAAAGGTCCAATACCAATGAAAAAAAAGCTAGATTAAACCCAATGCAAAAAATCATCAAAATCGGTTCACAATTGGCGGAGATATGAGGTAACATAGACACAAAAAAAATCAGTCGAATAGAGAACCTCCTCCTTTTTTGAAGTCGGTTAATAAAACAAAGAAAAATATGTTTAATATCAATGAAACTGGCTTTATTGGAAAGATAATTTTATGCCATTAATGTTTGAATATGATTTCGGCCATGTGGCCTCCGCAGCAGCCGCGTAGATGGCGCTATCTGGATTTACAATTTTCACACACTTTTCGCAGCAATTGCGGCCGATATTTCACCAAGAATTCACTGAATGTTGTGTTCCAGGTATTCTATCGTCTCTGGTTTATCGGCGTAGACAAGTGACTTGACATTTGGTTTATCTTCACTCTACGCCGATAAACCAGAGACGATTGAACATTTGGAACATTCAGCGAATTATTGGCGAAATACGGCCGCAATTGCTGCGAAAATATATAAAATATATATATATATATATATATATATATATATATATATATATATATATATATACAATTTTTGCTCGTTTAATAAGAGTAGATTAATTAAATGTTTAATTGAAATTATTGATTAGATTATTTAACTTTCGAGGCTCAAATTGCTTTAAGAAAAAATTAAAACTAACGTTTAAAAGTTAATTTGTCTAAAACATAAGTAACTACACTTTAAATAGAAAAAGCCGCGAAAACGAAAAATGACATTCAATCTAAAGAGCATTCCTGGCGGGATCATCCGTAGCCTAGTTGGTAAAGGCGCTCTTCGGCTAAAGGAAAGAGACACATTGGGTGCTCAATTCATTTTTCCTTTTCAAAAAATAATAAAATAATTTTCTAAATATTTAGAATTAACATAAGAAATTATTTTATTACATTATTTAACTTTCGAGGCTCAAATTGCTTTAAGGTGTCTAATATTTATTATAATTATGCAGTATTAAATCAGAAATATTATTTTTTAACATTTTGTTTGTTTGTTTGTTTTAATATGAAATGTGGTCACTCAAAGGAATTTCTCGGGAATTTGTTCCGTAAATCGTTCAACCGAGTCAGAATTTCATGTATTTTTCACGCTGTCTGATGGAGCAGCTGGTTAATCTTGGATGTCCAGCGGCTTTAAGTTGATTATCAACTCTGGGTCCAATCGAGTTAAGTTTTCGCCCCTTTAGAGCACCTGGAGCCAAACCCGAAAGAGGATTGCGTGTCGACCAGAGAGAAAAACGAAAAGCTAACCACAACACAGTATAGTTAAAAACAAAATAAAAAATAAAATAAATTTAGAAACTGTGCTTCTTCTTGCAATTCGGAAAGTTTTATAATGAAACTAATTTGTAAATTCTAGTATTTTTCACTTAACACCTTATATTAATTAAAATGAATTTTTAAAAAAATCATTCAACTTTAATGGTAGAACTTCGTCTCGATAAAATAAAGTAGCGACGGGGATTGGTAGTCTTTATGCATAGACATTTGAAATATTAATATAATGTATGTTTCCCCAGGATTAATGAGAATCGATAGCTATTTTTACTTTACCATACATGGTATGGTCAAGTATTGTAATCGTGCATGAAAAAAGTGGTTTTTTCCTTCTTTTTTTCGAAATATCTCAAAAACGGATGAAACTATTTTGATTAAAAAATTGAGCGAAACCATGGCATTTTCGCTCTACAAAAAGCTCTAATAAGTGAACATCGAAAAAATTATATATTTTCGAGATAATAATTGTTTTGTCAAAATGTCTGTTAGTCTGTCTGGTTAGTTAGTTAGTCTGTGCGTTACCAAATTTTTGTTGACGAGCTAGCTCAAAAACTAGTCTGAATATCGAAACCAAATTTCACACGTAGTTTTGGTCCATTGAGATTAAGAGCTGATTAGATTTTGGTGCATATCGACCCAAAATTAAGGGGGGTGGAGGGTGAGGGGTTAAAAATTAAAAATCTAGGCTATTTGAGCAAACTCAACCAAATTTTGTATACATAATCAGTAGGACCACAGAAGTCTAAAAATGCAAAAACTAACCGCCCAAAATGGGGGGAGGGGGTGTAGGGTCAAAAAATGAAAATATAGGCTCTTGTACCAAACTCAACCAAATTTTGTATACATAATCAGTGGGCACACAGTAATCTAAAAATGAAAAACTAACCCCCCCCCCCCACCTACATGATTATAAATAATTTTATTAAATATTAAATATAAGTGATAGGCCAGGTTGTATGGTAAAGTCACGTGGATGGCCACATCAGAACACGTCAGCTTATTTATTTTAACTCGATCTTACATCTCTTCACTAATGGTAACCATTGCTGAAGACATGGAAGAATAGAGTAAAAATAAAAAATATTCATCGATTTCCATCAATTAGTGAAAGAACAACCCCATTGTAACTTGAATTTTTAAAGTTTCGACCATTAGTGGTAATCAATGTTGAAGACATGGAAGAATCGACTTTCTACTCTAACAGAGCTTATTAACTGTTGATAGATACGAAGTATAGGGAAAATTAATTGATTATAGTATCATTAATGAAGCTGTTGAATCTTTTACATATTTTTGTGATTAATTTTACTAAGAGTTGAAATTTTATTAAAATCACACATAATTAATTATAATTATTTATTGAACACGAGTAGTTTTTTGAATTATTTATTCGTGTTCAATAAATAATTATAATTATGTGTGATTTTACTAAAATTTCTACTCTTAACTATAGTATTTTTTTAAACAGAGGCAAAATATTCTGATTGTTGCCATAATATTAGACACACTCACAGTGTTTTCAATAATTTTTTTTTATTTATATAATATCGATTTCTTATAAATTATGGCCATTTGTAAATGTACGTAGAACTTGTCCTCGAGTTCTCTGCAAGAATAGCCGGCAACGGTACATCTCGACACACCAGATATCCCTTTAATAAAAGTTAGGAATTAAAAAATTCCATCTACCACAATTAAAATAGTCAAAAACAATCCTATTTTTCTTCCAATTTAAAACACAAAACATTATGAATCTTCAAATACCTACTTATATTTTCAAATTATTTTAATTTCTTAATCAACACAATTTTTATATTTATGCAAAGAAACACCATCATAAACAATTCAACGCTGGTAACAAACTACCAGTATTTGATATTAAAAAGATTATTATTTAAATGTATAAAAATGTTTAGAAAATGAAAGTACAACAGGTATTGATAATGATAATATAATAATTTAAATAACCATTGATCCATATAGGTAGTTAGATTTAAAATTATTTTTTTATCAAAATCAAAATTTAATACTTAGCGGTAAATCTCGTTTGTTTTTTATCTAGGGAGAATCTTTTTAAATCGTTCACCTTGTAATATGAAGAATTATGACTTAGTTGTGCTAGCAACCTGTTCCCAATTTGGTCCCGGCGACAGTTGGCAGACGGCCTTTCATAAATTGGGCCTCCTAATTGGTCTATAATTTGAAGCGTATCCTCAGGACTCAGGACGCAACCTTTTGAAATCAGTAGGGAATATCATTCAATAGGTATATATATAAAAAAAAAATATCATCTATTTTTTAAAATTAAAGAATAATTGATTTAATTATTTTGATTTCAATTTTATCTTACCTATGTTTTCATATTAGATTTTTTATATAGTTCCATTCCGGTCTATTAATCAATTAGTTTTATAAATTTACCCTTATTAATATTTATAGAAAGTGAATCTTCTTCACGAGAGGAAATTGATAAAAAGTCATCAAAAGACTATCAGCTATAATAAAAAATAAAATTTGACATTAGTATGTTTAACTGTCACGAATTAGCATAAGTAATATGTACGTAGTGGTATTAGTTAACCTATAATATTGATATTTCGCTTATAACCAAATTAATAAATAAAAATAATTTTTAAGAAAAAAAATAAAACCGACTTCAAAAAAATTAAATGCAACAAATAAAATACACTAAAAGGTATAAAATAATTATTATCTTATTTAGTTACAACTAAACGACGAAATATTAACATGAAATTATTTTTTGAAGTCGGTGCCAAACAAACTATACCTATAAGCGAGCGTACCCGCCAGACATACTAAGTAAGTATCCGTCGAGTAGCGATTCATAAAAGGTATATGTTTGGCACCGACTTCAAAAAGTAATTTCAATAAATTTTAAGGAGTTAGGTGTTGGTTCTAGGTGAAACGATTTTAATATAATAATAAAAACTTGAGCAAAATACGAGGTAGGTTTCACAAAAAAGTAATTTCATGTTAATATTTCGTCGTTTAGTTGTAACTAAATAAGATAATAATTATTTTATACCTTTTAGTATATTCTATTTGATGCATTAAATTTTTTTGAAGTCGGTTTTATTTTTTTCTTAAAAATTATTTTTGTATTTCTCTTATTTGTGATGTTATTAATAGTGATCATATCATCAGAACTTGACCAAATTAATATTGCACCATCCCTAAAATACCCCCTTTCCAATAAAAAAGAATCATCGAAATCGGTTCATAAACAAAGAAGTTAGGCCTAAACAAACCTAACAAAAAAGATCTAATACCAATAAAAAAAAATGGGACCAATCGGAAGCTAGAGTGAACCCATTGCAAAATTTTTTTTCAAAATCGGTTCACAATTGGCGGAGTATGAGGTAACATAGACACAAAAAAAAATTCAGTCGAATAGAGAACCTCCTCCTTTCTTGAAGTCGGTTAAAAATACGAGTACGAATGTTCTAACTGTTTAATTAGATATTCCTATTAGTTTCCCATAATTTTAGATACCAAGAATTTACTAGAAAATCATAAGATGGTGTCATCTATTAAATCCGATGGAATGGAATATTTTTAATTATATGTCAGAGGGGTTGTTTTTCACCTTTACATATGTCAGAGAAGTTCGTATCCAGTGCCAGGTGACAGCCAGATGGCCCGGATTGCCATTACTGGCTCACTCGGGATTCGAACCTCTCCGACGTATGTAAGGTGAAAAACAACCCCTCTGACATATAATTAAAAATATTCCATTCCATCGGATTTAATAGATGACACCATCTTATGATTTTCTAGTAAATTTGAATCTATTACTATCGGCAAATTAATATCTATAATTAATATATATTAATTAATATATATAATATCTTTCATACCAAGAATTTACCTGTTATACTAATAATAAAGTCCTGTCCTCCAATGCCTCCAATTTCACATCAAAATTGATTATTGTTATAAATAAAAAGACACACCATCATTTTTGAGTGTATTAAAAAAAATCTTTAATTAAACAATAAAGTAACTGAAATAAATTTTCACTTAACAATATAGATCCTTAAATTATCAGAAAATTTACATAAAAATGCATTTTATCTTAAAAGCAAATTTTTTTTCAATAAAAATCTTTAAAATATTTTATTTTTAACCGACTTCAAAAAAGGAAGAGGTTCTCTATTCGATTGATTTTTTTTTTTTTTTTTTTTTTGTGCCTATGTTACCTCATATCTCCGCCAATTGTCAACCGATTTTGAAAATTTTTTTTGCATTGGGTCCAGTCTAGCTTCCGATTGGTCCCATTTTTTTTTCGATTTTTTCATAGGTATTAGACCTTTTTTATTAGGTTTGTTTAGGTTTGTTTAGACCTAACCTCTTTGTTTATGAACCGATTTCGATGGTTCTTTTTTTATCCGAAAGGGGGTGTCTTAGGGATGGTGTCATATTAATTTGGTCAAGTTCTGATGATATGATCACTATTAATAACATCACTAAATAGAGAAAAATAAAAATTTTTTAAGAAAAAAATAAAAACCGACTTCAAAAAATTAAGTGCAACAAATATAAAAATACACTAAAAGGTATAAAATAATTATTATCTTATTTAGTTACAACTAAACGACGAAATATTAACACGAAATTACTTTTTGAAGTTGGTGCCAAACATATACCTTTTATGAATCGCACTCGACGGATCTTACTTAGTACGTTTGGCGGGTACGCTCGCTTATAGGTATAGTTTGTTTGGCACCGACTTTAAAAAGTAATTTCGTGTTAATATTTCGTCGTTTAGTTGTAACTAAATAAGATAATAATTATTTTATACCTTTTAGTGTATTTTTATATTTGTTGCACTTAATTTTTGAAGTCGGTTTTTATTTTCTTAAAAATTTTTATTATAACTTTTAATGGATTTTGCGGGAGTCAGGTTAGTCGAGCGGTTAGCGTACAATACTGCTAATCAAGAGGACCCGGTTTCGAATTCGACTCGAGGCAACAGGGTAAAAATCTGATCCCTACATAGAAGACATAATTTAATAATAGTATCGTAAATTGGCTGATGGCTAGAAGGGCCGATAAAGCCAAAAAATAATGGATTTTGCTTTAAACTTAAAATAATAATAAAAAACAACAACAACAATGCGTTGGTATTGAATATTATTATGTGTTGGACAGCCAATGATGAATTTAGAAAATGTATTTCAGATCTAGAAGCCGGAATGTCGGGAATAGACACATTTTAACTAATTTCTAATTTCGCCATAATAGATCTAAACCAACAGAATATTCCAGGTCATTAAGTTGGCCATCAAAACCTCAAAACAAAAAAACAATGATGTATTTAGAATTTTTTAAGGGTGGAGGGTACTTATATTGGCATTTTCAGAATTTATATCTAATATCTTTTGCAAATCTTGCCGAGAGATCAGGTAACACAGCTCGACAAAAATTAAACAAAAATTTGTATCCCTAAACCTAACAAAGGATCCTAGTAGAATTTCATACGCTGATTCTCATGCGATTTCCCGATTTTTTACAACAGTTCAGGGTTTTGAGATATTATCGGCCACAACGACGAAAAAGGCCATTTTGACCTATTTTCGAATCGCATTAGATATTAAACAGCAATATTTGAAATCAAAATATTTTGTCTACTTAACAGAAAACAGCTTCCTCTTTGGTTTTTAAATTAACACTTGCTTGAGTGATTATAAAGGATACTAAACATAGATAAACATATGGTCTTAGTTTTTACTTTATCCAATGCGAAGCATGGGGAAAGTATTGTAATCGGTCTGGCGGCAAGCGCGACTTCAAAGGGTCCTCAGGAAAAAACTACGGAACCCATGGTCTCAATTAAAGTCACAAATTGTAGTATTCAATTAGGTTAAATTTTAGCACGTGACGGTTTTGCCAAAAATTACATGGGGTCTCGTCGAGAAGCCAAAAAGTGCCATTTTTTCATTTAGTGCGTGCGGATGGATGTATGTGATGGATGGATGGATGGATGTTATCGTTTTTTAGGCCCACGATTTTTTCCACACCGTTGCACCGATTGAAATGAAATTGAAAACCTACCATTAGTTTAACAAAATGAAGCGCTGATTAGTTTTTGGTACATATCGGCCTACAAACATTAGTACTTTATTTCAGTACTTTTTTAGTTTTTTCTAAATATTTTGAAAATGACTTAACCAATTTTGATGAAATTTAATATCCTAATTAAGTACCTTAGGGACCACAAAAAAGGTTAAATAAAGTTTTTAGTAAAATTATATTTTAAAGTACTTTACTCAAGAGTAAGATAGTACTTTTTTTTAATTTTATATTTTAAATTCTTTAAAATTTATTCATTGGATCGTTTTAATATAGCTCATTTAACCTTGCTTAAGTAAGAATAGATAGGCTTCTCTCTGTGAAATGCTAAAAATTTGGGAGGAAATTTTATAAGTAACCATAGCAACTGCGTTGTTTTCTTATCCGTTACCTTTGCTGAAGACATAGAGGAATCGAGTTAAAATAAAAAATAACGATTGATTCTCATCTAGTACTTGAGGAATAACCATTATATTTTAGATTTTTGACGTTTCGGTTTTTATTGGTAACCATTGCTGAAGACATAGAGGAATCGGGTTAAAATCAAAAATAGCGATTGATTCTCATCTAGTTTAGCTATAACTCGAGTTCTAATTGAGCTACAAACAAGCAGTGAACTGAAAATTAAAGAGGAATCTTTGGAAATTTTTGGACCGAGACGCTGCCCGCCATTCCCGGTGCGCCGAGCTTCGAGGGCGTGCCGAAGGCACGCACGAAAAGCTCGTATAGATATATATATAAATAAATATATATACACTTTTTGCTCGTTTAATAAGAATAGTTATTTTATATAAGATAATTTATATTCTAGTCTAATGGGTATGAAATCGACGTGAGGCGGCCTCATTAAACGAATAGACTCGAATCAAAACACTCATTTATGTAGAGCTCACTAATTCGTTGTAATGGCGGTGTTTTCGAACGACCCTTCGAGTTCAACTAAAACAGAAAGAAGGAGAGTTGGCCAATCAAATGGAAGCCATCCATTGCACTCTATCGCCGGCTGCTATTTATCAGTGCACCCCCCAAGCCCAAGATCCACCCACCCCCAAGAGCCCCTTGCCGACTCCTTTTTCTGTCCATTTTTCTACATTTAGATCTAAGCCCCTCCTAACTTCCTCTAGATTTCTGTTGATTCTCTCCATTCCTTTTGTGATATAGAATTATGTGTTGTTTCTCTTACCTCTCTCTTCATCAGTACCAATGGATCTTTTATTTGTCTTGCTCTTTTTTTTTTTTTATCGAAAAATTGAATCAAGAAAAGAGAAAGAATAACTCGAATCGAAAATATTTTGTTCCTGTAAATATGTTTGCTTAGCTCAAACGGGTTGCAATCAATTTTGTTACGATCTCTCTGACATAAAATGATGAATTGGCCAATATTATTTTGCTCTAACAAATTTAATCAAATTATGAACAACAACAAAAAATGTTCAAATTAAGAACAATGTTTTTCTAATTGATTAAAGTCTATCGGGTGAGTTTTTTTTTAACTTGAGATAGTCTTATAACTCAAAAACAGTGCATTATATGAAAGAAAGTTTCAAATAAAAGTTTATTTATATCAAGGGGGAAACTAAACTGAGCTATTGTTTGTTGACCTAGGACAGGCTTTCAAGGGTATTTCAAGGTCAAGTTCTGTTTTTTAAATGGACACCTATATTTTTATTTACATTTCTTAAATCTAGAAAAAAAACTGAACATCTTTCATAAGAACTATTTTTTTATACGACATCAAATTAAAAAAATATTAAATCAGTTAGATCTAAAAAAATAAATCAAATATTTAATTATTAAATAAATAATAATTAAATTGAAAAGTCACAACAATGAAAATAAGTGTTTATAATGATCTTAAAACTTATACAGATTTAAGAGATTATTTGCTACTTAATAGAACTATTTAAAATTCTTGAACTTAAAAAAGTTTATTTCTCGTGTCAATTCAGTAGATAGTTATGATGTACCACGAGGGGTGAACCGCGACCTAAAATTGTGTACACCTACTTCCACTTTCATTTCCAAGTAGAAGACAATAGATTATCTAATGAATTCCAAAATAATTCCAAAGGCGGTGTACACCTAATTCCAATCGTGGTTCACCCCTCGTATTACCATAATAAAAATGGAGCATTTTTTTGTAGAAGAAAGATGTTTCATCCAGAAGACGTGCGATACACTCTGGAATGTCACAAAACATTGTCGGAAAATTATTAAATTATTTATTTAATAATTAAATATATTGATCATTAAGTTGAATAATTGTTAAGAATAATTAATATTTGGATTTTTTTGAGATCTGACTAATTTAATATTTTTTTTATTTGATGTCGTATTAAAAAATAGTACTTATGAAAGTTGTTGAGTTTTTCAGAAAAATATAGGGTTCCATTTAAAAAACAGAACTTGACATTGAAATACCCTTGAAAGCTTGTTCTAGGTCGACAAACAATAGTGTAGTTTAATTTCCCCCTTGATATAAATAAACTTTTATTTGAAACTTTTTTTTCATATAATGGACTATTTTTGAGTTATAAGACTGCCTCAAGATAAAAAAACTCACCCGGTTTAGTGACAATAATAGATTTTGTTTAGGGGTAAGTGACTAAGGTTTTCATATTTCAGTAAACAGAGCTCATTTATTATAATAATATATTGAATGTAAAACTCATACCTGTCATTCTGTCGGGACTTAAAGCAGCCGTAAATTATTTTATTTAAACAATATACTAATATATAATACTGTTGTAATGTTTCATAAATTTTGTTATAAATATAGTAAAATAAATAAGAGCTAAAATAAACGTGTATAGATTTAGCTTTATTTACTTTTTCACAACAATACAAATAAATAATCAATAAAATATTAAAAAGAAAACAAATTAATTTTACATATTTAGATAATTATTTCATTATTTTTTGAAAAGAAATAAGCTGACGTGTTCTGATGTGGCCATCCACT
Organism: Forficula auricularia; assembly: GCA_024734495.1. Classification (NCBI taxonomy): domain Eukaryota; kingdom Metazoa; phylum Arthropoda; class Insecta; order Dermaptera; family Forficulidae; genus Forficula; species Forficula auricularia. The sequence goes on along the minus strand of JALMQS010000055.1, from coordinate 612,447 downwards.
TGACTTTACCAAACAATCTGGCCCCTAAAATTATTTATAATCATGTAGGGGGGGGGGGGGTTAGTTTTTGCATTTTTAGACTTCTGGTGTCCCACTGATTATGTATACAAAATTTGGTTGAGTTTGGTAAATGGCACAGATTTTCATTTTTTGACCCTACACCCCCCCCCCCCCCCCATTTTGGGCTGTTAGTTTTTGCATTTTTAGTCTTCTAGGGGGCTCACTGATTTATGTATACAAAATTTGGTTGAGTTTGCTCAAACGGCCTAGATTTTAATTACCCTCCACCCCCCTTAATTTTGGGTTTATATGCACCAAAATCTAATCAGCTCTTAAGCTCAATGCACCAAAACTACGTGTGAAATTTGGTTTCGATATTCAGACTAGTTTTTGAGCTAGCTCGTCCACAAAAATTTAGTGACGCACAGACTAACTAACTAACAGACAACCAGACTAACAGACATTTTGATAAAACAATTATTATCTCGAAAAATATAATTTTTTCGATGTTCTCTTATTTGAGCTTTTTTGTAGAGCGAAATGCCATAGTTTCGCTGAATTTTTTTAATCAAAATAGTTTCAGCCGTTTTTGAGACATTTCGAAAAAAAGAAGAAAAAAAAACTTTTTTCATGCACGATTACAATACTTGACCATACCCTGTATGGTAAAGTAAAAATGAATTGAGCACCCGACGTGATTCGAACCCGTGTCTCTTTCCTTTAGCCGAAGAGCGGTTTTGCCAACTAGGCTACGGATGATCCCGCCAGGCAGTCTCTTTAGATTGAATATCATTTTTCTTTTTATATTAGATACCTATTATCTTGAGGCATCAAAATCTGTAATATCAGTTTTATTTTAATTTAAAGATTATATTTTTCCTTAAATATATTCTTTTTGAAAGAATTTAATTTGGAAAACGAGAGAAAAACATTCAAAATAGTCTACTGAAAATCGCAATTATAGTAATTCTTTAATTAAGCGCATGTCCTCGTTAAGATAAGAAAGGCTCATTATGAAGAGAAGCTAGAATATCGGAGAGAACAGTCATTTTCGTTCAATTTCACTTTAAGATGGGCGAATAGCGAGACTGTATCAGTTGATTAACTGTTCCAAATCTTCAATTATCTACATAATAATTTTAATTACGTCGTTTTCTAAATCCCAAATATTAAGTTTCTACGTCTTTTATCGTAACTTTTGCTTGGGTACTTTTTGCTAAAGCGTATTATAAAAAGGATTTTTTAAAGACATGATGATTAATTAATATAATAACTTATATTTTATATTCGTGAGATCCAAAGATAATAGTTTTTATAAGGGACGATTTCTTAAGAAATTTTTATTATCAACTTTTTGACTTTTTACTTTACCAAATACGGAGTATGGTCAAGTATTGTAATCATGCATGAAAAAGTGGTTTTTTCCTTCTTTTTTTCGAAATGTCTCAAAAACGGCTGAAACTATATATTGTTTAAAAAAATTGAGCGAAACCATGGCATTTCGCTCTATAAAAAAGCTTTAATAAGTGAACATTGAAAAAATTATATTTTTCGAGATAATAATTGTTTTGTCAAAATGTCCGTCCGTCCGGTTGTCCGGTTGTCTGGTTGTCCGTTAGTCTGTGCGTTAGCAAATTTTTGTGGACGAGCTAGCTCAAAAACTAGTTTGAATATCGAAACCAAATTTCACACGTAGTTTTGCTCCTTTGAGATTAAGAGCTGATTAGATTTTGGTGCATATCGACCGGGGGTGCAGGGGGGGGGGGGGGGTTAAAAATTAAAAATCTAGGCCGTTTGAGCAAACTCAACCAAATTTTGTATACATAATCAGTGAGACCCCAAAAGTATAAAAATTCAAAATCTAACCCCCCCTACATGATTATAAATAATTTTAGGGGCCAGGTTGTATGGTAAAGTCAAGTGGATGGCCACATCAGAAGAAGTCAGCTTATTTTATTAAATAAATATATCCAGGTGTTTTTCCAGAGATTATATTTAATAAGTAGGTTATAATGAAAGCCAGTCCATAAATTATTTACTTTTATTAAATTTCCGACGTTTCGGAGACTTTTTTCTCTCCTTCTTCAGGGTCTAGAAAACAAAAATGGGACTTGGTTGCAATTATAATCATTCGTTATCATCCACACATCATCATACAATACACAATACAGTTCAATATATACCATCATCACAATAATAAGAAATCAAACAGAGGAGGAAGATATTTAACTTACATTGAATAGTTATTGAAGGATGAGTATAACTCAGTTCCCATTTGTCTCCTCTTTCAGTGATAGCAACAATATTACAATATTTTTCAACATTATACCATAAGTGTACTTGGTTATCTGATGAATCAGTTAATCTTCAGATAACCAAGTACACTTATGTTATAATGTTGGAAAATAATGTAATATTGTTGCTATCACTGAAAGGGGAGACAAATAGGAACTGAGTTATACTCATCCTTCAATAACTATGCAAGTGAGAGATGGCGACTTGGCAACATCGCACTAAAATCACTCAATTTTTCCATATCTTAAAAACTTCTGTAGCTAGTGTATTTGAGATTTTTTTTCTAATTCTCTCAACCTAACTATACTGTTCTCATCTGGAATTTCGCTTTGACCTGTTTCCTGAAGCGGTTTTTTTATTCTTTGTCCTTTAGCGTCGGTAGGAATGCAATGTTGCCAGATCCGAGAAACGACGCAGTGAAAATATTTTTGCCTTTCTGCACATGTGAGAGTAGGGGAAAGACCGAACTGCATCTGAGCTATATTAGGGAACGTCCTTAAGGCGTGTTTTAGTGATTGGTCTGATTGGTTTTGCTAACAGTGGCTCTCTCATTTCCTTTCCGTAGAATATTCATATTTTGGTTGAACCTAAGATAATTTTCAAACTAAAATCCACAAAGATAATCGCTAAAACATGACATATATCGTATAACTTCATGTGAAATGTATGAAAATCGTTCTCGTTCGTATTTAATTAGTAAGATTTAGATAGATGTTTGTTTATGCGATTTTGAGCTAACACAGAGTAGGAAAAAGTCAATAAAGACGCAATGACAGACACATCTTGATATTTTAGTGTTTAAACTGCGTGATGTCGGAGTGATCTTTAGTGGGTGGGTGGTGGGTGGGAGGTAAGTCAAGGGTGGCAAAGAGCTGGAAAGGATTCGATGGGGTAAGCCGATGGGTAAGGGTAGGTAAGCCAACCCTTTCCCTTACCCTTATTTCTCATACTCGACTGGCAGGCAAGACGTCCTTTACTCAAGCTGTTGAATCGAGAACCAGATGCGAGTCGAATGCGAAATTGTCTTAGAAAGCAAAAGTGGGGGGAAGGGGGAGGGAAGCACCTACTTCCCTTCCTCTCTTCTTCTGTTCCATCTTCCATTGCGTTATTCATCTCTGTCTGGCTACAAGTCAACCGTGTTTGTCATTCTTAGGCGTTGTTCGCACAAAAGCGATAGTTTGGCCACCAACCGCTTAGTTTTATAAACATTCATAACATAAAAGGTCCAATACCAATCGGCAACTATACTGAATCCACTACAAAAAATCATCGAAATCGGTCCACATGGTAAAGAGATATCGACGAACAAACATCATCAGAATTGCTCATAAGAATTGGAAATTTACGTTAATTCATCATTGATCAAATCATCAGAACTTGACCAAATTAATATGAGACAAACCCTAAGGTATCCACTTTCCAATAAAAGAAGAATCATTGAAATCAGTCCATAAACAAAGAAGTTATGCGTGAACATACATAGCAAAAAAGGTCCAATACCAACGAAAAAAAGAACGGGATCAATCGGGAACTAGACTGAACCCAATGCAAAAAAAATCATAGAAATCGGTCGACGTGGTAAATAGAAATAAATGTGCAAACAAAAAAAAACCAGATTGATAACCTTCTCCTTTTTTCGAAAAAGAGAACCAGACTTAATTTTGTAAAAGTAGGAAAATCCCTTTGTGTTAACCCTCATACCCAACTTGATAATATAGTGTTTGACTTTAAAGGCCCATTTGCATATAAACAAACTGAACCAAGGTTCGTTTGCCTAATGATTGTTAGTTAACGATTGACACAGGTTCATATGAGTTGCAATGAACCAAATAGAGGGCTGGCCAGCCGAACCATAGTCACTGGTCAATAAATAGATTGGCAACGCGAAATTCCCTGCAATTTAGTTATTTTGATGTTTAAATTGTCTAATGACCAGTACCTGCTTGATGTACAAGATCGGGAAACACCGAACAAGTAAATGTGGCTATTCGCATCATCAAAGGCATTTTCTTACACAAGTTTACAAAAAAATAAGAACTCAAAAATCAAATAAAATACATTAAAAGGTATAAAATTATTATCTTATTTCGTTACAAATAAACGACGAAATATTAGCATGAAATCAGTTTTTGAAGTCGGTGCCAAACAAACTATATAAGCGAGCTTACCCGCCAAACGTACTAAGTAAGATCCGTCGAGTTCGATTCATAAAATGTATATGTTTGGCACCGACTTCAAAAAGTCATGTTAATATTTCGTCGTTTAGTTGTAACTAAATAAAATAATTATTTTATTCCTTTTAGTGTATTTTATTTGATTTTTAAGTTGTTATTATTTTATTTGTTGCATTTAATTTTTTTGAAGTCGGTTTTATTTTTTTTTATAAAAATTATTTTTATTTTTCTCTTTTTAGTGATGCTATTAATAGTGATTTAAGATACTACTTTGTATGCATCTCGTAAGAGACAGTTCGGGTGAAGGAATCAGAAAATGATAATAAAATTCAATTCATAAATATAGAAATTCTCTCGAAACGTTTGTGGGTTTTAAATGAATGTTTTAAGATTTTTTTTTCATAAAAGATTTTATTTATTATAATTTCGATTATTTGCTAATAAGAATTGAAGATTTACGTTATTTCGTCATTGATCATATCATCTGAACTTGACCAAATTAATATGGGACCACCATTAAGTACCCCTATTTGATCTCGACGTGGCAAAAAGTTCTCGCTGAACATACATAAAATAAATAAATAAAAAGTTAGGTATCTTGACTATCTTGGAAGTATACTGATCCAAACGCAGAAAGAATCATCAAAATCGGTTCATAAACAAAGAAGTTATGCCTGAACAAACATAACAAAAAAGGTCCTATACCAATGAAACAAAATCGGGTCACAATTGGCGAGGATATCAGGTAGACATGAGATCACAATGCAAAAAATTCAGTCGAATTGAGAACCTCTTCCTTTTTTGAAGTCGATTAAAAAAAAAAAAGAAAGAAGTTCGATTCTATTTTTAAGGGGAATCTGGTGTTGTTTGGCGATCGCAAGTTAGTCAAACAATTTCTGAAATTAATATTCTCTTGCAAGTCATGCAAAGTCATCCCCCGTCTCCTTTTCGACCCCCCTTGACTTATTACGACCACCAGAATTCTCTCAATAGCGCGCGCTCTTCTTCACTTAAAATTGTTTAATATTATAAGTTGTGCGGTTTTGAAATTCGCAAGCAAATTTAAATTACTTTTTAGCTGAGGGTAAAGTAAAGTGGGTCGCGTCGGCCTTTCTTATTATTCCTCACCCCTTAAGCTCAATATTACCCCCTCCACCCACCCCCACCCCCACCCTCATCGCTTTCACTTCCCTGAGCTTATTTCAGATTCATTTTATTTATACAGAAACTATTGTTCACATAATAGAATTTTCATACTTTTTTTAGCCTAAAAGTATCAAAATCCTTGGAAAGGGTCCAGCATAAATTTTTGAGGATGGTTAATTATAAACTAGGCATAAGTATAGATAATTTGAATTATAACTATCTAATTTCACACCTGAAACTCAACACACTGGAACAACGACGTGATTACAATGTCATTTCATTATTTCTGGGAAAATCGTATGTCTAAAAATTCTATCTAGGCTAAATTTTAGAATCCCATTACATAGCACGAGATCCCAAGATATGTTTGTAATTCCACATCACTCGACTAACTTCGGTAAAACCAACGCCATTGACAGAATTCAAACACTAGCAAATAAACACTCGACCAATCTCGACCTTTCAAGCACAACTCCTCACCAACTTAAAATAAGCTGACGTGTTCTGATGTGGCCATCCACTTGACTTTACCATACAACCTGGCCCCTCACTTATATTTAATATTTAATAAAATTATTTATAATTATGTAGGGGGGGATTGAGTTTTTGACTCCTGGGACCCACTGATTATGTATACAAAATTTGGTTTAGTTTGGTAAATGGCCAAGATTTTCATTTTTTGACCCTCCGCTCCCCCCCCCCCCATTTTGGGCGGTTAGTTTTTGCATTTTTAGACTTCTGGGGGTCCACTGATTATGTATACAAAATTTGGTTGAGTTTGGTAAATGGCCAAGATTTTCATTTTCTGACCCTCCGCCCCCCCCCCCCCCCCATTTTGGGAGGTTAGATTTTGCATTTTTAGACTTCTGGGGGTCCACTGATTATGTATACAAAATTTGGTTGAGTTTGCTCAAACGACCTAGATTTTTAATTTTTAACCCCCCTCGACCCCCCTTAATTTTGGGTCGATATGCACCAAAATCTAATCAGCTCTTAATCTCAATGGACAAAAACTACCTGTGAAATTTGGTTTTGATATTCACACTAGTTTTTGAGCTAGCTCCTACACAAATTTGGTAACGCACTAACATACTTTTAATTTTCTCATTAATATATCAAAGAATAATTGATACGTCAACAAGAATTATTTTGACCGCGCTGATTTGAAAAAAGATATTTTTATCTCCCGAGACTACTGCGGATTACGCTATTGGAGTCTGCGGAGTATTAAGTCTGGACCAAGAGAGAAAAAGATGTAATCCACTTAGCTACAATCCAACGTCATTTCGCGTATAGCCCGCTAGACATTCGGATGGATCACCAAGTTATGTAGAAAACCTTCAGTTAACTAACAGACATTTTGACACAACAATTATTATCTCAAAAAATATAATTTTTTCGATGTTCACTTATTAGAGATTTTTTGTAGACCTAAAAGCCATGGTTTCACTCAATTTTTTTAATCGAAATAGTTTCAGCCGTTTTTTAGATATTTTGAAAAAAAGAAGGAAAAAACACTTTTTCATGCACGAATACAATATTTGACCATACCCTGTATGGTAAAGTAAAAATCGTCTTAATACCATCAGCCACATTGTAAAAACCACTTCAGTGTAATAAGTTTTTTTCCCCTGATACCTATCTGTTATTTTATTATATCCATATTGTTTTAATATTGTATCCTGTATATGTTTCTTTTTCTGTATTGGACATCTTGTCGTTAAAACTAGCTAAACCAGCTAAATAAATTCGATCCGTGGAATTTTGAGCATTCAACCTGGCTGAACACATTTACATTTACTGTCCAAAGGTCAATATAACAACAGAAATATAAATAACCTTCAATTATAGGTCCGGAAAGAGAAAAGCAATCAACTGGTGTGTTCACCACATGACTTTCACATTTTCACTTATTTGAAATCATCGCGACACTCTCCTAATTTACACCCATTTACTTTATTTCAATCGGATTAAAATTTATACACGACTAATTACTCATGACACTTGATAAGTACACCATTTAAAAAAAAAACGAAAAATCATTAATGTAAATGTCCACTTCCGGTGTTCCGATTTCAATGACTGATTTATTTCGCCACGCAGAGGGGGCAGCCCTTTACAGAAAGAATACAGATTTAATTACAAATTAGGTTAAAACCCTCATCAGCCGTCCAAACAATTACGCCAGATGTTGTGGCTATTAGTGAAAAGTACATATATATGGGCGCCAGTAGGACTCCAGAAACGAGGCCAGAGTGTTGGGAGCGCCAAAAGCGCCCACAACTGTGCAATGCGATTAAGAAAGAATAATAAATAAATATTTTAATATTATAAACAATAAAAATAAATATATATATATAAATAAAAGTTAACATTAAATGTTAAAAAATAATAAAATTCATTTGGCCACTGCAGAAAGGTTCATGTACTCCTTCTAGCCTATATCGAGATTAAGTTTCGAATTTTGTACCTCTGAGACTTATGGTATATATAGGGGTGCTGCACATACATACATAGATACGGACGGACCAATGGATTTTTGGCCCCTTTCTTTTTGGCCTCTGGGGACCACAATATCCGGTTTTATGTCCTAATTCAAACTATTAAGGGCATCGATTCCTTCCACCTAGAAGTTACAAAATTAAATTAACTTTTTTCATCTCTGAGATAGAAGCTCTTAGGGCGACTTGTGCCCGACCGGATGGCCAATCAGATGACACGCACTTTCATCTAATTGGCCATCCCGCCGTGCACAAGGCGAATTCTAAGGTTTTACCCTTTGTCAACTTTAACAAACCGACATAAAACTGGCCCTTAAAGAGTCAGGGCCCAGACAGGCGATCGCAATACTTCCACATTATATTCTTTAGAATATAAATTTGAAAGTAAAAACGATAAAAGATATTTCGAATGTGATTCAAGATCATCATCGAGTTTTTGACTAGCGGATCGAAATTTAGAGAAACAATTAAATAATCAATGAATGTTCTTATCTATTTGGTTATTTATTTCCATTATAATACAGTTATCTTTAAAATAGCATTTCCTTCTAATCCTCGAGCTTGAGACCCCCCTGGCGGCTGTCAAGTCCGAGACACACGCCTGTCTCGCATTTGCTCTATAACTCATGCTGGGCGACACATTTGTCAAATAACGTGATCTGTAACTATTCCTATTTATTCTAAAAAAAATATTTTATCATCATATTTTAAAATAATATTAAAATACCTAAATAGTTAAAGGGCTATAATTACATCATGTATCAAAAAAATAATTCATTATATTATTTATTTAGAGTCTAATTTATATTTGATGACCTATTGATTTTCAATCGAGATAAACTGATTTTATATTATTCTGGGTAACAAGACCCAAAATCGACAATTATTTTTAACCTTTTTTTTTTAAAGTATTGAACAATAAATAGAGCACTGGTGAATAAAACAGCTAGAGAACGGAAAATCAAAATATTGTGGTAACTAGCCTGATCATATACGAAAGAAAGTCGTTGCTAGATCAAAGAAAGAAGCAGCATATGTCTTCCAATAAGCTGACCAAACGTACACCATTAGAGAATTTTGTACTTCTTTTTCGTGAACCGTATTCCTTTTGTACTCCATTACATTATTTTGTACTTATAAAAACTATAACAATTATTATAAGCAACCTTTTACACGTTCCTGTACTAAAGTTGTCTATGATAATGTGGGATTTTATTCTCCACTCCTTTCAATGTAAAATGCTTTTGAAAATAAAGATCAGCTTTCGCCTTGAGAAAGGCGTTTGCTTGCACTTTGCCGGTCAGAATCCTTCGATAAAATGACAGGTGACCAGCAAAGACTCGCCCCTTTTATAAAGAACCAAGCGCGCGAAAAATTATGCACACGTCACCTAAAAGGCGGGAATAATTAACCAATCAGCTTAATTACTAATTAGACCCAGGGTTATAAAAGCAGCCAGCAGAAGCAAACTCAGTTGTCATTCAGTTGTCATGTGTGAGTTGTCAATTGTTGAAACTCATTGAATGAGGCAGCTCTCCGGGGTGACTGATCATCTTGGAACGATTTGGTAGAGACGGCTTGTGTCTAAGAAGTAATTTGTATACACGTTCTGTAACGAAGAAGCAATAAATGCGGGCCTTGTGCCATTATTTTATGAAAAGCATATTTCCAACTGCCTAGTGCAAAGTTTTATTTAAAATAGCATTTTTCTGGCTTTACGCCGACAAGAGAGATTCTAATCTCTGAAGATTATCTCCCATCCAAGCCCGGCTCATATCCTTCCGACTAACCCTTCGAGCCAACATAATAAAATCATCCATCATCCTAATCATTTCCTATAATAATTTCCTAGCCGACTTTATATCACTTATAGTGTCAGCGTTCATATGACTGTGCATATTTTGAATCGAACTATCCGCAAAGACGCTAGCTGCAGTTTTTTAACGGTTAATTTCAATTTGGGGGATGCAAGTTGTTCTGACGTGAGGAAGAAAATTCAGAATTATTCAGAAAAATTCATACACACATATTTATAATAAAAAATATTCAAACTTATATCATTTCTTGTCGTAATTAGATATTATTTCATTTAAATACCCAACTATTAAATTTAACTATTCCACTATTTTACTCAAATTATAATATTTTCATAATTTACTTATTGGTGCTTGGTTTGAATAGCGACATCTTAACTACTAATTTATCTAGAGTTGCTCCGAAAATATGAAAACGCTTAAAATATGTATATCATTTATTCATATTGAACAGAGATCGATTTCCCCATAATTAACTTCACCATTTATTAATATCAAATATAATTTCTTAACTATAAATAAATCGTTTTTCCAGTGTAGATAGAGTAATGTGCAAAACTCTGATTAATTAAAATTGTTTTCCTTTATTTTATAAGTGTGCATTTTAATTAAATCTTTATTAAGATACATGAAAAATAGTCAATTTAGTGGATAAAGTAAAAGTAAAATAATCTGACATTGTAATTAAGGAATGTTCAAACTCTGAGCTTCCGGGATCTACTTCACTTTTCACAAATTTCTACCCCTGGCAGGCTCTACTTACCCATTCATTAAAAATCTATCTAATTTAAAAACTACCTTTCTATAACTCACATTCAATAATATTTCCATTATATTTATTTATTTTTTAATATTGACTAATTATGAAATTAATTTGATGTTAAAAGGAAATAGGTTTACTTTTGAATGTATTTTTTTAATATCCTTTTTCTTCCCTTTTTTTTTATCATTTTATCAAAGCCCTTTTAGCTACCTGATAAAGCCTTTTTTTATATTGGATCGGCTCGAATAAAGTGTCTCATATAACAGCTAGGAACTGTTTACTGAAGGCCTTTGTTTGACAACGTTGTCACGGCTCCGATTAAGTGAGAGGAAAAGAGGAATGGAATGGAAGGGCAAAAGCCTCGAGGTTCAGCGTTTGTGATATGGTCAAATAACCAAAAGTTGATTACAAATTATCTTTTGCTCTCCTAGGGGGTTTAAATTTTGGAATAGAAATTCAATTATTAGGGATTTTATTTTTAAATATTATTAAAATATATATTATTAATCATTTAGGTATATATTAATCTATATAGTATTTTTTTGGGGGAAAAAATTTATTTTCAACGAGCACGGATAGTTACAAGGCCAGATTTAGGATCTATGGGGCCCTATACTGAAAAACGATATATTTATAGTTAAGAAATTTTATTTGATATGAATAGATGGTGAAGTTAATTATGGCAAAATCGATCTCTGTTCAATATGAATAAATAATATACATATTTTAAGTATTCTCATATTTTTGGAGCAGCTCTAAATATATTAATAGCTAAGATGCCGCTATTTGAACCAAGCACCAATAAGTAAATTATGAAAATATTGTTATTTGACTAAAATAGTGGAATAGTTAAATTTAATAGTTGGGTATTTAAATGAAATAATATGTAATTATGACAATAAATCATATAAATTTGAATATTTTTTATTTATAATAAAAAATATTCAAGCTATATTCATTTGATGTAGAGTCTATTTTCAAATGAATTATATAAATATTCAATTATTCATTTGGTTGAATTAATAAAAAAAAATTATTTAATTTTCTATATTTATAAGGTATAAGGTCTTTAATTATAACCAATTATTTTACATTAATTAATGTATACATTGTATTTGAACTTCGACTCCGGAGATTACTTCTCCACCATCGAGTGTCCTTGATCATCTTTTTAGTCCTTGTTTTTAATAAGAGGAAAAAACTAATTAAATAAATAAACCTCTTTTCCGATAATTATTCCAATTCCATTATTCGTCTCCAATTCACTCTCGTCAATTAAGGTATAAGGTCGTATTCCAATTTAGATATAATATTAATATTTCTTATAATCTTATAGTGGGTTTTAAAATTAAAAAAAAAAACAATTAATAATGAAAACAAAATTTTTGTTATTTTTTTTAAATATCTTAATTATTAAGATATCACTATTTGCAGAAAATCTAAGTCGTTTATGATAAAAAAAACATTCGTTTAGATATAATAAGAGGTTTCACTAGACTTAAACAAGACATTCATTTGATATTAAGAGATATCTAATAGAATAAAATAAATCACTCAAGTAAATAATATATTTGGATTAAATACCTAAAAATTTGCTCATATTTATAGGGCCTCCACATCTCCCCTTATATGCCTCCGATCCTCCCACTCAGGATCCGGTTGAATGGCTCAGGGTGTGGCCACAGCAGAACGGTGTGAAACCTTAGTATGCTGCGACCAAGAATAAAATAATAATAATAATACAAATAAAAAAGGGAATACCACACGTCGTACAAACAATAAAAATAAATAAATAAATTCACTGGGAAGAATAAATAAATAAATAATCAATTAAATAAAACAAAAAAATAAATAGAATATGTCACTGGATTTAAAGAAATTGTTGTTTAAAAATAAATAATTTAAAAAACATTCAAATAAATAAGTAGACAGGAAGTTGCCGTAGTCAATGAATAAAAAATAAATAAATAAATATGCAGAAAACCGCCATGGCCAGGAAAAATAAATAAATATGGGAATATAGGCTACTGGGTAAAATATTAAATAAATAGATCAACGCTGGAAAAAGCGTTTTGGAATGATTTCGTTATATCTTGATTATTAATAAAATATCTTTGGAATAAATAAGATCTCATTAAAAATGCTCAACTCTATCAATATATTTATTATAAAGAAATTGTTTTTTCAGTGTAGGCTGGACCTGTGGCGTGGGCCCTGCCGGAGAAAATATTTTTTTTTAATTAACCTACAAAATCCGCATTTTCAGCAATTATCCAATTAAAAACTTAAAAATAAACGTGTATGATTCTTTATTGAAACTTTGTTAAAAATATAAAAAAAAAAAGTAGAGCCTTTGTAGGACGGGCTCATAGACTGCAGCCTGGGCGCTTAAATCCGGCCCTAGATAGTTATATTTAATATGAACTTGAACAGGCATAAAATCTTCAAGTCAAGGCGTCGATCAATCATTTTGACAACTGAACATTCTCTTAAGTTATTGGATTAGGAATACCATTCTGTCAATTTTCATTTGATCTTTAAGGGATTAAATACAAAACAAAATTCACACTTTATTTTCGACCATCATAATGAAACTAATTTTTTTCAGAACGATTAATTTACAAGTCTTTTAAGACAGGTAGGTATTTATAGGGACCGTGCGCACTACTGCCGAAGGTACCGCTCTCTTGTGTTTATTTATTCAAATAATTTGGGCAAATATTGTATTATAGTATATAACGAGGGGTGAACCGCGACCTAAAATCGTGTACACCTACTTCCACTTCCACTTTCATTTCAAAGTAGATGACAATAGATTATCTAATGAATTCCAAAGTAATTCCAAACACGGTGTACACCTAATTCCAATCTCGGTTTACCCCTCGGTATATAATATATATCATAGATAAAAGAGTGCACGAAGCCTAAGGGGATATGTGCTAATCTCTTTGTCTTGGAGGTTTAATAAATCATCCCCCAAAGCTTACATTTTCGTCGCCAGTTGGCACTAAAGTCGTGACGCAGGATCTCTATAGCCACCATCGACCAAATTTATTTTTTGTATCCTTCTTCTCACGATGTAGTGGTCTATTCCGGACTATAGGTGTTGAACCATCCATTTGTAGCATCTAGCAGAAATAAATAATAATAATAATAATAGGATAGCGTTTTTTTTTATTTTTATTTTTTAACGGAACCCTAAAAAAATGAGTAAAGATAAACCGACTCTTATATTTATGAGAACTGACTCTCAAGTAGAATAAGGGTAATTCATAGTATATTGATTGCACTCTAATAATATGTAAGTATAATAAGAGTATATCCTATTTGAAAATGAATAATCATTATAATTACAGTGCAAAACAAAAATTAAACAAAAATTTGTATCCGTAAATCTAACAATGGATTTTATAAGCTGATTATCATGCAATTTCCCGATTTTTTCAACGGGTCAGAGTTTTGTGATATTATCGGTCAAAACGACGAAAAAGGCCATTTTGAGCTATTTTCGACTCCGGCTATATATATTAAACAGCAATATTTGAATACAAAATATTTTGTTGACGTAATAGAAAACAGCTTCCTCTATGATTTTCAAATTACCACTTAAGTAGCTCAATTAGAACTCTAGTTATAGCTAAAATAAGATGTGGCCATCCACTTGACTTTACCATACAAGCTGGCACCTAAAATTATTTATAATCATGTAGTGGGGGATTAGTTTTTGAATTTTTATACTTCTGGTGTCCCACTGATACAAAATTTGGTTGAGTTTGGTAAATGGCCAAGATTTTCATTTTTTGCTCCCCCCCCCCCCATTTTGGGCGGTTAGTTTTTGTATTTTTATACTTCATGGGGTCCACTGATTATGTATACAAAATTTGGTTGAGTTTGATCAAACGGCCTAGATTTTTAATTTTTAACCCCCCCCTCCACCCTCCTTAATTTTGGGTCGATATGCACCAAAATCTAATCAGCTCTTAATCTCAATGGACCAAAACAACGTGTGAAATTTGGTTTCGATATTCCTACTAGTTTTTGAGCTAGCTCGTCCACAAATTTGGTAACGCACGGACTAACTAACTAGCTAACAGACATTTTGACAAAACAATTATTATTTCGAAAAATATAATTTTTTCGATGTTCACTTATAAGAGCTTTTTTGTAGAGCAAAATGCTCTGGTTTTGCTCAATTTTACTAATCAAAATAGTTTCAGCCGTTTTTGAGATATTTCGAAAAAAGAAGGAAAAAAACACTTTTTTCATGCACGATTACAATACTTGACCATACCCTGTATGGTAAAGTAATAAAATATATCTATCTAATTAGATCAGAACACGATCCCTTAAAAATTGGTATCATCGCATTGTTAGAAATTTTAAAATCATACAATAACTCACCAGAAAAATTCTTAAATCTGAAAAGAGAATTTTCGGAAAGTCCCAATACCTCCAACCAAAAAGTGAAAAAGTATAAATGGTGGTATAATTTGCCCAGACCACTTGTAAAACTTTCTTTCACACATTAATTCCTCTGAATCAATTGTAATAGACTGATGAAGAGGCCAAAGCCCTCGAAACTATAATCTCGCTATAGATAAATTAAAAATTTATTTTTTCACCAGAAGACACGTACTCTTTTATCTCGAGCTAAAAACAAGTGGTAATTTGAAAATCAAAGTGGAAGCTGTTTTCGATTACCTCACAAAAATATTGTGATTTCAAATATTGCTGTTTAATATCTAATAGGACTCAAAAATAAGGTCAAAAAGGCCCTTTTCCTCGTTTTGACCGATAATATCTCCAAAATCAAGAGCTAATCGGTAATTTATAATTTTTTAATTCAGCAGGTGGTTATACATAAGAATGAGCAAGTTTTGAGCTCGAAACATTTTCATTGTTGGGCAGCGTTATCAAAAAATAAAATAAAAAAAAACATTGTAGTAAATTTACAAGCTGGAAGAGAAAATATAATAAAAACAAAGTAGGAGTAATTTTTTTTTTTTAGAAAAACTAACTGGGTAGTATTTTAAAAATTATTAAAAAAAACAAAACCGACTTCATAAAAATTAAATGCAACAAATAAAATAATAAAACTCAAAAATAAAATAAAATACACTAAAAGGTATAAAATAATAATCTAATTTAGTTACAACTAAACGACGAAATATTTACATGAATTCACTTTTTGAAGTCGGTACCAAACATATAAATTTTATCAATCAAACTCGACGGATCTTACTTAGTACGATTGGCGGGTACGCTCGCTTATATAGTTTGTTTGGCACCGACTTCAAAAAGTGATTTCATGTTAATAATTCGTCGTTTAGTTGTAACGAAATAAGATAATTATTTTATACCTTTTAGTGTATTTTATTTTATTTTTGAGTTTTATTATTTTATTTATTGCATTTAATTTTTTTGAAGTCGGTTTTATTTTATTTTTTTGCAACGAAATTTTCTCTGGAGAGAGACGGACTTGTAGAAATTTTAATTGAATGTAATGGAAGGCAGCCCAGGGGTAGTGAAGAAAGAAAAAATTAGCAAATAAGGTATAATTTTTTTTTTTTTTATAAAAATTATTTTTGTTTTTCTCTTTTTAGTGATGTTATTAATAGTGACTTAATATAATACCTTGCATACATCTCGTAAGAGAAAGGGTCGGGCGAATGAATCAGAAAATGATAATAAAATAATATTCATAAATATAGAAATTCTCTAGAAACATTTGAGGGTTTTAAATGAACGTCTTAAGATTGACTTTTTTATAAAAGATTTTATTTATTATAATTTCGATTATTTTCTCATAAGAGTTGGAGATTTACGTTAATTCGTCATTGATAATATTATCAGAACTTGACCAAATTAATACGGGACCACCCCTACGGTACTCTCATTCCAATATAAAAAGAATCATCGAAATCGGTTCATAAACAAAGAAGTTATGCCCAATCAAACATAGCAAAAAAAATCCAATACCAATGAAAAAAACGTGACCAATTGGAAACTAGACTGAACCCAATGCAAAAAAAAATCATCAAAATCTGTTCACAATTGGCGAAGATATCAGGTAACATGGTCACAAAAAAAAATTCAGTCGATTAGAGAACCTCCTCCTTTTTTGAAGTCGGTTAAAAAATCTAAGAAAAATTGTGTATGAGATTTGAAGCATCGCTCAAGAATCCTCCCGCCCTAATCATAATGGAAAGATAGAAGGGTGGTGAAAATGTTCAAGGAACAAGTGGAGATGATTATTTTTTTTCTTTACGCTCTTTCATATTTATTTATTTTTTTATTTTTTAAATAAACACGTTCCTACACAACGCAAAATAAACAAAACGGTATACGCTGCGATTTGCATATAAATTATAAAATAAAAATGTCGGCGAACTAAGTTGTGCATCGACGCCGTCCACCAAGACGATGGCAAAAAGGGCACTTATTAAAATGGACGCCTTAAGAGGAGAGGGCTAAGGACGTCAGACGAGACGTGGCCACCGGAGATGCTTGAGACATTTCGAAATCCTATTCCAGAGTTTTAACTTCTCTCGGCGTGCATATCAACCAATGGAGTCGGCAAGTTAACATATATACACGACTCTTAATTCTCCCGAGGATTGTACTGGTGATAAACTCCCATGCACATCATTTGCATTTCATATTTTTAACAAGACGAGATGTTTGGATTTTTCCCGACTCCCTCTTAGATTCTCTTGTCAGTTAAGGCTAGTTTACACGGTCTTAGTACTAAGTATTATTGCTAACCACTTTGTGTCGTGTAAACACACAATATAAGTGGTTAGTATTAGTAGAGTGGCAATAGAAATGGTTTCTATTTACTAATGGCAAGTGGCTTCCCCTACCTATATATTTTTCACTATTTTTGAATTTTAATAATATACAATTTGGGAATTCAAATATTTAATGAATTTGATAATTATGTAATATGATTATTATTAGTTAGATTTTCTTTTTATTATTTGTAAAGGGAATCAAATTTAATCAAATGCATAACTTTTAAGGAGTTAGGTGTTGGTTCTAGGTGAAACATTTTATTATTATATTAATCAAATGCTTTAAGTCTAGTTTACACGGACTTAGTACTTGTCATTAATACTATTCTATTTACTAAGCACTTAGCAGACTAGCTGGTTAGTACTGGTTCACACGTCTCTACTACTAACCAATGTAATTAGTGTATTTTATTAAGGGAGAATGGCGTGGGTTCTTGGTGAAACATGTTTTAAATAAAGTAAAGAGAATTTTTGAAAAAATATAGTGAAAGTTGCAATTCGAGTTGTCAAACACCGCATCTGTAATCATTATTTGAACATCGTTAATAGAAGACCTTGAAGAGGAATTGAAAAATGAAAAACGAGTGTGGACAAGGAATTTTTATTGTTTTTTTCTTCTTTCCACTTTTCGGCCATTATAATAAATCTACAAACAATTTTTTGAATGAATTTATTACTCACTTGTCACAAATTTACAAAAAAATTTATTTCGCAAATCTATAAGGCCCTTTGCCACTAGGTTTCAACGGAAACTCGCCGAGTATCGTCAATTTGAGTTGCCTGTGCAAAGTTCAAGTGAATAATAAATTTTAAATTATTATTGAATGTTTGAATAAATTTGATTCCATTTACAAATAATAAAAAGAAAATCTACCTAATACTTAATGATCATATTACAAAATTATCAAATTCATTAAATATTTGAATTCCTAAATTGTATATTATTAAAATTTGAAAAATAGTGAAAAATATATAGGTAGGGAAAGCTACTTGCCATTAGTAAATAGAAACCATTTCTATTGCCATTCTACTAATACTAACCACTCATATTGTGTGTTTACACGACACAGAATTAGTGCGAGTGGTTAGTACTAATGCTTAGTACTAAGCTCCTGTAAACTAGCCTTTATGGTCCATTTTATGAGCAATCTTTCCATTATGAACATCTGAGAAACCCTCGGGCGAATTTGTTTTTCGTAATATCGTTTATGAACAAAAACATATATTTTACCTAAATAACGAACTAGTATTATTTATTTAATAAAAAAAATTCATAAATAGGTATATGTAAAGAAAACAAAAAATAGTAAAATATCAAATATTGTTGAGCATTATATTATAAAAAACTTATGAATGAAAAACATAAATATGTATTTCCTGAGAGGGAGGGATCACATCTGGTTAGTGGTGGATGGTATGCTAGCCACCTGTCACCAACACCAATTCTTCATTGCACCTTGCAATGTTACTTACTACCTTAAGTCAGATTCTTTCCATAACATCTTTCTTATAAATATTACAATTTCTCAAAAGGATCTTCGATTAATTAAAAATAATTTTTTAAATTTTCATTCAATGAATTAAATGGACCGTTTATTTTGCAAGCAGTGATCCAACGAATGCCAAACAGAAAAATAAAGAAACAAATAAATAAATAAATATACAACAGGGCTGTCCAACCCGTGGCCCAATATGAAGTCACAAAATTTCTTAAAACATTGAGATTTACAATATATGTAGATACTGGAAAACACACACAATTTGTCCTGAAAATTTGTCATTACTTGACCATACAGGGTATGGTCAAGTATTGTAATCGTGCATGAACAAAGTGTTTTTTTTCCTTCTTTTTTTTTGAAATATCTCAAAAACGGCTGAAACTATTTTGATTAAAAAAAATTGAGCGAAACCATGGCATTTTGCTCTACAAAATAATAAGTGAACATCGAAAAAATTATATTTTTCGAGATAATAATTGTTTTGTTAAAATGTCTGTTAGTTAGTCTGTGCGTTACCAAATTTTTGTGGACGAGCTAGATCAAAAACTAGTGTGAATATCGAAACCAAATTTCCCACGTAGTTTTGGTCAATTGAGATTAAGAGCTGATTACATTTTGGTGCACATCGATCCAAAATTAAGGGGGTGGAGGGGGGTTAAAAATTAAAAATCTAGACCATTTGACCAAACTCAACCAAATTTTGTATGCATAATCAGTGGAGCACCAGAAGTCTAAAAATGCAAAAACTAACCGCCCAAAATGGGAGGGCGGGTGGTGTAGTGTCAAAAATTAAAAAACTATGCCATTTGAGCAAACTCAACCAAATTTTGTATACATAATCAGTGGGACCTCAGAAGACTAAAAATGCGAAAACAAACCGCCAAAAATGGGGGAGGGGGCTGCGGGGTCAAAAAATTAAAAAACTAGGCCATTTGAGCAAACTTAACCAAATTTTGTATACATAATCAGTGGGCCCCCAGAAGTCTAAAAATGCAAAAACTAACCCCCTCCTCCCTTACATGATTATAAATAATTTTATTAAATATTAAATATAAGTGAGGGGCCAAGTTGTATGGTAAAATCAAGTGGATGGCCACATCAGAACATGTCAGCTTATTTTATTTAATTTAAAATAAAATCAATATATTGGGTAAATGTTAATTTCAGTATACCTAATATACTTTTCCAATCTCATTGAACAATAATTGGGATTATTTTCTTGAACTGAACTCCTTGACTCATTAATTCAACTTAGATAAACCCGGGATTAAAGTTAAGAGCATTATACTTTGGCATAATATTAACACCTCTCTCCTCCGAAACCCAAAATTAAATAAAAGGTTCAAATAATAGAAAAAGGAATCGACAAATATTTAATAGGTTAATTCAAAAAAAAAAAACCTCTCTAATTTATATTAAATACGTTAATTTGTGTTATAAATACATATACAAAAGACCTAAATTATATAGAAATTTATTACTGTAATAACGTCGCTTAATCAAATATTTTATATTTCACTAAAAATTTTAACTTGACATAAAAAATAAATAAAAAAAAAAACACGTGGTTTGTTTCCATTTTTGTGCCCTCGTTTTCCAGATGAAATAATAAATTGAATAGGATAAAAAAAAATAATAATAATAATAATACAAATACCAGCCAGCGAGACGGGTCATTATTCGAAGCAAAGAATTCAATTAACACACGCGATTTTAATTAGAAACAAAAACCCGTTAAGACCTCGAAGTGGTCGTTAAAAAGGGAAGAAGAAGCAAATCGGAGAGCAACAACTTGGGGATTTTATTATATTTAAGTGCATTGTGGATACAATTCAATAACATCATTTACACCCAAATGAATGAAATACAATTGAATTCTGAGAAATTCCGCCATCCAAATGGCTCAATTAATTAGTTAAAAGGCTTTCTCTCTCTCTTCACTTTCACCCCCTCCCTCACGGGTATTAGCAATTTCCTTTTCCCTCTCATTCTGCAATTCTACGCCCCATTTTCATAAAGGTCGCCGACTGAAAAAGAAACGACCTGAATTTTCAGAGTTGCTTTCTGAATAAACCAACGATGATCGAAATCACCCTGTGAACTCTTTGCCCTAAATCCAAGACCATTTAATATCCTGCCGACCTTTTAAGGGTGCTTTTCTTAAAAGGAAATATAGGTAAAGATTTTTTTTAAAGTAAATCACAATATTTTCACCTAACATTAGGTGAGAGGCGACTGAGGGTCAGTGGCTAGAGTAACCTCTCCAAACTAGCCGTTCGGAACCGGCGTTAAAAAGTAGATCCCGTATATCTGTGTAAAAAACAGCTAAACACACTCAACACCGGTATATGTTGAGAGGAGCCAAATAATACCTAACATTAATACCAAAATTAAAATAAAACATTTAATTATAGTAAACTCTCGGTTTTTCCGCGGAATTGGATGGCGCGGCAACCACGGATAAAACAATTCTGCGGATAAAGGGGCGTCTGTAAATTACGTGAGGCGTTTAGGGGGGAGGGTAGAGGGTCAAGCCGAATATCACCCAATCTCAAGTGGGAGAGGGGGGTGGGGGGGTCACGGTAAATTTTTTCCACAAGAAACAGTGTAAAATTGCGAGAAAACTGAATTAAATTAAGTGAAACGTCGCCGTCGTCCGCCTCCCTGGTATAGTGGTCAGCATAACTGGCTGGCAACCCGGAGGTCTCGGGTTCGATTCCCGGCTATACCCAGACATTTTTTATGTAATTATAGGGTCTGGAAAAAAATTTAAGTGGGGGGATAAATTTAACCTACGAGGAGGAGTTGAAAAATAAGTTTCCCCTGTCGACTGTGGTCAGAGTTGTGTATGAAAGTCAAAAAATAGAATGAGACATTAAAGATATAACAAACCTTTATTTTTCCACATAGGTACCAAGTACATTGAGACATTTGTCATATCGCTTAATAAGCTTCAAAAAGCCCTCCAGGAAAAAATCAGGGCTTTGCATACGGAAGAAGCGTTGAACGGCTTGTTTCACTTCCGTATTGCTTCCAAAGCGCCTTCCCCCGAGATTTGTCTTCAAAGCCGGAAACAGATGGAAGTCGCTTGGTGCGAGATCAGGACTGTATGGCGGATGGTGTAGGCGCTCCCAACCAAGAGTTGCAATATGGTTTTGCGTTGCCCTCGCCGAATGTGATCTGGCATTGTCATCCAACAGCAGAACGCCAGATGTGAGAAGGCCAGGCCGCTTTTTCCGAATCGCCTCTTTCAATTTCGACAGGGTGTCACAGTAGCGCGTAGCATTGATGGTTCAAACCTCCAAAAAGTCCAGCAACAAAACTCCTTGGGCGTCCCAGAAAACTGTGAGGAGCACTTTACCTGCAGAGGGAGTTGTCTTGAACTTCTTTCGGACAGGTGATGACGGATGTTTCCACTCCATAGATGCGGCCTTCGATTCTGGCGTGAAATGGTGGACCCACGCACTGCAACAGCGCCATCTGCTTGATTTGCAGCGACCTCTACCCAATGGTGTATCGGTGACTTGCGCGTTTTCCTGCTGTGTCGCCTTTCGCCCATAGCCGTTCAACGCTTCTTCCATATGCAAAGCCCTGAATTTTTCTTGGAGGACTTTTTGAAGCTTATCAAGCGATATGACAAATGTCTCAACGTACTCGTACGAGAATAATAAAATAAAGGTATGTCATATCTTTAATGTCTGATTCTATTTTTTGACTTTCATACACAACTCTGACCACAGTCGACAGGGAAACTTATTTTTCAACTCCTCCTCGTAATTTATCGCACGGAGAATTTACCACTGCTCGAAGCCCTTAATAAACTTAGTAAATTGGATTTTATCTAATTTTCTGAAATTTGGCTCTTGATCCCGGCTTCTTTCCTTCTACTCTGTTTTTTTTTTACGATGGAGGGTCCATCCCATACCGGCCTTTAGGGGATGCACCTTCTAGTGTATCTCCTTCTCACAAAAAACAAAAAAAAACATGTTTCTCCACTAAAATATGGTTACTAATTTAAGTAGTTCCTATTTAAGTATTTTATTGTTCGATTTTCTCACTGTGATTCTAGACTACCTTCTTAGTAGTCTTAAATACTAGTCTTAACTAGTCTTAAATAAAAAATAATTCACCAAATTATTTTAAATCCAACGCAATCAGCGTATTTACATTAACAATACGCATTTTGAAAAATCTAACGTGAGATTAGGGGGAGGGGGCGAGCCAAATCAAACGACATCTCACCAAGGGGGAGAAGAAGGGGGGTCGAAAAATCGCCAAAATCACCTCACGTAATATAGGGACGCCCCTTAACAAGCAAAAATAGTAAAAAAAAGGACACAAATCAACACAAGAATGCTTTTGAAGTGCCCCCCCCCTACAAAACTCATTGCCCTCCCCCTAGAAAAATCGACAGTAGTGAAGAAAAATAATGTATCACTTATGACTCTTATGATGTATTTCTCATTAAATTATTTCTTTACTTCCAAAATTTGTCAATTTCTATTAAAAATTTAGTTGATCTCTGAAATTGAAACCTTGTGGTGGTTAATCAGCTGGCCGGCTGCCCCCCATAGGAAAACTCCTTAACTACGCCAATGGTTGTCTAAAAAACATCAGTTGAATGGAAAATAAGATATAAAAATTCTATATCCGTTTTCCTTTTTTTTTCCCCCCACAGAGAGCCAGGATTTGAAAAGGATTCAAAAAATATGCAATCAATTTAATTTTCTTTTCAAATTGTATTTTTACGGATAAATAAGAGAAAAATGCAAATTTTTTCCTCTAAATGTATGTAATTTATTTTTACTGGATTTTTTTCTTTTCTTTTTCTTTTTGTTTTAAAGAATATTGTATTCTACTTCTTTTTTTATTTTGACTCATTCATATTTATATATTAAAGAATTGCGTATAGAAGAATCCTCTCTCTCTCTCTCCCCATATTGATTTGATATTCACTTTTGTTCAATATTTTACTGAATCAAGAGAAGAAAGAAAAACCAGAGAACGATAAGAAAACAGAGCAAGTAAGGCCTTGGGGGAAATGGGAACAACGATGGTGTCTGCAATGGCGTCATCTCTGCGTCATACAAAAACTGCAACATACAACCATCATGTATTTATTTACCCCTCATCCTCTCGCAGAGCTCCTTAAATGGTAAAAATTTTAATAACGATGATATCGTGTAAAATCCCACTTAATTCAGTTTTTTGCTGATAAAAAAAAACCACAAGTTTTATGAACGGATGCTGTGCCTGGATGATAACAAAAGGTCATCGATAAAGATGGACAATATCGTATATAATTTATTAAAGTTATATTTTAAAAGAAAATTTTGAATTTTCATTTTACTTTACCATACAGTGTATGGTCAAGTATTGTAATCGTGCATGAAAAAAGTGTTGTTTTTTTTTGCTTCTTTTTTTTCGAAATATCTCAACAACGCCTGAAACTATTTTGATAAAAAAAAAAATTGAGCAAAACCATAGCGTTTCGCTCTACAAAAAAGCTCTAATAAGTGAATATCGAAAACATTATATTTTTCGAGATAATAATTGTTTTGTCAAAATGACTGTGCGTTACCAAATATTGTGGACGAGCTAGCTCAAAAACTAGTGTGAATATCAAAACCAAATTTCACATGTAGTTTTGGTCCATTGAGATTAAGAGCTGATTAGATTTTGGTGCATATCGAACCAAAATTAAGGGGGGTGGAGGAGGGTTAAAATTTAAAATTATAATATTTTCAAACTAAAAAATCAAAAAATTGAAATGTACTATAAAATCTATATATATAAAATCCTTAGTGTGTATGTACGCGATCGACCCACGCCTAAACCACTGAACGTATCGAAACCATATTCACACCATATGTTGCTTAGTGCTGGGGATGGTTTATCTAAATTTTGAGCCAAATCGGTTTGATTTTATTTTTTATTTTTATATTTAATTGATTGACAGATAAGATCTATAGAAATAGAGCCTCTAAAAGGGCCAAGCAAACAATACATTATCCCTACCCTGAAAGGTCAGGTCTTAAACAATGAAACCCCTCTTAACAAAAGAAAGGGGTATACAGGTAGTCAGATCAAAATTTCAGAAACTTTTTTTTAAGATAATAAAATCTATTTTGAATACAGACATAATTTGTAAATTTAATTTTATATATATATAATCCTTAGTATGTATGTGCGTGATCGACCCATGCCTAAACCACTGAACGTATCGAAACCATATTCACACCATATGTTTGTTTAGTGCTCCAGATGGTTTATCTAAATTTTGGGCCAAATCGGTTTGATTTGATTTCACACGATTTTACATAATTAAATTAATTATTCTCAGGTAGAATGCCAATTGGGGTTTTAAAAAAGGTTTATCTTTTCTTTTGTACCCAGGCAGACAATGGGTGTGGGTTAATTCATTGTTCTCAAAGGCCTTGAAGAAGTATTATGATTATATTATAGATATATTTTGTTTTCCCTAAACTTTAGAATTAAACTGTTTCACAGAAATACACCATTCTCTCTTAAGTAAAAAGAAAAATTTATATTATTAAATGTGATTATTTTATTGTTATTAGTTGGCTAACCTGAGCCTGTCGGAAAGAAACATTCCAAATCTTAATCAATGTTTCTTATTATAAATACATTTCCCAGTATCTCAGTGCATTACATACAACGAATCATGGTGCATGCCTAGCATTACGATTGTTAGAAGAAGATTCGCATTGGGATACAACTCTTGCCCATGCTGCTCTCGGTTCATCGCCACATCAAATACGATGTTTGTTTGCCATTTTATTGACAACGTGTTTTCCAACTAACCCGCCTAAATTATGGGGAAAATATAAGGCTTCAATGAGTGAAGATGTATTACATGCTCTACGTAGAATTCGAGGAGATCCAGATATAAATTTCTCGCCAGAAATATATAATGAATCTTTGATTAAGTTGGAAGATTTATGCATGATCATTTCGAATCAACCACTAATTAAATTAGGGATGCCATCAGTTAATCGGCCAGTAAGTGATTTATTTAATCGCGATATGCAACGTGAACAATCGTACAATGTTGATGGTTTAAATGCATATGTTCAAGCAAATGAACCAAAATTGTTACCAGAACAAAAATTATGCATGCAGTCGCTGCTCAAGAAGATGGTTTCTTTTTTTGGATGCACCAGGTGGAACAGGGAAACATTTTTAATTTCGCTCATATTGGCACAAATGACATCATCTGGAATTGCTGCCACTTTATTAGACGGAGGAAAAACAGCACATTCAACACTAAAATTATTATTGAACATTCAAACAAATGAAAATGCTGTATGTAACATTAAAAAGAATTTTTTGGAGCTGTACATAAATCAAAATTCATTCATGTATAAGAAAATATTAGAAAGAGTAAATCTATGCTTCGTCGTTGAATTATTTAACCTATAATCTTCTAAAACTATTCGTAAGAGAAAAAAGAGAGAATGAAATGAAAGAGAGAGGAATACTAGAGAGTTTCGCTTCCGTCGTGCGTAAGCTTGACACACTCAAATTTTTATTTTGCTTTCGCAATGTGTTTCAGATTATTTCTTGAAGCTACTGATTTTTAATTAACTAAAATACGAGTATATTTAATTAAAATACAGTTGAACAAAATTGCTGTGCAAACAAACTTTTGGCCGTCTCTCGAGACGCTGCCCGCCAGGGCCGCCCGCCCGGAGGGCAATGAGTGCTGAATGGCGTGCCGGAAACTGCGCCTGACACGCCTATTTTGCTGTGAACCTATAATAACGAAAATATTTTTTTCTGGCGCCAAAATTAGAGGGGAGGTGGGTCAAAAAATAAAAATCTATTTGCCATTTGAGCAAATTCAGACATATTTTGTATACATAATCAGTGGACCCCCAGAACACTAAAAATGCAAAAATAAAAATGGGGGGCGCGGTCAAAAAATGAATATCTAGGCCCTTGGACAAAACTCAACCATAAGTGTATGGTAAAGCCAAGTGTATGGCCATATCAGAACGTGTCAATTTATTTAAATGAAAATTTATAATTTTCTATTTTACCTACTCTTAGTTACAAATTTTGAACAGGAATAGTTAGTGGTGTGAACCCGGGAGAGTGGTGAGGGGTTTTGAAAATTGTTTTGAGGACTAAATGCTATTTGGGGGGGGGGGAGCATTTGAACTCATGAAAAAATAAATTATATGTAGTTTAAAAAAAAAAAAACTAAAAAACACGCTTTTGTGTCAGTAATGCACTAAAAAGTACCTAGAAAATAATGTAATAAACTTTTTTATGTCCAAGAACTATAACTTTTAAGGAGTTCGGTGTTGGTTCTAGATGAAACCTACTATATATATTTATCTAGATTAATTTGTAACAACGCTAAGAGAAATTTCTCTAAAAAATTTCACTCTTGCCTAGAATCGAACCTACGAACTCTTGAACTAAGGTCATCAGCTTTAACCACTAGACCAATGTAACATTAATATTTATACCATGATTTCTATTACTAAAACTATAAATTTTTGATTTAGACTTTGTGTCGAGATAATATTGTATTCATTTGAACTCGAATGAAAATGAAAAAACACCAATTGATTTTAAATTAAAAAACATTGAATATATATTAATTAACGAGGCAAATTTGAAATATAATTGTCAGTTCGGATTTTAAACTGACAGCTACAATTGATTTTCATTAACCAGGCAAATTTGAAATATAATTGTAATTTTGAAATGAAAGACTCCGATTCATTTTAAATTAAGAAACATTAAATATATTTTTTGTAATTAATTAAATTAATTCAACCGCGTAAATTTGAATAATTTCCATGATTCAGCCTGCGAATTTTTTGCAGTTCATAAATCATTTCATTGTTTTTGTTTTGAAAAGGAAAAATGAAATTTAAATTTAAATATATTCATAATTATTCCTCCCCCCCCCCCCCCGCCACTCAAAAATTAAAGAGGCGAAACTTTTAAGAGACGATGTATTTTCGGTAGTTTACGGGTATACATTTGGAGTGTGGTTTTTTAAGAGGAATACAATTTTTTGACCGAGACGCTGCCCGCCAGGGCACCAGCCCGGAGGGCCGAGCTTCGAGGTCGTGCCGAAGGCACGCACGAAAAGCTCGTTTTAATATAATAATAAAACTTGAGTAAGATACGAGGTAGGTTTCACAAAATAGAAATAAAACATAAATTATTTATTACATTATTTTGTAATTTTTAGTTCATTACTGACAAAAAAGCGTGTGTAATTTAGTTTTTATTTAAACTATAATTTTTTTTTTACTTTTTAGTCTTAAAATGGGTACAATTCTGAGCGTTCATCGCTAAATTAAAACTAAATTTGACAAGAGTCTAGCATATTTTTTTCAATTTTACCCCCCTTTTGTTATTTTTTATATTGTTACTCTTCTGGGGGCCCACAGACACGATATATACAAATTTCGGTAGTTTTTGTACAAAAGGCGTCTATAATTTATAAATTTTTTGGATAATTTTTGTATTTTTACCTTTCTGGGGGACCACAGATGATGTAGACATATTTTGATTGAGTTTGGACCAAAGGGGGCTATAATTTCAAAATTTCGTCAAAATCTTCCCCTCATTTTGATTTAATATCTAGAAAATATTTGAAGCATAATTAAATCTAATTAATTAATTGTTTAATCATTTGTTTTCATTTTAATATTTTGTTGATTATTTATTTGTATTGTTGAAAAAGTAAATAAACCTAAATCTACACGTTTATTTTGCTTTATTTAGTATAAGATTATTACAATTTCCATGAAAAATATCGACATTTGATATCATTTCATTTTTTTCCTAAAATTAATCCCTAATATATATTGAAGTAAAAAATACCTATATAGGAATATAGGTAAGCATATTTTTTGACTTGGTTAAATTTGATTTTTTTTTCTTGTATAATTATTGTAAATATGTGTGCCTTGACGATTTTCGCCAGCGGGTTAGATCCTGTTATACTTGTTCCAACGCTGATAACAACACTCGTATTGTTTCTCCACTAAAAGAGGTAAAAATAATCCTTTTAAAAACAAAGCCAGGCTAATTAAAATTGTTTCAAATAATCCATGGAATATTTAGAGAAAAAAACAAACCCGTAGGCGAAAGAGCGGCGGCGGGCCTTTTTATATAAAGTTAAATTATTTTTATAAGCAATTTATTTATTTATTCAATGAATTTATTTATTCTTTTAATCGTTAGTAAAAATATTATAAAAAATAATAATAATAATAATGCTAAAATTATATATGGTATATATATATTTTCCTATTATCTTTATATACCTATATAAAAAGAGAATGTGACATTTCATTCATTTATTCACCCACATCCTAAGGGGCTGTCCATAAATTACCATAAATTACGTCACACAGTAAGGGGGGAGGGGCCATCTCAGATTTGTGACAAAATATGACAGGGGGCCCGGGGATCTTAAAAATTGTGATGTCACAAAAGTCAAATTTTTTTAAATAATATATACATATATTTTTTAGATTTCAGGTTATTATTATTCCAATGTTGGTAAAATAAATCTAAATAGATAATAAATTGTAAGCAACTGACTGGACTCGCCTAGCTCCTACGCAGCTTTCATTCTTCTGCGCGGAATATGTTGCCTAAATACAGGCGTACCAACGTCATAAAATACGTTTAAATTCAGGCTACACTTTGAAGATTTTAATTCGTACAGTTAATTATTTATATTTTATCATTCAATATTTTTCTTATATATGCCAAAAAATTATTTTTTTTAGGAAAAATACTTAAATTTTTTTTTTCAAATAAATTAAACCTTTTTCTTATATTTAAGGATTCATTCATTCCCTGAAGTAATAGTAAATTTTTGATTTTGGGGTCTTAAACACAAATGGCTTCGCATCTTTTATGTTTTTCAAGTTATTGGAGTCAAGCAAGCAAGAGAGCAGCCGAAGGCGGGCGTCGCAGCTAGTATATATAGGGTGATAGAGAATGGCTTTGGATTTTGAAAGGACCAGTTTAAGTACAGGGTGGGGTAAAAAGATCTCTCACATTTTGACGAGGTATAAAAAATGAAAAAATTTAACTAGTAAAAAAACTCAATATATTTTTGAAAAGGAGATAAAATAATTTTTTTTATGTGTTTTAAACATTATCAGACAAAAAAGGGAGGGGGGGGGGGTCAAAAATGAAAATTCTAGCCCTTTCGACCAAACTCAACCAAATTTTATATACATATTCTGTGGACACTCAGAATGATTATTTATTTATTTATTTATTATTTTTTTCTCATACTTTACTATTTATATACATGTACTTGTGATTTGTGAAAAAGGGTGTGACTGCCCGTTAATAAATAAATAAATGCTAGAAATGGGAGGGGAGGGTCAAAAATGAAAATTCTAGCCCTTTCGACCAAACTATGTATACAAAATTTACTTAGTTTTTGCATTTATAGCCTTGTGATGGTCCTAAGAATATGTTTACAAAATTTGGTTGAGTTTGGTCAAAAGGGCTAGAATTTTCATTTTTGACCCTCACCCCATTTTGGTCGATTAGTTTTTGAATTTCTAGCCTTTTGGGGTCCACAGAATATGTATATAAAATTTGGTTGAGTTTGGTCTAAAGAGCTAGAATTTTCATTTTTGCCCCCCCCCCCCTTTTTTTTTTTATCTGATATAATGTTTAAAACACATTTAAAAAAAAATATTTTTTGTTCATTTCAAAAATATATAGGTACCTAAAGGTTTTTGCTAGTTAATTAACCGACTTCAAAAAAGGAGGAGGTTCTCTATTCGACTGATTTTTTTTTTTTTTTTGTGCCTATGTTACCTCATATCTCCGCGAATTGTCAACCGATTTTGAAAATTTTTTTTGCATTGGGTCCAGAATAGCTTCCGATTGGTCACATTTTTTTTTCGTTTTTTTTTCATAGGTATTAGACCTTTTTTATTATGTTTGTTTAAGACTTAACCTCTTTGTTTATGAACCGATTTCGATGGTTCTTTTTTTATTCAAAAGGGGGTGTCTTAGGGATGGTGTCATATTAATTTGGTCAAGTTCTGATGATATGATCACTATTAATAACATCACTAAAAAGAGAAAAATAAAAATAATTTTTAAGAAAAAATAAAAACCGACTTCAAAAATTAAATGCAACAAATAAAATACACTAAAGGTATAAAATAATTATTATCTTATTTAGTTACAACTAAACGACGAAATATTAACATGAAATTACTTTTTGAAGTCGGTGCCAAACATATACCTTTTATGAATCGCACTCGACGGATCTTACTTAGTACGTTTGGCGGGTACGCTCGCTTATAGGTATAGTTTGTTTGGCACCGACTTCAAAAAGTAATTTCATGTTAATATTTCGTCGTTTATTTGTAACTAAATAAGATAATAATTATTTTATACCTTTTAGTGTTTTTTATTTGTTGCATTTAATTTTTTGAAGTCGGTTTTATTTTTTCTTAAAAATATTTTTTTCATTTTTTATACCTTTTCAAAATGTGGTAGATCTTTATGCCCCACCCTGTATAATCCCCTAAGTTAATCAACATATAGTAGGGTCAGTTCTTATATGGCTGAGTTTCTGAGACACCGTCTGCTGCTGACATATTTATAATCAATTTTATTATTGCTTGTCCTCCAGTTTTTTTTGTTTTAGATTAGAATAATATAGCGGTTCTTTCTTGAATACAAATTTTGATAAAAATTAAATTAATTATTAAATCTTTTGCAATCTTGTTTCTAACAACAGTAGAGAAATAATAGGATAATATTCCCAACTCTCCCATATCGGTAGTCTTTTATGATTCCATGAAATAATATAATATGAAGGCGTGTAGGCTTACTTAATCAGCATGGCATAAAACTTGGCAATATATCTTAGAGAATGGGACACATTATTGTCCCCAGATGAATATTGTATTACATTCATTTGAACGCTATGTCAGAGACGTAGTTAGTTTCCGACTTTAGCAATTTCTAGTTGTAGATGTAGATAGGGTCCGTGGGGGCGTTACAAGTTTATCGGCAATGTTGGCGCCTTGTAATGTTATGGGCGGATCATTTGATAAAACAACCCTCCTCTCCTTCCCTCGCATTTTTTTAGATGATGTACTTGTTAATACCATAAAGCTATAAAAAATAATGCCGGACGAGAGAGGTATAAAAGAAATCAAAAACATCCATCTCTGTTACTGCTAATTATTTTTTATTACATTATGGGGAAACATTCAAAGAGAAATGTACATATATGCGGTTCTTTTGATAACAACAAACATATATTTCGTTTTCGGATATTTATGAGATTATATAATTTTGATATTCAAGAGATAAAGGATTTTCATTTATCAAGAAATATTACAATAATGAATATCGATTTATGTTCAAGTGAAGTGCAAATGAAGAGGATTTTCCATTTTCCAATTCATTTCGATTCCCTATTAATAATATTGTATTAAAAATATATGTACTATAGAATAAGAAACTCCTGGGCAATTTATTTCTCGACAGATCCGCTGATCTCTAATTAGTTATTCGTT
The DNA here is from genome assembly GCA_024734495.1 of Forficula auricularia. Lineage (NCBI taxonomy): Eukaryota > Metazoa > Arthropoda > Insecta > Dermaptera > Forficulidae > Forficula > Forficula auricularia. The sequence continues at coordinate 579,893 of JALMQS010000055.1, read as the reverse complement.
AATTAATAGAATGTTTTAAATATACTGTCGGCCAAAAATCAACGTAACACTTATAGATTTTTTTTAAATAACTAATAAAATGTATTTTCAATGCAATGAAATTGAATAAACTTTTAATATGATATATTTTTAACCTTTCTTAATAAGTGTAACATAAATTTAAAACATTTTATTTAAAAATTACAATTTAAATGAAATAAAAGCGGATAATTTGATATTTATCGATTTTTGATGAAATCTAATATCCTTATTATGATCATTATTTTTCTTTTGATAATATGCTTTTGAAATCCATTATTTGAGTGTCTTTTCGACTAAACAGATCCAAATTATGCCGCTTAGCATTACAGATTCTGCGAAAGCCGTTGCGTTAATCGAGGATTGATGTGCGCAGTTACAGATGCGTAGCCAATGTTTTAAATTTTTGTTACACTTATTAAGAAAGGTTAAAAATATATCATATTAAAAGTTTATTCAATTTCATTCCAATAAATATACATTTCATTAGGTTTTTTTTTTTTATTCCAAGTGTTACGTTTTTTTGGCCGGCAGTGTAGAATCAAAGTTCTACTATTGTCAAAAGTAATAGTTTTCAAGGTTGCCAATCTCCTATATCCTTAATGTTGGTATAGCCGTTGTAGTGAGATATTTACTCACATTTCTCACCCATTTATCTCTCCCTTTTATTGGGAACTGAGAATTCTGATACGCTATCTGGTGATCTAAATTAAAACTAGCCACCATGGGACAAAAATAAGCAACACCCCTACCAAGTATCCAATGATAAACTGACTCTATGGGGACAGTGGCGACACGTAGAGTCCTCCGGCATTTTTAGTCTTATTTGAAATTGAAGAATATTAGGAAATTTCATATTTATATTTAATTAATATTTAAATACATTCTTTACACATATTAAAAATTATTTTATTAAAAATAAAAGATAATAATAATAATATCATCTTAAATTTCCTAATATTCTTCAATTTGAAATAAGACTAAACATGGCGGATGATCCTACGTGTCGCCACTATCCCTAAAGAGTCACTGTAAAACTGAGAATTCCGATACGCTATCTGGTGGTATAAATTGAAACTAGCCACCGTGGGCCAAAAATTAAGCCGCTCCCTTACCAAGATTCCCATGAATTCAGTAAGATTTTGGTAATTTGATGTAAATTAGTCAACAACCTTCAAGTGAAATTCAAAAACAAAAATTGTCCTGATTTTAATATTTCAATATACGCTATCTGGTGGTATAAATTGAAACTAGCCACCGTGGGCCAAAAATTAAGCCGCTCCCTTACCAAGATTCCCATGAATTCAGTAAGATTTGGGTAATTTGATTGTAAATTAGTCAAAAACGTTTAAGTGAAATTCAAAAACTTCCTTATTAATATTTTAATACATATTTTATAAGATAAATAATTTAGGGAACTTTGTTGAATAGTTTGATGAGGAGAAGAGTTCATACGGTAGACCCGATCTTCAGACAGGTAGAATAATAAAATTAAATGAAGAAGATTGGTCAATTAATCATTCCCTCTGAAAGCTTGATATATCGGTGGCGATTTTTTTTAAATTTTACTAAAATTTCTTTTTAATTTGAGCTTTTAAAAGCTATTTAAAAAAGAATTTTCATTTTAATTTAATTAAATTTGGAATTAATTGTGAATTGAAAGGATTTATCGCTACACACACCCGCAATAAAAAGATAAATATGAAGATAATAAAAAAAAAACAATCTAAATTGCCCTATAAAACAAATGGAGTATAAAACAAACACGATAGTAATAAGAATCAAGGATTACACCCTTGCCTCACTACAAACAAAGGCACACAGAGCATTGAATTCATCATTCAAACTAATTTATATCTTGAAAGATACAAATCTTATATTTACCCAACTGGTAAGAGAATATACCATCAGAGAGTGCTTTGTTTATATAGTTTAAAAGGTTGTTCGCGTTCTCATTTAGGGTTTCGTTAACTGAATTAGAAGTTGTAAAAATATTATGCATCTAAGCGAAGGGTACTTACTATTTGAGGGGGGCTTTTAAAGCTGAATCATACTTGCGAATACATTCAAACAACCCTTTTGGCAAAACTCCCTCTATGGTCTATCAAGAAAAAAAAACATTTAATTCGCTTAGAGTATTAATAAAAAAAATCTGTATTTAAGAAAATAGAAGATAATTTTATTAAGAGTTGAAATATTATTTATTTAATTTTAAACTTTAGTGATTATATTGATGGAATTTTGAACCTATTTCATTTATACAAGACACAATTCCTTTTTAAATAGATACTACTTTTCTGACATTCACATTTATATAAAAAAAAATTGCTTAAATCATTTTCAAGATATTTAGAAAAAAACTAAAATGGTACTGGAATAAAGTACTAATTTTTGTGGACAGATCTGCACCAAAAACTAATCAGAGTTTCATTTTGTTAAAGTAATGGTTAGTTTTCAATTTAATTTCAATTGGTTGAAAGGTGTGGAAAAAATTGTCGACGAAAAAAAGGGTAACATACATACATCCACACTGAAAAAACGATATATTTATAGTTAAGAAATTATATTTGATATGAAGAGATGGTGAAGTTAATTATGGCGAAATTGATCTCTGTTCAATATGAATAAATAATATACGTATTTTAAGTATTCTCATATTTTTGAAGCAACTCTAGATATATTAATAGTTAAGATGCCGCTATTCGAACCAAGCACCAATAAGTCAATTATGAAAATTTGTCATTTGAGTAAAATAGTGGAATAGTTAAATTTAATAGTCAGAATCAAAGAAAACAAAATAACGAAAAGGATAACGAAAATAAATTATAACGAACAAATTAAAAATTTTTCGCGTGTTTGTAAACATAAAATCAATAATTAGTAGAGATTGTTGTGTTGGTGCAAGGTGAAACATCTTTAATAAAGATAAGAGTAAATAAATATTATTTGTAATATTCATTTACTATGAGTTAAAGAATTTGAAACAAGTGACCAATAATCTTTAACTCATAGTAAATGAATATTGCATATAATATTTACTCTTATCTTTATAAAATCAATAAACAATCCAATTCTCCCTATTGTCTCATATAAGGTAATCTAATGTTAATATAAATAAATAAATAAATAAATAAATCTTTATTTCTCGACCTGCTTAGAGGCACAAGTCCTCGGTGGCTAGGTCCTCCAAACATCAATACAATCTAGCTACAACAATACATTAATAAACATCAATACAAATTAATTACAACAATTTAACAAATAATAAACAAGTAAAAAAAAAAAAGAAAAGAAAAAAAAATTAGAAATGTATGCTCATTAACAAATAACATGACCATATATTTCCATCAAAAGACAAAAAGTAATTTAAAAATTCCGCGCAAAAACCCGATACCAGGAGCAAGCGACGCATTAGCCATCCCGGCATTTGCCATAAGTTGTTAAGGAAACCTGGTCAAAACCTTAACAAGGATGGTATGACCTCTCTCTGCCTCACCTAATCTCTGCTTGCGAGAACTAAATAAAATTTTGCACAACTCTAGGACATTAGGACTTGACAAAATTTATAATTGATTTAATCATAGGGGGCAGAGGACTATAATCCCAAGTAGTAACAGACAGACTGTTCCACAAATCAATGCCAGATCCTACAAATGAATGTAAACCGATATTTTTCAAGAATCTTGGCTTACGAATCTTTTTTCTATGATCAGCTCTACCTAAATAATTTGGTTCCTGAAATCTATTCGTTATTTCCTCCCAACTCCTAAAACCCTTATAGGCTTTGAAAATCACTTTCAATTTAGCCCATTCCCTTCTCTCCAATAAGCTAGACCATCCTAATTCATTAATCATTGAAGTGACACTACTAAACCTATCAAATTTACCAAAAACAAATCTAGCCGCCCTCCTTTGTACCATATCAATTTTTCTCTCTAATCGTTGTGGGTGTTTGTCCCAAACCACAGAACAATACTCTAAATTAGGTCTTACATAAGTTAAATAAACTTTTGACTTAACTTCTCTAGATGTACCCTTCAAAATTCTACCAAACATCCCCAATTTCCTATAAGCCTTATTGACTATATAACTAATATGCATATCCCACTTTAAATTTGCCTGAATATGTATGCCTAAATATTTATAAAATTTAGATTCATTGATAATATTTCCACCAATGTAATAATTTTGTGGACTAACCAAATTTCTAGTACTAAATCTAACCAAATTTGACTTGGAATGGTTTAGTTCCATTGAATTGGATCTACACCATCCTTCAATTTGATCCAGGTCATTCTGTAAAGTAAGGCTATCACAATCATTATCAATTACTCTATATACGACACAATCATCCGCGAAAAGCCTAATAGATGATTGCACGATAGAAGGCAAATCATTTACATATATAAGAAAAAGAAGAGGACCCAGAACACTACCTTGAATCACCCCAGACGTGACATCTACTCTATCAGACAGACCATTACCCACTTTTACAATTTGAGTTCTATCCCTAAGAAAACACCGAATAAATTTAATTAACTTAACAGACAACCCTGACGAGTTTAATTTTTCTAAAATAATTTTATGACTGACTTTATCGAAAGCCTTGGCAAAGTCCAAAAATACTGCATCTACACACTGACTTTTATCCAAAGCTTCCTGTAATTCCTGAATAAAAGAAACTAATTGAGAATTACAGGAATAATTTTTTCTAAAACCATGTTGCCTATGATAGAACCATCCTTGCCCTTCCAAATACGAGCGGATATGAGAGTCTACCAACCTCTCTAAAATTTTGCCCACCAGACTTGTTAAACTCACTGGCCTATAATTACAAGCTAAGCTCTTATCTCCCCCTTTATAAACAGGAATAACTAACGCTCTTTTCCAACCAATAGGCATAGTTCCCTCATCCAAACATCTATTAAAAAGTAAACATAAAAATTTTGAAATACTATCCACTACAAATTTCAAGAGATCACTATTAATTTCATCCTCCCCCGAGGCCTTTCCTGGTTTTAACCTCTTAATACCTAATGTTACATCCGATTCCAAAATGACTAAATCCTCCATCTGACTATCACTAGAACCTCCATCAACTAACTCACCCTCCTCTAGAGCTACAAAAACGGACGAATACTGTCTATTTAATAAATTTGCCTTCAACACATTATCCTCAACCAATTCACCATCATCCCCTAAAAGCGCAGGGACATTTGCCGAAACATTTAATTCCTTAAGAAACGAATAAACATTAAACCAATTTCTATTACTACAATTCCTATCTATATAATTATTCAAATAATTAACTCTAGCCAAATTCTTTTTTTCAATCAACAGCCTATTTAGCTCTCGGAATTTTCTTTTATGATTCGAAGACTTATTCCTATTAGAATATGCTATCCTACATTTCCGTTTTAAATTCTTAATGGTTCTATCATAGTAAACAGGATCGTTACCCACTTTAACTAATTTAGAGGGAATAAATTTATATTTTCCTTCTTCCAAAAGATTCATAAGCCCATCCCATTGCTGATCTACATTCCGAATTACAGACCATTCTAAAAATTTAGATTCCAAAAAATTATTAAATCCCATTTTATCTCCTAATCTATACAGCCAACGCTTCTTTTCGAAGGTTAGAGACTGACTAACTGTTCCCAAATATTCTATTACCACAGAATAATGATCACTAATTCCATCTTCAATAGTGACTCTCATATTATCACTATCAAAGTTGGTTAAACAGACATCGAGGATTTTCAATCTTCATAGTGGTTTTAAAATTAAAAAAAAAACAATTAGTCAATGTTTCCACCACACGCACACAATGAAAAAATCGCACTCTTTGGCCTCCTGGACCAGACCTAATGTAATTTTTGGCAAAATCGTCAAATTCTAAAATTCAACCTGCAGCCAGGCCGATTCCAATACTTTATCTGCTTCGCAGTGGATAAAGTAAAAATTTAATTTTGATATTATAAATCAAGAGTTTTTCTTTTCTTTCCAGGTGCTGTAGCCCTTTTTAATTTACATATGATTTTATAATTTTATAAAGCAAAACATTAAAAATAAGCGTAGCTCAAATACCAGTTTGATAGGGAACAAAAAATAGACTCTAATTTATTTAATGACATCACAATTTTACATTTCAACTAATCGAATAAGATAGAGAACAATATTTATAATTATCATTTTCCGGTCTTAGAAAATTTAGATAAATAATATTATATACATGTAGATATTTTTCCTTATATTAATAACAATATAATCGTTTAATTTAATTAGACAGATAATTTTTTGTTTCATCTTTTTCAATAAATTAGATTAAATGTTATTTTAGTTCCCTTGCGATTGTTCTTAAGTATGAGCACCACCGATTTCAAGTTAACTGAACTCACAGATTAAGTCGATCGAAACGTCGTGGATTTATTCTATTATTTATTCGTCTTCCATAAATAATTATAATTAATTATGAGTGATTTTATTAAAGTCTCATCTCTTAATAAAATTAATCACAAAAATAAAAGCTTCAACAGCTTTATTACTAAATAAATGGATTGTTTGATATGGAAGATTTTAGCACAAGTTATGTACATGTGTTTTGCAACACGGATACAAATATTTTTCAAGGGTGCATATATCACTAGGGCTTCGCACGAGACGAGACGAGAAGAGATTTGAGAAAACATCGTCTCGGTCTCGTGAAATTCGTCAAAAAAGACAGTATCGTCTCGTGTCTCAGTCTCGTCGCGTCGGGCTAGTCTCGTTTGGTCTCTTTTGGTTTCTCCAAGTATCATTACATTCTTATTTTTTATAGTATACTAAAAATATAAAAAATTAAATAACTGAAATTAAATTTTTCCCTTACTAAGAAATATTTCACACGATATTACTAATTAAAAAGTAAGGTAAAAGGATTATTTGTTTAAATTATATTAGGTATTTTAATTTATTCAATACAATATTATATTTAACCACACAAAAAGATTAGAGTTACGAGGCCACGAGACTAGACAAGAATCTCTCGTGGTATCGTCTGATTTTCGTTAAGGCGATATCGTCTCGTTTTCATTAAGGCGGTATCGTCTCGTTCCCGTCAAGGCCGTATCGTTTCGTTTTCGTTAAGGCGGTATCGTCTCGTTTTCATTAAGGCGGTATCATCTCGTTTTCGTTAAGGCGGTATCGTCTCGTTTTCGTTAAGGCGGTATCGTCTCGTTCCCGTCAAGGCCGTATCGTTTCGTTTTCGTTAAGGCGGTATCATCTCGTTTTCATTAAGGCGGTATCGTCTCGTTTTCGTTAAGGCGGTATCGTCTCGTTTTCATTAAGGCGGTATCGTCTCGTTTTCATTAAGGCGGTATCGTCTCGTTTTCATTAAGGCGGTATCGTCTCGTTTTCGTTAAGGCGGTATCGTCTCGTTTTCGTTAAGGCGGTATCGTCTCGTTTTCGTTAAGGCGGTATCGTCTCGTTTTCGTTAAGGCGGTATCATCTCGGTCTCGTCTCGTAGAAACGAGACGAGATCGAACGGATCAAGTTCTCGTGCGATGCCCTAAACATAACGGCAAAAATAAGCAAGTTTTCTTACATTCTACAGTTTTATATAGAATACTTAATAATAAGCACTGATGATGCCACCAAAAAGTCTGTTAAAACGTATATTACAAAAAACAATTAATTTTTTCTTCGCAAAACACCTGCAACCGAATGTAATTAACGAATCCTAACTTCAAGATATAATCCAGAAAATATTTTTCTAGATCAATTTTTTCTAATTTTCATTCAATCATACTACATTATCATTTTTAATAGTGATTTGTTAGAACTATTCAATATCCTAAATTAATCCTTTTTTCAATTTAGAATATCTAATTATCAATTTTAACTTAATAGTTCTACCATCATTATTTATAACACAATTACCAATAGACATTTAGTCGTTTTTTTGTTTTTGTAGAGAATACCTAAATAAAATTCCATCTTGTACAGTGTCGATTCCTATTGTTTTGTTTTGTGATTAATGAGCCCTCGCTTTTTGTAAATTGTCAAATTGTCAATACTTGACCTCAAAACATCGCCTATTAAAATCGAGAAAATAATTATCTTTACACTTAGCTTGTTTTTAAAACATTCCACAATTACAAAAAATAACTAATTTGTATATAATCGACCCATGTTTAAAATAAATTTCAGAAAAATTTTAAAAGGTAAATTTGGATATTCACGATTAATATTCAAGTAGGTATAGGTACATAATTAAATTAATAATAATGACTTCAAAAGAAAAATGGGTCATTATATTAATTTATTATTACCATACATAAATCTGTGTTAGAATGAAGAAGATATTGAATTAATTAATCAGTTAAAAATTCCAATACAGTAGGGCCTTGTACGAAGTGGCGGCGCCAGTTTTTTTTTTTTCAGTTGGCCGACACCTGGCAGAAAAATGTAGATGGGAACCAAAAATTCTCTTTATTTCATGTAATACAGATTGTTTATGATTTAGATATTATTTTTTAATAGTTTAGGTAAAATGTATAATTGGTATTGATGTTGGTAACGTTGGCTGATAAACAAAAAAAGTCACACGTAAAAACTTGTCCTTTTTTCCCTATTATAAACTTTAAAAATAATCACTAGACATTGAAATATCAATACTATATAATAAAGCAGTAAGCACTCTCTTGGTTTGTCCAGTTTCGCCCACTTATGGCTTCGCCTCTTCAGGCCCCGCCCCCTGTATACTCTATCTACCGTTGACTTTTCTGAAGTTTCTAGAAACTTCTGGAACATTCTGGAAGGACAGCCGTTCACAAGAATTGGACTCTGTCTCCCGGATGTGTGTGACTTTTTTATTGATTAGCCAACGTTTGGTATTGTTATTATTATTATTATATAAGATCTATAATATTGTAAAAGTGATGGTTTATACTTTTTTAATTTTATCAACTGTTTTTTTCAATATTTTTTGATCAAATGATCTATTTAGCAGGTTGGGCGAGCGGTTGGGCGAGAACAATTTAGATTGGGCGCTCGCTCACCCTCACCCGCTCCTGGCGCCCTCACTGCTTGTACGCCGAAGATAAATTTTTATATTTTAGAATTTAGATTGTAGATTAGTAGTTATATATAGTAACAATAACAAGTGTTAATATTTTATATTTTGTTTTATTTCAGGTACGTGGATTTTTACTCAATGATACTACATAGGCTTATGATAAGGTAAATTATCCACAAGTTAATATCTAATAAAAAATTTAATAAATATAAATTTCATAGATACAATGAAACTCCTCAAATCCGAACCCCGGAAATCGGAAATCCCGGGAAATCCGAACGAGTTTTTTTGACAAATTTAAGGTTTTATCACTTTTTTCCTGTCACTGATTGTTGCTTTACCAACACCAAACACGCCAGCCAACTTTGTCAAAATTTCCCCAGCGTCCAGGCCCTTTAAAGTTTTTATTCCACTGTACAAGAACTGTGTTTTCGTTTGCTTGCCATAATTTAATTAAAAACTCAACAATAACAATTCAATTCGAACAGAAACTCGCTCCAAAACCAGCTTTCGGCTAATCCGAACAGGCTACAGACCCAACTAGTTCGGATTTGAGGGGTTTCAATGTATTTCAATATTTATAGATAGATTTTTCTTCCTCCTCAATTTCATTTTCTTCACAAAAAAAAAAGAAAAAAATTAAGAAAATTAGAATATTTTTATGGAAATTAATAATACCTGGAGGATTTGAGCTATTTATTTGTTTGAGACTATACTTTTGAATATTTGACTTTCATCATCAATGTTTTAATTAGTAATATTTAATCTATTCTTTCTCATGGGTTCTATTACCCGATTGACTATAGTAAAATTCGTTTTGTTGTTATATATAGTAAGTTTGTCACATAACAAACGTTTTCAATTAAAAAATTGATTCTTCTTTTATCAATTTCTCTTAGTATTTAATTATAAATTTTACTATCTATCTATCAATGTCTATATCATCTAATAATGGCCTTTATTGCCATGGCGGACAATTTTAGAGGGTTTAAGAGTTATCTATATCTATCTATACTTATTATAATCAGCTTGCGCGACGACTCCGACGTGATTTTTTTAATTTTAAAAACCACTAATAGTTCATGACAAATAAAATTTATTAAAATTTGGAAATTTAAATTATTCAAGAGTGTTTTAATAAGATTGAAGCGGTTTTTGGAGACGGACTGATAACTGATTGAATTGATGAGGCGGTCCAAAATTCAAAAAAGAGAGATAACTTACACTATCTTTTTATTCATAAACCGACGTTCGGAGGCTTATTCCTTCCTTCTTCAGGGTTTTGAGACAGAGGGGAATGTCACTTTGAATTTCCTTCACTGACCCTTCAAAACCATGAAGAAGGAGGAATAAGCATCCGAAACGTCGGTTTATGAAAAAACAGATAGTTTAAATCGAGGGGTGAACCGCGATTGGAATTGGTGTACAGGTGTTTTGATTTATGTGGAATTATTTTGGAATTCATCAGATTAATACCCCTCCATCTATTGTCTTCTACTTGGAAATGAAAGTAGAAGTGGAAGTAGGTGTACACGATATTAGGTCGCGGTTCACCCCTCGGTTTAAATTATATCTCTTTTTTTGAATTTTGGACTGCCTCATCAATATCCGCTCAATTCCCTTAACAGTCCGTCTCCAAAAACTGCTTCAATCTTATTAAAACACTCCTGAAGATGGCTGTGAGTACACAACTTATTTAAATTATCCACTACCGAGTCGAGAGGGCGTAGCCCCTGGCCAGCAAAATGTCCGTCGTAGCTGGTACTATAAAAAAGAGAAATGAAAAAGGCATACACTAATATCTTAAAATTAAATAGTGAAATCTAAATATTGATTATTATGAACTTACTATTTAAAAATTAAATTTTTCAATGAAAAATAATCTGAGCACGAACCCTCCTCTTAAGGGCAAGTTGAGGAGACATTTGCATAGTATTACCGGCTTTAAGGGTCAATGCGCCCCTAATACCGACGTTAACGTTCCAGCTGCTGTCTCGGCACAACTGGCTGTGACATGATACTAGATTGATATACTTGATAGCGTTTGTATATATATAGAAAGAGCGGAAATTAAAATAATCATCCTTTTGGTGAACTAGATTACATTTTTGGTCTTTGTTATCATCATTATCCCCTATACGGAAATCTCACTGAGTCGGCCACCCCATGCTCATATTCGATACAATACTACAATACAATATATAGTATACGTGTAATTAAAGAATAAAATTCTTTCCCCCGAGGATAATACCTTTATATATATGCGTCGTCATGTTAGTAGGAGCTTATGAAAGTGAAATTTTTTTTTGAAAATATCCTCTCTCTCTCAGTGCAGAATGGGTTGAAAAGATAAGGTTACATTTTATGGCTAAAATTAATTTCATTTGCTAAAACAATATAAACACCCATTTAATTCTAGAAACTCGTAAATAAATAAAATTAATTGTTTTTTGAAATTTTTACTAGGGAACGTTATTATTAAAAAAATATCATTAAAATTTATAGACCATTTACATGAGAAACTACGAGCGCATGCGTCTCTGCTAATATTAAAAGACTAGAAAAATTCGAATAATTTATACAGTCATATTTTGCTGACAGTTCAAAAGCCTAATGTATTTATTATTATTGAGAAAGATAATAAAGTAATATATTAGAAGGACACTTTCGAAATAATATGAAATTATACACGAATTGTTTAAATTATGACTCTAAGGGGATAAACATATGATCACCATTGCCTATGGGTGAATAAAACAATATTTTATAAGTTAGAAATCAAATCGTAGATTTCCTACACATTTATAGAGTGGGGCAGAGCACTTTGCTTATTTATAAATTCAATTAAGAAAAAAGTAACCCAGATATATATTTAATTCTTTGAACAGCATCAAGTAGAACTTTTAAATTTTATTTTTAAACAGTTTTAAAGATGAAAATTTTATCAGACAGATGGCGTTCATTATTCTCAGAATACACTGCTATCGAACTCGGATTTATGTTCAATTCTTTCTAGCATATCGGACGGGTATGTTGGCGATAGCTTGACTCATTTTCTCCTTCATGTGAGACAGGGTCCTAGGACAGGGGTCAGCAACCTTTTGAGACTAGAGAGCCAAAAATTTACAATTTACAAAATTTTCCAGTTTTTAAAAGATCCACTAACATTTTTGTTTCAATATTATGATATTATATTTGAATAAGATTAGGTTATAAATTTGATTTTTGATTTAAAATAAATATCTTTAAACATTAAATAATATTTATTCATATAAAAACATACAAATGTTTCGCACAAAACATATTAAAGTATTTTAGCTAGCTCTGCTAGAATAATAAAATTAGTAATCACTCTCTACTCTCTACTCCACCTAATCTCACTGTTTTCCGTTGAGTGTTTTTATCCTGTTTGCAGTATATATATATATATATTGCAGTATAATAATGTTTTATGAGTTTTGAAAATAAAATAATATAATTATTAATATTTGCACATGGAACTGGAGAGGCGCATTTTAACATCGAAAAAGCCGCATGTGGCTCGCGAGCCGCAGGTTGCCGACCCCTGTCCTAGGACGTTCGTTGTAGTCAAGTGATTTTAGATAGCTCCATAAAAAATAGTGGCAGGCGACCATGCTGGCCAGTGCAAAACGCCCCTCAAAGAGATGACGCATTGTATTGAGAATAATGGACGCCATCTGCCCGATATCATCTTTAAAACTGTGTAAAACATGAAATTTAAACGTTTAACTTGATGCCGTTCAAAGAATTAAATATATATCTGCGTTAGCTTTTTCTTAATTGAATTTCTAAATAAGCAAAGTGCTCTGCCCCACCCTATACAAGTGATTTTAATTATTTTTAGTTTTAAATTTTGAAAAAATAATTCATTTGTTTTTTTCTATAGAATTAAAATGGGGAAAAATTACAGACGATGAGGATTTTATGCAATTGGTGCAATTTGTCGCATCTGATAGGCGAAAAACGCGAGTTTAAAAATATTTAATATTAAAATCAAAATATAACTAAAAAATAATACTTAAGGATTGCTCAAGTAGCCTAAAAGAAAAAAATAAATACAATAGTTGAAGTAACCAAGTAGCCTATAATTATAATATTAAATATATTTATGCGTTTTCAAAATCAAAACACTGTCGACTCTCGATAATTCGAACTCTTCAGCTGTTAACTTTGGTAAATCGAAAAAATGCTGTGTATTTTGATACGCTCGATAACTCGAAATCCTTTTCGTAACAAGAGGGGAGAGAACGTTCTATAATTCGAACTAGGCCACTTCCCCTCTTTATAATTCGAATTTTTCCTAGCAATGTTTACTCCTCATTTTTCTAATTAGGTATGTTATCTCATTTCTATTGCAATGTTAATACATATGTAATTTTTTTGTTCTTTTTTGTCGTTTTCATTATTTTTACTTTTTACTTGAGGCTATATATAAAATGTATATAAGCTCATACATATTTTCAAAAATATAATAAAAACTCTTAATAATTCGAATATTTTTTCTTTTCCTCTTGATAATTCGAAGTCTCAATAATTCGAATTTTTCTTGTGGTCCCTTGGATTTCGAATTATCGAGAGTGGACTGTATTGTGTTTACTTCGTTATTTCTCGGTCTTGTATATCAAGTAGTCACTGGTCATTAGTCAACAATTTAAACAAAAAAACAACTAAATTGCAGGGAATTTTGCTTTGCCAACCTATTTTTTGACCATTGATTCAGCTGGCCAGCCATCTATTTGGTTCATTGCAACTCATATGTTCCTGTGTCAATCATTAACCTACTTACCTTAGTCAAACGAACCATTTTGATTTTCTTTATATGCAACTGGGTCTAAGAGATTAAATATTTTCTTACAAAGCTTTCTATCTTATCTTATCTTTCTTATTATATTAAACGAGCAATTCTTGTATATATAGAATTGGTTTCTCGAAAACGACTCGAACAATTTGGATGAAATTCACGGTTTATGGGGTTTTTGTGTTGACAATTCCATCAGTCACGGTCTCATCTTCGGCTAAGTTGTTTTTGATGGGGTTTTTGTTAATTGAAATAATTATTCACAGGTGGTTGTTTGAATAAAAATGTATAATTACATTTTTTTCAATTTTCTTTTAAAAAAATTAATTGGTTTTTTTTTATTTTAAATTCCACTAATAGATCATTACAAATATTGTTTTATATTAGAATTTGCCATGTATTTTTCTATAAAATAATTTATTTAGAATATCAATTTCATTCCCTTAAAAAAATCCGACAATTCGATGGATTTAAAATACGAAAGAACCTCGGTGTATATTAATATTATTTTTAATTGCAATTACAATCAAAACTTTGTGGCCAATGATACATCTTGATGATGGCCATAACGGGTGTAAACGTTGGTAAAAAATAAATTAAATTTTATTTTATTTTGACTGCGAATAAAAATCGACCTTTTTACCTGAATTTAAAATTAAAAATAATATTAATATATCGCTTTTTAAATGAATCAAAAAATTCCAACTACTGTCTCTCATTTGTCAACTTTGACCTAAAACACTTGGGTTACTTCCAAAGGATGAGTTCTCCGATCTTTCCTTAAAAGCTTCTCCCATTCAACTCCGTCAAGGAAGTCGCTTAATGAGTTGCTTATGTGGATTGATGCTTGTGAATTGTGAATGCTAACGAAATAGTGAACAGCAAAACTTTTTAAGTTAATTCAATATTCATGGGCCCTCCAAGTAGTTGCGTGGAGCAAGCACTAAGTGATCTTCGGTGCAACTTGAAGCAAGAAACGAGGCAGGCCATTCTGCCTGCTATAAAGCTATTTACTTATTTACTAAGATGACAATGGCAGAAATCGAACTATTCTCATCGCCCTCTGGATTTTGAAAACAATTTCAACCCTCGAATTTAAATACATATACCGGGTGAGTTTTTTTATCTTGAGACAGTCTTATAACTCAAAAACAGTGCATTATATAAAAAAAGTTTTAAATAAAAGTTTATTTATATCGAGGGGGAAACTAAACTACGCTATTGTTTGTTTACCTACAACAACCTTTCAAGGGTATTTCAAGGTCAACTTTTGTTTTTTAAATGGAAAACTATATATTTCTTTACGGATCCTTAATCTTCAAAAAATACTGAACAACTTTCATAAGAACTATTTTTTAATACGACATCAAATAAACAAAATACATGAATCAATTAGATCTCAAAAAAAATTATAATAATTATATTTAACAATTATTCAACTTTATTATCAAATAATAATCATTAAATAATTGAATAATAATTAATAATTTAATAATTTTTCGACATTGTTCTGAGGCATTCCATAGTGTATCGCAATTCTTCTGGATGAATTCCAGTTCCAATTTCGTTATTTGGCATGTTGTAGTTTCTTCGTAGCGTTTACACTTCCTGTTTTTTTTAACAGATTTGCAACACGATAAAATGAAGCTTGGGAGGGTGTATTCCTATCAGGAAAACGCTCGGCATCCATAACACTTCTTTCACAATCACCGCATAAATTAAAACCATTTCAATTCTGTCTTCAACAAAAAATACTCCATTATTATTATGGTAATACAATATAACTATCTACTGGATTGACACGAGAAATAATCTTTTTTAAACTCAAGAATTTTAAATAGTTCTATTAAGTTGAAAATAATCTCTTAAATCTGTGTACATATGAAGTTTTAAGATCATTATAAACACTTATTTTCATTGTTGTGACTTTAGGATTTAATAAATATTTATTTAATAAGCAATTATTTAATCATTATTATTTGATAATTAACTTACATAATTGTTAAAAATAACTATTAAGATTTTTTTGAGATCTAATTGATTCATGTATTTTGTTTATTTGATGTCGTATTAAAAAATAGTTCTTATGAAAGTTGTTCAGTTTTTTCTGAAGATTAAGTAGACGTAATGAAAAATATAGGGTTCTATTTAAAAAAACAGAACTTGACTTAGAAATACCCTTGAAAGCTTTTCTACGTCGACTAACAGTAGCATAGTTTAGTTTCCCCTTCGATATAAATAAACTTTTATTTGAAACTTTTTTCCATATAATGCACTGTTTTTGAATTATAAGACTGTCTCAAGATAAAAAAAAAAACTCACCCGGTAAATCTATCTAGAAATTTGGTCTTTATAAAGTTCAAAGGGGCTGATTTTTATCAATATAAAAAGCGTTTCTTAAGAAGAGAGATGCTGCCATTTGAGCAGCTGCACGTAACACGATCCGGTTTCAAATCCGAAACATCTCTTTTACTACTTCTTTAAAATTATATCATATAATACGCTTTATCTTCTATTCTATTGAAAGTTAAAAAAAAGTAATCTATTCTCATATAGTAGTAGTCTCATTTATAGCAATTCCCTACAAAAATCCCAAAAAACCTCTTCTAGATCGTATTTCAATTACCCAAACCCTCGAAATAAATTCTCATTCTCGTTCATCTAAAGAAAAAGTTTTTCACTATTGGAGTTGAATCCTGTTCGTATAAAAAATATTTATTTAATGAAATCGATCGATCAACTCTTTTTTTTAATAAATTCCTTTTTTTTAGTGTACTAGGTTAAGTACATATTTTAGAAATTGATTTTAAACAAACATTTTGTTTGCTTTTTAGGGTTCCGTAGAAATATAAAACTGAACTCTCTGTCGCTAAGATGCCTGTTTGGCCGTCTGTACCTTTCAGAGCATTCTAGCTAGACTAAATATGATAGACTTTAAATTGAGGAGTTTAAGTTCTAATGGGTCTAAGTGCCAAATTCGGATATTTTGAGTTATACATGTCTATGTGCCAAGCCTAATAATATTCAAAAGGTAGAAAGTGCCAGTGGTATATTTAATAGGTCTTCATCCACTAGGGGAAAGTTGGCGCTGTCTGTATGTGCCAGCGTATTTTTAACCGACTTTGAAAAAAGGAGGAGCTTATATTTCTGAAGGGTCTATGTGCCGAGTTGTGTTAAGGATGCTACACACGAGGCTGGTTTTAATAATTTTTTGTCTGCTTGCTCCCACTCAAAAACATCCCAGGCCCAAGCCGGAAAAAGAACATGTCCTATCTTTTAAACCAAGCAAGGTAGCCAAAAAGACAGCCAGCAGTGACGTCATTTCGATACCGACAGGCTTCCAAATTACAAACAGAGAGCTCCATCTCAAAAACAGGTAGAAGAAAAAGCCTCGTGTGCAGCGGGCTTTAGTTAAAATTTATTAAAATGTTGTCTTGTTTGTGGTACTTAGATCCATTTCAATAATACGTGTTAGACCCTTTTTAGAAATATAGTAAGTAATAAGACACTTAGACCCTTTTACGATTTCTTATTTTCAATTTTTTTTTCAGTCCAATTTAAGATCTTTTTTTTTAGTTTTTCTCAGGAGTCTTAAGGCCGCTACACACGAGGCTTGTTTTAATTATTTTTTGCCTACTTGCTGTTAGCAGATGGCTTCCCAGGACCAAGCAGGGCAATAGAACATGCCCTATCTTTTAAATCAAGCAAGCTAGCCAGAAAACTTTTATTGTTACTTTTATTTGATTATCTCGGTTCTACATTTTTGGCATTTAGGCCCTTTAGAACTTACACTTTCAATTTACAAACTACACTGAGGTGCAAAAAAATTGAGCCACCAATAAAAACTTTATTAAATAGGACTTTTAAACTTTTAAACTAACGAATTCAATAAATATTATTGATAATTTTTGAATTTTATAAATAAAAATATGTAAAATTAAATTAAAAGATAGAATTACAAATTATCATACTTTCTCAATATCACTTTACGTTTAAATAAAGTTTTAATAAAAGATCAAATTCCATTTGAAATATCAATAAAATGAATAATTTTGAATTAAGCATCATTGATAGAAATATAAAATATACAAAATTGATATTTTTGAAGTTCAATCAGCTCAAATTGTGTGCCTAATTAATCAAGGGCTAAGTCAACGACAAGTGGTAAGTACACTTTCAATAAGCCGTTCTTAAGTCAAAAAAAAAAAAAAAAATGATTTACTATTATATTTAATAAAGTTTTTATTGGTGGCTTGATTTTTTTGTACCAGAGTGTATATGAATTCATTTTGTTCTTCCTAAATGTACCTAAACTATGCATTTATCTTAATAGCTCAAAATTTGCAAGTTTCTAGTAAAGAAAACTGTTTTTAAATCTCAACACTTGTTTTTATTTTAAGCTATCGTCTGTCTAAAGTAATTAGAATAAATTATATTGGAAAATATATTTTCAAATTATGAAATCTTGAAATGTGGGCTGTTAATCATCTTTTGTTTATCTCATTTCCTGTGCTCTTCCTTAAAAATTTTAGCTTGCACAATATATACCCACACACAAAGAATTATTTTAAACCAGCAAAGTGATGACATTTTAAATTTAAAGAGTATATCCACGTTCATTCTATCTTTTTGGACTAGATCTATTGATGATATTGATGCAGTATCTAAAACATAGATTGAATCTTGCATTCTAAAGAGGAAAATTGTGCAAGAACTTTTGGAATATTAAAAATGTTAAAGTCAAAGTTAAAAGAGTCGATTCTTGAAGAATGAACATAATTCCAATCTCTAAAAGTCATAAGGATAAATGAATCACTAAAGAAGGTGCTTTAATTTGTTTCTAATTAGAAATTGAATTGTTGAAGCTTTTATTTGTGTTATTAATTTGATTAAAATTTAAATTTTTAGTGAAATCACACATAATGAATTATAAATATTTATTGAATATTTATTGTACAGGGTGGGGCGCGTTCACTCCCTTATTTTAAAAAATCATAACACAACAAAGTATTGGCAGTATCGATTTAATTTTTTTTTCTGTATACCGGGGTACATTTGAAGTTTTATTTTATTAGGTTTTAAAAACGACATCTTGAAGGTATCCACCGTCTTCGTCAATACACTGAGATAGCCGAATTTTGAAATTTCTTTCCACTTTTTCCAGCATATCTATGCCTATGTCGCCAATAGCAGCACGAATATTGTCCTTCAGCTGCCCAAGGGTCCTTGGACGATTCGTGTAAACCAAAGATTTAAGTGTCAGAGGGGCTAAATCTGGCGATCGCTCTTAAAAGGAATGAGCCGTTCGGGGAAGTATTCCCGCAAGATTCATGGAAGTTCGAGCCGTGTGATTCGAGGCGTCACCTGTTTGAACCACACATCCCCACATCCATTTCTTCGAATTTGGGCAGAAAAAACTCCTCAATCGAAAAAGTGGACAGAAATTTCAAAATTCGACTATCTCACTGTATTGACGAGGAAATATCGTTTTTAAAATCTAATGAAATAAAACTTTAAATGTACCCCTGTATACAGAAAAAAGAATTAAATCGATAGATCCAATATATTTTGTGTTATGATTTTGTAAAATAAGGAAGTGAACGCGCCCCACTCTTTTTATTCGTGTTCAATAAATAATTAAAATTAATTATGTATGATTTCATATTGTTTCTAATTTTCTAAAAAAAAGAGTAGTGTAAATCATATTTGTATACAAATGAGTCTTAAAAGTGAATTTTTACATTTGAGATAGATTTAGGGTACAACAAGCTGCAATCTTTTCATAAATTATCATCATAAACTCCGTGGAGTTTATCTTTAAACTTGAATAATGCCATTATATACTTATTAATTTTTCATTTTCTTTTCCTTGTCTCTTAATCTAAAAAGCTAAAGAGAAACCAATTTCAGGGGGTTAAGCTATTTTTCCAGACAATTCTTGAAAAGTGTCTTTTAATAATATTTGTTCAAAGGCATAAAAAGTTCTATTTTTTTTTTCTTCTAAATTAAAACCTTCTCAAAGTGTCTTGAAACATTTCCTTTCCTACAAAAAAGTGAAATGATATCAATTGTGCCATTTGTTACGATGGCCGGGCCTGCCAACACCAGACACCCATCCAGAAAATAACCCATTGATTCGCTTTGCAAGCCAACCCTCAAAACGCCCGCACAATGCCATTTTGATATAGCCCTATCCCTTGAAAGTAATGGCCAAGTTGGAATAAATCAATAACTTCTGCCTTCGTTATATAATTCTATTATTTCATACTTCAATTTGTTTTTATTTAGTCTCTAGAACAAATAATACAGCTAATTGAAATCCAATCAATACAATTCTCTTGATCAAAGCTTAACTCTTATTTGTTAACGCTTTTAATTAAATAGAATTTGTTTTAAAAATCGGTTTCTAAAATTCTTTTCACTCTGTTGTTTTAAATTTACTATTAGTTATGTATTCTTGCAAAAATAAACTGCAATGGTTCGTTGCTAGTCCTTATCCATAGCCATTTGAAATATTAATATGTTTATTATTAATCCGATTAAAAGAATTTGGTCTTTTTGTAAACTAATTGCTTACTGTAGAGTAAAGTACTTTAAAATGTAATTTTACTAAAAACTTTATTTAACTTTTTTGTGGTCCCCAAAATACTCAATTAGAATATTAAATTTGATCAAAATTGGTTAAGGCATTTTCAAGATTTTGGCATATATTAACCAAAAACTTATTAGCTCGCTTCATTTTATTAAAGTAATGATAGATTTTCAATTTCATTTCAATCAATTCAACGGTATGGGAAAAAAGGGTAACATACATACATACATACATCCGCACGGTCTAAATGAAAAAATCGCAATTTTTGGGCTCTAGACGAGAGCTCATGTATTTTTTGAAAAAACAGTCTAGTGGTAAAATTCAACCTAAATGAATATTACAATTTGTGGCTTTAATTGAGGACATGGGTTCCGTAGTATTTACCTGAGGACCCTTTGAAGTCCCGCTTGTCGCGAGACCTATTCCAATACTTTGCCCAGTGCTTTGCATTGGATAAGTAAAAATGCTGTTTTGCTTAGTTTTTTCGAAATATATCAAAAAAGCTTAAAATTATTTGGATAAAAAAATCGAGCTTTAAGGGATATACAAAAGCTTATTATAGTGAATAACTAATAAATAATATTCCTACCGGGGGCGTAAATATAAATTTTGGACTTATAATCAAAAATATAAAATTTTTACTTCCACGTTACCCCAGTGGTATTTATGTAACTACTGGGGCACCGTAAACTTTTCTTATAGTCCAGTCTCAATAGACATTTAAGCTTACAATGGTTCGCATAGAGCTGAAAATTGATACAGATCTTAAATACACTATTATAAATGAAATATCAAAAATCCCCATCCTTTCGGCCTCTGCAAAAAAATTTGTCAAAAATATCGGCTTTTCGCATTTTTTTCGTAAACGGTAAGTGTTATCGTAAAAATAGGTCAGAAAATGCAATTCTCTACAAAGGTTTTGTTGACTTGAACGTTTACTTGACCACTTTTTTGATAGAACTCTTAGATTTATAGATATACAGCATTTTCCATACAGGATATGATCCGAATCCGCAAAAGTGTAATGGAAGATGCTGAATATCTATAAATCTAAGAGTTTTGTGAAAAAAATGGTCCAAGTAACCTTTCAAGTCAAAATAATCTTCTAGAGAATGAGACAGAAATCAAGTTTCTAGAATGAGTGGTTTTTATTTTATGAAGGAAAAACTGCGATTTTTTGCAAAATATGGATCATTTCATGTCATGGAAAATACTGGATATCTATAAATCTAATATTTTTACAAAAAAGTGGTCATAGTAAACTTTCAAGTGAACAAAATTTCCTAGAAAATGAGATAGGAATCAAGTTTCTAGGATGAGTGGTTTTCATTTTATGAAGGAAACACTGCGATTTTTTGCAAAATGCAGTTTTTGCATATTATGTAAAGTACGACGACTCCAACTTTTGGAATCGCGATATCTCAGGAATAGTGATTCGTAGAAAAAAAGTATAAAGACAATTTTTGTAGAGAATTACATAATCTACAATTTTTGTCTGACTTATTTTTACGATAACACTTACCGTTTACGAGAAAAATGCGAAAAACCGATATTTTTGGCATTTGACCTTGGATAAATTTTTGTGCAGATGTCGGGAGGATGGGATTTTCAGCTCTATGCGAATTATTCTAAGCTTAGCATTTTTTTTGTCTATTTTGACTGGACTATTATTCTATGTGGCATTTACTCCTCTCATATTTAGAAATATGAATTATGTTTTCAAATATATCTTCTTTCCTGAGTATGTTTGTCAATGGTAATATGAAATTTCATATTTTAGTTATTTCTAACCTACTTAAAAAATAATTAATTACTTTTTTAAGATGTTCACTATTGCAGGCAATCCTCTAGTGTTAAAATTAAATTTTGCATTAGCTTTCATTAAAAATGTCCACTCCGATTATTCTATTTTAGAGCATCATTAAGATTTATCCGAACCTCAATTTAAAACAGATAATACATGAATAAACTTCTGTAACTTCCAGCAGAGTTGGTTCGAATCAAATTTTAAATCACGTCAATTTGACATTTCCCTCATTAAACCACGATCTATTCTTATAGTAAAGTTTTTTTTTCGAAATGTACTTCAAATTATTTACGCTTAAATCAGACTTTCAAAGAAAAAAAGAACATCCCTCCATCAAAGCGAACTTTTTTCCCTTTATCTAAATTTATTTCGCTTTTTCAATAAAATTAGTAGAAAAGAAAAGAATTAATATAAAAAAAATAAGCTGACGTGTTCTGATGTGGCCATCCACTTGACTTTACCATACAACCTGACCCCTAGAATTATTTATAATCATGTAGGGGTGGTTAGTTTTCGTATTTTTATACTTCTGGGGCCCCACCGATTATGTATACAAAATTTGGTTGAGTTTGCTCAAACGGCCTTGATTTTTAATTTTTAACCCCCCTCCCCTCCACCCCCCTTAATTTTGGGTTGATATGCACCAAGATCTAATCAGCTCTTAATGGACCAAAACTACGTGTGAAATTTGGTTTCGATACTAGTTTTTGAGCTAGCTCGTCCACAAAATTTAGTAACTCACAGAATAACAGACATTTTGACAAAACAATTATTATCTCGAAAAATATAATTTTTTCGATGTTTGCTTATTATAGCTTTTTTGTAGAGCGAAATGCCATGGTTTCGCTCAATTTTTTTAATTAAAATAGTTTCAGCCCTTTTTGAGATATTTTGAAAAAAGAAGCAAAAAACCACTTTTTTCATGCACAATTACAATACTTGACCAAACCCTGTATGGTAAAGTAAAAAGTCTATTTTTATACAGAAAAATACAATAAATTAAATTATCCTAAAACTATACGTACATTGAAAAAACGATATATTTATAGTTAAGAAATTATATTGATATGAATAGACGTTTTTTGACTTTTGTTAATTTTTTTTAATTATCTTAATTATTAAGATATCACTATTTGCAAAAAATCTAAGTCGTTTTATGATAAACAAAAACATTTGTTTAGATATAATAAGAGGTTTTACTAGAAGTAAACAAGACATTCATTTGATATTAAGAGATATCTAATAGAATAAAATAAATCCCTCAAGTATAAAACATATTTGGATTAAATACCTAAAAATTTGCTCATATTTGGAATGATTTAGTTATATCTTGATTATTAATATAATATCTTTAGAATAAATAAGAGCTCATTAAAAATGCTCAACTCTATCAATATACACAAAGAGAAATAAGGAAGTTGTCCTCTGCTTGATGCAAATAAACATACACACATATATATCGAGATGATATATCTGTATATATATATATATATATCTATATATTATATTATTTGTTTGACACTATAGTTTCGAAGACTGGGAAAAATTAAAACAAAAAATGAAAAAATTAGGGTTCAACACAGTATACAAAACTCCAATTACTCTAGGAAAAGATTTAGGTTCAAATAAAAAAGACAAATTATCAAATATAGAAAAAGAAGGGGTTTATAGTTTGAAATGTAAAGATTGCGAAGTGATCTACGTAGGGGAAACAGAGAGGAATCTGAAAATTCGAGTAAATGAACATATTAGGGATTTTAAAAATAAAAATAATGAAAACTCTTTTGCGGAACATTTAAATTCAAACAATCACTCTTTCCCAGAAGTCACAGGAATTAGATTAATAAAAGGAGAAAGAAACCAAAAATTAATTAGCGCAATTGAATCGTTAGAAATTTTGAAATCATTCAATAAAAATTCAAAACTTTGTTTGAACAGCCAAATTGAATTATCAAATAGCAAGTTGCTTAAGCTTCCATTGTCAGCGGGAAACATATGGTTATATTTGAATGTAAACCAAAAGAATGTCTTTAGTTCTAGGCTGACTACCAGTGAAGAAGGAACATCAAATTTTCAATATCCATACGATATTGACTCCATGAAAAACAACATTTATAATTAAAAAAGACTGATGATGAAGACCAAGTCTTCGAAACTATAGTCTCAAACAAATAAATAATATATATATATATACAGATATATCATCTCGATATATATGTGTGTATGTTTATTTGCATCAAGCAGAGGACAACCTCTTTGTTTCTCTTTGTGAATCAACAACTCTGCTACTCTCGGCAAAACAAAAACTTTTCAACTCTATCAATATATTTATTATAAAGAAATTGTTTTTTCAGTGTACCTATAATAATATAATTAGATTATTTTTTTTCATTGTGTGGGGCTCCGATGCAAATGGTTACAATTAAATCTATTTATAAGATATCGACCTATAAAACTATGTATTTTATTCGTGTTTCTTGAAATATTAACTCGGAATATCGTAATACTTTAAACTTATTAGTGATGAATTAAAGAAAACTAAGCTGCGTAGCACGAATGACCTAAAAGTTTTAAGTGCACTTTTGTATTAATAATAACGTCAATTAAATATTGATTATTATTTTTTTTATTTTTATTTTTACTATATAAAATAAAATCGTTGATAAATTAAAATTAAATATAACTAGATAAATTCAATCAGAAAATTTAGATAATATGTAATAAATATATACAAAGGTGTTTAGAAAAAGGGTTTCAAGACTTCAGGGAGTGATTTGACACCCTGAAAATTAGATGAAAAGCTCCAATTAACATAGGTCCAAAACTTCGTTTTTCTATCTGGCCGCCATTTTTTTTTTTTTAAGAAAAACGTCTATCTTGAGAACCGATGTAGATATCTTTATAAAATTTGGTACTTAACTACATTATCTACTATTTAAAAAGTACCTAAATTTTATCTTGAAAATTTTCAAAATGGCGGCCATTTAAAATTTTTAATTGTGAATATCTTTTTGATCTTTCATTTTATTAAAATTAGTATTATTAGACAAAATGTTATACCATTTATTTTGAACAAAATGACATCTTATTTTTCAAGATCCGATAAAAATAACGAAGTTATGACAAAATTTGTGTAAGCACTATTACCAATTTTGAGACCGACATCTTTTCCTCCTATTTTCTTATTACAAATTTTGTCATAACTTTGTTATTTTTTATCGGATCTTGAAAAATAAGGTGGAATTTTGTTCACAATAAAAGGGTAGCAGAATTATAATGTAATTGATTACATTATAATTCTGCTGAGAATGAAATACAAGATATTATTATTACTGATGCCACTGAAAGAGGAGACAGAGGGGAATGCCGCATTGGATTTCCTTCACTGACTTTTCAAAACCTTGAAGAAGGAGGGAATAGCCTCCGAAACGTCGGTTTTATGAATAAAAAGATAGTGTAAATTATCTTCTTCTTTTTTTTGACTGCCTCATCGATATCCAGGTAATATTATATCTAATAAAACTTATTTTAATAAAACGAAAGACTAAAAAGTTATTCATAATTAAAAATTTTAAATGGCCGCCATTTTGAAAACTTTCAAAATAGAATTTAGGTACTTTTTTAAATAGTAAATAATGTAGTTAAGTACATGTATTCCAAATTTCATAAAGATATCTACATCCGTTCTCAATTTTTCTTTAAAAAAATAAAATGGCGGCCAGATAGAAAACGAAGCGTTTTTGGAACTATGTTTAATGGAACTTTTCATCTAATTCTGATCTGGGGAATCTCGCCCTGCAGTCTTGGAACGGTTTTTCTAAACACCCTTGTATATAACCCGCCAATTCTATTTTTCTTCTCGCCATAATCTATACTAATATACTAGTATAAAGCCGGAGAGTTTGTTCGTTTGTTGATTGGTTTGAAAAGGCTAATCTCAGGAAATACTAATCCGATTTGAAAAAATATTTTTTGCATTAGATAGCCCGTTTATTGGGGAAGGTTTTAGGCTATATATTTTTATGATACGACCCTGAGGAACCTCTTCTCGGTCCCTTCAAGCCGAAGGCGGGACTTGCAGCTATTTCTTTATAAACAACAATTTATGTTTAATTAAGTAAAAATAATTTTATGCAAATTCACGAAGTAGAAAATAATTCTATATTTAGAATTTTTTTCTGATTTGTTGGTTACATTCATCCATAATTAAAAGGAATATTTTTTAAGGTATACCTCGATCGGTAAAGGAACCGCCTATATTATCATTCAATATACTATATAAAGGGCATTTTAAAAGGGTGAAGGGAGCGCCATTTCCGTCTCTAAAGAATTATCTGTAGGGAGATAATAAAAATACGGGCAGGGGTCGACAGTTAATTAAGCAGCACTCGTGATTTCGATGAACATTCCCCGACTGGTGAGAGGGTTCACAAATACATCCCCTTATCCTTCGTCCTCTTTGATTTGACTAAATAAGTATATATGGTATACGTAGGTTATCAAGTATGATAACAATTTGGGAAATTAGAATTACCTATTTCTTTGACAAATATAGAACTGGATTAATATACAGGGTGAGTTTTTTATCTTGCGAGTCTTATAACTCAAAAACAATGCATTATATGAAAAAAAAGTTTATTTATTTCAGGGGGGAAACTAAACAACGCTATTATTTGTCGACCTAGAACAAGCTTTCAAG
The DNA here is from genome assembly GCA_024734495.1 of Forficula auricularia. Classification (NCBI taxonomy): domain Eukaryota; kingdom Metazoa; phylum Arthropoda; class Insecta; order Dermaptera; family Forficulidae; genus Forficula; species Forficula auricularia. The sequence goes on along the minus strand of JALMQS010000055.1, from coordinate 552,900 downwards.
GGTGTTTCAAGGTTAAGTTCTGTTTTTTAAATGGAAAGCTATATGTTTCTGTACATATTCTGAATGTACAAAAAAAAAAATTGAACAACTTTCTTACAACTATTTTTTTTATAGGACATCAAATAAAAAAACAATATTACATTTCGTGTTTTTTTCTGTTTTTTTTTTTTTTTTAAACGGATTTACAACACAATAGAATGAAGCTTGTGAGGGAGTATTCCTATCAGGAAAACGCTCCATTTCAATGGCAGCCCGATAACACTTCTTCCACATTCACCATAAATTAAAACCATTTCAATTCTGTCTTCAACAAAAAATACTCCATTATTATTATGGTAATAAAACTCAAGAATTTTAAATAGTTCTATTAAGTAGAAAATAATCTCTTAAATCTGTGTACGTATGAAGTTTTAAGATCATTATAAACACTTATTTTTATTGTTGTGACTTTAGGATTTAATAAATATTTATTTAATAATTAATTATTTAATCATTATTATTTGATAATTAAGTTGAATAATTGTTAAAAATAATTATTAAGATTTTTTTGAGATCTAATTGATTCATGTATTTTGTTTATTTGATGTCGTATTAAAAAATAATAGTTCCTATGAAAGTTCTTCAGTTTTTTTTTTTACTTTATTTTTTTTTGTAGATTAAGTAGACGTAATGAAAAATATACGTTTCCATTTAAAAAACAGAACTTGACCTCGAATTACCCTTGAAAGCTTGTTCTAGGACGACAAACAAAAGCGTAGTTTATTCCCCCCCCCCCCCTGATATAAATAAACTTTTATTTGACACCTTTTTTTCATATAATGCACTGTTTTTGAGTTATAAGACTGTCTTAAGATAAAAAAAAACTCACCCGGTATATTATAAATTATAATTTATCCGTCAAAAAACATTGATAGTAAGGATCTGGTTAGTGCGGTATCTTCTAAATCAAAGTTATCCTTTAAATTTAGGTGGTTTTGATGTCTCTGCTGAACAACATTAATCTAGCCAAGCGTCTTTAATGATTCACCTCAATAAGAGAAATTACTGATTCGAACTGGATTAGTTCCTGCTTAGTAAATGAGCATGCAAACCACTTGGTTAGAGGCGATGATCAGTACCGGATTTAGTCACCGCTATTCCGTGCTGCGCATGGGGGCCCTCACTAACCCTGCTAAGACTTTACTGATATGCTGTCTAAATGGGCTTTGTTCCCGGTGACAATAAATAAATAAAAAAAAAAAATATATATTTATTTTTACTTTACCATACAGGGTATGGTCAAGTATTGTAATTATGCATGAAAAAAGTGGTTTTTTTCCTTCTTTTTTTCGAAATATCTCAAAAACGGCTGAAACTATTTTGATTAAAAAAATTGAGCGAAACCATGGCATTTCGCTCTACAAAAAAGCTCTAATAAGTGAACATCGAAAAAATTATATTTTTCGAGATAATAATTGTTTTGTCACAATGTCTGTTAGTCTGTCCGTCCGTCCGGTTGTCTGGTAATCCGTTATTCTGTGCGTTATCAAATTTTTGTGGACGAGCTAACTCAAAAACTAGTGTGAATATCGAAACCAACTTTCACACGTAGTTTTGGTCCATTGAGATTAAGAGCTGATTAGATTTTGGTGCATATCGACCCAAAATTAAGGGGAGTGGCGGGGGGGGGGGGGTTAAAGATTAAAAATATAGGCTCTTGTACCAAACTCAACCAAATTTTGTATACATAATCAGTGGGGCCCCAGAAGTCTAAAAATGCAATAACTAACCGCCCAAATGGGGGGGGGGGGTGTATGGTCAAAAAATGAAAATCTAGGCTCTTGTACCAAACTCAACCAAATTTTGTATAGATAATCAGTGGGCCCCCAGGAGGCTAAAAATGCAAAACTAACCCCCCCCCCTACATGAATATAAATAATTTTATTAAATATTAAATATAAGGAGGGGCCAAGTTGTATGGTAAAGTCAAGTGGATGGCCACATCAGAACACGTCAGCTTATTTTGTAAAAGCGTTCTATTTTTCTTTCTCATTCTCTTTTGCTCTGTCTACTCAAAATAATTGGATAATCATGTCTTATATAGAAGATATTCCATTTAGTCTCGATCCCCTTTCTACTCTATAAATTTCGCTAGCTTAAAATCTCCGCTAGTAAATTCAAATTGATTTGTCTATTGATTGGATTAATTGGGAAAATTGACTGAAAGGACACTTCCATAAAGACTCCTTGTATAAATTCGGGGGTGGTGGACTATATATCACGCGCAAATGGGGCCGTGTCGAGCGTCCGAGAGGTTCACAGGGGTCTCCTTGGCCGAGAGAGAGAACAACCCTCCCAAAGCGAATTTATCACGATTAGTCGCACGGAGAGACCGATCCATCTCGCGACGTCCGCCTGATGCATCGCTGGCGATACATCAATTAGCCAGGGTGCACAGCACAAGCCACGGGGCCCTAGGCACCAGGCACCAGGCACCAGGGTCTGGTCGCCTGCGAGCCCGGAACCCTCTCTCCGTCTCTCCTCAGCCCTGCCTGCATATTCCATAGGCCAACGAACAAAAGACGAGCTTCCATGATTGATTCAGCTCGAGCTATTTACCGATCAACGGGAGTAGAAAAAAAAAATAAAAATGAAAAACAAACATCGCGAGAAGAGGGGGTTAAAAGCTATTCATTCCGCGCACCCCTCGAGCTGTTCAATTCTATTATCTCTTGAGAGAGTCACCGGGAAAAAAAATGACATGTTACAAGACAGTGTACAATTAAATTCGAAATTTTCTATCCACTACAATAGAAAAAAAACATTGATTGCAAAATAATTACATTACATGATACGTTGGTATTAAATTCAACCAAAATTTTTAATTTTTATTTTTTTGTTTGTTCTTATATGGAAACGAGCTTTTCGGGCGTGCCTCTGGCACGCCCGAGAAGCTCGACCCTCCAGGCTGGTGCCCTTGCGGGCGGCGTCTCGGTCCAAAAATTGTATTCCTCTTAAAAAACCACACTCCAAATGTATACCTGTAAACTCCCGAAAATACATAGTCTCTTAAAAGTTTCGCCTCATTTTTGTCCTGACACAGCTACAGAAATGAGGCTCTAGATATGAATCTGGAAGTATTTTTTTTTCTATAATCTACAGCATTGTGATATTTTTTGTGTGGAAATAGATTTATTTAAATAAGTGGTATCGTGTGAGGAGGAGAATTATATTATATCATTTTTTTTAAATTTGGGATCGATAATCGATATAAGGCTCAAAATATTTAAAAGAGATCAGGTGTTGTTTGTATGACAGGCTGCTCCATCCAGTATTGCCATGAGAAACTAACTCGGGCATGCGTGTCTTAAGTCGTTCAATTTTGTAAAAATCAAAAAATAAGAATAACAAAATTTAGATTTTTAAAAAATTATAAAAAAGTGGCAAATTATTAAAAAATAAACAATTAATATATAAAATATAAATCAAATAAGATGTGATTAATTTCTTCTTCTGTGCGCAAAGAAAAGCGAATTGAATATTTAATTTTTGAGGGGTGAGAAGGGGAAGGGAGGAATAATTATCAATATATTTAATGTTTCTTAATTTAAAATCAATTGGAGTCTTTCATTTCAAATTACAATTACATTATATTTAAATTTGCCGCAAATATACCGACGGCATCAGCGCTCCCTGTCGGCAGCATTCTCTGAGCGTTGCTGCAAATTAATCAAGGCTATTATATATAGTATATGTCAAAAATAAAAAGTAAAATAATTTTAAAATATGATTTTTTCCTGACTCTCGCAGCGAGAGGGGGAGGGTTAAGGTGTTAACCCCCACCCCGAAATGTTGAGGTAAACATCGAAATTTTACAGGATATAAAAAAAACGTTCAATAAAAATTTAATAAAAAAAAAGCAATATGCGCATCAGGGAGTTCATGTTTCTTACTCCTAGGAGTATACTCATACTGCCCTAACCACTCGGTGGGTAGCTAATAGATATATAGGGACCATGCGTTAAACATAGAGGCAGCACTACTGCCGAAGGTAGCGTTCTCTTGTGTTTATTTATTCAAATAATTTGGGAGAATCGAGGCAAATATTGTATTAAAATATATATGATTATAGGAATTCCATTGTAATTGAGGAGGCCTAAATGGGGGTGTGTTTAATAATGTAGAGACAAAGCAATGAGCAAATTTTACATGAATTAATAAAAATTAATAATAGAACAATGATAATAATTATACAACAATTATAACAAGGCATATTAGATCAATTATTATTAAATTGACCTTGACCTATCTATATTTCAATACCCCATTTTTTAATTTATATAATAATAATATATTACATATATTGTTACTAGGCGTTGCTACTTTTCCTACTATAGGTAACTAGCCGAAAGTTAATATTTATTTAGTAATAAATTAATAACTATTATCAAATAATTATTTTGATTATTTATCTCTATCGATTAAATTAATAAAGTTGTTGTGTGGAAATAAGGACAATAGCTTATGGATTTTAATTTTTTAGAGCTTTGAGGAAGTCAAGAAAGTTGGCAAAAAATAAAATTTTTTTGCTTAAGCTATTGTCCTTATTTCCCTACAACAACTTTATTAATTATTAAATAATATGAATGCGATTGAATCTAATTTTAATATTTAGTTTTAGCAGTAGTAATTTTAGGATATATACTTTTTTTTCAAAATTGTTATAACTTCATTTTTTTTATTAAAACATAAAAGGATTTTTTTGGTGAAAATTTTAATTATTTATTAAACTTTTTTTACTAAAGGTAACGGAATTTTCATTTTTTTTTTTTATTGCCCTTTCCCGGGGGATTCAGAAGGAAAGGTGGGACAATGGGAATCTTTCTTTCTTATACTAGTAGTGAAATGAAAATCTAAATGCAAAGTAGCGTCGGCGTCGTCGCCCTCAAAGAGCCAACCTAGAGAATAAGAGAATGGGGCCACAAATTAATTTATAAAGGGAAAATCAATTTTGAATATATAAACAGATTAAAGTAAAACTTTAACTCTTTTAGTAGGTATCAAATGAAATTGAGAATCAAGAACGAAAGTTTCATTTTGAAACATTATTTATAATTAAATATTCCAGCGCCTCCCAATCGATCGCGGGTTCGAGCCCCGGCTGATACTTTTGTCTGTAATAAAAATAAACTTTTCTTCGTTCCCTAAATTTAAATTATTTATAATAAAAGTATACGTTAGTATCTACCTAACTAGTACCTGGTAAAAATTTGGTGCTTTTATCCGGTGTGTCGGTTAATACGTGAAATTCTTCATTAAGAGGCCCCCACTATTCTGGAATTTTTCTTCTTTAAAATATTATTTTAAAACCCAATACGGAGTCCACGGGGCGTAGCATCTTGGTCAGCAAGATGACTGCCGAAGGCGGGCTTCACAGCTGGCTATAAATAATATAAAAACGCATATCAATTTTAACAAACATCATATAGAAAGATTGAAATAGAAAGGAAAAAATATTTAAACTTGAAAATTATAACAGTTTGTTCGTATTCTGAGCAGCGAATATTTGTCGTTGACACTTGGCTATAATAACGATATCAATAAAATGATATTGAGATTTGTTTGGAACAAAATGTCTCTGTTTTCTAAAAACATAAATATTCGTTTCTGGTTACGAATTCTTTAACTGAACTTTTTTTTTAATTTATTCCTTAACTTTTGAAAAAAGTTATCCATCACTTTCACTAAAAACTGGAAAGTAAGCCCCCCCACCCCGCCCGCCTAATTAGTTGTACTCTGTAATTTGCTCCCCGATCAAATTGTCTGTTAATTTAACTTGTTCTCGGGGAAGAAAGTTGGTATTATTTGTTTTTTTCCGGCTTCCACGTGGAAGAAGAAAAAAAATCCTGTGCGGAAATTGAAATCTAAGGAAGAAAATGAACGAGGGTTGATAATAAAAAAAAAGAAGAAGTTTTCGTAGCGGTTAATTGTTTAGCAAATGGAAGAAAAAAAACTAAGCATCCAAATGAACACGGGAATATCTAATAAAGATAGGCAATTAGAACAGTGACTGGGTTGTCTTGCAATAGAGCAAGGCGCTAGTACTGTACACCTATCATTACGTTATCCGATTTAAATGATATATGACGTAAAAGCCGCTGTCAGCCTCTTGTGGGGAATTAGTGTACAATTGGTGATATATCTACGAATTAATTCTGCCCGCTATTATGCGGCAAGATATCCCTACGGCACACATTCACCCCCCGTTTTGGAAACCGCCCTTCTTCTCACACCGGCCCTTTCTATTCATATTATATATACATACCAAAACACACACCTCTGAAGTTTTTAATTACCATTGATTTAAATCGTTTTCACGTGTACGTAATCCAACATGAGTGATATATTGCCAGATTAGGGCTCAAAGTCTTTAATTTTTAATACTCTTGAGAGATTTCAAAACATATTAAAATGATAAAATATTAATGATCAGATGTGGAAATGAATTACTACGTATAAATAAATTAATACATTTCTAGTCCCATTTGCTATTTTTACATGCTTTATATTAGCTTCACCTGTATGTATATAAATGTATGTATCAATGTAACTTTTGTTTTGTTAAATTCCGCAAACATTTCTCTATAAATATAATTGTTTACCTACTCAATTTAAATGAAATTATATAAAAATAATAAAAAAATAATTTTTAAGAAAAAAATAAAACCGACTTCAAAAAATTAATATAAATGGAACAAATAAAATCCACTAAAAGGTATAAAATAATTATTATCTTATTTAGTTACAACTAAACGACGAAATATTAACATGAAATTACTTTTTGAAGTCGGTGCCAAACAAACTATACCTATAAGCGAGCATATCCTCCAAAGGTACTAAGTAAGATCCGTCGAGTGCAATTCATAAAAGGTATATGTTTGGCACCGACTTCAAAAAGTAATTTCATGTTAATATTTCGTCGTTTAGTTGTAACTAAATAAGATAATAATTATTTTATACCTTTTAGTGGATTTTATTTGTTCCATTTATATTAATTTTTTTGAAGTCGGTTTTATTTTTTCTTAAAAATTATTTTTATTGTTCTCTTTTTAGTGATGTTATTAATAGTAATCATATCATCAGAACTTGACTAAATTAATATGACACCATCCCTAAGACACCCCCTATCGGATAAAAAAAGAACCATCGAAATCGGTTCATAAACAAAGAAGTTAGGTCTACAAAACCTAATAAATAAAGGTCTAATACCTATGAAAAAAAATGGGACCAATCGGAAGGTAGGCTGAATCCAATGCAAAAAAAATTTTCAAAATCGGTTCACAATTGGCGGAGATATGAGGTAACATAGGCACAAAAAAAATTCAGTCGAATAGAGAACCTCCTCCTTTTTTGAAGTCGGTTAAAAATAACTACATTATTTCATTCTGCAAACGTTTCTCTATAAAAATAATTGTTTACCTACTCAATTTAAATGAAATTAATTAAAAATAATATCTACAAATAAATATATTTAAGTTTGATAAATTCCGCAAACATTTCTCTATAAATATAATTGTTTACCTACCCAATTTAAATTAAATTATAAAAAATAATACAAATAAATACATTTAATTTTGTTATATTCCGCAAACTTGTCTCTATAAAATTATTTAAGACTAAAAAGTAAAAAAAATAAATTATATTTTAAACAAACTAAAAAAACACGCTTCTAAAAAGCACAAAATAATGTAATAATTAATCAAAAACCGTGGGGCACTTTGTCGAAATTAATTAAAAGTACATCTTTCTGTACCCCAAGCTTTTTAATTAAGCATTACATTATTTTGTACTTTTTGTGTTTTTTAGTTGTTTTTTTTTAAATATAATTTATTAAAATCGATTTTGCGAAACTCTAAAGGAGAGTAAAAGCTGAAGATTTTCAAATTTCGACTTTTTCCAATTTTCAGAATTTTTCTTATGGGAGATTAGAAGCTAGTGGGCCAAATCTGATAGGCTGTCGCGTTTTAAATTACATTCTTCTTTAAGTGCCATATCAGGTCTCCCTGCTCCTCTCCAAATATACCTGTGCTGAGTGTGTTTAGCTGTTTTTACACAGATATACGGGACCTACTTTTTAACGCCGTTTCCGAACGGCTAGTTTGGAGAAGTTGATTAGGCAATTATACTCTTGGTAGGTTGCCATTGCTTTTCAAGAGGAGGCGACTGCAAATATCTGCCGAGACTCGGTCTCGAACCAGCGTATTTCAGGCCAGCGGCCCTACACTCTAACCACTGACTCACAGTCGCCCCTTAAATTACATTGCTCGACAAAAATTAAACAGAAATGTGTATCCGAAAACCTAACAATGGATTCTAATAGAGTTTTGTGCGCTGATTATCATGCTTTTCGATTTTTTACAACACGTCTGAGTTTTGAGATATTATCGATCAAAACGACGAAAAAGGTCATTTTGACGTATTTTCGAGTTCCATTAGATATTAAACAGCAATATTTGAAATCAAAATATTTTGTTATTTAAAATGAGTTTAGTTTTTAAAAATTAATATTTTATTTTTCCAAGGAATTTCCAATAAAGTTGATAAGGGTCCCCCCTTATTATCATCCTCCCTTCCAACAGTGAGTTCAAAATTTAATTTTTTTTTACTTTATCCAATGCAAAGCATGGGTAAAGTATTGCAATCGCTCTCGGGGCAAGCGTGGCTTCAAAGGGTCCTCAGGTAAAGACTACGGAACCCATGGACTCAATTAAAGTCACAAATTGTAGTATTCAATTAGGTTGAATTTTAGCACGTGACGGTTTTGCCAAAAATTACAAGGGGTCTCGTCGAGAGGCCAAAAAGTGCGATTTTTTCATTTAGTGCGTGCGGATGTATGGATGGATGTATGTATGGATGGATGTATGTTATCGTTTTTTTGGCCCACGATTTTTTCCACACCGTTGCACCGATTGAAATGAAATTGAAAACCTACCATTAGTTTAACAAAATGAAGCGCTGATTAGTTTTTGGTACATATCAACCCACAAACATTAGTACCTTATTTCAGTACTTTTTTAGTTTTTTCTAAATATCTTGAAAATGACTTAACCAATTTTGATGAAATTTAATATCCTAATTAAGTACCTTGGGGACCACAAAAAAGGCTAAATAAAGTTTTTAGTAAAATTATATTTTAAAGTACTTTACTCTAGAGTAAGAGAGTACTTTTTTAATTTTTTAAATTCTTTAAAATTTATTCATTTGAACCTTTTAATATAGCTCATTTAGCCTTGCTTAAATAAGAATGGATAGGCTTCTCTCTGTGAAATGCTAAAAATTTGGGAGGAAATTTTATAAGTAACCATAGCAACTGCGTTGTTTTCTTATCCCTTACCTTTGCAGAAGACATAGAGGAATCGACTTTAAACCAAAAATAGCGATTGATTCTCATCAAATACTTGAGGAATAACCATTCTATATTGGATTTTTGACGTTTCGGTTTTTATTGGTCACCATTTCTGAAGACATAGAGGAATCGACTTTAAACTAAAAATAGCGATTGAGTCTCATCAAATACTTGAGAAATATCCATTCTATATTGGATTTTTGACGTTTCGGTTTTTATTGGTAACCATTGCTGAAGACATAGAGGTATCGACTTTAAACCAAAAATAGCGATTGATTCTCATCTAGTACTTGAGGAATAACCATTCTATATTGGATTTTTGACGTTTCGGTTTTTATTGGTAACCATTGCTGAAGACATGGAGGAATCGACTTAAAATCAAAAATAGCCATCGATTCTCATCTAATACTTGAGGAATAACAATTCTACATTAGATTTTTGACGTTTCGATTATTATTGGTAACCATTGCTGAAGGCATGGAGGAATCGACTTAAAATCAAAAATAACTATCGATTCTTATCTAATACTAGAGAATAACCTTATTGCATTCCATTTTTGATGTTTTGACTATTAATGGCACCTCTACTGAAAACGTGGAAGAATAGATTTAAAATCAAAAAGACTAAATCTTTTTTGGTAAACAACTCAAGCTTGAGTTGTTTGCCATAAAAGAATTTAGTCTTTTTGATTTTAAGTCTATTCTTCCACGTTTTCAGTAGAGGTTGCCATTAATAGTCAAAACATCAAAAATGGAATGCAATAAGGTTATTCCTCTAGTATTAGATAAGAATCGATCGTTATTTTTGATTTTAAGTCGATTCCTCCATGCCTTCAGCAATGGTTACCAATAATAATCGAAACGTCAAAAACCTAATGTAGAATTGTTATTCCTCAAGTATTAGATGAGAATCGATGGCTATTTTTGATTTTAAGTCGATTCCTCCATGTCTTCAGCAATGGTTACAATAATAACCGAAATGTCAAAAATCAAATGTAGAATGGTTATTCCTCAACTATTAAATGAGAATTATTTTTAATTAATGTCAATATGAACTACAAATTGCAAGTGATATCTGATTAATAATAAAGGAACAAACATATTAATATTTCAAATGAATTTGGATAAAGTTTAGCAACGATCCGTTGCAGTTTATTTTTTTGTGATATTCAAACAAAAATATACTCTTTTAATTCTTTATGAAATATACTATTTAAAAAGAGTTTAGTATTTTGAAAATTAATATTTTATTTTCCTAGAAATTTTCAATAAAGTTGAGAAGACTCTCTCAAGTAGCCTTCGGAGAGAGGGTTAAAAAAGTGATTTTTTTCGAGATATTCAAACGAAAATATATATTTGAAACTCTGTATAAAATATATTATTTAAAATGCGTTTAATATACATTAAATTAAGTTACATTGGATTTTTGACGTTTCGGTTTTTATTGGTAACCATTGCTGAGGACATAGAAGAATCGACTTAAAATCAAAAAGAGCGATTGATTCTCATCTAGTACTTGAGGAATAACCATTCTACATTGGATTGTTTCGATTCCTCTATGTCTTCAGCAATGGTTACCAATAAAAACCGAAACGTCAAAAATCCAATGTAGAATGATAGTTGAATAGTTTCTTACATTTGATTCGCGAGTGAATCAAATGTAAGAAACTCATGATTTATTTAATATTGTTTTTAATTATTTGTTCGCATCACTTTACAAATAAGAATATATGGTAGTGGTTGATAAAGTAAAATTTTGACTGCGAATAGACAAATCTCTTTTTATCTATTAAATCCTAAACAAGCTATTGTTTTGATTTTAGAGGAGTATAGTACATATACAAAGGATAAGGCTGACAAAAGAGACTTGACTAATTAATAAATTAGCCTACTGGTTTTAAATGAAATCTAAACTAAAATTCCATTTTCAAGGAAGGTGTTCTAATTTAGCGGAAAGTATGTAATATGTTCTAGGTATGGTATATGCCCTCTGGACAAGCTATTTTCTAACAAGCCGGAATCCGTCAATTATTCATCTTGGTAAAGTGGCGCAGCCTATACCTTTGCCTTTGCTTATAGCATACGCCTCATAAGACACACGTGCTCCTCGACGGCATGTTTAGTAATTCATTTTCCAATTATTCAGGCTTTTTGTGTTTGTTGATAGCAAAAGGAACCCACCCACCCTCTTTCTAACAACTTGTCTCGATCTCTCTGCCTACTTTTAAATTCTTCTTTTTTTTCATGTTCGTTTAAATTAAACACCAACTTCAACTATAACTTTCTTTTATTAAAGTTTGAATCGAAAATATTAAAAGAACTTTTTTTGGTGAAACAAATACTTTTCCATTTGTTTTTTCGAACCATGAATTCGGGACTGAATCTCTTTAAATAGTTTCAAAGAATGAACAACATTCTAGTTTTATAACACACACACATGCGGCAACAAATAAACAGCTCTCTCACAAAACTAAATATATAGTAGAGTTAAAACTTATTGTGTGTTCTAAATAAATTATCGAAAACTCCTGCAAAACTTCATAATTCTTCATTTAAAATATGTCATCTTTCGGTGCTATGGAGTATGGATTTTTGTTTAGAACCAGTTACTTGTCTTTTTACATTCTTTATATTAGCTTCACCTGTATGTATGTATGTATGTATGTATGTATCAATGTGACTTTTGTTCTGTTAAATTCCGCAAACATTTCTCTATAAAAATAATTGTTTACCTACTCAATTTAAATGAAATTATATTAAAATAATAAAAATAAATACATTTCATTCTGTTAAATTCCGCAAACTTTTATCTATAAAAATAATTAAGACTAAAAAGTAATGTAATACTTAATCAAAAAGCGTGGGGCAATTTTTCGAAATTAGTTAAAAGTTTCTGCCCCCCACACTTTTTGAGTAAATATTCATTATTTTGTAATTTTTAGAAGCGTATTTTTTAGTTTTTTTTTTTTTTTTTAATATTTTTACTTAACCATACAGTGTAAGATCTTGTATTGTAATCGTTCATGAAAAAAGTGTTTTTTTTTTGCTTGGTTTTTTTTTATATCTCAAAAACGGATGAACCTGATTTAATTAAAAAAATTGAGCGAATCCATTACATTGTAGTATACAAAAAAGCTCTAAAGACTGAACATCGAAAAATTACATTCTTCGAGATATTAATTGTTTTGTCAAAATTACGTTACCAAATTTTGTGTACTACGTTTTAGCTCAAAAATTAGTGTGAATATCAAAACGAAATTTCACATGTAGTTTTGCTATATTGAGAACAAGAGATGATTAGATTTTGGTTGAAATCGAATCACAAATTAAAAGGGGAGGTGGTTAAAAATTAAATTTATAAGACTTTCAAACTAATACTAAAATGAACCTATAATAAAAAAGAGTTATTATTTTTTCGGGGGCTAAAATTGGAAGAGGGGGGATTCAAAAAAATAGAACTAACAATATAAGTCCTAGAGCCTTTGTTCGATTTGTACGAAATTTTGCATACGAACCCTACCTATACTATCTTATGAAAATGACTCACTATGTGAGATTGATTGTGACCAACAAGAGAAGGGGGGAGGGGGTCAACAATAATTTAAAATAATAAAATAAAACCCTTGCTCACTTGAAGTACGACATTCGTCAAGCTGTCATCCATATACCCGTCGATATGTTGGAAAAGGTTGAACGAAACTTCCGAATTCGATTTACGCAGTGCATTGAGAATAATGGACGCCATCATATTTAAAACTGTGTAAATATAAAATTTAAACATTGTACTTGATGCTGTTCAAAGAATTAAATATATAGCTGCGTTACTTTTTTCTTAATTGAATTTCAAAATAAGCAAAGTGCTCTGCCCCACCCTATAGGGACATTATTAAGTGAATTTAATTAAAAATATTAATTTTCTAACAATTGAAAAATAAAATGGATTTAGTACTTTTTGAAACATGAGCTTCTTAATTCTGACTTCATCACATCTCATGAATTTGCAGAAAAAATTTAAATTATTACAAGTAAATATTAAGTGATGCATTAAGTTTTTTCCCCAGATGATATTCCCATATGAATTGGAATATTGAAGCCAATATTGCTTTCATTTTTAGATTATATTCTAGTGGATCTTCCTATTCATTTATTCGAATCCCAATCATTCAGTCGTCCAATTAATGTTTTCGCTTCTCTGCACTTTTCATTGCAAATGCCGAAATTGCTGATAAGCATTCGGTATAATTATTGTTAATTTGCTCCATTTAATGTAATTGCTTTTTCGTGCAAAACATATAGAACAAATATCATGGATTGTATTTTTTAATATAAAACGTCAATAAAAATATAAAGGACAAGATACAAACCAACTCACTCGACTCCCTGGCTCACCGAAGAACCGTTTCTGCCCTTTCCCTGTACTAGAGATACTATCACGGTGTCTGTTCAGTCAAGCTGAAATCAATTATCCCCCCTAATGCCTTCTTTACGAGAAACACGTGGTTTTTTAACGCACAGCTCCCCTTTGCTGTCAAATTGAATAAAAGTCGAACAAGCGCTTTCGCCAACTCTTTTATCCCTATGACCTCCAGAGACTAGAACTCGCTCCCTGCCACCATCTTTCCCGCGACTTATAACCTTCAGCTATTTAAGACCCGTATCCACAGATACCTTCGACCCCCGCCCAAGCCCATAAAATTCTTTCTTCTTCCTTTCACGATGGAGGGGCCAACCCAGGCCTTTAGGGGTTGCACCTTTTTGGTGTAACTCCTTCTCTCATCATTATCATAAAAAAAAGAACAACTCTCGAAAACAAGATATAGAACATATTATAGCAATCCTAGCAGTGGCGGATTTAGGTTTGACAGCGCCCTAGGCCTATAGTAGTAATTATTATAATCAAACATCTAATTTACGAATATTAAAAATATTTTATTTTGAGGTTTATTAATTTACATATAATAATATTATAATTTTCTTAAAATTAAAGAATCAATACATTTTTTATGATTAAACACATATCACATAAACTTTTACTTTATCATACAGGGTATGGTCAAGTATTGTAATCATGCATGAAAAAAGTGGGGGTTTTTTGCTTCGTTTTTTCGAAATATCTCAAAAACTAGTTGGATTAAAACAATTGAGCAAATTGAGCAAATTTGCAGTCTATGTTGACTTAAATTCTCATCTATTACTTGAGGAATAACAATTTTACATTAGATTTTTGACCCTTCGATTATTATTGGTAACCATTGCTGAATACATGGAGGGATCGACTTAAAATCAAAAATAACGATCGATTCTTATCTAATACTAGAGGAATAACCTTATTCCATTCCATTTTTGATGTTTTGAATATTAATGGCAACCTCTACTGAAAACGTGGAAGAATCGACTTAAAATCAAAAAGACTAAATTTTTTTATGGCAAACAACTCAATCTTGAGTTCGCATTGGATAAAGTAAAAACAAGAAAAATGAAATATACTATAAAATGAACCTATATAACAAAAAATAATTCTGGCGCCAAAATTAGGGGGGGTCAAAAATGAAAATCTAGGCCTTTGGACCAAACTCAACTAGAAGTGTATGGTAAAGTCAAGTGGATGGCCCCATCAGAACGTGTCAATTTATTATAAATATTTTTACTTTATCCAATGCGAAGCATGGGAGAAAGTATTGGAATCGCTCTCGCGGCAAGCGCGACTTCAAAGGGTCCTCAGGTAAAGACTACGGAACCCATAGACTCAATTAAGGTCACAAATTGAAGTATTCAATGAGATTGAATTTTAGCACGTGACGGTTTTGCCAAAAATTACATGGAATCTCGTCGAGAGGCCAAAAAGTGCCATTTTTTTTGGAAGTGCGTGGGGATGGATGGATGGATGTATGTGTGTTATCGTTTTTTTCGGCCCACGATTTTTTCCACACCGTTGCACCGATTGAATTGAAATTGAAAACCTACCAGTATGTTTAACAAAATGAAGCGCTGATTAGTTTTTGGTACATATCGGTCCACAAACATTAGTACTTTATTTCAGTACTTTTTTAGTTTTTGCTAAATATCTTGAAAATGACTTAACCAATTTTGATGAAATTTAATATCCTAATTAAGTACCTTGGGGACCACAAAAAAGGTTAAATAAAGTTTTTAGTAAAATTATATTTTAAAGTACTTTTACTCTAGAACATATTAATATTTCAAATGAATTTGGATTTGATAAAGTTTAGCAACGATCTGTTGCAGTTTTTTATAACCAGGAACGAGGCTTTTTTGAATCACAGTAGGAAGATCGAGTCCTTATAGAGAATGATGGTTTTTTCTATAAGGACTCGCTCTTCCTACTGTGATTCAAAAAGCCTCGTTCCTGGTTATAAAAAATATTATAAGAATCAAATAATTACTATTCCTGAATTATTATAAATACTTTGCTGAAATTTGTTGATAGGTTCAAAGCAAAATTAAGCCAAATCAATTTTTAAATTTTAATGGTTCTTTAAATTTTGCAGTCTCTAAAATTGTCCTGCCCCTTTTAAAATATTGCCGCCGTAGGCCCCAGGCCTCACGGGCCTATTCGTATATCCATCACTGAACCCTAGATATATATGAGACTATGAGCGCAAAAGTGGACTAACCCTCAAAATTATAATTTTGGCTTATCTGCGGAAATTAATTACTAATACTGTTACCGACCCAACATTTGCAATCAAAAGTTTTCCAGGTAATAATATTATATAATTAATTTCAGCAGATATACCATAATTATAATTTTGTGGGTTAGTCAACTAATTGCGCTCATAGCCTCATTTCTAAATTAAATACCTCAAAATATTTTTTAAAAAAGATCATATTTTAATTTTCAATCTTTCTGAAATTCTTATTGTTAACCCATTTTTATTTATTTATTAATTTTTATCAATGCCTCTACATTTAATTGGTGAGATGCAAAGGTAATTTATTTCCAAGTTGGAGCAAATCCCCTCGGACTTAAGTCGTGGTCCAGTCAGCAATTTTTAACGCTGACATTGTAAATTGCAAGCACCTCATCGAAATTAGGGAAAAGCAACGGGGGAACAAAAGTCAATTTATAAAGATTCTCCAAATAAATCTCTAAAAATCCCTTTGTCTACAATCTTCCAGAAGAATCTACTATTTCTTATTCATCTATTATACAGGGTGGTGATTTGTCCGACGCAGCATAGCGATTGCTATGTTAATTTTTGAATGTGCATTTGTTTGCTCCCCTAATTATTTTAGAGTTAAAGTTCTTGTGGGTTTTTTGTAGAGAAAAAATACTGAATCCGAACATATTTTTGTTTTCAAATTTTGAAATTTCAGAACCGTAATAATCAACATTATAAATAATTGTATTTTTACAAAAATCACTGAGGCCATCGAATTATTAAAACAAACAAGGCATTTTCATTTGTTGTTTCTATTTGACGTTTAATAGTGATGTCTTTAGTGATTATTTTAGAGCATAATTAGAATACAAAAAACTGAGCAGAATTAAAATTCTAAAAGATAATTACATCAGATTTTGTCTAATTTATAATTTAAAAGTCCAAAAAAACGATTTTAAAAATGTAGATATTTATTTTAAAAATTTAAATTCAAAACTTTTATTGTTGTCGATTGTTTAAGTTTTATTGTTTATACTAGTCTCAAAATGGATTCATATTGGTGAACAAATCTATGATTATAAAACAAAACTTAACTTTTTAAAGTCAGTTCTTATTACAATGTATTCATTACAAGAAAAAGTTGAAATAATTAAGTATTTTTATGCTGGAAATAGTGCTCGGCAAGTGAGTTCCTTGTTTAGCGTTAAATATCCGAATCGGCCAATTCCAGCTGGTACAACGGTTGACAGAATAGTTCAAAAATTTGAAACTAGAGGCACTGTACTAAATAATTGTAAGTGTAATAAAGACGAACAGAATTTACGTGAAAACGAGGAAAATGAGAACACAAACGTCAAACAGAAACAACAAATGAAAATGCCTTGTTTGTTTTAATAATTCCATGGCCTCAGTGATTTTTGTAAAAATACAATTATTTATAATGTTGATTATTACGGTTCTGAAATTTCAAATTTTGAAAACAAAAATATGTTCGGATTCAGTATTTTTTTCTCTACAAAAAACCTATAAGAACTTTAACTCTAAAATAATTAGGGGAGCAAATAAATGCACATTCAAAAATTAACATTGTAATCGCTATGCTGCGTCGGCCAAGTCACCACCCGGTATATATTTGCCAAGGATTTAATTTTTCCTTCAGAATGGCTTCATATATTAATTTGGCCTGCAAAAGCAAAGACATAAAGTTTATTAGTAGCGAAAAGTTGGGCTACCACTTATTAAATGGACATTATGGAAAAACCATGAAGATCCTCTAAGTACACAATGGAGAGACGAGGCCTCGGGAGCCAGCCCTTCTTCCTTTCTCGCAGAAACCCCGCCCCGGCTCTATTTACTTTACAAAGATTTAATATCCTTTCTCTCAATATAAACAGCAACGCGAAGACATTTATAAATATAATCTCAACATTGCCATTTTAATTAAACAAACTTAAATCTAAATCTTATTAATGACATTCCACAATCCACAAGAAAGGAAGATTTAAGGAAGGAAATTTAAAAAAATATATTTTTTATCTATCCTAAATTCAGTACCGAAATACAAATGAAAACTCAACTTAATTTTTTTTTTGGCTTTTCGGCCTTTCTAGCTATAAGCCAATTTACGATACTAATTATATTTTGACGTGACAACGTCTTATAATTCGATGGAGCCGGCTGCACGCACGAAAAAACATGACTCATGCGGCGTTACCTCGCTCTGAGGCGTTCCATTTAAGGCTTGAAGTGCAAGCGAGAGCGCGGAACGAGCGACAAAGATTGAGGCGGGCTTTTTAAAAGCTACAGTTACAAAAATTTTAATGATGTTTCCAAATTTTAAATTTTAAATTTAAGATTTATGAACAATAATTTAATCACAGTTTATTCTTATAATAAATTATTCAAAATTATTACTTTTTTACAACAAATTACAATTAAATTTGCAAAAATAATTAAGTAACTAATTGAACAACAACTTTTATTCAGTTTACTTGCTGAAAGAAATAATGTCAATACAAAATTTATTATTATAAAATAATAAAATCAAAAATTAAATTTTAACAGTCGAGTAGAAATTTAAACAATAAATTTTATTCAAGTATTTTGTAAATTTAAAATGATTTTCTGAACGAAGAATTTTATGAAAAAAATCGGTTGTCTGTAAAGTCGGTTTACTGACGATAGTTGAACGTGACAACGTCATAAGAGAATACCATTCCATCAGTATTTTCTTATGACGTTGTCACGTTCAACTATCGTCAGTAAACCGACTTTACAGACAACCGATTTTTTTTCTAAATTTGTCTCTACCTCTGGGGGTCAGATTTTAGCTGAATGCCTCGGGTTCTTTTGGATAGCAGGCTACCACCTAGCCTATCTGACCCCCCTCAACTCAATTTTGAATGAAAAAATAAACTGATGTGGCCATCCATATGACTTTAACATACACCTTCCCCGAGGGGTGATCCGCGATTGGAAGTAGGTGTACACCTCTTCGGAAGTATTATGGAAGTACTTGGAAATATTTGAAAGTGCTTGGGAATGTTTGGAGGTACTTGGGAATGTTTGGAGTACTTGGGAATATCTAGAAGTACTTGGAAATATTTTTAAGTGTTTGAGGATATTTGGAAGTACTTGGAAACATTTGGAAGTACTTGGAAATGTTTGAAAGTACTTGGAAATATTCGAAAGTGCTTGGAAATAATTGTAAGTACTTGGAAATATTTGGAAGTACAAGTGGAAGTAGGTGTACAGCATATTAGATCGCGGTTCACCCCTCAACCTTCCCCCTCTCTTATTTAATAGTTAATAAAATAATTTATAATCATTTACGAAAGAACCCCCCCACCCCTCTGAATTTCGGACTAATTACACTGCTCGACAAAAATTAAACAAAAATATGTATCCGTAAACCTAACAATGGATTCCAGTAGAGTTTTATACGCTGATTATCATGCAATTTCCCGATTTTTCAGAACAGGTCTGAGTTTGAAATTGAACCTAAAATTAAATGGGGGCGGTGGCTCTTAAAAAATTAAAATTATAAAAATTCCAAACAAAACTCGAAGAAAGCTGATATTTGCATTAGAAGATTCTCATTTATATGGAGATAACATAAATAAACACTGCCAAACAATAAAAATGTTTCGGGCTCAAAAATAGCTGATTCTTATGTAGTTCCACCTGCTGAATTCGAAAAATCACCATAAAAATTAACGATTAGCTCTTATTTTCGGTCAATTTTGACCTTATTTTCGAGTCCCATTAGTTATTAAATAGCACTATTTGTAATCACAATATTTTATTGACATAATAGAAAACAGCTTCCTCTTCGATTTTAAAATTCAAATTTTCAAATAACCACTTGTTTGTAGCTCAATTAGAACTCGAGTTATAACTAAAAAACTAAGACTATATGTTTTTATCTATGTAGTTTTTGTTTTTTAGTTATATAATTCGAGTTCTAATTGAGATACAAACAAGTGGTTATTTGAAAAATCAAAGAGGAAGAGATTTCAAATATTGCTGCTTCATATCTTGTGGAACTCGAAAATAAAGTCAAAATGTCCTTTTTCGTCGTTTTGACTAAAAATAAGAGCTAATCGGTAATTTTTGAATTCAGAAGGTGGAAATACATAAGAATCAGGCTTTTTTGAGCCCGAAACATTCTCATTGTTGAGCAATGTTTATTTATGTTATCTCCATATAAATGAGAATCTTCTAATGTAAATATCAGCTTTCTTTGATTTTTGTTTGGAATTTTTATAATTTTAATTTTTTAAGAGCCCCCGCCCCCTTAATTTTAGGTCCAATTTAAAATCAAATCTAATCAGCTCTTAATCTCAATATAAAGAATCTACATGTTAAATTTTGTTTTGATATTCACACTAGTTATTGAGCTAGAGCGTACACAAAATAATTTGGTACCTACTTACCTACTAACAGACATTTTGACAAAATCATTAATATCTATATTAATAAATATAATTTTTTTTTCGATGTTCAGTCATTAGAGTTTTTTATAGAGCAAAATGCCATTTTTTAACTAAATAGTTTCAGCCGTTTTTGAGATATTTCGATTAAACAAAGCAAAAAATAAACTGCAACGTATCCAAATTCATTTGAAATAATAATATGTTTATTCCTTTATTATTAATCAGATATCACTTGCAATTTGCAGTTCATATTGACTTTAATTCAAAAATAATGATCGATTCTTATTTATTAGTCGAGGAATAAGCATTCTTCATTGGATTTTTGACGTTTCGGTTATTTGAAGGAATCGACTTAAAATCAAAAATAACGATCGATCCTTATCTACTACTATGTTTTGACTATTAATGGCAACCTCTACTGAAAACGTGGAAGAATCGACTTTAAATCAAAAAGACTAAATTCTGTAAATTGCAGAATTGTTATTCCTCAAGTATTAGGTGAGAATCGGTCGCTATTTTTGATTTTAACTCGATTCCTTTATGTCTTCAGCAATGGTTACCAATAATAATCGAAACGTCAAAAATCCAATGTAGAATTGTTGTTCCTCAAGTATTAGACAGAATCGATCGCTATTTTTGATTTTAAGCCGATTCCTCCATGTCTTCAGCAAAGGTAACGGATAAGAAAACAACGCATTTGCTATGGTTACTATAAAATTTCTTCCCAAAGTTTTAGCATTTCACAGAGAGAAGCCTATCCATTTTTACTTAAGCAAGTTTAAATGAGCTATATTAAGACGATCAAATGAATAAATTTTAAACAATTTAAAAAAGTACTATCTTACTCTAGAATAAAGTACTTTAAAATATAATTTTACTAAAAACTTTATTTAACATTTTTTGTGGTCCCCAAGGTACTTAATTAGGATATTAAATTTCATCAAAATCGGTTAAGTCATTTTCAAAATATTTAGAAAAAATTAAAAAAATACTAATGTTTGTGGGCCGATATGTACCAAAAACTAATCAGCGCTTCATTCTGTTAAAATAATGGTAGGTTTTCAATTTCATTTCATTAGGTGCAACGGTGTGGAAAAAATCGTGGGCCAAAAAAACGATAACATGCTTTACATTGAATAAAGTAAATAAATAAACTGCAACGGATCGTTGCTAAACTTTATCCAAATTCATTTGAAATATTAATATGTTTGTTCCTTTATTATTAATCAGATATCACTTGCAATTTGTAGTTCATATTGAAATTAATTCAAAAATAATTCTCATTTAAGAGTCGAGGAATAACCATTCTACATTGGATTTTTGACGTTTCGGTTTTTATTGGTAACCATTGCTGAAGACATAGAGGAATCGACTTAAAATCAAAAATAGCCATCGATTCTCATCTAATCTTGAGGAATAACAATTCTACATTAGGTTTTTGACGTTTCGATTATTATTGGTAACCATTGCTGAAGACATGGAGGAAACGACTTAAAATCAAAAATAACGATCGATTCTTATCTAATACTAGAGGAATAACCTTATTGAATTCCATTTTTGATGTTTTGACTATTAATGGAAACCTCTACTTAAAATGTAGAAGAATCGACTTAAAATCAAAAAGACTAAATTCTTTTATGGCAAACAACTCAAGCTTGAGTTGTTTACCAAAAAAGAATTTAGTCTTTTTGATTTTAAGTCGATTCTTCTACATTTTCAGTAGAGGTTTCCATTAATAGTCAAAACATCAAAAATGGAATTCAATAAGGTTATTCCTCTAGTATTAGATAAGAATCGATCGTTATTTTTGATTTTAAGTCGATTCCTCCATGTCGTCAGCAATGGTTACCAATAATAATCGAAACGTCAAAGACCTAATGTAGAATTGTTATTCCTCAAGTAGTAGATGAGAATCAATCGCTATTTTTGATTTTAAGTCGATTCATCTATGTCTTCAGCAATGGTTACCAATAAAAACCGAAACGTCAAAAATCCAATATAGAATGATTATTCCTCAAGTACTAGATGAGAATCAATCGCTATTTTTGGTTTAAAGTTGATTTCTCTATGTCTTCAGGAATGGTTACTAATAAAAACCGAAACGTCAAAAATCCAATATAGAATGGATATTTCTCAAGTATTAGATGAGAATCAATCGCTATTTTTTATTTTAAGTCGATTCCTCCATGTCTTCAGCAATGGTTACTAATAAAAACCGAAACGTCAAAAATCCAATATAGAATGATTATTCCTCAAGTACTAGATGAGAATCAATCGCTATTTTTGGTTTAAAGTCGATTTCTCTATGTCTTCAGCAATGGTTACTAATAAAAACCGAAACGTCAAAAATCCAATATAGAATGATTATTCCTCAAGTACTAGATGAGAATCAATCGCTATTTTTGGTTTAAAGTCGATTTCTCTATGTCTTCAACAATGGTTACTAATAAAAACCGAAACGTCAAAAATCCAATATAGAATGATTATTCCTCAAGTACTAGATGAGAATCAATCGCTATTTTTGGTTTAAAATCGATTTCTCTGTCTTCAGCAAAGGTAACGGATAAGAAAACAACGCAGTTGCTATGGTTACTCATAAAAATTCCTCCCAAATTTTTAGCATTTCACAGAGAGAAGCCTATCCATTCTTACTTAAGTTAGGTTAAATGAGGTATATTAAAACGATCAAATGAATAAATTTAAAATTTTTTTAAAAGTACTATCTTACTTTAGAGTAAAGTACTTTAAAATATAATTTTACTAAAAACTTTATTTAACCTTTTTTGTGGTCCCCAAGGTACTTAATTAGGATATTAAATTTCATCAAAATTGGTTAAGTCATTTTCAAAATATTTAGAAAAAAATAAAAAAGTACCGAAATAAAGTACTAATGTTTGTGGGCCGATATGTACCAAAAACTAATCAGCGCTTCATTCTGTTAAAATAATGGTAGGTTTTCAATTTCATTTCATTAGGTGCAACGGTGTGGAAAAAATCGTGGGCCAAAAAAGCGATAACATCCATACATACATACATCCATCCATACATCCATCCATACGCACGCACTAAATGAAAAAATCGCCCTTTTTGGCCTCTCGACGAGACCCCATGTAATTTTTGACAAAACCGTCACGTGTTAAAATTCAACCTATATGAATACTACAATTTGTGACTTTAATTGAGTCCATGGGTTCCGTAGTCTTTACCTGAGGACCCTTTGAAGCCACGCTTGCCCCGAGAGCGATTGCAATACTTTACCCATGCTTTGCATTGGATAAAGTAAAAACATTTGACTTGACCTGTAAGGCAAAGTAATATTGATAAATTTTATTAGTGCAACATTGAAGTTTTCTGAAAAACATTAAATTTAAATTGATAGGGGGATATTATCATGAGATCAAATCTAGATATATTTGTAAATAAAAAAATGTGCCAATTTGGGAATTTTCAATATGCTTCTATCCCTAAAAAGAAATTTATTGGATATCTAGAGGCAAAGGATTGGTTTTGACAAAAAAACTAAAAAATAAATCGACAAGACGTTAATCAAAACTTGGAATGGAATCTGATAACTAATTAACTTATCCACTATCAGCATTCTAATCAAATTAAATTTCTTCTATGAAATATTTCTTCTTTTTAATGAATCTTCTAAAAAGAAGTTTGATATTTTTCGTTCTCTTTTAAGTCACCTCCATCCCCCACTATATTATACTAAACGTCTAAAATATCTTGAAATATGAAATAGCCCTTTTCTCTTATCTTTTTTATATGGATCTCTTAAAAAAGCAAAAGTATTTTCGATCTAATATATGTCCTCTGAAATTAATTCGCTTGTTTTTTTTTTTTGCATATGGTCTGATATTAAGAATCCACTTTTGACTCGATTTCAAGATCTCAATCTTATTGGATCAAATAACTTAACGCAGCTATTTTGTTCTCTTATCTGATCCGAAACTTTGTTGAATTTCTACAAAACAGACTGACTTTCTCTTTCCAAATTATAACCAAAAGAAAAGAATAACAGAAGAAAGAGACAGTGGATGTTGTTTTTGACAGAATAATATATTATCGTTTATTTAATACATTCCCAACACATCTAAGTAAAAGAATTTGATTTTTAGAAGAAAAATATTCTAGTGGGTTTAGTATACAAACCACATGTCTTTTACTTGATTTGATATTCATTAACAACAAACCATAGGTCATATAATAAGATTCAGAGGAAAGATGAACAAAAATAATAACAGAATGAAAAATAAGATCAGAATGGTAGAAATTGGCAGAGGCCTGTGCCCAAAATGGTACAAAATAAACTTGTAAATATTTGTAAATCTTATATTATTAAATGATCAATTCTTGTAAATTTATATAGAATCGGTTTCTCGAAAACGGCTCTAACGATTTGGAAGAAATTTACGGGTTAGGGGGTTTTGGGTTGACATTTCGATCTGTCAGGGTCTCATCTTCGGCTATGTTGTTTTTGGTGGGTTTTTGTTAATTGAAATAATTATTCATAGGTGGTTGTTTGAATAAAAATTTATAATTACCTATTAATAAATTTAATTGGTTTTTTTAATTTTAAATTCCACTAATAGATCATTACATATTTTATTATATATTAGAATTTGCCAATTAAATTAATTAAAGGTATTTTTCTATAAAATAATTTATTAGAATATCAATTTCATTCTCTTAAAAAATCCAACAATTCGAAGGATCGTACCTCCTTCTTCAGGATTTAAAATGGTCAACGAAAGAACCTCGGTGTATATTAATATTATTTTTAATTGCAATTACATTCAAAACTTTGTGGCCGAGATGATACGTCTTGATGATGCCCATAGCGAGTCAAAACGTTGGTAAAAATATAAATTATGTTTTATTTCAATTTTATTTTATTTTGGCTGCGATTAAAAATCGACCTTTTTACCTGAATTTAAAATTAAAAATAATATTATTATATCGATTTTAACTGAATCAAAAAACTACCGAGCATCGATCAGTGTTCCAGGTACTACCTATTTATATATAAAGCAATCCACCACAATTATCATTGTAAATTCATATAAATATATTTGTCAAAATTGTACCTCAATAAAGGCTTAAATAAATGAATAAATAAATAAAAGAACAAACCAAAAATAAAATGAAATATGTATTTATTATGAATATTAAAAGTAAATGTATTAATTTGCATTTCGTTTTTGAAAGTTGCAGATTGAAAAAAAAACTGCACACCCGGGAAATGAAGTATTAGGCTCAAAATTTTGTCAAAAAAAAAACTTAAAACCTTTTCTCACAAATAACCAATTTTAATAAAAATGTATAGATTACAAGAACATTTAATTTATGATAAGAGCTGGAAATTTTCAAAAAATCGTTAAAGTCGTTTTTTGAAAACTTTCATTTAACTATAAAAGCTACCCTAATCCAACCTATACTTCTAAATAGAATTTAAATATTGAAAGTCAAATTTATAATATTGGAAAGACTTATTCACAAACGTAGGTATTTTAGGAGATAAGCCTTTCGAATTTTAAATAAAGGAAGGTAATATTATATCTCCTATCAGAATAATAATTTCCTTTCAATTTTCGTTAATTTAGACGTTCCGGATTTTTATATTAGCCGAGTATAATTCATCTAATTATCTAATTTTAATGAAATTTATTATGCGTGCATGTTTTTTTTACCATACATAAGGAAAAAGGGTTGCTTTTCAATATGTAATTTATTTATAGCTCCCTTGAGGCAGCCACCTGACCTGCCCATGCCGGAGAAGAAAAAACTAGTATCTGAATATGTTATAATTAGACAAAAAATGTTTAATAAATAAAATGAAAAGAAAATGTTTCCTCTAAAAAAGCACCTTTTCTTTCTTCTAAACACCTTTCAATATAGTTTCTTTTGATAAATCAACACAAAAAAATATTAATAAAAACTTCACACTCAATAAAATAGTGATTTGTTTAACAAGGCAAAAAGTTATTGTAAAAAAATACATATCCAGAGCAGCCCGCAAGTTGTTAAGGAATTGAAAATTAATTTCCCAATAATCACAATATTTTGTTGACGTAATAGAAAATAGCTTCCTCTTTCCTTTTCAAATTACCACTTGTTTGTAGCTAAATTAGAACGCGAATTATAACTAAAAAACTAAAACTACGTGATTATAAAGGATAATAAACATAGATAAAAACATATGGTGTTAATTTTTTAGATATAACTCGAGTTCTAATTGAGCTGAAAACAAGGCGTAATTTGAAAATCAAAGAGGAAGCTGTTTTCTATTATGACAATAAAATATTTTGATTACAAATATTGCTATTTAATATCTAATGATACTCAAAAATAAGGTCAAAAAGGCCGTTTTCGTCGTTTTGACCGAAAATAAGTACTAATCAATAATTTTTATGGTGATTTTTGAATTCAGTAGTTGGAAATACATAAGAATTAGCTATTTTGAGCCCGAAACATTTTGATTTTTGGGGAGTGTTAATTGTTTTTGGATATATATGCTTATACCGGGTGAGTTTTTTTTATCTTGAGACAGTCTTATAACTCAAAAACAATAAATTACATGGAAAAAAGTTTCAATTAAAAATTTATTTATATCAGGGGAGGAAACTAAACTACGCTATTGTTTGTCGACCTAGAACAATCTTTCAAGGGTATTTCGAGGTTAAGTTCTGTTTTTAAATAGAAACCTATATGTTTCTGTAAATATTCTAAATCTGCAAAAAAACTGAACAACTTTCACACTCTCAAAAAAAACCTAATAATTATTTTTAACAATCATTCAACTTAATTATCAAATAATAATGATCATATATTTAATTATTAAATAAATAATTTAATAATAATTAATAATTTAATTGGATATTGATGAGGCAGTCCAAAAAAGAAGAAGATAATTTACACTATCTTTTTATTCATAAAACCGACGTTTCGGAGGCTATTCCCTCCTTCTTCAGGGTTTTGAAAAGTCAGTGAAGGAAATCCAATGCGGCATTCCCCTCTGTCTCCTCTTTCAGTGGCAGGAACAATAATATCTTGTATTTCATTCTCAGCAGAATTATAATGAATAAAAAGATAGTGTAAATTATCTTCTTCTTTTTTTGGACTGCCTCATCAATATCCACTTAATTCACTTATCAGTCCGTCTCCAAAAATTACTCCAATCTTAATAATTTAATAATTTTTCCATCAGGAGCTTCATTTTATTGTATTGAAATTCAATTTAAAAAAAAAAATAACAGGAAATGTAAAGGCTTCGAAGAAGAAACTTAAAAGGCCAAAATAACGAAATTGGAAGTGGAATTCATCCAGAAGACTTGCAATACACTCATACACTCTGGAATGTCTCAGAACAGTGTCGGAAAATTATTAAACCATTAATTATTATTAAATTATTTATTTAATAATTAAATAATTGATTATTATATTATTCCGGGAACATAGATGCCCATTTAGCCAGCCGATCGTATTCGTTCATATTTCCATAAATTCGCCAGCCCTCAAATGCTGATCCCTAAGGCGGGCCGCTCGGGGCACAGTAGGGCAAGCAGAGCATCCCAAACCGATCCCTCCGCAACCAGCCAAAGGGCATCACGAATGGCCGACGAATATAGAGCAATAAAGAACGTACTTGTTCATAAGTCCCTTCAATGAGGGATAAAACAGAAGACTTGTTTTAACAAGTTACCTAGTCTAACACCACTAGAAAAATTAATATATAGTAAAAATTGACTATGTGATGGAACCTATACATTTTTTATAAGCTATATATCTAGATAAAAATGCTAATAGATAAATTAATTAAAATATCCGAGTCAAGAAAGGATGATATCTAGCAAAAATATGTTTAATTATAGTTCGAACCCAATTGAAATTATGTGTTTGATGACTGTTTCTGCCAGTATGCCCCCGTCAGAGAGAGAAGCTAAGAGGACCCCTGCATAAGTGGGGAACTCAATTTCTTTTCTAATTTTAAAAAATAGTCGGTCTATTTTATGCCTCCGAAGCTCACAGCCTAAAAGAGCATGGCTTATATCTCCGTAAGACACATTATCGCACAAGCAGTAAGGATTATCCCTCCGACCGATTCTATGTAGATATGCAGGTGTAGTTGCATGGCCTATTCTAAGTCGGATTATGTGCACAATCACTTTTCTACATAGTTTCGATTTCTCAAACCAGGGCTGCACAGGGATTTTTGGACATATCCCGAAGAAATGCCTGCCCTTTTCTGCGCTTGATGTTGACCAAATATTCTGCCATTCCTTGTAGATTATTTTTTTTAATAAGGAACGGACTTCACCGGGGGACAATTCTAGTGAATATTGAGTTCTTTCTGTCACACTTGATGCAGCGAGCCTGTCTACTTTCTCATTTCCTATTATGCCGCTATGGCTAGGAATCCACAGCATGGCGATATTACGACTTTGTGTTCTAAGTTTATTAATTTCATCAATAATCTCCAGGATGAGATAAGATGGATTTTTATTAATTGGAAAGCCGTTGATAGCTTTCAAAATACTTAATGAGTCTGTACATATCAAGACCTTGGTAAATTCAGGAATATTTTTAATATAGTGCAAAGCCTTTAATACGGCGAAGCATTCAGCTGAGTAGATGGAAGTTTCAGGTGGCAGTTTAAAAACTTGACTATATTCCTTATTGGGACACCAAAGAGCTGAACCAACGAAAGATAAATTCTTTGAGCCATCTGTGTATATTAAAACATAATCGTTGAACTTAGAGTGAATAAAGTTTAAAAATAATGAATTCATATTCGGGGTACCCTTTGTGTATGGGAGATTCCAGGTTGGAATTTTATAAATCTGATTGGAGTAATTATAATCAAAAATAGGAAATTTTGAAAATATTTTAAATTTAGGAATATCGTTATATATTAATGAAAGATTCTTATTTGATAGAGGGAAAGAATTTATCAGCATTTCGTCAGAAATGCTTAATTTTTTAACCAGGTAATTTAAGGATAACCATTTCCTCCTTAATTTAAGAGGCATTTCCTTGGCTTCAACCAATAGAGCATTGGAGGGTGAAGACATTAATGCTCCGGAACAAATCCTAGTGCATCTTAATTGTAGCTTGTCTAATATACCCAAAGTGGATTTAGAAGCATTGTCAAATAAGGTGCAGCCGTATTCAAAATGCGGTCTAATAATAGATCGATATAATAGAAGACAAGTTGCCGGATTTGACCCCCAACTCGTGTTGGTAATGGTTTTCAGCATGTTGATTTTCTTTTCCACTCTTTCTTTAATAAAATTCATGTGATTCCTCCAAAGCAATTTACTATCCAACACTACCCCTAAAAATTTTATTCTCGATAGAATCTCTATATTATGACTATCAAAGCTAATATGGGTCCCAATATCAAATTTATATTTTCTCGTGAATACCACGGCTTTAGTTTTATCCATTTCAAGGCTTAGCCCTAAATTATGTAAGATGATGTTGAGGTTGGATAGTGTATCTTTCAGGCGGTTTTCGTTAGTTAAAATTGATTGAGAAGATGTATATATAACGACATCATCTGCATATTGTAAAATCTTTACTCCAGGTGTCGTGCATGATTCTATTTCCTGTGTATATATAGAAAATAGTAGAGGGGCGAGGATGGTTCCCTGACCAATCCCTTTTGTTAAGATACGAGGTCCTATTTGATGATTTTTGTTTTGAAGATAAATATATCTTGTATGTACAGTACTTAATAAATAGTTAATTATTTTATAAGGGATCCGCATTTTTATTAATTTTTTAACTAAAATGTCTAGGTTGACATTATCATATGCACCTTTAATATCGAGAAATATAGCCGTGGTAAATCCTCGATACTCAAATGATGACATTATGTCATTATATAATATTGTTAAATTGTACGAGCACGTACCCGGCGTGCTACGGCTAACGCCCGCCACTGCTCAGCCCTCCGGGCAGGTGGCTCTGGACGGGCATGCGTCTCGACGATGTGATTAGCGTCCGTAATTAATATGTATTTGAAAAATACTTTTTTTGACATAATGAATTTTGATCAAAGTAATAGATCTAAAAAAATATCAGTAAATGCTATGGTCCTTATTAGGCTTCGGG
Source organism: Forficula auricularia (assembly GCA_024734495.1). NCBI lineage: Eukaryota > Metazoa > Arthropoda > Insecta > Dermaptera > Forficulidae > Forficula > Forficula auricularia. The sequence continues at coordinate 522,335 of JALMQS010000055.1, read as the reverse complement.
ATCATGACAACTCTGTGTGTTGACCAAGATGCAGGGTAGGTGTTATTTTCAAAGAAATAATTAAAAAAAATCTAGTAATTTCCATTTTAAGATATTGGGGAGATTTTTTATCATGGAGTATGATATTAGATCTAGGCCAGGAGCAGAGTCCCTTTTGGAATTGACTGCGTTTAAAAATTCCTCAAAAGTAAATTCACCGTCAAGCAGTGGATTTGGATCAGAGTTCTGACCAGATAGGAAATTTATTTTTGTTGCCACAGTGGAAGGGGCAATAGAATCGAAAAATTCTTCCATAATATGGTCTGTATTTGGGCCTAACGATGGAGAGTAAATATTTTTAAATATTTTTATTTGTTTCCAAATATCACTATCAGGAGTATTTTTGTCGATTTTAGAACAAAACTCCTTCCACTTAGTTCTCTTTTTATATTTTAGGGTCTTTTTGGTCAGGCTGTCGGCCTTTTTGTATTCAATATAATTTTGAAAGTTTACATTTTTTGAGAAATTTTTATATATATTTTTCCTCTCTTTAACCACTCTTGTGCACTCAGGATCCCACCAAACGGGTGAGGGCCTATAAAACCTGTTGTTAAGAATGGCATTGGGGCTTGAGAGGGATGCCGCATTCTCAATAGATTTAATTAAAATATCATAATCACTTGGTTCTATAATATCAGAGTTAAATTTTAAATTATTTAGTGATCCATTAAAAGAAGGCCAATCAATGTTTCGAGTATTAATCCTTTTATTTACATACATATTATTTTTTGTAGACGAGTATGTAAGTTCGATAAGGATTCCAAAGTGGTCACTTCCAAGAGGTTCGTCTATAAGCGACCATGTTAACTGGGGAATTAAGCTAGCGGAGGCTATAGTCAGATCAACAGGAGAGGTATTTCTGAAAGGGTGGCCAATCATTGTATTCCTTCCATCATTGAGAATTCCAAGAGAATCTAAGTCTATGTTTTCAAGAATGTTTTTCCCTGCAGAATCTTCAAATGAGCAGCCCCAAGCTGGTGAGTGGGCGTTAAAATCCCCGCAGATAATATAATCACCAGATATCTGTTGAGTAAGAGCTAGCCAATTGTTTTGACCTATGATCGTCCCTGGGGGAGCATATATAGATATGAGAGATATTTTTATTTTATTTAACATTATAATCTCAATCGCCACGACCTCAAAGTTTATGTTGGCGTGATTGATATTAATTTTTTTGTTGGGGATGGAATTTCTAATCATAATGGCAACACCGCCCCCGTGCATAGAATCAATTCTATCCTCTCTGAATACAGTGAAACCGGCTTTAAAATAATTATGAGATGACTTAAGCCAAGTTTCAGATAAAAGAATAACATCCAATTTTCTATCTTTGATTAATTTATCTAAGGATTCTTGATTTGCTTTTATAGAACGAGCATTCCATTGAAGAAATTTTATTTTATTTTGAATCAAATTGAATTCTTTTGATAAATGTATAAATAAACATAAATAAATTATTTATTTTATCAAGAATAGATAAACAATATAAATAAATATGAATTTTATGTCTATAAAATAAAAGTTGAAAATTAAAAGAAATTTCTTTATATTTTTAATTATAATTATTATTATTTATTTATATTTTTTCTTAAAATACTTTATAAATTGATAAGAGAAAAGTGAATTTCTGGAATAAATTAAGTAATTCATTATTTAGTAAAAACTTAAAAATGTATTCATGGATTCCCTTCATTGGGAATATTCGAAAATGTCATAGTATTATTAAATGTATTGTTATTCGCATTTATTGAAGAGGGATAATTAATCCCTTCTGCCGGAGAAAATGTGTCCATTGGGATAATTCTCTCCTCAATGTCTCTTTCCTGGGGATGAGAAGGATTTGGGGGCAAAGGAGATGTGCAAGTGTTGATTTGATTGTTAGGAAGAGTGAAATTAGGACCCTGTCTAGCGGGCGACGGTCTCCTAACGTTGGGGGCTCGAAATGTAATATGCTTTTTCCTATGAGGAGTGTCATTTTCATCAAGAGTTAAATTCCTTTTAGGTGGGGTAATGGAATTATTTTCCCTATATATAAGCGGAGGAAAGCTTTCCATATCAAAAGTAATTGGGCGAGTTGGGACAATTTTAAGGGACTCAGAAAAAGGTCTGTATTTCACAGTATTCAGAGCTTCAGTAAATGAGTAATTTTTTAATATCATGAGCTCTTTGATTTTTTTTTGTGTGATAAATTCAGGGCATTTACTGAGGTTTGTTGACAAGTGCTCACCCTTACAATGGACACATTTCGGCGAATTTGCATTCTCACAATCCTTCACATCATGAGAAAGGGAGCAGGAGCTGCACCGTAACTGCCCCTTGCAAAAGGGGGCCCGGTGCCCATAGCGTAAGCACTTTAGGCAGATTATGGGTTTGGGGATGAATGGGGTGACTTCTGTGATAACAGAATGGATCGCGATATGAGTGGGAAGACGCTGACTCTTAAATATTATTTTTACCGAATTGGTCTCGGCCAGGACTGGTGTACCGAGTTCATTGTCCACTTTGACAAATCTTTTCAACCTTTCGGCTTTAATTATCTTAAATGGCGACCTGCAGAAATCAGGATTAAGAAGATCGTCTATATCAAGTTCGGTGGTAAAATTCCTTATAATACCCGTTTTTGTCGTAAGGAAAAACGGAATATATACCATGAAATTATTAACTTCAAGAATTGGCTCAACAACAAAGCTATTGGCATCCACATGGGTTTGGAATTGTACCCTTAATTTAAATTTATTTATTCCAGTGATGCCTAGAATTGTGTGTTGATAAGCTTTCATTTTTTGGAAAATAAATTTTCCAAAAACCATTGGGTGAATCGGTTTTGAAATTGATTTAGGGGACATATTAACATAATCGAGTGCTTTACTCAGTGGCATGTTTTCATCAAACAAAGGCTTACTATTCTCTTTTTTGAATTCTATATAGACAAAGTAAGGGCCCTGGTCCGTTGAACTATAACCATTTATAGAAGGAAGCCCAACTTGGGTCGCTCCTTCGGAACTTGTAGTTTCGGGGGGAGACCCTCCCCCCGAATCCGCCATCGTGACTGAGGCCTCGCCTATCCAGCGAGGGCCTCATACACAAAATAATAGATAAATGTGGATACCAACAAAAATAAGATATAAATAATAAAAAAAAAAAAAAAAAATAAATAAAAAATAAAGATTAGAAGATAATAGTTCTTCAAAAAGAAAGAAAACAAATAATCTTATCTGTTCCCGATAAGGTAGATGTTGTCCGGCCCACGTTCGCACTTAAAGAAATAACCAAATACACGACCTCTCTCTATGCTAGCTGAACTCAGACTGTTCATTTTATTTTTATATAAAATATTTTTTTTAGAATGTTTGCATTTTTAAGGGTAGTTTATTTAATGATTAACCTTTTTTTGTTAGGGCCTGAGTTAACTTTATAAGAAAGAAGAATCAGTCAACCACAATTTATTTTTTAATTGACCATAGTAAAATCGTTAAATTTCCGGATGATTAACAAGTCATACGAGAGAAAAAGAGCCACTATGCTAATAGATATAGCGATTGTAATATTCAAGGAAAGTAGGTAGTGTTGCCTGGCTTATATTTCAGGTCTTTTAACAATTTAATATGAGGGACATGAGGGAAAGCCGTGACATCGACTGTTTTCCAAAAATTATTTGACCAATACTTTAGAGCAGGTTACGATGTTAAATCCGGCCCGCGTGAACTTCTTAAATATTAAAAACAAGCTTAACGAATTTGAAGAACTAAATGAAGAACAATGATTGAATGATCTTTCCTTCTCAGTTGATACGTTATCACATTTAAATGAATTGAATTTATCACTACAAGAAAGTGAGTATTTATTTATGATATGTATACAAATGTCATCTCATTTACAACAAAATTAAAATTATTTTTGAAATAATGAATTTTTGCTAAACCGTTCATTCTGTGCTGGCCCGCATCGTGATATGAAAATTAAAATTGGCCAGTTGATAAAAGAAGTTGCCCACCCCTGTTCTAGAGCCTAAGATCTGATAGGCTCTCCGCATTGAAGTTACAAATATTTTGACAGAAGAACGAACTTTCTAAGGGCCAGTTGTATGTCGGTTGGTAAACGTTGACAAAGGGTAAAACCTTAAAATTCACCTTGTGCCTGACTGGATGGCCAATCAGATGAAAGTGCCTGTCATCTGATTGGCCATCCCGTCGGCCACCAGGTGAATTATAAGGTTTTACCCTTAGTCAACGTTTGAAAAGAGTTTACCAACCGACATAAATCTGTCCCTAAGACTTTTCTTTCTTGAGTTATCATGAATAACATAATTCAGACACAGACACAAAAAATCATTGTTGAAAATGATTTTTCTTCAAGTTTCAGACATTTACACACAGTGAGCAATAATATATTTTTTTTTTGAGTGAATTCATTAATAGGGGCTAACTTTGTTGGTAGCTTAATGGTCCAAGTCCTCGTCAAAGCATTGTGAGGTGAGAGTTCAACTCTGGGTGCTGCAAAGCATTATAATATTTTACTTAAATTTTACTAAAAATTTTCAGACCCGATCTCGAATGCGCACAATTTCAACGAGTATAAATTCCGATTGGAATCAAAGAAAGGGAGTGAATTAGGCATGTCGCAAAAAAAATATTTTAAGCGCCCATATCTCGTATATGCCAAGTCGCAGAGCTTCGGGATTTAAATGAGAGCCCAGTGGGAAAAAGGGACGTAGTCAGTTTTTTCGATTTTAAACTGATGATGATTGGTCTATGATAGATAGTTTTATGTCCAATAAATGAAAGATGCATAAAACACGGATTTCATACTAAAAACGCAGTTTCTAAAACTCTGATAAGGGGGAAGAGTAGCTGAAGTAAATGTCATTTTATGCCAAATTAAAAATATGACTACGTCGTTTTTCCCCCCTGACCATTCAAATATAGTACTCCTAAATTATGGGTGATTTAAAAAAAAATGAAGTACCTATTTACTTAAAAAATTTGTTGTTTTGCTATTTTCTCAATAAAGTCTCTAATGATTTTTTTTTAATAATCCGAACATTTATCAAATATCTTGCGTTGTTGAAATTCCGATTGGTTCTTTGTATCCTCTCCGAAGAATGGCCCACGCAACAACACCTGTCTGGCTGCGCCGAAGACTTGTTCTTGTCTTATTATTACCCCACTTCTTGAATGGACAGTTCGTCTACTACGGCCTCGACAGCGTTTCTCTCCACAGGTTATTGGTGGCATTTAATTCGTGCATAAGATACATTTACGACCTGGGCCATATGGATCATGTTTCTGAGAGAGTAGTAGAGATATTAGGCTAAAGCCTTCCTAACTATTGAAAGGTTAGATACCTGAGGTTTGTCCATAGGGTCCTTATATCGGGGTCTCCTTCCTACTTGGCGGAACTACTTACCCCTGGTCCTTCAATAAGATCAAGAGCCCTAGTATGCCCGCAACATCAGACTGCCCTCAGATCGAGGTCATTTGAGATCACAGCCCCACGACTTTGGAACTCAATGCCTACTGCCCTAAGACAACCATCCTCTGCTGCCCGCTTTTTGTGTGGACTCACTGAAGCTTTATCATGCTAATACTATAGCCTCTAACTTATATTTTATATTTTGTAATCTACATTTTGTATTTTTATTTTGTATTTCATATTTTGTTTTCTTTTTTGTCTTTTTATATCTAATTTGTATTTTATTTATCTTTATATTGTTAATCTCTATATTTGTCAGTTTCTTTTTTTTTTTAATGTACACTATAAGGGTCTACTCTGACCTATTTACATAACATCATTAATAAATAATAAATAATTAAAAGGGAGGGGAGAAAATTAGTCGTGTTACATATAAACAAAATTTAAATATTAATATATTTTGGACATGGCAAGTCGCAGAGCTTTTAGCTTTGAAACTTAATATATCTATAGCTAGAAGAAGTACACCCTATTCTTTTGATTTAAATTATAAAACTGAAATAGGCGCCTATTTAGGCAAAGGCTCTTTTTGGTTTTCACAAAACGGTTTCGGGAAGCCCAAATCGAAGTGTTTTGAAAGAAGAAAATTGGTATGATGATTTCAAATAAGGAAGAAACTAATGTGAAAGTAGGGTGGTGCCCATACCAGTGGATAGGTATAATACAAACATTTTTAATACCAAGATTTTATATTTTATGATGAAAGATAACACATTTAATTCGAATTCCGAAGTTTGCTCTATGAAATAAAAAAAATATCACCGTCTCTCAATATTTACTTAAACATTTTACCTGGAGGATTCTTTTTTTTAATTAATTAAATAAAATTACGAACTTCCCTTTTTAGATGTAATGGCATTTTTTTAATAATTAAAAAAATTTGTAGTATGTATATTAAAATCTCTAGATAAATATTTACTGTGTTTGCCTTTTCGTTACCTTCAATTCACATAAGAATATTAATCTCTAAGCAAAATCAATTTTATTATTAATCTGATTAAGAAGACGTGCATGCCATGTTTCCATTCAAATTTTCAAATATAAAATTTCTCATTGCTTAAGTTATTATAATATTTATGTAAACAAAATTAAGAAATTGTTTACAAAATATTTCATGGTTCAAGAACAAAAGATTGGTATGTTTAGATTTGCTGGAGACTTCGCTCTCTTAAGACGCAATAAAAAAGAATTAGAAGAAGCTTTAAGGATCAGTCAAACTTTGACAAAGATAGTTAAAATGATATTTAATAAAAACAAGAGTAAGGTCTAAAGTATATAAGAAAAACGAGAGAAAGAAACAGGTGTGTATCAAGATAAGCGAAGAAGCAAGGGGTTAAAGAATTTTCTTATCTGAGAAGTGAAATAACTTTGGAAGGCAAAAGTCAGAGAGAAATTAAGTCTACTAAGGAACAGAGAAGTTTGTGGAAGAATTTGCTGAGGAGAATCAGATGATAGATCATATCTTTAGACACGAGGGATTGAAGAGGAACATTTTGGGTGGTGAGATAGAAAAAAAAGAAAGCCAAAGGAAAGATTAGCATACGTGGCCTAAATAGAGTCAGAGGGCATAGGAGTTAAGGAATCTTGTTATCTGAAAAGTAAAATAACATGGGACGGGAGAAGTAAAAAATAAATGTCAGCCGAGAAATCAAAAATGAAGTTTATTTCGAAACAAAAATTACTGTTGTCCTCATCAATTAGTATCTACAGGAACAAAAAAGAAGCTGTTGCATTCATATGTATAGAGGATCGCTCTTTATGAAAATGAAAACTGAAAGATATTAGAGAGAGAGTGAAGTAAACTGGAGGGCTTTGAAATGTGGTGCTACAAGAGAATGTTGAAGTAGATAGATATAAAAATGAGGAGTTTTTGATAGTATTGATTAAGGCCACAGTGGTACCGACATCGGTCGTCATACTTTTTTGCCAATCTGGTCGGCCAATATGGTGGGTCACTCCGACAGTTATCTTCATTTCAGTGAGACAGTGAGAGTATTCGTATTAAATGAATGTTGCATCATGTCAGAATTAAATAAAAAAGTTTTTATTACTATGTAGAAAGAGGAAATGTCAAACCAAGTAAGTTTTTATTGGTAGAGAAAATTATTGAGAATATCATACAGCCGTCGACCAAAATCTCTGTTATGATATGCAGCATCCTCTTTATTCCACAAATCTCTCGTTTGTTCAACTAAAATAATCAGTTTTTTGTAATCCATAGAATAAAAACAATTATTTACAACTACGTCGATGATCAGTGGAAAAAAAACTAATATGAAATTTTCCCGTAGGTATGATCGGTCTAAAGGGTCGGAGGTACCTTTCGAGATGTTAGAAATGATCAGGCGAGCTCGAAAGTCCAACAAATCATCCGATATCTTGGAAATTAATTGTTTATTTTTCTATGAAAACCAAAGATACATACCACAGGGGGGGGGGGGGGGCCAGTTGAAAAATTTCAGATTTTTTCGAGGATGTCAATGTTAAATTTTTTCTCTTTATATAAAAACAAATACAGTATTTTGTCTCTCTAAATACTCTTGTATTAGAATCGATAAAAATATCTTGGGAATTAATAGTTTATTTTTCTATGTAAATCAAAGATCCAGACCACAAGGGAGATCTTTTGTATAAATTTTAGATTTTTTCGAGGGTGTCAATTTGGAATCGAATAGAAACAAATAAAAAGTAGTGAATGCTCCAAACCAGTCTTCGAACTGATTATTATATGATGGTCACCAGATAATGAAGAATGGAAAGTGGTACACTTAAGCCATGTTTGTCTATTTAGATGGCCGTAAAAATATTCTAACATTTGACTGGATTTGATGCTCTTCTGGTCTTATTCATCAATATCTGGTAGAAAGCTTAACCATCTGTTAATATCTCTCGTTATACACATTAGCAAGTAGCAACTATCCTATTCTTCAGCAACAGCTAGGATACATTTTCTATGAAAATCTCCACTAAATTAACTACCCAGAGCTGAGCAGTTAATATTTATCATTTTAGAAAATGCTAATTAAGTGTCATATTTAAGGTTTCAAGTTTGTTCTAGCTAGAGCAAGTGCTTGTTAAAAAAAGACAAATGCCGATATATTTTATAAATTCATATAAAGATTGGTAATAAGCAGATATATAATTTTAAATTTTCACAGAATATTATATTAATATTACCTTTCATTATTGATTTGAACAACGAGATACGGCTAGTAAGAGGGCTATTAATGCTCTGATAATTTATGTCATTTTTTCACATATTAAAATAGCTCGTTAAATGATTTTATTTTTATTTTAAAATTTATTTAATAATTTCCAACATATCAGAAATATTTTATTATAACTTTTTAAATTCATTTATTTTTCAATTAGTAATATTACCATTTATGCTGCATTTCGAGATAGAGGTTATTAAGAATGAATATAGTCTAGAAAGCCGGTGCCTAAATTTTGATATTTCCTAATCGAAGAAGTGAGTAAATTTTGGGTTTTGTAACTTAACAACTTCCATTTCGAAAATGCGAAAAATTAGAAAAAAATCGAATTGTCATAATATGGGAAGAGGGAAATGAAATTTTAACTTTATAGATCAAATTGTTCGTTGTCACAAAAAAAGTTATATTACTAATATTTAATGAAATCGTCACTTTTAACACTTTGAGATTGCGGAGGCTGGTAAAAATGTTTCTTCAATATTAAATAAATAAAAAAACACTTAGAGATGGTGTTCAAAGTTACATAAAAGGTACATTGGTGTTCAGAACTATACTGAAATGCATTGTGGCTAGGGAATGCAATTCCGATCTCGCGGGATCTCTAGCTATTTTACGAGATCAATCCCGAAGAATAAATTGGCGAGTTTTCGTGAGATTGACGAGATTGAGCGAGAGAACAAGAAGAAATTGCCAAAGTGCTACATCGCTGCCTAATACGGGCCAACTTATTGGTGTAAAAATGTTTATAGTGTAAAATATCATAGTGATTTATATTCTTTGTAAATTTTTTTCTGCTCTATTTTCTCTTATTTTTAATTTTTCAATTTTTCTACTTTACCATACAGGGTATGGTCAAGTATTGTAATCGTGCATGAAAAAAGTGTTTTGTTTCCTTCTTTTTTTCGAAATATCTCAAAAACGGCTGAAACTATTTTGATTAAAAAAATTGAGCGAAACCATGGCATTTCGGGCTATAAAAAAGCCCTAATAAGTAGAGACCGGATTCCTATGCTATTGCATATTTTGTTTGCCTCCACGGAGATCAATTATCTATCCGAATAGGATACTGTGGGTTAAATTTTATACTGCATTTTTTGCATATTTGAGTAATATTGCATAAAATTGCATATTTGAAAGATGTTGCATAAAATTGCATATTTCGCGCCAAATACAGAGGTTTTAAAAGTTTTTTTTCCGGAGAAAGAATGGAAAAAAAGATTAAATATAAAACAGGGGAGGACACTAATTTAAATTCGAAAAGGCCTCAACGACACTAAGTGTAGTGTTGGACTACGAAGTAGGAAGTTGGAATATAAAGGATGTAAATGAGCTAGAAAACAACAACCCACTCATTTTTCTTATTATTCAGTTGTACTAGATACCTACTACTATATTCTACACGAAAATGACTAAGAGTTTGAAATATTTGTCTTCCAAAGTAAAAGTGGAGGATTTAAGTTTTTTTAAATTCGCCCCCAATACGTCTGTGGATGTGCAGCGCTCTTTTTCATCGTATAAATCAATTTTATGTGACCATAGAGATAATAACCTGAAGATAATTTTTACAAATAGTGAAATACTTGTAAACAAAAATTAATCACAATTACAATCAAATTTTAATTATTTTTGAGATCCTTTGATAATTATTTAATTATTATTATTTTTTTAATGGTCTTCGGGAACTTTAATCAATTTTTCTCATTGAGTGTTCGTGTATGTGTGTGTGTGTGTGTGTGTGTGTGGAAATGTGTGTAAATTATTTTAGGGATCAGATTTTAGCCGGTCAAATATTTGTATTATTTTATTAGTTTATTATTTGTACGTCAATAAGAAAAGATTGTTAATATAAAAAAATAAAAGCAATACAATACAATCGGGTCTGTGAAATAAAACTACCCCCCCCCCCCCCCCCAGATTGATTTTATTCAAGTTCACCTAATATATCTTTGAGTTTAAATATTTTCTAATTCATATTAAATGAAATGAGAATTTTGTCCAATGTTTTACGCAATAAAAGTCCATATTTGACACTTGGTGTCCATAGCTTACTTTATCATTTTATTTTTTACTGCATACATTTGCATATTTCACCGTATTCTGCATATTACTTGGATATTTCAGCATTTTTAACTTCATATTTTTTGGCATATTTTGGCAGTTTTTACTGCATAAAAATCCGGTCTCTACTAATAAACGAACATCGAAAAAATTATATTTTTTGAGATAATAATTGTTTTGTCAAAATGTCTATTAGTTAGTCTGTCTGGTTGTTAGTCTGGTTGTCTGGTTGTTAGTTTGTGCGTTACCAAATTTTGTGGACAAGCTAGCTTAAAAACTAGTGTGAATATCGAAATCAAATTTCACACGTAGTTTTGGTCCATTGAGATTAAGAGCTGATTAGATTTTGGTGCATATCGACCCAAAATTAAGGGGGGTAGAGGGGGGGTTAAAAATTAAAAATCTAGGCAATTTGAGTAAACTGAACCAAATTTTGTATACATAATCAGTGGGACCCCAGAACTCTAAAAATACAAAAACTAACCCCCCAAAATGGGAGGGGGGTGTATGGTCAAAAAATGAAAATCTAGTTTCTTGTACCAAACTCAACCAAATTTTGTATACATAATTAGTGGCCCCACAGTATCTAAAAATGCAAAAACTAACCGCCTAATGGGAGGGTATCGTCAAAAAATGAAAATATAGGCTCTTGTACCAAACTCAACCAGATTTTGTATACATAATCAGTGGGCCCTCATGAATCTAAAAATGCAAAAACAACCCCCCCCCCACCTATACATGATTATAAATAATTTTATTAAATATTAAATATAAGTGAGGGGCCAGGTTGTATGGTAAAGTCAAGTGGATGGCCACATCAGAACACGTCAGCTTATTTTTCTTTGAATTTGAAAATCTATATTTTAATTTTAATTTAGATTTTATAAAGCATTTTTTTCCTTGTGATTTTTTTTTGTTTTTATCTATTGTGAATTGTTTTTATTATGTATAACATCATAATTAATTAATTTTTTGCAGAAAATACAAAACTATGTAATTTTATAGTTGTGCATGGCTAAATGGCTTAGACTCGAAGCCAAAAAAAAAATAAATAAAAATAAAAAAAAGTATTCTCAGGTATTATATTATTTTTATTTATTTCCAACAAAAAATTAAAAAGCGGGTGTATGTTGTGTTCATTAGTAATAATAAGTAAATGGTTATAAAGAATAAACATATTTTTTAAAATTAATTGTGTCTTACTTAATCACATAACAAGGTTAGCAGTTTTCATAGCGTTTTAGTTTTCCGAATAAAAACAATAGAGTTTTTATAAAAAGTTCCCGAGATCTCGAAAATACCAAGATCCTGCGAGATCGACATTTCTAGTCCCGCGAGATCTCGAACTTGCGATCTCGACTCGAGATTGCATTCCCTAATTGTGGCTAAATTTTTTTGTAGCTTCCAAAATATTCTAACTCTACTATTATTTACAACAATGCTATATTTTCCAAATTTCAGAATTTCTTTGAATAATTAAGAAAATTACTTTCTATTGACAAAAAAATAAAACCGACTTCAAAAAAATAAAATGCAACAAATAAAATAATAATAACTTAAAAATAAAATAAAATCCACTAAAATGTATAAAATAATTATCTTATTTAGTTAAAACTAAACGACAAAATATTAACATGAAATTAATTTTTGAAGTCAGTGCCAAACAAACTATACCTATAAGCGAGCGTACCCGCCAAACGTACTAAGTAAGATCCGTCGAGTGCGATTCATAAAATGTATATATTTGGCCCCGACTTCAAAAAGTAATTTCATGTTAATATTTCGTCGTTTAGTTTTAACTAAATAAGATAATTGTTTTATACCTTTTAGTGTATTTTATTTGATTTTTAAGTTATTATTATTTTATTTGTTGCATTTAATTTTTTCGAAGTCCGTTTTAATTTTTTTTATAAAAATTATTTTTATTTTTCTCTTTTTAGTGATGTTATTAATAGTGACTTAAAATAATACCTTGTATGCATCTCGTGAGAAAAAGCGTCGGGCGAATGAATCAGAAAATGATAATAAAATTCAATTCATAAATATAGAAATTCTCTCGAAACGTTTGAGGGTTTTAAATGAATGTTTTAAGATTTTTTTATAAAAGATTTTATTTATTATAATTTCGATTATTTGGTCATAAGAATTGGATATTTACGTTAATTCGTCATTGATCATATCTTCAGAACTTGACCAAATTAATATGGTACCACCCCTAAAGGTATCCTCTTTCCAATAAAAAAAGTTTCATTAAAATTGGTTCATAAACAAAGAAGTTATACCTGAACAAACATATCAAAAAAGGTCTAATACTAATGAAAAAAAACGGGACCAATCGGAAACTAGACTGAACCCAATGCACAAAAAATCATCAAAATCCGTTCATAATTGGCGAAGATATCAGGTAACATAGACACAAAAAAAAAATTCAGTCGAATTGCGAACCTCCTCCTTTTTTAAAGTCGGTTAAAAATGTAATTCACTAGAAATATTTTTGCAATAAGAACAACCCAAATGGATTTAAAACATGTTCTTAAACAAAATGCAAATCTCTAAAAGTACAAATGTTCAAAGATACAACACTCTCCAATGGATGAATGAATGGATGAATATTTAATGTCTAAGACTCCCCGGATATTAATTAAATCTTGAACTTGATCCACTTTAGATCTGAGCTTCCCATTTTATCTTTTATTACACATTTTTAGTCTTCCAACACTGGCTATAAATTATATTCAAGCTTCAGGATGAAATCAGAATATTAATTCTGTTTTTTTTCAGTATAGCTTTTGCATAGACCAACACGTTACAATTTAAATATTTAGTATAGAGACGCCTGTTGCAGTCAGGTGCAGGTGGTAACTTTGTAAATGAAGAAAAACGCGGTTTCACTCTATAAAACATTCTTTATTCTTCTTTTATTACAGACGTTTCTTCAAGCTTTGGAAACGACAAAAAAGTTAAAACATTAAAACTTTTACACTATATATTAAAATTCCACTCTATTGTGAAATATTACAAGGATTAAAAGAAATACATCTGATACCCTTTACTGTGAGCCCTGTTGATGCCAATTTAAAGCCTGGTAAAACATCCATTATAAAAGTGGAATTAAGTAAATATAAAATACGATTTTTTATCCATTTCCAATCTTACCACCTGTGGTATATAGTCTATATATATGTTACAGTAAAAACCCGCTTTTAGTAAGAACGGGTTCTAACTAGTTAAAACACTATTATATATTATTTAACATCATTATTTCAAGTTAGAAATATATGAGTTCAGATATTATTTTCACTCAATATTTGACAAAAATCACCTACATTTGATTCGCTATTGAATTAAATGTAGGAAACATACGATTAGTTAAAACACGTTTCACTGAATACCTTTGTGGTAACTAGAGTTTACTGATGTTAGTTGAGTTTGGTTCAAAGGTCTAGAATTCCCCCTCATTTTCAAATTTTTTTAAACGAAAATGTCGAAAATTAGATGCAAAGTTGTAGAAGATGTAATTTTTGACATTTTCGTTTTAAAACTTTAGAAAATAAACACCCAAAATGAGGCGGAATGTCAAAAATGAAAATTCTAGCCCTTTGAACCAAACTCAAACAACATCAGTAAACTCTAGTTGCCATAAAGCTATTCAGTGAAACGCGTTTTAACTAGCAAGAATGCGTTCTTACTAAAAACGGGTTTTTACTGCAACATTTATAAATTAAATATTATATATATGTATGTGTGCATCAAGTCGAGTCCTCCCTCTTTGACCCCCTAGAATCAATGGTGTGACGTAAGAGATCGGTTTAGGTATGTACAGAGGTGTAGGTACAGAGGGAATTTTTAAATGAACAAAAATTATAAAAGAATTGTGTTTTGTTTCCCTACGATAAAACACTTAATTAAATATGTATTTTCATTAAACTATAGATTAATATTTAAATTCATGGGCAGACATCTCAGGGATAATTACCAGTCATAATACGTCATATCATTAATTTAAAGTATTGAACATTGTAAATGAAGTTGATGAGAGTGTTTGAAGTGTCTCTAAATGACCCTATTTGTGTATAATACTCATTTAAAAAAACAGCAACAGTCATAAATATATTATGTTCCTCTATTTGACCTGGTTCTCGAGTAAATGGATTTTGGCAAGCGAGAAGCCCTGTTGCGTTTCTCAGCGATGGTGGGGTGATGGGGGGGTATATGGGGTATATATAGGGAGGGGGTATAAGGGGCAAAGGGCAAAGGCCTTCTGTCGTCACACATTAACATGAACGTACATTTTCTTATCAGATTATTTATTCGCGACATCTCAGCGCATATCCTGAACTGATACTGGCACAGTGTGCCAATAAATAAACTCTATCATAACTGGAAATTAAAACGCATAAAATATATGGCGACATTAATTATCAGTAAACGGATGGAAATGCCTGGCTCGAGAATGAGGCAGAAGAAGAAATGTGTAGAAGTTGTAAAATCTTAATTAAAAAGGTAAACGAAGCTGTTATCAGGGTTTTTTTACCAGCTTCCATGCAAATTTCATTTTTATTTCACTCTGGATGGAAAAATTCATTTCAAAAAAAAGAACGTTGATTTCATTTAAAAAAATAATTAATTGATATATGATAAAAAAACCATTAGGGATTAATTTATTAGACAACCCTCGATGTGCTTGTTGAAAATATCAAAGCAATTAATAAAATATAATTAGAAATTAGACACAAATGGGCGAATTTTCAAATATTTGTGTATCGCTGAATTGAAAAAACAAACTATTTAGAAAACGGTGGAAAAACTCAAAAGATTTAGTATGTCGAGAGTAGCATAATTAATTGAAAAAACGTCTCTAATTAATTTTTAACACAACCTCATTGATTTCTCTTTATGAAGTAGCAAAATTGATATTTTATAGGGAGAAATCAATGAGGTTGTTCTCTGCTTGATACAAATAAACATCGAACTGTTTGAAAATATTTGATTTTTGATTTCCTTCATTGTTTGACATTTTTTACTGACCATCAAAAAACTCTTCCTGGTAAATTTTGAAATTTTTTAAATCTCCGATTTAAAACATATCGAATTTAGGTTTTTCTTCATAACTATTTCAAAAATGGTCCAAATTCAATTTTTTACACACTCACAAATAAATTATAAATATATTCATTATATATAGGTCGGGCATTCCACGCCAAATAGAACGGTTTGAAAAATTTTGATTTTTATTTTCATCATATTTTGACATTATTTAGTATCCATTAAAAAACTATTCCTGGTAAATTTTGAAAAATTTTTGATCACTTGTTTAAAAGATATCGAATTTCGGTATTCATAACTTCTTCAAAAATATCCAAATTCAAGAATTCTTTACTATATATATATATTTGCTATAATTTTGATATTTTTACAAAAGACATGTTTTTTTTATCGTAATAACTTCAAATTAGCTTTTTTGAGGATTTGTTTTGTTTTTATTACCCATATATCCGGATTACGCGGATTTTCGTTTATCCGGTTTTCCTTTGGTCCCAGTTAGTTCGGATAAACGAGGTTCTACTGTATTCAGACATGTTTTTTTATATACCTACTTTTTAGAAAAAGATACAAAAAAGTTATTTAAAGTGTTTTTAAATGCGATTTTTGAGTTTGAAAATTTTAACTTTGCTTTTGAAACTGTATAAAATTTTTCTCTGATTTTTTTTGATCATTTTTTATTTTAAAATTTTCCTTATTCATTCTACAAATTTTTAAGACCGGGGCTGAAAGGGTCTATGATAATTACTATTTTTTTTTTATTTTTGAAAATTTCGAAAAAAAAATTTATTCCCTATTAACAATATTGAAACCACTTTTGAGTATTGAGTTGTCTTTTACTTATTTTTAATTTTGATTTCTATCGTTAACAGGTATGAAAATAATTAAATAGTATTTTAGTTTGTTGGAAAAAAGAAAATCAAAATCAAAAAATCAGAAAAAAATAGTCATTATCATTCTCCCACTATCAACCTGGTCTTCAAATTTGTAGAATGAATAGAAGTTTAAAATAAAAAATTATCAAAAAAATCGAAGAGTACCTACATACAGTTTTAAAAACAAGATAAAATTTTAAAAACTCAAAAATCGATATAAAAACACTTTAAATAATTTTTCTATCTTTTCCAAAAAGTAGTTATGTAAAAAAACAAAATTCAAAAATTCTTGAATTTTGGATATTTTGTATGAAGTTAGAGCAAAAAACCGAAATTCGATATCTTTTAAACCGGTAAATTAATTTCAATTAGTATTTTAGTTTGTTGAAAGAAAATCAAAATCAAAACTCGAAAAAAAATAGTCATTATCATTGGCCCACTATCAAACTGGTTCAAAAATCGTAGAATGAATAAAGTTTAAAATATGCAACATCAAAAAACGAAATATACAGTTTCAAAAACAAGATTGTACTTTTAAAACTCAAAAATCGCATATAAAAACATTTTAAATTATTTTTTTGAATCTTTTCTAAAAGTAGGTATAAAAAACAAAATTTTGAATGGACCATTTTTAAGCGAAATTATGAGCGAAAACCGAAATTCGATATCTTTTAAACCGATGATCAAAAATTTCAAAAATTTACCAGAAGAGTTTTTAATGGACACTAAATCAAAAATTTTTCAAACCATCCGATTTGGCGTGGAATGCCCCACCTCATATATAATGAATATATATGTAATTTATTTGTGAGAGTGTATAGTTTTGGAAGGTTTGACCTTCATCATTAGCGCCTTTTGAACCCACGAGAAATAACAGATAGAATATTGAAGGAGATAATAAAAGAGTGCGTTCTCGTTGAATTATAAATTTTATTTATAAAGTTTATAACGAGACTATATTTCTAGATATGCTTGCCTTTCATCGCCCATTACAGCGGATCCTACAATAGACTGATGAAGAGGCGAAGTCTCTCGAAAATATAGTCTCATATAAATAAATAAAATTTAAAAATTCAAGCAGAAATAGACACACTCTTTATTGTCTCCTTCGATTTTAATTTTTATGCATATAATACTAAAATGCAAATGAGCCCAGAAATTTCAATCACGCACTTTGTATTTTAACCCCACTGTGGATACCCCTGTTTAAAAGAAATTTGGACATTCATATTAGGGTGAAACGAATTTTTTTACCGGACTCACAGGATATGGTCAAATATTGTAATCGTGTACGAACAAGTGGTTTTTATGACTTTTCGAAATATCTCAAAAAACGGCTAAAACTATTTTGATTAAAAAAATTATGAAACCATAGCATTCCGCTCTACAAAAAAGCCTCAATAAGTGAACACTTGCAAAAATTATATTTTCCGAGATAATTACTGTTTTTTTTTTCAAAATGTCTGTTAGTTCCCTGTTAGTCTGTGCATTACCAAATTTTGTGGACGAGTCAGCTCAAATACTAGTATGAATAGAAAAAACAAATTCACCTGTAGTTTTTGTGACGAGATTAAGAGCTGGTTAGATTTGGTATGTCTACCCAAAATTAAGGGGAGGGGGTTAAAAATTAAATTTATAATATTTTCAAACCAAAAAAAAACAAAACAAGAAAACAGTGAAATACATTTAAAAATGAACCTATAATAACGAACGATTTTTTTCTGGGGCCGAAATTAGGAGGGGTCAAAAAAATAAAATCTAGCCTATTTGAGCAAACTCAACCAAATTTTGTATACATAATCAGTGGGGCCCCAGAAGATCAAAAATTAAAAATTCAACCGCCCCCAACGGAGGG